>JARYHS010013630.1:299755692-300418211 GCA_031002005.1 Vandiemenella viatica
ACTGAAGACATTTCCAGTCACGGCCTCAAAAGTCGCGGCAGCCACAGGGGAGGACCCCCTCCTCCGTGTCATCCGACACCACATCCAACACGGGTGGCAAACACGTTCCCCTCCACGCCATCATCAAGACCTCAAGTTCTACTACTCCATCCGCCACCAGCTCTCAGTAGTAGAGGGAGTGCTCCTCCGCACAGAACCAAATTCCACCCCGAGGGTCGTCGTTCCGAGATCCCTACAACCGACAATCCTCCAAACTCTCCACCAAGGACACTGGGGAATTGCCCGCACCAAATCCCTTGCCAGACGCCATGTATTCTGGATCGGCCTTACCACGGATGTCACGGAGATGGTGCGGCGCTGTACCATCTGTGCCCAACAACTGCCCCGCCCCCCTCAAAAGTTCCTTTCCTGGCCGGCACCGTCCGGACCCTGGGAACGCATTCACCTCGACTTCGCTGGCCCATTCCTAGGCCACCAGTGGCTCCTAGTGACGGATGCCTTTTCCCACTTCCCATATGTCGTCCGTTGCTCCACAATCACCACAGAGGTCACCATTTCAGCCCTCACGAAGATCTTTTCCATCGAAGGATTACCATACGCTATCGTCACAGATAACGGACCGCAATTTCGAAGTCGGGAATTCCTATCCTTCTGTACCGCCAACAATATCCAACACCTCCTCACCCCGCCCTTCCACCCCCAATCTAACGGGGAGGCGGAACGGCTAGTCAGAACATTCAAAACCCAAATGACCAAATACACCACAAGTCACAAACTCGAAGAGGCATTGACACTCTTCCTCAGTTCCTATCGAACCACTCCAGTGGGGGCCAAAAGCCCGGCGGAATTGCTGCATGGCCGCCAACCTCGCACTCTCCTCCATCTCCTCTTACCCCGCCCAAAGTACAGGTACCTTCGGGCCCATTCCGTTTCACCCCGGGCTCCCTAGTCTGGGCCCGCGGGTTTGGCTCCCGGGCCGGTTGGCTTCCGGGGGTCATCCAGCGGCCCCGGGGCCGCCAACTGTTCGACGTCAGCCTGGGTGGCCGGATAGTGCGACGCCATCGAAACCAACTACGTCCCCGCTACCCCACGGCACCGTCCTCTTCCACCACGGCACGGCCATCCACTTCTTCCTCTCCTTCCCTGCCACCTCCACCACTCCTGCCGTCTAACCGTTGCTCAGGGACAGTTACAGCGCCACCAACGACGCCACAACCTGTCGGTCGCTCCGACACCCTTCAGCCGCAGCCTCTCGACCACCTGCGGGGACCATCTTCAGCGCCCCCCGTACAGCCCCCGGCCATCGACGCCGACGAACCGATGCCGTTAGCTCCACAAGTACCTCCACCACAACCTGCACCACGACGCAGGTCGGCACGCATCGCCAGGGGAACAGCTCCGTACTCCCCTGGAGGTAGCCTTCATAGTCTGCTCCAGGGCGCCGCGGCAGACGACCTCGCAGACGTCGCAGACATCGCTTCCCCCCCCCCCCCCGGAGGGAGGTATGTTCAGTCTGCCCCTGCCAGGCAGACCTCACACACAACGCGCCTGCACGCCGGGATACATATACGACTCCAAACAGGCGCAGAGGCATCAAAACAAACCAGGAAAACAAATAGAATCATCTAGAAGCTAAGTGGGACTATTTCTTGCAGAGGTCGCCGTACTACCACACAACGGAATTCCTGCGCCAGGCCGCCTATATAAGCGTAGCCGGCCGCTCCACCGCCAGTTCCAGCCTGACCGCTGAACCAGCGTCAACTACAGAAGACCACCGGAAGTTCGCGAGAAGTAGAAGCCGTCACTCTACCCCGGATCAGGACCAGGCTGAAATTCTCGACGGTCTTCTGATAACTGTACCCACATTTGTTTATGGTTTACCTGTTGTATTGTGTACCGAGTAATAAACTTCAAGGAACCGTTAAGTGTAGTTCACTTCAGTTATCTTCAGGCTTCATTAGGAAGATAATCAAAATGTTTACTCTTCTTGTGTTCTGCTCTATCATTTGTATAAGGCCAATCTACCTTACTAAGATATTCGCATATCTCTACTCTCTTGTGTTACTTATTTAATTTAATAAAGCTTAGTAAATTAAATCCCCACTAGTAGCGTTAATTATACACTTACCTCTGAACTCTAGATACGAATTTAGCTTTTCCTCAAGACCTTCATCTTCTTCATTCATTCTTCTACTGCGATAAGTAGCCAACATCGTAATCTCTTTTATCACCCCAGAAATCTACTCCAAGTAACTTACGACTATGATATATGAATACCGGTCAAATGCAGTATTTTTTGCTTCTAGAAGTATTGTGGTTTGTGTATCTGTATTAAGTTACTAAACTATATTACTTTGTTTATTAATGTCCTACAGTTCACTAGTAACAGTCTTATAAATGGCTCTCTGATATTTTTAGAACTACTCTCCCCGTTCCCTGCCGCGGCTCTTTCCTATGCTGCTTCATTAACTTAAACAATTTCTTTAGTGTTTATTATCTTTCCCATTGTGCATCTGCATTCTGTATCCTCTCACCAGCAGCCTATAATGACGCGTTCACAACTGGTAGTGAGCTAACAACTATTTCTTACCCTTCCATTTAGGCGTAGGCCAAGCCGGGCTAAACATCATCTATCAATGGTTTCTACAGCTAGGAACACGGAAAAAGTATCGGCACTTATTGATATCGAGTAATTATCTTTTGATACAAATACTTTTGTACTCCATGCTTTTCATACGATACTTTTGCTCATATAAGTATTTTTTTGGAGATATCGAAAAGCTGGAAAAATTATTGGCAATACTGCAAAGTCACGAAAAGAAAAATTGAAAATGTAATTACAACATTCATGGCTATAAAATGTATGTCCCCATAGACAAGAACAGATTCATCTCAAGACGAGAATCAAGGTGTCTTGTAAGTAGGTAGAATTGTCGTTTATAGAACCTAAGATTGATATGAGAACTTGTTTCCGACAGTTCTCTATTTTTATTATCATTATTTTTTTAAATCTCTAGACTAAAACTTAGAGGTTACGTTAAATTATCTTTGGTTATCAACGTTGTCACTTGCTTGGTTTGTTTGGGGTGTGCGTGAAGCTTTGTTTTGTACTATACCGGTGCAACGGTCAACGATGTTGTAATTGCAACAGTGAATAATCAATTCGTTAATCCTTTATTGTTTTATAATAATAATATGTAAATGTAAGTTCAGTAATTCTTAGCACATACAAAACAAAAAAGTAGAAGTTGAACATCAGGCTCCACTTTACAGGCTACTTTGGCTAATGGAAATGATGAAATGAATATTTGGAAACACCAGCGACACCACTAGACTGATCCTTTGGATCAATGGTAAGATATGAAAGTAGTATTTCCTTCTTTGTATTGGTTATCTCATGAATACCTGACAGTTCCAGCAACGTCAGTCCCCACCGAACGTTTATTTTCGATGGTAGGCAGTACAATGTAGACAAGAAACAGATTATCATCGAAACGATTGGATAAATTATTACTTTTAAGTGACTGTACAGAGGAAGAGTGGGAAGTGTTTTTTTTTTTTTTTTTTTTTTTTTTGCTACTTGCTGCCACAGTATAAGGAATCATGGTATTTTTATGTTGATTTCATTTATAACTAAAATACAAATTGAGCGTGATTAAATTTAACTTTGTTTTAATTTTTTATCTTGGTTGTGGTGTCCTCTGAAGAAGGCCACAAAATGATGGCTGAAACGTTAGGTTTTGATAAATTGACGCGGTTCATCCCGGACAACCAAGATAATATCGACAACGACCGCGGAAGTCTGCGCACCCACTTTGTTTTATTTTATTTAATTTATAAGACACTTTTTCAAAAAAAACATGATTTACTGCTGCAAATTTCATCATCATAAAAAAATACTGATCATTTTACCTGAATTAAAAAAAAATAACTTTAAAATTTGAAATTAACGCCCTTAAAACAAAAATTAAATAAAAGAAAATCTCAATCCCAATGAATGATTTGAAAAACATGTTATCGACAGCTAAAAATATCTTTTTCAAAAAACTAAGTGCAGTGGTTGAGCTCTTTGTTGAAATGGTACACAGGAAAACCTAATTGGTAACCACTGCTTTAGTGAGTACGCAACTTCTTTTCCCGACATCACTCATACCGTGTTCCTATCTGCAGTTAATTCTATGGAGTGCAACAATTCATGGTGACTACGAAAATCCACCCAGGACAGGTAACATCTAGCTACATGAGTATAAACATTTTTGAAATAAAACCTACTTCCCTTCCCTCCAGGCTATATGTGAGTGTGTTTGTAGGATGCAAACAAATGAGTGCGTGCATGTACATCGCTCGAAGGTTAATACCACAAGGTATAAAATTGCAGGAGGCATCGTGCGCCACAATTAACGAAACAACTCTCCATCTGCCAGTTTTCTTCTGGGGCACCGCCTTCTTGTGCTTTACCCGCTGTAATACATCTTCGTTTCCAACTACTATCGATCCGACTAACTTTCATCGGCTCTGCTTCCAGCCACGGCGCCACTTTCGACCAACACCAGAAAATACGTTAGGAAGGATATTGGCAATCATTACATATCTATATTTAAGAATAAATTCGTTATATGTAAAAAATGTTCAAAATTTTACATATTACAGAAAACATTGTACGCTGAAGATACCTCGACGAGAGGTGAAACGCGTCAGTGAAATAAATAATATCCAGCAACAGTTGTATTGGCGTAATTATTAAAGAACAATTATTAATTTAACAAGCAACTGTGGAAGAAATGGCCTGCAATAATTACATATTATTGCATATCTGTTCATCAATATCATGCAGCTGTTATACGAAGAACCTATGTTAGGGCTTAGCAGCATCAATAGCCATTTTCCTTTAATTCTATTTATCCAACTTTTTTTTGCTTTTTTTAACACATACATACATATATATATATATATATATATGTTTGATGCAACTGAGTAATGGATTTACAGATACTGAGTTTAAATATTGACGGGCAGCAGTAGTTGCCAAATCGGTTTATTCCCGTTAATGATTGTGTTAACTGGATACACCTCTGCATATAATAGTGAAATATCTTTGTAATTAAAAAAAAAAAAAATACAGAAAGATACAACGGTCACAATTTACTTATTTATAAACAGTACATATTTCCGATAATAGCTATTCAAACCATCAGCTACATCCATCAACTTACTGCTTGTATTGATTTCCCCACCTGAAATAAGTGACTGTTCCAATAAAAACTGGGAACCAAGAAATTTTCACGTGCTGCAAACTGTCAAAATACAGTAGTTACAATAGACTGAAAATGTCTGTCTTCATACTATAAAATTTTTAACAACATCCTTGATTATAAAGTTGGAAACTAATGGCTTAAGACATCATCTTAGCAGTTCTTGCGTCTTTACTTTCACAAGCAATCAAGCTTTATTCGAACTACTGTTGATAAATACTTACACCTTGATATTTCTTCCCGTCATAATAAATTCTAGTTCCTCTTAATTCTAACGGAACCAATTTTTAAATTTCGCTTCACTCAACCAATGAAAAGTTGGATCACGAGCAGTGCTAGAAATTCGTCTGTAAATCCAGGCGTATTTGTTACGCCTAACTTTCAGACTCAGGCGTAAAATGAAAATGTTAGGCGTAATTATATTATAATTATGGAAACACAGATATTATAGCTTACAACCTAATCCAACACAATTTAAAACTGTAAATAGGCCCAGAAAAAATTAATATGGTTTGCATGTGCAATACATCATATACCAAAATTGTGAAATAATTTAATATGATTATTGATTTCATTATACTTTGACAGTAACTTTTGAATTTTACACAATGATCTTCATCTTCAGAGGTTTAATTCCCAAATATTTTCGATTTTTTTTCCCGATTCATCGCCAGAGGATTATTTCTTTCAAATACAAATAAGTCAATAAGTAAAATAAAAATTGTAAAATATTTTCCTTGATGTACAAATTTTAAGAATAATTTGATTTCACAGTTTCTGTGTAAAATTTATCGGCAAGATCGCAGAAACAAAACCATTCAATTTATTGAATATATCGTAACTGAATAGTAAATGCAATGATTCCCCACTTTAAATATCAGGAAAAATGCCTTACGACCTTACCTGAAGTTGTATTTTTAATAAATTTGGATATTCTTTGTCTTCACTATTTTCGGTATATACTCTGTTCCAAAGCTGACGACTTGATAGAGATATCTTGTCATTACCCCATATTTTCCAGCGCAGAAATTCATCGGAAGCTTGTTGTTTGCTTATGGTCACTGCTGCAGGTAAATCCTTGAGGACCTCTTCAAACTCCTTTACTCCATAAATTAATATATCCTCATTTAAAATGTTAATTGCATCAAAAATATCTATTTTTTTAAACATGCAATTAGTTCGAAGATCTTTGAAGCGTTTTGTTAATCCTGTCAAGAAATTTCTGATTATATCTTCGCGATCACGTAAAAAAATCTGCAGACCCTCTTTACTCAATTTTATACTTTTATACTCACAAGTACCAGTACCCAAGTTACAGTCCTTATCAAATTGAGACAGAGTTTCTCCATTAGCACCAATTAAATTTTTCAATTTCATTTCCCAGATTGTAAGTTTAGACATCACTTTCTCAATGTTCACCTTGTCATATTGAATATTTTTTGAAAATGTTGACAAAACATCAGTTACATCAATCGGAAAGCACAAAAATCTCATGAACCGCACTGATTTTAAAGTTTTTAAGTAGTTCGTCACTTTTGCTCGAAAAATTTTGTTGTAGTTTTTGTCAGCACAAAAGTCTTCAAAATACGAAACAGTGACTGTGTAATTCCTGAGAAATACTTTTAAAGCTCTGGTTTTTGAAGAAATCCACCTGGTGGATATGATTCACAGATGGTTAACGACGGATTCATCCAATGCTTCAGCCAAATCTTTAAATTGTTTCTTATGCTTTGGACTTTTAGAAAAAAATTGTATACGCCTTTAATTACTTTTTCGCATGTTTGAGCGTAGTTTATGTTACTGAGGCTACCAGAAACACATAGTTCTATCCGATGAGGAATACAATGCACTGATATAATATTCCCGCACACGTTGCGCAATTTTGCAACCACGCCATTGCTAACACCCATATTAACACTTGCCCCATCTAGAAAGAAACCTACAAGTTTCTCTTTCAAAGAATCACCATCGAATGTTTGATTTATAGTGTCCAAAATACATTCGAATATGCTTTTAGCTGATCCCGTCACTTAATGGCTTTAATTTTAAGAAATCTACTCGTTCCTGCCCTTTTTTAACAGATGCTACGTAGATGATTTCCACATTCAATTGTTTTTCTTGTAACTGTAACAAACGTGGGTAATCTGTGAAAGCGAAGTTGCCTTTTGCAATGGAGTAAGCAGTATAAAATAAAACACACATTTTTTGGTGTACTTTGTCACTCATGGCACTCAACGTAAGGGCTAACGGTGACTGCAATGATTTTTTTTTCGCCACATCTGCCGCACACGAATTCTGATGGACTTCACTTTTTTCATGTTTTTTAACTGTTTCTAATCTAGATAAAACCTCTGCATTTACGAAACTCGTTAAAGATGAATTCGCAAACTGCATACAAACGACGCCTATTTCCGCTGCCTTGTTCTATTGATAACCAAGGAAAACTTTTTTGCCACTTACTTAATGTGTGTTTACCCTCGGCATTAGTTGTCGATGTACTGGTGGTAACAGCAGGCATAGTAGCTTATAAATTTTGAATTGTTTTTGATCGTTTACTTGCTTGTTGACCTCCTGGATTGCGTGAAGTTGGAGCAGGCCTACTGGTAATAACTGAAGGGCCTGATGATTTGTCAGCAGATGATGTTTCTTCATTTTCTGGCAGTCCTCGTTTACTTGTAACACTTCTATCACCAATACTTGTCTTTACAAATGGTATAAGATCAGTAATTTTACATCTTTACATCCTTTCTTAAGCGAATAACAGAGAAAAATAACGCACGCGCTAGAATTCTTTTTTTCACTTCGCGGTAGTTCCCCCTACACTGTTGCCACTTCTGAACTTCAGAAACGTATTATTAGAAACTTTGAAATAGATCAAAACGACAAAAATTGAAATTAATTATTAGAATATAACCTTGAACACGCAAAACTGAAAACAAGTTCCGAAAAGTAATTTTTTTAAGTTTTGATGCTTAGGCGTATTTTCTACGCCTTTGACGGAGATTGCAGGCGTAAAACGAAAGTATTCAGGCGTAATTACGCCTAACGCCCGGTCAATTTCGAGCACTGATCACGAGTGATCTCACTTTCTCAAATCCAGCAAGTATAGGATGAGAAAGATGAAGGGATGGTCCAATGAACCAAGGCATGGGAAGAGGGGGAAAAAAACTGTACCGTAACCTTAGGTTCCAAGCGGTTTATAAATAGTAAAATCCCAATTTAAAAATAAAAGCTCCTGCATCGCTTTTATATGCTCAATATGATTGTGATGGGAATATGCATGAAATTCAAATATGCATCTAGTATTTTTATCTGGAAACTTTATTGCTGTAGAATTATCACTAAAACGTTTTTTCCCCATTTATTCGCTTTCCATTTATTGATTTTAATTAATCAAACTCAAGGGAAAGTAACTTCGCGGAAAAACAACGATTTTTGTCGAATCGAATCGTGAGGTTAAAGTACACCTTCATATTGTAAACGAAGGCGTTGTTACTGAACGTTTTTAAAATTTTACGACTTTGTTTAAGATTTATGGTAATTTATCAGGTGAAATAATGCATTCTTGCGAGAATACTTATACAATAAAAAGTAAATGGTAGCGTTCTTGTAAAATACTCTCCCAAAAACGATGTTTTCATAGTGAAAGCTACAGTCACTGACGTCGGAGGAGTGAAAGCTGCTAGGTAATTAAGTATTAGATATTTGAATTAATAATTTTCTTTCTCGTTTAGAGCTACCTATAGCTGCGTATTAGATAAATCTAATGTGAATCAAGGGACGCACCGGAATAACCGACAATGAAATATATGGATTGATATATTAGCGGAGTTTGGGATGAAGTTTAAATGCACCCCGGACCAGAGTGACAACTGATAGTTTTTGCTACAGGTAAGACACAAGGAATTACATTGCGCGTTGTTCTATAACAATTTTACTAAGTATCAATTTCAAAGAAATGACTTGACAGAACATTCCGTTCAGCCCGTTATTTTTGACGAGCTTTGAAGCTAGTAACATAAGAAAGTAGCAAAAAAGCGTTTTTTTTTTTCAGAAAATCGTTGATTCGGAATGAAGTCCTCACTGGTAAACCGCCGGATTCTGTTTTCACCACACAGTCCGAAGGTACACACGTGAGAACTTCACTGCAAACATACGCCAGGAAAGTCTAAATTCTTACATAATTTTTTCAAGTTTTGTTAGTAAGTTTATTGTTTTAGTGTTTTTTTTTTTCCCAATTGGAATAGGTATTAGTTTCTACTTTATTTCATTTTCGCCTTTCCTATACTTGTGTGTCGACAAGAAGAATTTTAATACATAACATCGGGAAGATCGATTTTTTTTCTTTTTTCTACGATCGATGTGTTTAATTCGAGGAAGTGGTTGGGTGTAAATGGTTGGAAATAAAATAATGTACGTGACAAAAACAGATTCGCCTCTTAACCAAATTTCAATCGCTATTGGTGAGTCGTATTAGGAAGCCATTGACCGAAATTGCATTCGTTTTCTCTATTAGAAGAAATGAAATTTATTTTAAAGTTGAAATAAAACAAAAAATTCATGTTCAACAATTTGTGGAGATAAAAGTTAATAGAAATATGTGATACCGCGAGGATTTAAACCCGATTTCGAAAATTAGTCAGCAGACACCACCTACATCACGCTGACTGGGTAATGAATGCCAAATTTCGTAATTAAAAGACATATGAATTTTTGTTTTGCTATGCCTATTCGAAGAAACGACGGTACCACAGACATATCATAATCAGGCAGTTCAGTCACTCTTAAATTCAAGAGTTCAGGTAGACATATACCATTCAAAATATATTCAGAATATTGAAATTCGTTTTTAAAATTTCGGATGGTCTCCTCTGATGGCTTTAAAAGGTTTATAGTTGGTTTATTTTAAGCTTGAATAAGAAATGTACCTATTAAACTTTTGTAAACTAAGTTATGTCTAGAGTTTGAACTGATAAGCATTATAACAAATTTAACATAAAGACATAAAACATTATATACTTACATTAAAATGATTTTCACGACAATATAAACAACTAGTTGAAGATTCTTTAGGTACACACCACTTTTTACTTACTCACGGGACATAAAAACACACTTTATCAGATGCATTCTTATTGTATTTTTGCACAATGGTGCAATGCAGTATTTATAAAATGATTTTCGACTTCCTTCCACATCAGAATTAGTTATCTAATATTATAATAAGCAACTGTGTCAGCTATGAAGTCGTCTGTCACGGCATGACGTAACTTTATGACGTCACGCTTTACGCCATTTTTCTTGGTAATGAGCGTAATTTAATAACATTTCCAAGCATCCGCTTAACTGACAGAACACTGAAATAAAAGTATCTATTTCGTTAAAATCGACATATCAATCATTAGATGCTTATATTTACATAATATTCTTTTGATATATAGAAGTATCCCTTAAATTCATTGTCCATACACAGAGGCGGATCCAGGGGGGGGGGGGCAAGGGGGTTCAAGCCCCCCTCCCAAAAGTATCCAAGTCCATAAGTCCACCCCCGACATTGTATTTTTTTTTTTTTTCTCTACGGATTTGAGACCCGTAGAGGCTATAAAGACTACCCCATGGCTGACTCAAGCCCCCCCAAAACGAAAATCCACTGAAGGCAAGCCCTCTGAACCAAAAATCACCCAAGTCAGCCCCCCCCAAACCAAAATCCGCTCAGGCCCCTCCCAAACCAAAATCCTGGATCCGCCCCTGTCCATACATATGTAAGATAAAAGCTTAGTATTTCGAGCATCAATGTGCCGAACATTTTGGTTAGATTGTTACTTAGCACGGATCAGAATTACAACTGGCATTTGACGTTACGGCAGAGGGCATGAATAATTTAGTTTTTTTTTTTTAAATAATTTAAACTGTGTCCAATTACTGAAATTATTAATTCGTTTAAAAGGAAATAGTTGCAAACTTATTGTGATCTGTGCATCTTACACTACACTTAAAACAAATATAAGCGTGGCATAATGTAAGTTTATAAGATTTATTTTAATTCCCTTTGCTTTCACTGAACCTATTATCTCAGCAACTGTGTCAGCCATTCAAACGTTGTAATATCAGTCTGAATCACGGATGACAAAAAAGAAAGTAGTAAAAAACCATTGAAGGTTTTTGACCAAATTTATATCGCTATGTATTATTGCTACTAAAACGCGATACAGTTCATGTATTAATATGCGTCAGGTTGAAGTATTGTTCGTCTGGCGGCAAGTTTATCGTAGTACGTGGTTAGGTTGAAATGCAACCTGGACCCGGGTGGAAATGGAAATCTTTTGCTACAGCCAAGGAACGAGGAGTTACATTGAATTTTATAACAATTCTATTTAGTTAAGCAATTGCTAAGACATGAATTGTCAGAGCACTAGCACTGAAAGAAAAGTATGTATTTCGTTTAAATTGGCATATTAATTATCAGGTTTTTTTTTACTGAAATTATTAGATGGTTTGAATGAAAGAAGTTCCAAATTGATCGCGATGTATGTGGCCTAAACCACAATTAAATATTACGTAGCATAGCGTAAGTTGTTAAGAATTATTTTTAGCATTCTTCGTTTTAACTGGGGTCATTATTTCAACCGATGTAAGCTGTCTCAGCCGTTAAAAAATCGATCTTTATCACAGGTATTAAGAAAGAAAAGTGAAAGAATCTGTGAAGATTTGGGATCAAGTTTATATCACGATGCATGTTGACACTGACATGCGATACGGGGAATGTATTAATTCGCGTGTGATTGAAACTTTACTTTTCTAGCGGCAATATTAGTGAAGATTGTGGTTAGGCTGAGATGCAACCTGGACTAAGTACCTGAAGAGTGGAAGTGTGCATTAATTCATCCTCTCCATAAAAAAGGAGACAAAAGTGACCCTAATAATTACAGGGGAAATTCATTGCTCCCTGTAGCATACAAAATTCTTTCAAAAGCCCTGTTAAGTCGACTAGAAGAACAGGCAGACCCATTAATAGGAGAGTATCAGTCGGGGTTTCGCAAAGGTCGATCTTGTATAGAACAGATTTGGAACCTAAAAACAATTTTGCAAATGAGAAGGTGTAGAAATACTGTGATAACTTTTGTCGACTTTAAAAAGCCTATGACTAAATAGATAGGCAAACATTATTCCATATTTTAGAGGAATTCAAAATCGACAGAAAAACAAGGTCGATTATCCAACAGACATTAACAGGTACAACTTCCAAAGTTAAATTCATGGGAGAATTATCAGAGGCATTTCACATCCATACAGGTGTTCACCAAGGAGATGGACTGTCACCACTTCTATTTAACATGGTTCTGGAAAAAATTGTGAGGACATGGGAAAAGGAAATAAAGGGAATTCAACTAGGGATTAAAAAAGAGCAGAGAATCAATGTAAAGTGTTTGGCTTTTGCAGACGACCTTGCCATTTTAACCAGCAATAGAGAGGAAGCCAAACTTGCTCTGGAGAAGCTTCACGAAATTTCACAGAAAACTGGTCTACGAATTTCCTACGAAAAAACTCAATACATGGAAAGCAAGCCTGCAGATAATCTTCCCATTACAACTCGGTATGGTAAAGTGACACAGGTAATGCACTTTAAATATCTGGGAGAGATCATCCAACCATCAGGGCTGAACACAATAGCCAACCAAGAAAGAATATCAAAATTACAAAAAGCGTATAAGCTTACTTGGAATCAGTACAATAAAAAATCTATTTCTGTCAACGACAAACTAAGGCATTACAGCGCAGTAGTTCTGCCGGAAGCACTTTATGCTGCAGAAACTACAGTGATTCAAGGTCATACAAAAATAAGAGACATTGAAAAGCAGGAAAGGAAAATTTTGAGGAAAATATTCGGACCAGTTTTTCGTGAAGGAGTTGGATAAAGAGGCCATCAAAAGAGCTCTACAAACAGATAGAAACAATAACTGACAACTTTAGAAAAAGAAGGATGAAATTTTATGGACATATTAGCAGGATGAACAAGAACAGGTTCACAAGGCAAATCTTCGAGATAGTAAACACCAGTAAAAACAAGATTAAATGGATATCTGAAACAGAAGAGGACCTTAAACAATTGGGGAACACACAAGACAACATAAACAACCGAGAACAGTTTAGAAACATCATAAAGAAACATACACTTAAACAAACACAAACCAAAAAAAGAACAGGAAACAAATGGTCAGAAGAGCGCAAGAGAGAACACAGCGAGCGTATGAAGAGAATTTGGGAATGAAGGAAGAAGGAAAAAACATCATGACTACTCAAGTTCAGTCGCTCTCTTTAAAGGGAATAATCGAAGAAGAAGAAAAGTAGAGAATCACGAGAGACATGCATCAGTTAAAAAGGGTGTGAGACAAGGTTGTAGTCTATCCCCGTTAATATTCAACTTGTACGTAGAAGAAGCAATGAAGAAAGTCAAAGAAAAACTTCCATGTGGCATAAGTTTTCAGGGAGAAAAAATCAGTATGCTACGATTTGCTGATGACATGGTCTTGTTAGCAGAGAGGGCTGAGGATATTGAGAAGTTACTGAATGGCATGAACAAAATACTTTATGGTAGCGAAACATGGACTTTAGGAATACCGGAAATAAAGAAAATTGAAGCATTTGAAATGTGGTGCTACAGAAGAATGCTGAAAATTAAGTGGACAGAGAAAGTAAGAAATTAACGAGTTTTGGAAATGATTGGTGAGAAAAGAAGTTTGTTGAAGAAGCTTACGGAAAGAAGAGACAGGCTGGTAGGTCATATTTTGAGACATGCTGGATTGGTTAATTTGTTAGTGGAGGGAACAGTTGAAGGTAAGAACTGTAGAGGAAGACAGAGATTAGAATATATGAAACAGATAATTGAGGACGTGGGCTGTAAGGGGTATGTAGAAATGAAGAAATTAGCACAGGATAGGAAAGGATGGAGGATTGCATCAAACCAGTCGAAAGACTGACGACAGCAAAAAAAAAAAAAAAAATTATGACAGGTTAACCTCATTTGACCAAATATGAACCTGACCTATGTTTCTGGGGGAATAAAATCTCTTGAGCTTGAAGAACTCAGAAGCATTTATAGGGGTAGGAATTAAACACGGACAGAGACGATAGCGCAATCTTATAATTGCTTAAATACATACAGTATAAGTCCGATTATCCAAGGTAAACGAGACCGGGACCACCTCGGATAACGAAAAACTCGGATAACCGGAGGTAAAGAAAAGAGGTTACAATGAATCAAAAAACGTATTGAAACTGAAATAATACAATTCATTTATAGTGTAAAACTAATTGGGGAAGCAATAAAGTTGTTTTTTGAACATTAATTACCATCACTTGCCAAAAGAGTCTTTGTCTTCTATGTCATAATTTTGTTTCTCTTCTTAGCGGGAGTATAGCGCCAACGCTGTAGCATCATTATGTCGGCTGCTGTGCTTTCTTCCTGTTGCTCAATATAATCAAGTGCTGCTTCTATTCTTTTTAAACCTTCAGCATGAGAAATTTTTGGAATAGTTTCATTTTTAACTTCTTCAAAAATTTGCCTCGATTAACCCGGCGGCTCGGATAATCGGAACTCGGATAACCGGACTTTTACTGTACTTGAATTATATTTGACCCTTAAAGTTTACTATACAAATTTAAAAAAAAAAAAAAAAAATCCTGTTTGCTTCGAAAGCATCACGTTGTTTCTTATTGAGACTGGGCAAACACCAATAATGTAATCATTGGTCATAGTATCTGTAACGGCAAGAGAACTTAATACATTTTCCATATTATTAAACAGTTTAGCAACTCCGAAGAAATGAATTGCCAGAATAGTTGATTCAGTAACAAATTTGGTCTGATGTCCACTTAAAATAAGATAATAATCCACGTACAGCTAAAAAGCAAATAAACCTTAATGCATAAACGTGGGTCAAGCAACAACATTATTGAAAGTTTTAATTAATTGAAATTTATCCTAAGACGGAATGACAATTGACATTCGTGGTTACAGCAGAGACCATGAGTAATTGTAATTTTTTTTAAAGATTTTTTTATTTCAGTTGGTTTCATTAGCAACATGTTACTGAAAAGCAGATCCATGTTTTTTCAGCAGCAAAATTTATCAATATTTTTGTTAACTATGAAACGCTATGAAGGGGGTCGAATGGGAGTGAAATGCGTTGTTGCCTGCTATCTGCAACAACATATTGGATTCATCAAGAGAATCCAACTAGCTTTTTTTCACTCCAATTCCAGCACGTAACCTACAATAAGTGCCCCTGTTAAGCCGAGTATCCCAGTGGAAGGTTGGGTCTCCAATCCCAGCGGGAAGCCGGGTCGGCGAGTCGATCAGTGTTGGAGGAAGAAAAGAAACTCAACGAACAGCTTCAGCGATCGAGGAGGACCACAAATCCCAACAGCGAAGTAGGTGGAAGAACTGTCTTTTAAAACGTAAATCCACACGTCTGATCTCGGAACGAGCGGTGTTGTGGTCAGCGTCTGTACACCAGGTTAGATGTGGCTGATAAATGAACTCTACAGCTCACAACTGTATTTTTAGCCTCGGAGCGGTCCACAAACCATTCCCCAAGACAATCAAGTAACCTATATGCATGATGCAAACTTACGGAAATATAACTCCAGATGGTAATCGGAAACGTCAATCGACCACGGCAGTATGCCGTGCAACTGGGCCTAAGGATTCTGGAGAGCCAAGAACAGCATGCAAGAAGGAGTCGGAGCCTTCTACTGAAAACCCACCTAACAAAAAGCTTAGACTAAAACGAAAATACGTGGTGTATCAAAAGGAATCATCCGATTTAAGAGTATCATAACTATTATGTTATTTGAGATTTGTGCGTGAACAACGTACTGTTAGAAAAAGCAAACTCTCGAGGTTAACATGGTTCCCGTTAGGTAGCAGCGTTGAGCAGCCACTTCAGTTTTAGTAAAAATGGCGTAGGGACAACAGAAAGAGTTTTGTGTTCTATGTTTTGCGCAGTGCGGGTCAGTAACAACTGTTCACTGTGACTTTTGTACTAGGTATGGTGTAGATCCTCCTACAGCACAGAGCATTAGACGATGGCATGAAGAATTCAGAGAAATAGGTTGTTTGTGTAAAGGCAAATCGCCGCGCCGCCCCCGAGTGTCTGACGCAGACGTTGAACGCATCCGCCATACATTTAGAAGCAGTCCGCAGAAATCCATTCGTCGTGCAGCTCAACATGCAAATTCAGCTACTGCAAGCTCTTCGTGAAGGTGACAAACAACAACGTGTGGAGTTCTGTAATTTCGTTCTTGGCAATATGGAGGATGACAGTTTTCTTACACGCTTAGTGTTTAGTGACGAAGCAACATTCCATTTAAATGGTAACGTAAACCGTAATAATATGAGAATATGGGGTACGGATAAACCACATGAAGTTGTATATGAGAGGGACTCTCCAAAATTTAATGTGTTTTGTGCAGTTTCACGGGAAAGGGCGTACGGTTCATTTTTCTTTGCCGAGAACACTGTTACTGGAAGCACATATCTCGATATGCTTGTAAACTTTCTTTTCCCACAGTTGGAGACTGATTCGAACGACTTCATTTACCAACATGACGGGGCAACGCCACACTGGCATCTGAAAGTGCGGGAATTATTGAATCAAAGGATTACTGGACGATGGACTGGTCGCACTGGACCAAATGATTCAGCCTTACATTACTGGCCTCCAAGGTAGTCGGACCTGACTGTATATGATTGTTTCTTGTGGGGGGTTATAAAAGACTGTTTATGTGCCTCGGTTACCAGCAACAATGAATGAACTGAGACATCGCATAACAGCAGCTGTGGAAGCTGTCACTCAAGACATGCTCGCTGCAGTGTGCGATGAATTTGAATACCGCATCGACATATGCCGTGCATCTCAAGGGGGGCATATTAAACACCTATGAAAAGGTTCATCAAAAAACAAAATTCATTGTATTTGTTTATTAGTTTCAGAAATATAGACGTGCCAAATCGGATGTACTTGCTCTTCAAGAAACCGGATATACAGACAGTAATATGTTAGATTCAGAAGATTATAGGATATATAAAGGAAAACCTAGGAAGAGAGTAATGAAGAATATTCCTCACCTTGGAACTCCTTTCATTGTGAACAAGAGCATAGTGGAATAAGTCCAAAACTTTCAATCACCCTCTGAGAGACTCTCTCTCCTGACAATAAGATGTGGAAATAAAAACTATACCTTAATCAATGTTCATGCTCCAATCAATGACGATGACAGGAAAAATCCGGATAAAGTGGAAGAGTATTGGGAACTTTTAGAAAACGAAATCCATAACATTCTTACAGATAACGTCAAAGTGTTACTCGGAGATTTCGACGCACAAATTGGGAGAGAAAGAATTTATAAGAATATTGTAGGTGAGTTCCTGGTACACAGAAGAACGAACAGAAACGGAATAAAGCTTGTAAAACTGTGCAAGGCCCTAATCTCTAATTGATGTCTACTTTCTTCAAAAAACTGAGCAGAAAACAAACAACATGGCGCTCTCCAAGCCCAAACCTTGGAGAATTCCAAATTGATCACTAGCTATCTCCTCAAAGAGCAAAAAAGAGATCCAGAATGTCAAGGTCAGAAAGGGAGCCAACATTGAAAGTGACCACTACCTCAAAACAGACGTAACAAGATGACAAACAGGAGAAATAAATTTGATGTTAAAGTGTTACGAAAAAACTCAGCAGTAAATCAAAAATTCAAAGAAAAGTTGGAAAACAACACTGCAAGGAACTGGGATGATATGAGAACAAAAATAACCGAAGCTGCATATGAAAAGAAATAAGAAGCATATATGGTGGAATGAAGAATGTGAAGTGGTCATGAAAGAGAGACTGGTAGCTTGTAAAATGTGGCATTCTCATAAAACTGGTGACAATTTCCTAAATTTCAACACAATCCGAAAATAAACTTCTAAAAATATAAGAAAACATCAAGAGGAAGCATGAAAAAAGTATAATCATACAAACTAATGAAGATTTCGCTAAACGTAATACAAGGAACTTTTACAAAATGTTTAAAGAGGAAACAATAAAGTATCAACCACCAAATCTTGGCTTTAAAGATGAAAATGGAAAAATTGGCCTCAACAACAAAGAAAACTGCAAAATTTTGGCCTCTAACTTTGAAAAACTACTGAACTGTGAAGAACCTCAAGAAAGACTAGAATTCAGTCAGTCACAAGCAAACATTAAACCTTCAGACTCGCCAAACGAGAAAGAAATACATGACATAATCCAAGGTCTGAAAAACAAAGCTGCAGGGGAAGATCTGATTGTTGCAGAGTTGTGGAAAGAGGCAGGTGGTCAAGTGAGGCAGGAACTGACAAACATACTGCAGGAAATCTGGCGAACAGAAAAAATTCCTGACAAATGGAAGAACGCACTGATACCCCCATTGTACAAGAATGATGACAAAACAGATGTGAACAATTACAGAGGAATTTCCCTGGTAGCAGTAATATATAAGATACTGTCAAAACTTCAAAACAGAATTGAACCAGTAATAGACAAACAAATCGAAGAATACCAAGGCGGGTTCAGAAAAGGACGATCCTGTGTAGAACAATTTCTAAATCTGAAAATTGTAATACGAGACAAGGTTACAAAGAACAAAAAATATGTTATAGTTTATGTGGACTTCAAGAAAGCCTACAACTCAGTAGATAGAGTTTCATTACTGAATATGTTACAGGAATTTGGTATTGACTCAAAATCGGTCAACATAATCAGGCAGACACTCACTGGAACAAATTCAAAAGTGAAATTTTTGGGAGAGATCTCAGAGGAGTTTAAAATAAAAACTGGTGTCTGGAAGGGAGATGGGCTTTCCCCAATTCTTTTCAATTGCATTTTGGAGAAGATATTAAGAGTACGGGAAGAGAAACTCAAGGGAATTCATCATGAGATAAGATTAGGTTCGAAGCACAAAGGGGATGGGGTAAAATGTTTGGCCTTCGCTGATGACACCAGTTCTCTCTGGAAGTATACAAACTGCAGTAGGAGAGGAAGGCCGATTCAAGGAAGAAACCGGGAAAACCCGTGACGTCACGAAGTGGTGGGGGGGGACCTCCCTCCCCTCCCCTCCGGCGGGCTGCGGACCGGCCGGCCAAGATGGCGGGTGCAGTGTTGTCACATTGACGGCATGACGACCGCATATTTCAAATTAAACATATATAACTGTTATTTAGTCTTTATTATAGCTGTTATTTCACTTATCTCCAACAATGTTAATCTGAAATCAGCGATATTATTTCCGATTTTGTCCTATGTGATGTAGATATTCCAGCTGCACAAATGTTGCAATGTAGCATATACACACATCCTGCCACCAGGTGTCTCCACCGAACAGCGCATGACACGAGAAACTTCATCTGCGCATGCGCCGGCCAGAGATATTCCACTTCGCCACGAGATCTTCTATCCTTGTCTTGCGGGGGAAAACCCTAGCCTAAGGCGTATTTGCACAGGTGTCGGTCGACATGTACGCACTTGCTCGGCCGCCGAGACCCTGTTGCGACATGCGCGATAACTTGCATAACTGTCGCTAGAGGTCAGCACACGGTAGTAGACATTTGCCGCTAGATGGTGCATGGACATGTGAGTGTGTGTCTTTCTATGTGGTTGTGTGTCTATCCCGATAGGATTCTACTCGACTTTGAGATTTCACAATGACTGGCTACCTATGTGTTGATGTAATTAATTGATAATGTGATAAGTACTGAGGTGTATGGCAAAAACATGTCATCCATTGCACACACTCTAACGTCTGTCTGATGGTTTTTTTGGTCAGTTATGTTTGTGTGTGAGACCTAGTATGAGTATGGGAGTTGTGATATTTGTCTGATGACCATGTGCCTACTGATACTCGTGGTACGTCGGACAAATATTACTGAACAGCAGAAAAGGCTTGTGGCGTGGGATAGAGGTGGTGCTGATCATGTGAACAGCTTTGTACATATTACCAACGATACTGAATAGCAGAGAGGTCTGTAGTGTGAGTTAAATGATATGATTTTGATGTGAGGAGTTTGTTACTTGGAACACATGTTAATGATGATTTATTTTTTGTCAGTCTTGAGCCATGGGGGTCCTGTCCCACTTTTTCTTTGCCATGATTGGGCTGGTAATTGTGTTGAGCTCGCTGTAGGCATGGGTATATGTGCCTGTATGCGTAAGCATGGTGATACCTTCCTTAAACTCATTTATCTGGACGTATGAATTGCTGTTCCTCCCATATGTTTGTGCTTGTGTGGAGATGTATGGATTTGTGGGTGAGACCTAGTATGAATATGGTGGTTATGATATCTGTCTGATAGACAAGTGCCTATTGTAACTCATGGTACCTGGGTCACATGTTACTAAATGACAGAAAGGGTTGCGGTGTGGGAGAGATGTGGCTGTGATTTCAAACTTCACACATCCTGTAACTCTTCAGTTTGGATCTAGCATGTTGAGTCTCTTTCCTCCAGTTATGTGTGGTGATGAATGGAACTGTGTGAATTCATTGACATATGAGTGTGTGTGTGTATGTGTGTCTTTCTATGATTTTTGGCCAGTCATGGGTGTTCTGTTCCACTTTTGCGTTGCCATGATTGGGCTAGTTGTTGAGTCGAGATCGCTGTAGGTATGGAAATGTATGTGTGTATGTGTCTTTCTCTGTGTATGTTTGCGTAAATGGGGGTGATACCTTCCTTTAACTCGTTTGTCTGGGTGTATGATTTTGCTGTCCCTCCACTTATGCTTGTGTGAGGTGACATATGGATTTGTGGGTGAGACCTAGTTTGAATATGCGGGTTATGATATCTGTCTGATAGTCAAGTGTCTATTGCAACTCATGGTACTGGGGTCACATGTTACTGAATGGCAGAAAAAGCTTAGGTGTGGGATAGACGTGTTGGGGCTGATGTGAACAGTTTTGTACCTAGCACACATGATACTGGATGGTAGTGAGGTCTGTAGTGCGAAATAAATGAGATGATGTTGATGTGAAGAGTATGATGCCTGGAACATATTTTACTGATGATTTTTTGGTCAGTTATGAGCCATGGGGGTTCTACCCCACTTTTGCGTCGCCATGATTGGGCTGGTTGTTGTGTCTAGCTCGCTGAAGGCATGGAAATGTGAGTGTTTGTGCGTCTCTCTCTGTGTCTGTATGCGTAAATATTGTGATACCTTCTAGTAAACACGTCTGTCTGGGTGTATGATTTTGCTGTCCCTCCACTTATGTTTGTTTGTGCTTGTGCATGGAGATGTATAGATTTGTGGCTGAGACCTAGTTTGAATATGCGGGTTATGATATCTGTCTGATAGTCAATTGTCTATTGCAACTCATGGTACTGGGGTCACTTTTTACTGAATGGTAGAAAGGGTTGCGGTGTGGGAGAGACATGTTGATGGTAAATGTAATCAACTGGGGCGTGATGAACACTATTTATGGTATAAACACTTAGGTTTATGGTGAAAACATGCCATCTTTTGCACACCTTGTATTTCGCCAGGCTGATGATATGTAAGGAGACTTCTGTTTTTCAGCCAGGCAAGAGAGTACTAAACCACTTTTTCGTTTCCATGATTGTTGCCGGTAGCTATACTGAACTCTCTGTAGACTTGGACATGTGTATCTGCGTCTGTCTTTGTGGATGTAAGCATAAGTATGGCGGTACCTGACTTTAACTCGTCTGTCTGATGATTTTTGTAACGATAGTTCTGTCCAGATAATCAGTGGTAACGACAATTCTGCCCCACTTCATCGTTTTCATGATGCTTGCTGTTAGTTCTATTGACCTCGCTGTATGCATGTACAAGTGTGTGCGTGCGCGTGTGTGTGTGTATGTGTGTGTGTCTTCTTCCTCTGTGGGAGTTCTATCTTGGTGCTGGTTTTTCTGTCGACCTCGCTGTAGGCATGGAAATGTGCGTGTGTCATCCCTCTGTGGATTTGAGTCTAGAATTATGCTCACTATCAACGTGTGCTTCTAACAATTGATTCAGGGCTTAGGCAGTCTCCCATTTCATTGTGCTCTTTACAGTTTACTGCCGTTTGTGTTGACATACGAATTGTGTTCCTCACGTTTTTCATTACATGCACTTCGGGATAAAAATCATTTAACAGAGAGGGTGATGAGGGGGTGTATCAGAGAAGCGAAGGACTTGGGTACAAATCCACAGTCAGACCACTGCTTGTGTGGTGTAGTATGGAGTCCACATTTTTTGTACAAAAGATGGCAGCTATATTTATCTGTGGAAAATATTCAGTAAGTGACATAATAAAGGAGCTGGGGTTGGGATGTCATTGGAAGATAGGAAGAGTGTCAGGGACTGTAGGTGGCATATAATGCTGTTAGAATGGATATTGGTGGAATAATTCTGAGTCGTGTATGGGGCCTAAGTTGACCATGACCACAATCTGGCACTAGACTTTAGGTGATGAGGCCTGAGTGGATAAAATATCTAAACACCCACTTTGACCAGTCCACATTTTTTGTACATCAAATGCAAGGTGCAAAGGAGGGCAGCTAGATTTATCTGTGGAAAATATTCAGTAAGTGACATAATAAAGGAGCTGGGGCTGGGATGTCATTGGAAGATAGGAAGAGTGTTGAGGGGCTGTAGGTGGCGTATAATGCTGTTAGAATGGATATTGGTGGAATAATTCTGAGTGGTGTATGGAGCCTAAGTTGACCATGACCACAATCTCGCACTAGACTTTAAGTGATGAGGTCTGAGTGGATAAAATATCTAAACACCCACTTTGACCTAACAATTTACGACAGTTCAAGTGTGAGCGCTATCTTAGGCGTAATAGAACCTATGGTGACGTTTTGGATACTTGTTGATGTGTGGGGGTCTTCTATGAAAATGTGGGTTATGATGTCTGTTTGATGATCAAGTTAGCTAAGGGTATTATGTCACTTTTATCGTGGTTAGTTGGATGAAGCATGAAATTACAATCAAATGTCACACTTGGTCCTGAATCCGAAGGTTGGCGTTAGATGGGAACATTTAAACCGAATGGAGAACTCCCCTGGGTCCTGATTTATTGAAAAATAATTTCCTGGAAAAGGGGAGAATTTTCTTGGAAAACTGCAGTAGAACCACCTTAAGTGAACTTGGAATCCCTGCTACTGATTAGGAGAAGACTGTATGAGTTTTTGGTTTACTTTAACACACGAACAAAAGGTAACTGATCTGAGGTTTGAATGGGAATCATTGGAAAACAGAATGAAGTTTGGGGAAGTGCTGTGGGTATGTTGGCGATGAGGCTAGAGGTGGATCTTGGTGAAAGAATTAGGAATAGTGCACTGGATTTCTTCTATAAGGAAGTGGGTAAATTTTCTATATCTCCACCTTGGTAACAGGCGATGGTCTCAGGCATGTTCTGTGCTTAGCGTGACTCGATTTTTTTATCACATAGGACTGGCGTACTTAGATTCCACAGGGGTGAAATTAGTAAGATTAACAGACGGTATTTCGTTCCTGGAACATAAGTGCTGTACTGTAAAATACAGTTAAAGGTGTCAATCACTGATGTGTCACAAGGGATTTATTGGAATTTTAGACAAAGTACAGCTAAGGACACTCAATTTGTGATTGCTTACGAAATCATAACAGAATTGATACATAGATTGGTCTGGATAGACAGACGACAAAGGTTTGACCTTGATGGCAACAATTACGAGTGTGATTAAATGTTTTATACCAATGGCAGCAGATATAAGTTAGATAAATAAGGCGTCGTACTGATGCTTCCATTCCTTCATTTTTGCCATGGTCATACTGGAAACTTTGATTTTTTTCTAGCTTTGATGTGGGAAAGGCTTTGTCACAAATATTTTCAAGTGGCCTCTTGTCCAAAGACAGGATTGAGAAATAGGCTTGAAATAATTACAGGCTGATTGGTTTGATATCAGTGGAGAGATTAACATGTATTCACTTCAGAAATGTCGTGTAGGGAAAGAAACTGGATTTCACATCTGCAACTTTGTAGTAGGCAATGATATTCATGTGATTCTAATTTAGTGGGCATATTTCAGATAAAATGGGCGGGGAAGTTAAAGCCTTAGCAATAGGATAGAAATACACAAACCGAGCGTGGTGGTGTAACAGATAGCGTTCTGGCCTTGTATTCGAGAGGACGGCGTTTCCGGGCATCCAGATTTGGGTTTTCCATGGTTTCCTCCATGTGAATGCCGGGACGCTACCTTCAAAAGGCCATTCCTTCCCCCCATCCTTTCCCGTCTCTAAAGACCACGTTGTTAGAGAGACGGTAAGCAGTAAAAAAAAAAAAATACACAAAGTTCATCGAGGTTGTAGACACATACATTAGGAAATCACTTATTTGAGTTTGAAACATTAGTTGGATTCTCGCTATCATTAACGCTGTTAACGATTAATTATATTGGAATCCCACCTTACTGATGCTTATTTCTTCTTTATATTCGCTCAGAGTTATAAGCATCCTCGAATATCAGAACTGAATTGTATAGATATGAATTTGAGCTAAGTCAGGACATTCCATAGTTCATTATCTCGTTTTAAACGTAAAAGTTACGCTTTCTCATGGTCTATTTTTTAATTAAATACAAAGACTCAAGCAGTTTTTCTGTTCACCCAGCATGAAAACTAAATTTTCGATTTTCGTTTTTAAAACACGTTATTCTGGCGAGGGATTAGGCTACCATAAAAGATTCTTATATTTGTTCTACGAAAACTGACATATAATAATTATTCTCATCTCGTAATAATTTCTTCTTGAACCGCAGTGAATTTCTATGTATCCTGCTGGAACGGTTTCGATGGCGCAACCCGATAGCAGGACACCTGAACAAATAACAAATACACATGAAGCCTGAGACTCTGCAATATGTATTGGACGCCCTAATTCTTCGTCCGCCAGCTATGCTTTCATAATGGTGGATGGCCTAGCTGTATCGCTCTGTAATGGAGCCATTTCGTAACCTGTCGGACTCCCGAGCAAACGTAGAAATATTTCACGCATATTGGTACACCCGCACCATCTAGCGGCAAATGTCTACTACCGTGTGCTGACCTCTAGCGACAGTTATGCAAGTTATCGCGCATGTCGCAACAGGGTCTCGGCGGCCGAGCAAGTGCGTACATGTCGACCGACACCTGTGCAAATACGCCTTAGGCTAGGGTTTTCCCCCGCAAGACAAGGATAGAAGATCTCGTGGCGAAGTGGAATATCTCTGGCCGGCGCATGCGCAGATGAAGTTTCTCGTGTCATGCGCTGTTCGGTAGAGACACCTGGTGGCAGGATGTGTGTATATGCTACATTGCAACATTTGTGCAGCTGGAATATCTACATCACATAGGACAAAATCGGAAATAATATCGCTGATTTCAGATTAACATTGTTGGAGATAAGTGAAATAACAGCTATAATAAAGACTAAATAACAGTTATATATGTTTAATTTGAAATATGCGGTCGTCATGCCGTCAATGTGACAACACTGCACCCGCCATCTTGGCCGGCCGGTCCGCAGCCCGCCGGAGGGGAGGGAGGTCCCCCCCACCACTTCGTGACGTCACGGGTTTTCCCGGTTTCTTCCTTGAATCGGCCTTCCCCTCCTACTAACTGCACTCGAAAAAATCAATCTTCTGAAACAAATAGCAGGGAAAGTTGGGCCTCAGATCTCTTTAGAGAAGATTAAATTCATGACCAATATTACGGATTCACCCACAATACTAAACACAGAGTATAGAAAAATTAACAAGGTCAATAAATTTAAATATCTAGGTGAAGTAATTCAGATTAATGGGCTCGATATTGAAACAAACATATCAAGAGCAAGAAAACTAGAACTAGCATACCAACTGACTAAAGATGCATACAACAAGAAGAATCTTTCAAGGAAAACTAAAACACTACAACACAGTAATCAAACCAGAACGTTTGTTCTTCAAGAAAACTGGAGAAATAGAAGAGATAGACAAAAAGGAAAATCTTGAGAAAAGTTGGGGGAACACTAAAAATTGAAAATGGTGAGTTTCGACACCGGAGGAATAAAGATCTACACAAGGAAGAAGAAATTGAAAGGATGTCAGACTCGATCAAAAAGAGGAGAATCAGGTTTTTTTGGTCACATAATGAGAATGGATAACAACAGACTTACAAAAATAATTTTCAACCATGTTTACTAGAGTAAGAAGGGCAACCAGTAAAGAGTAAAGAAAGATATGATTAAGAATGGAATAACAGAAGATTTAATACAAGATAGAGCAACTTAGATTGATCCAAAATTTCAAGGGTTTCCAGGAGAAGGAGAAGAGGAAATATAGTAACATACGGGCGGAAGAAATAAGGAAACATCAAAGTTAAAGGATGAAGAACAATTGGAATTCAAGAAAAGAAAGACTGAAATGAATGCATGGGATTACTTTTCGTGGTCATTACATGGCCGATATCGAAGAGAAGAAGAATAAACGCTACGAAAAGCCAATTTTATGAATGTATTATGGCAATTAATTTGGTAGCAGTTGTTTGGCTATTAAATCAGTGGCGGCCGAAGTGATTTGCCCAGGTAGTGACAAAAATAAAATGTTTCCAGTGGGGGATCCAGGATTATGGTTTGAGGGGGGGGGGCAGGATTTTGTTTGGGGGGGGGGGCTTGGGGCTTGACTTGGTCGAGGAGGGGTCGCCGACAGAAATCTCATTATTCCAGATTGCCGCCCTTAAAAGAACAGGAGAGAGAGAGAGAGAGAGAAGAAAAAAGGTTCCTAAAATCCATGTCGTCGTGGGTAACCTTGGTGCTTATGGGGGCCGGGGGCTTCAGCCCCCTAGCCCCCTCCCTCCGCTGGATTCGTCACTGAATGTTTCGAAGGTTTAATGACCATTACTGATCATCACTGAAGTGAAAGGTGCCTGGAAAAACAGCTCAGAGTAAGAATCTCGCAATATAAATATTTGTAACGTGTGAAAGTCTCATTATCTGCAGTTACTGCCGGATTAAATAAATGATTTTGAAATTAATCCATGATAAATGTTTTAAAATTGACCAAACGGTTAAGATTTAGTGATTAGCCAAAAATCGACAAGTTGATCTACAAGCAGTGCTGGATTACCCAATAGACAGGACTAGGCAGTAGCCTGGAGCCCCTGATTTTTTAAGGCCCCCTGAAAGTTCACTTTTTTCACTACATAAAATAATAAAAAATAAAATCATCCAGAACAAAACAATCAAAATAATATGAGAAGCATGGAAATTAATTTTCAAAATATGTTAAATCGTAAAATTCGCTTGTTAACTGAATAAATAAATATAATAAATTCTATTAGTCATCTAAAAAACCTTTTCTTTATACTTATAAAATACAGATAATTATTTTCAAAAACAAAGAGAATCAAAATTTTTGAGAATGCCTAGGGCCCCATACTTTCTTATTCGGCACTGCCTTCGATGGAACAGTGGAACACATTTCGCTTGAGAATCGTTTCCTGCATTCATAAACTTACGTAATTCTCCTTCAGAGAATCTAAGAAAAAAACAATATTGCCTGCTCGCATTGACAAAGTTTCTAGGGCAGCGTATCTAAACCTTTTTCAACCCGAGCACCAGTAAATTTTCAATTTTTTTTTTTCTCCTTTTCGTTTCAGCCGATTATGGACGACGATTAAGCAACTTCATTTTCCTCTTCTGAGTTTCCTTCCTCCGTCGCCAGTTACCTCCGCAATTTTTCCTCTGTCTTTAATGTCTTCCACCCTGGGCCTAATTTTATTTTCCATATTGTTATTATTAAAACCTCGGACATGTACCATTAGAACATAATAAATCTAAAACCACGTTTTGAATCCTATGAAAACGCAGATATAAAACTGGATGTGAACTATTAAAACATGTGAACTATTAATTACATGTTAATCAGACCAAACCATTAAAATAATAATGCTACTAACCAGATAAATAATAATGTTACTACAGGCTGGACGCTTTACTATACCACCGGCCTACATGCATAAACCAAAATAAAAGACGCTAGACCGTACGCCTTTTATTTACTTCACCACTCGCGTTACCAATCTTATCACCTACCGCGGTTCCTCACACCCTTAGTAAACCGTCATTTACTTAATCTCTAGACGCCATATGGAAATGAATAGATTGTTGTAGAAACAGTGATGTTCTATCCTCATCCTGAAAATGCCACATTTTTGCCCGTTCATTGAAATATTCAAGGCTTTTAAATGTTGGGCATACAGCCTTATAAAGTACGAATATGGTATCAGAGTTTATGATATTATGCCTGTGGAACTCCTGAACTATGTTCGCGGACCACCAGTAATCAGCGAACCACAGGTTGAGTGGATATTTAGTTGAATGCTACAAAAATGGCAGCTGCTGATGCTGCGCTCTACCGGCAGTGTTACTAACTTTATCGAGCTGCAGCGTGTGACAGAACGAAATTGTCTTCATTCGCCATTAACAAAGCGAACCCCCACCCTAGAATATTTCCACGAAAACGCTAGAGCGCATGCGCGATCTGTGCCACCCGAAAATTGTCTCCACGACAGCGAAACAGTTCACTTATGTGGCCAACAGATGGAAGTCAGTACTTTCCCGAGCTGTCATAAGTTATTATAGAGTAGAGAATGCCGCATTTATAAATATTTATTTTTCTTTCTATTTATTTTTTTAATTTATTTATTCTTGATTAGAGGTGGTGACATGTCACAGTGTCACTGCGTCTAGAGCCACCACTGATTAAATTGTGCACATACCCCGAATTTCTTCTAATGGTATCTCTGGTCGCTGTTTAGTGAGCGAAAGCTGACATGTGACACCGTTCTCCAGCCAATAGCTATCGAGGAGAGTGAATGAGTGAGTGAGTGAGATTAGGAAATTATATAGGAGATATAGCGGTTATGTTCTCCGCAATGAAAGCAGAATTAATAAGTACAGTATTTACACGCCCAGCTCTATGGGATGAACTTCACAGTAATCAAAAGATTCATTTTAGAAAATCAACCGTCATTATAAATTTTAAGAAAGTAAATACTTGATTCTCTCAAATTAAATGTAGACTGAATTAGAACTGGAAAATTCTGAATTTGACATGGAAATGCTCTACTAAATGGTACACTAATTTATTTTCAACTAGTTGACCAGACAGACGTTGTGCTGTCCAAACTTCAATAAACGTGTTTGTGAAAAGCTTTTGAAAATGTGTTAACAAAGTAAAAAAGAGAAAAGTTATCACTGTTATTTATTAACCATTGTGTCCATGGTTATTCAATTTGAGGGGTACATTCTGAAGAACGCTAATGGAAAATTTTACATGCGAGATGAATTCTATCGGCAGTACCTCATTGAAATGCTGGAAATGTGTGATGTGCCTGGCATATGATCGACTTGAAACCATGCGGTTTTGGTCCAAAATTAAAGTCACAATTAAATTAAGTCAGAATTTCATCTTAACCAAACGATTTATTTTCTTCCATTAAATTTGAAATCTCAATGAATTTCAAGGCGTTTTATTTACATTTTGATCATCGCACCACCAAACCAATTTTGATTGTTTCGTAGATGGCATCGGTCTGTAGCAATAGTTTTTATGTGACATCATACATTCATCCCAAACAATCAACCTGCAATGTTTGGCCATCGCACAGTTCTTCGAAAGGTTGCATGTTGGAGTTTCACTGATATGCGTATTCAACGGCAACTTCAATACTGAATGAGCTGGCTGACCGCCTTCCAACAACGTAGCTGCAATTTCTGATGAAGCAAGCACAAATACAGTTTCATTCTGCGAGCAAATCGTTGCCAAAATCAAAGAGATCAAAAACGTTTTTTTCAGTTCCACTGGAAGCGCCCATGAAGAAAATCCCTCTAGTTCCATCGTTCACAAGCTTTCATGAGCACATTAAATTTTTTGCTGCCGATTCAACAGTGGAACATTCGTTCAAACTGATTCTCTCAATGAATCACAATAATATTGTTTTTCGCGTTTCAACCTGTGATTACTTGTATCGTGGATCGGACGATTGGGATCTATCATGACTAATGAGAGGTAATGCCTTGTTCGATATCATCAAGCACACATCGTAGTTAATATCAATGGAATACAAATCCAATAACTACATTTGTTGCACAGATGGCGAAACAACACAAAAATAAAAAACAAAGATAATTTTATTTTAATTCAGATTTTCTTTCTCTAAAAAAATTTATTCGGACTATTACGAACGTTTAAAAAAAAAAAAAAAAAAAAAAAAAAAAAACTAGCCAAATTGTTCCACAGATATTCTCGAATAATCAAATTTTTCAACTTTCTGGACAAATTTTCCAATTTTTCTTTCTCTAAAAGCCTTATTCGGACTATTGCGAACATTTATAAAAATTAGCAAAATCGTTTTTTGGAAAAAAGTACTTTCAGTTTTCCAGAATTTTCCAATTTTTCTTTCTCTAAATACGTTGTTCGGACTATTACGAACATTTAAAAATTAGCCAAATCGGTTTATGGAAAAAAGTACTTTGTTTTCCAGAATTTTCCAATTTTCGGTGCAACTTCTTCAATTTTTTTCTCTAAAAATCTTATTAATTTTTTTTTTTTTTCCGAATCACCCATCTTTGGGGTACGTCAGATCAATCACTTCTTGGATGCTTGCGTTTTCTTCTTCTCCCAGTATTTCTTCATTCTAACTGATCTCTTCCTTCTTTCCTCTTCTGATATTTGAATCGGTTTTCTGGTGTTTATCGCAACTTGGAACCTCTTACTTTTGTCTTTGGTCACGGTCTTGGCTGTACCATTCTTTAACATCACTTCGGTAATCTGGAGTTCTCTCAAATCCTTTTCCACTTCCTTAAACCAGTTGGGCTTAGTCTTTTTTTTATAAAAGAAGTCAAAGATTTTTTTTTTGATAGTCTGTTAGGATTCATTCGGAATATGTGTCCATAGAAATCAATCCTTTTTTTTTTCTCATGTTTTCCGAGAGTCTCTCGTACTTTGCGTAGAGGAATTCCTTTCTGTAGAAAACTTGTTTGTTATTCTGGAATTTGGGACCCATGATCTTCCTCAAAATTTTCCTCTCTTTGATTTCCAATTTCTCCATTTGTCCTTTCCTCCCCATGACTAGTGTCTCTGCTGCATAGAGTGCTTCCGGCTTAATTACTGTGTTGTAATGTCTTATCTTTGTGTTCCAAGAGAGGCTTTTCTTATTGTGTTTTTGGTTTTCTGGAAGGCTAATTCCATTTTGGTCCTTCTCGCTTCCATTGTTTTACCTTCAAGGTTGTTCCATTCAATCCATTCCCCTAGGTACTTGAAACTCCCAATCTTATTAATTATTACGAACTTTTTTTTTTTTTTTTTTTTTTTTTTTTTTTTTTTTTTTTAAATGCTATATCGGTCCATAGAAAAAATACTTTGTTTTCCCGAATTTTCCAATGTTCCGGGTCACTTTTACAATTATTCTCAATAAATCTTATTCGAACTATTACAAATATTAAAAAAAATTAGCCAAAAGGTCCATAGAGAAATGTACTTTCATTTTTTCACAAATTTTCCGGGTAAATTTTCCAGTTTTTCATTCTTTAAAACCCTAATTGCGACCATTATGAATAGTTTTTTAGTTTTTTAAAAAATTTAGCCAAATCTGTCCAGCCGTTCTCAAGTGATGCGGTTACCATCGAACAACATTTCATTTTTATTTAAATAGATAATTATCATTACCCTCTGGTCACGAGTCTTATCTCAGCATGTATTGGGCCTGGTATGGTAATTGTTTGACCAGAATTTTGTTGTAATTGTAATGAAAAGTTTCTGGCGTCCTTTATAGGTATGCATGGAATCTGTCTGGGTGATTTTTTCAGCTCCTGATATAAACTGTGATATTCACCAAGCCGTTTGTCTTTTGTTCATTTACTGGGTGTGCCCTGAATTCCCAGTTACTAGCTACAGAAAGTAGCCACAACTTTGCTGCTACTGATAGCCCATCATCAGCACTTCCACGAACCACTGCAGGCTACACAAAGTAAAGGATATTCAAGGTAAATACAAAACCTACAAATGTAAAACGTGTGGCTCGTACAATGGTTTAAAGACTGTGAAAAACTCTAAGTCAGTATTTCATAACCTGTGGTACGGGGACCACTAGCGGCCCGCAGCACATAATTAGCAATTTAAATTCAGTATAATACTGTATAAAGCTATTAGCTAATAAAAGACACATGAACGATTTTTATAAAAGCCACAAATATTTGAATGACAAGGTAAAAATCTGGTATTTCCGTGATATGAGGATACGACAGCATTGTTCCTATCAATTTCCAGTTGACATCAAGAAGATCGCCGTACGTTTAAGTATCAAGTTAATCACCGTTTTCGGCGTGTATTATAGTAAGTTTGAAAGACTGCGGTACATGGTGGGATTGATGACATAAAGATGGTGAAGTAAATAAAAAAAGGTTTAGGGTCTTGTTTCTTTTTGGCATGTTGGTCATTGGTATAGTGTAGTATCCAGCCTACGGTAACATTATTTTCATTTCGTTTCTAAATATTGAGATTCTGATTAATATTTAAATACTAATAGTTCACTTTCAATTTGTTAAATTTTTTCCGCAGCAATTTAAAACCTGGTTTTTAGATTTATTGTATTATTATGGTACAATAAAATATGTCCCAAAGTTAATAACATACACACAGCTAAAAAGTTAGGCCATATTAGTTAAAGGTCTGCAGCTTTATTTTTGACAATTTACAAATTGAAAAGCTTCTCAGCATATAATTTTCTCCTATGGGGTTAATAAAGAATAAGGTCTTCGCCCACCTACCTTGCACAATACATCCGAGAGGAAATACATGCCATTTCAATAAAGTTGAGCAGGAAATTCATCGATATCTTTCATTATTATTATTATCATTACTAGCTGGTACCCACGACTTCGTTCGTGATTGTAAAGAATTCATATTGACAGCTATAGACATCTAACCACCCTAGTGCACGATGGGAGACTCGATACTATTACCACACACAAGTACCAGTCTTCTGCGCTATGTAGTTCCGGCAGCAAGGTAAAATTTACGGATACACACAAGTCTTTGGATGAAACACGAAAATATTCATGATCGACCAATTTCAAACACCATATCTCACACACTCCCACAGTTACCGAATTTCGGCCAACGTTGTGATCGATGGGAAACTCTGTGTTAGTACCAAACACAAACGCCAGTGATCTGCGATTGATAGTTTTCACTTAAAAGTAATACACCGTGACACATGCGTCTTTGGCAGAAATATGAAATTGCCACAGGTCGACCACTTTCATCCCCCATATCTTCCACACCCCCATAGCTACCGACATCTAAAAACCATAGAGCACTACATGAGATACGATTCTACTACCAAACACAAACACCAATGCTCTATGCTATGTAGCTGTGGCAGAAAGTGACATATGCGGAGACAGTCAAAATGCGAAAATATCCTTGGTCGGCCACTTACAACCACCATATCTACCACAGTACCACAATTTCTGAAATTCGGCCGCTGTTGTGATCGAAAGGTGACTCTGTGCTACTACTACACACAAACGCCAGTTATCTGTGATCTATAATTTTCGCTGAAAAGTGATACACCATGACACTTTTGTCATTTGGCAGAAGTATGAAATTGCCACAGGTCGACCACTTTCAACCCCCATATTCTCCCGCACCCCCATAGCTACCGACATCTAACAACCATAGGGCACTACATGAGATACGATTCTACTACCAAACACAAACACCAATACTCTATGCTATGTAGTTGTGGCATAAAAGTGACATATGCGGAGACAGTCGAAATACGAAAATATCCTTGGTCGGCCACTTACAACCACCATATCTACCACAGTACCGCAGTTTCTGAAATTCGGCAGCTTTTGTGATTGAAAGGAGACTCTGTGCTACTACTACATACAAACGCCAGTTATCTGTGATCTATAGTTTTCGCTCAAAAGTGATACACCATGACACTTTTGTCTTTGGCAGAAGTATGAAATTGCCACAGGTCGACCACTTTCAACCCGCATTTCTCCCACACCCCCCTAGGTACCGACATCTAACAACCATAGTGTACTACATGAGATACGATTCTACTACCAAACACAAACACCAATGCTCTATGCTATGTAGTTGTGGCAGAAAAGTGACATATGCGGAGACAGTCGAAATACGAAAATATCCTTGGTCGGCCACTTACAACCACCATATCTACCACAGTACCACAGTTTCTGAAATTCGGCCGCTGTTGTGATCGAAAGGTGACTCTGTGCTACTACTACACACAAACGCCAGTTATCTGTGATCTATAGTTTTCGCTGAAAAGTGATACACCATGACACTTTTGTCATTGGCAGAAGTATGAAATTGCCACAGGTCAACCACTTTCAACCCCCATTTCTCCCACACCCCCATAGCTACCGACATCTAACAACCATAGTGCACGATAACAGACACGATTCTACTACCACACATAAACACCAATGGTGTATGCTATGTAGTCGTGGCAGAAAAGTGAAATCTGCGGAGAAACATGCCTTTCGTCGAAATACGAAAATATCCTTGGTCGGCCACTTACAACCACCATATCTACCACAGTTTCTGAAATTCGGCCGCTGTTGTGATCGAAAGGTGACTCTGTGCTACTACTACACACAAACGTCAGTTATCTGTGATCTATAGTTTCCGCTGAAAAGTGATACACCATGACACTTTTGTCTTTGGCAGAAGTATGAAATTGCCACAGGTCGACCACTTTCAACTCCCATTTCTCCCACTCCCCCATAGGTACCGACATCTATCAACCATAGTGCACTACATGCGATACGATTCTACTACCAAACACAAACACCAATGCTCTATGTTATGTAGTTGTGGCAGAAAAGTGACATATGCGGAGACAGTCGAAATATGAAAATTTCCTTGGTCGGCCACTTACAACCACCATATCTTCCACAGTACCACAGTTTCTGAAATTCGGCCGCTGTTGTGATCGAAAGGTGACTCTGTGCTACTACTACACACAAACGCCAGTTATCTGTGATCTATAGTTTTCGCTGAAAAGTGATACACCATGACACTTTTGTCTTTGGCAGAAGTATGAAATTGCCATAGGTAAACCACTTTCAACCCTCCACCCCCATAGCTACCGATATCTAACAACCATAGTGCACGATAGGAAAGACAATTCTACTACCACACACAAACACCAAAGGTCTATGTTATGTAGTTGTGGCAGGAAAGAGAAGTATACGGAGATATGAATTTTTGGTCGAAATATGAAAACGCGCTGCACTGACCAACTTTAATCATTATATCTCCCACATCCCCACAGCTATCGGCATTCGGCCAACGTTGTGCACGATAGGAAACTCCATGCTACTTCCACCCACAAACATCAGTGATCTGTGCTAGGTAGTGGTGGCTGAAAAGTGAAATATATGAAAAAACACGTCTATTTTTATATATATATAAGATAAGATTTGCTTAGTGTTTTGTGTCGTTGTGGGAGTGGAGATCGTAAGGTGCGCTATAAGATTAGGGAGAAGGAACGGGAAAAAATTTTGCCACAGCTTTTTGGAGTGATTTCGAGAAACCGTGTAAAAGCGATATCCGGACGGCCGGACGGGAATACCAGGGTCCAGCGTTACCACTCAACCTCCGAGCTCGTTGAAAGTCATGGGGAACGTCAACTAACGTACAAAGGAATGCCTTATTCAAAAAGTAATCCATCTTTCTTAAAACTGTTTACCTAATTATTATTTAGTCTTCAATTTCAAGTGTTCATTTTAAAGTTATTAACGGTTTGTTTCTGCCCGACCCTGTATTTTACTTTGCGGTGAACGGTACATAAATTACACAGTATATTCTCACTGGCATATCACTGTCGAATGATTTACTTTGTCGTCGAAGCTATACTACGGAAAATAAACACCTTCAGTACGTTTACCGCTGTGAGGACTTGAAGCAAACTGCACTTCACGCCAAACATGATCCGTCGACTTTATTTTACTAGCTGCACAGACTGATTTGTTTGTTTTTAAACAAACTATGATATAAGACACCTAAATGAATCAGAAAATCGAGCTGTTATAGTTTGTAGGATCTAAACACTTTTTCACTGTGTACATAGAGCTAATTGTGGTAAGTAAACGTTTTGGTCGCTAGAACGCATGTGCCACACAAGATCAAATGGAAAGATTTATTATGGAACAATTAGCTGGCGCCCACGACTGCGTTCGTGTTTGTAAAGATTTTGGATTCACAGCTACCGACATATAACCACCATAGTGCACGATGGGAAACTCGATGCCATTACCACACACAAACGCCAGTCATCTGAGCAATGTAGTTCAGGCAACAAAGTAAAATATACGGACAAACATGTTTTTGGTCGAAATACGAAAATATCCTTGATGGACCAATTTCAACTACCATATCTTCCACAATCCCACAGTTACCGAGATTCGGCCAACGTTGTGATCGACGGGTGGCTCAGTGCTACTACCACACACAAACACTGATCTGCGCTAGATAGTTTTGGCTGATAAGTGATACACCAAGACACATACGTTTTAGGTAGAAATATGAAAGTGCCGCAGGTCGACCACTTTCAACCTTCATATCTCCCAAACCCTCGTAGCTACCGACATCTAACCACCATGGTACACGATAGGAGACACGATACCACTACCACACACAAACATCATTGGTCTATGCTATACAGTTGTGGCAGCAGAGTGACATATACGGAGACACATGTCTTTGGTCGAAATACGAAAATATCCTTGATCGGCAACTTTCAACCACCATATCTCCCACACTACCACAGTTACCGAAATTCGGCCGAAGTTGTGAGTGACGGGTGACTCTGTGCTACCACCACACACAAACACCAGTGATCTGCGCTAGATAGTTTTGGCTGAAAAGTGATACGTCTTCGGCAGAAATATGAAAGCGCCGCAGGTCGACCATTTTCAACCGTCATATCTCCCACACCCCCATAGCTACCGACATCTAATCACCATAGTACACGATAGGAGACACGACACCACTACCCCACACAAACACCATTGGTCTATGCTATATAGTTGTGGCAGCAGAGTGACATATACGGAGACACATGTCATTGGTCGAAATACGAAAATGCCCTGCATGGACCACTTTTACCATCATATCTTCCACATACCCACAGCTATCGATCGACATTCGGCCAACGTTGTGCATGACAGGAAACTCCATGCAACTTTCACACACAAACACCAGTGATCTGTGTTAGGTAGTGGTGGCTGAAAAGAGAAATGTAGGGAAACACACGTCTATATTTATATATAAGATATAATTGAATTTAATTGCAATGGAGAACACGCTCCGGTGGCAATTTCCCTAAACGCCCATCTTCCCCCTTTCCTGCGCCCACCTACATTTGCCCTCTACAAATTTTAACTTTAAATTCTTTCAACGTTTTTGGTAAATTATTCATCATTTCCCTTGGTAACTTACTCTAATCCCTGACACCTTTATCTACAAAATAGAATCTTCCGACACCCTTGTGCCAGAAATCCAGTGCCAGCTTGTGGTCATGGTCATCTTTCCCCTTCCATCCACTAATTTTCATACCTGCATTAATATCTTTCCATGCCTCATCACCAACATACGCCTTGTACACTCCCATGACCTTCTTCACCCTTCTCCTGTCTTGCAATGAATCCCATTCCAGCTCTTTTATCATATCTGTTACTGATTGCATTCTGCGATAATTTCCAGATATAAATCTAGCACACCTTTTCCGCACCCTTTCCAATTCCTGTATTTGATACTCAAAATGTGGGTCCCATACTACACTACCATATTCGAGCAATGGTCTGACCAAAGTTTTGTAACCCAATTCCTTTACTTCCGTCGTACATCCGCTCATCACTCTCTCCAACAAGTGCAGAATTTTGAAACCTTTACCTGCCACCTGTCCAATGTGTCCTGCCCAGTTAAGCTTGTTATTAAATGTAATGTCAAGATATTTACATTTCAAGTCTATAGCAAGCAATTCTTTCCCCACATTACAATCCTAATCAACCTTTTGTTTTCTATTTGTGTATCTAATAAGCTGACTCTTCTTTGCATTTATCTTCATCCCATGTTTACCAACCCAACTATATATCCTGTCCAGATCACCCTGCAACTGTTTACAATCCTCTATCGTTTTGATCCTTTTATATAGCATTGTGTCATCTGCAAACAATCTAATTTCAGGTAGTAAATAATCAACACAATTATTAATTAGAATAATCAATAGCAATTGTCCCAATACGCTACCCTGCGGCACTCCCGTTTTTACTTCCACTTCTTTTGATACTGCATTTCCTACCTTAACTTTCTGTTTTCTACCTTTTACAAATTCTTCTACCCAGCAAATCACTTTCTCATCCACTCCAATAGTTTTTACGTTATTTACTACCATTTTATTGCTCAATCTGTCAAAAGCCTTTGACAGATCTAGTGCTACACTATCATTTGGCCTTCTTTATCCATTTCATCTGAAATATCTTGCTTATATCCCACCAACTGAGATTCGCATGTATATCCTTGCCTAAAGCTATGTTGCCAACTTGAAAACAACTCGCATATATTTCTGATGCGGTTGCAATTAAATTAGCGGACTATTTTTATTTCTCAGCGTGTAGTAGTTACATCGAAACATAAGTTATCACTACATACAGTTCCGTTGAAATCATTACTTTTTGCTTGAATCATGCACAAACCCAGAAAACTTCCGAAATTTACTGTTTTGGCCTCTCTGTCTTGGACGAAATGTGGTATTAATCTGAATAAAAGGTATTCTATATGTCAACAGATGACATGAGGTATCACTACGAGCAACACCACTCAAATCCATTCATTAGTTTTTGCGTGGGGCGCTCACAAATATGGAGAAAAAATTTACCAAACGAAACTTTGATTAATTTTTGCGAGATGGGCACATATAAAGATAAATACATCAACTCTACTGTTTTGACCCATGATTCATCAGAAACTATGTTATTAATCTAAATAAAAAGTCTACTCTATTTATTTATTTTATTTGTCGTATGGCAAGCAACTAATACAATAATAAATATATAAAATGACAAGAACGTTGGTAGCGTTCACAAGCTGATGTCCAATTCTTCCAGCCATTCTAAGAAGGAACTCGTAGCTCCAAAAACGTCTTCATATGGTCCATCATACTTCCGTAGAGGGCATTCCCTGATAATATGCTCCACACTCTGGGAAGGAGCACCGCAGTCACATGCAGGAGAATCCTGAAGACTCCACTTATACAGCATGGCGTTGCATTTCGCATGGCCTGTTCTTAGGCGATTTAGTTTGACCCATTGGTCTCTAGTTAGATGGAATCCTGGAAGTCCAGTTGTGGGATCTTTAATATCTGAATGTTTTACAGATGCGGAGTTCCAGCTTTGTCGCCATTTTTCCATGACATCAAAGTCAAATACATCTTGCCATACCGGATTTCTGGATTTAAGACGAGTAGGTGGTAAGTTATTTAGAACCTCGTGGATTGGGAGATTCTGTGAATGATCAGGATGGTGTAGTTTTATCCACTCACGTGCCGTTGCTTCTTGGCGTCTTATCTCTGGAGGTGGTATTTTGCTGATCAGGTGCAACCAGGGGACTGTGGTGGATTTTAGGGTGCCAGTTATTATCTCATTCAGGTGGACGTCGATTTTTCTAGTATGAGTACTACGTTGCCACACTGGAGCACAGTACTCTGCAACAGGGTAAACCATGGCGAGAGCGGTAGTTCGTAGTGTGTTCGCATCAGCTCCCCACGAAGTACCAGCTAGCTTCTTCATGACGATGTTTCGTGTTTTCAGTTTCTACTCTATATTACCACAATACATAATCACTAAAAATAAAATTGTAAAAATTGCTTAAAATAATTCAGTGACAAAAGGTTTTAGACAAAGTTTGTTACACATTTAGCGAACTTGTTTTTCTAATGGTATAAGTAAGGCAAAAAATCAGCTGAAAAAACTGAATTGGATCTACGAAAATGTTTGAAATTTCGATAAAATGAATTTCCCCATGTATTTTTCATCAGATTCATGAAATTCTCTTAGAATGATAAACATGACTTTTTTTTTTAAAAAAAAATATGATGTACACTCCTGGAAATTGAAATAAGAACACCGTGAATTCATTGTCCTAGGAATGGGAAACTTTATATACACATTCCTGGGGTCAGATACAACACATGATCACACAGACAGAACCATAGGCACATAGACACAGGCAACAGAGCATGCACAATGTCGGCACTAGTACCGTGTATATCCTCCTTTCGCAGCAATGCAGGCTGCAATTCTCCCATGGAGACGATCGTAGAGGTGCTGGATGTAGTCCTGTGGAACGGCACGCCAAGCCATTTCCACCTGGCGCCTCAGCTGGACCAGCGTTCGTGCTGGACGTGCAGACCGCGTGAGACGACGTTTCATCCAGTCCCAAACATGCTCAATGGGGGACAGATCCGGAGATCTCGCTGGCCAGGGTAGTTGACTTACACCTTCTAGAGCATGTTGGGTGGCACGGGATACATGTGGACGTGCATTGTCCTGTTGGAACAGCATGTTCCCTTGCCGGTCTAGGAATGGTAGAACGATGGGTTCGATGACGGTTTGAATGTACCGTGCACTGTTCAGTGTCCCCTCGACGATCACCAGAGGTGTACGGCCAGTGTAGGAGATCGCTCCCCACACCATGATGCCGGGTGTTGGACTTGTGTGCCTCGGTCGTATGCAGTCCTGATTGTGGCGCTCACCTGCACGGCGCCAAACACGCATACGACCATCATTGGCACCAAGGCAGAAGCGACTCTCATCACTGAAGACGACACGTCTCCATTCGTCCCTCCATACACGCCTGTCGCGACACCACTGGAGGCGGGCTGCACGATGTTGGGGCGAGAGCGGAAGACGACCTAACGGTGCGCGGGACCGTAGCCCAGCTTCATGGAGACGGTTGCGAATGGTCCTCTCTGATACCCCAGGAGCAACAGTGTCCCTAATTTGCCGGGAAGTGGCGGTGCGGTCCCCTACGGCACTGTGTAGGATGCGACGGTCTTGGCGTGCGTCCGTGCGTCGCTGCTGTCCGGACCCAGGTCGACGGGCACGTGCACCTTCCGCCGACCACTGGCGACAACATCGATGTACTGTGGAGACCTCGCGCCCCACATGTTGAGCAATTCGGCGGTACGTCCACCCGGCCTCCCGCATGCCCACTATACGCCCTCGCTCAAAGTCCGTCAACTGCACATACGGTTCACGTACACGCTGTCGCAGCATGCTACCAGTGTTAAAGACTGAGATGGAGCTCCGTATGCCACGGCAAACTGGCTGACACTGACTGCGGCGGTGCCCAACCGCTGCGCAGCTAGCGCCCTTCGACGGCCAACACTGCTGTTCCTGGTGTGTCCGCTGTGCCGTGCGTTTGATCATTGCTTGTACAACCCTCTCGTAGTGTCCGGAGCAAGTATGGTGGGTCTTACACACCGGCGTCAATGTGTCCTTATTTCAATTTCCAGGAGTGTATTTTTCATCAGATTCATGAAATTCTCTTAGAATGATAAACATAACTTTTTTCGAAAAAGATTATCCGCTGGGGTATCAAATTTGTTAAAATTGCTAAATCAGTTATTATGCAAAAATCAAACTCCAGAAGAATCCTAAAGATTTTTTTAAATTTTTTTTCTGTGATCTTTAGGAAACTACATATTATAAACTTTGAAAAAAATATCGGATCAGCAGTTTCCTAAATCGAGGGGAAAAAGCTTGCACAAATCGCAGAAAAATAGGTAAATCCAGACTTTTCAAACTTTCGTTTGAGGTACATGAAGATTAACTGAAGAAAATCTATTGTTCAGCCACCCACTAAACAGCCTACAATTAATTTCAACTCCGATGATTTTTTAAATTTCATGCTATAATTGTGTAAAGGTTAACAAGAACTAAAGTGCTTAGTTGCAAATTCTAAGTTAAACGATTAAGAAGTTATTAGGATGTGACAGACAATCAAATGAGTGAAACCACAAGGGTTCTTTCTTTCATTCAGAATGTAATGAACACTAAAAATTGGTAAATTTTATTTTAAAAAAGAGGTGAACACAAGCACTAACTAATTACTACTTTGCGCGAAAAACATCCCATTTTTATGAAAAATCTAGCTATTTTGAGTCAGGTTTCCAGAATATTAGACTAGAATGTTCACAATTCTGCAGACCCTCTTCTTATTTACTAACACCACTCCTAATTTAAAAACGAATAACGAAGTTTCTGTTAACATATACGTATGTTAAATGAAAATGCATTCCGGTTAAAATTGTATGATATTCGGGCCATGGATAAGTGATGATTACTTAAGCACATCATGCAAAAAAATTATTATTGATGTTTTGCATTCCACTTAGCAAACGATTTAAGTGAATAAACTAACAAGCTACATAAGAAGGTTACATCGCTTGTAAATTCTTGTGATTAAATTCGTATACATTGACCTTGGATGCATGACAGGAAAATTCAAAATCATTATGGCAGTTATAAAAATCGTGAGGGTGCCATCAAACTAATAATTAATAACACCATTGTAATACGATCGTGAAAACTAAATGAGGTACTGCCAGTGTTGAGAAAACCTGGAAAGAAAGATAAGTTACATAAACTCTTGAAGTGAACAAAAAGCCAACTTAGTGCAGGACGCTGTGTGTACATGATCGGCCAGAGTGGTGCCGATCGATAAAATTATGCGACGCCGATTCATATGTCAGCCGGCTACCGCATGCGGCTCGACGCTTTAGACACCATGTCAGAGCGGTAGTAACGAGTTTTATCGTTATTCATAAGCAAGGTACCAACAATATTATCAACTATTAAAGCTTACACGGCATCTCCATTTATACCATGATTAGAGAGATCATAATACAGAGATAACCATGTGTGTGGCCTTCGCTGTTGTAAAATATCATCTTCTACTTCCTGTCCCAACAGAAATAGTTTGAAAAAAATCTCTGTTGAATCAATTGAGCCCATTAATCATTCACAAGATGTTATCTTCACAACAGGGATACTTTCAAATTGGTTCACAATAGAGAAGTAAAAATTATGAAACTGTCTACAAAAGATGATAGTGTCAGTCTAACAGAACTGGCCTATCACATCTATTCCAAAACGATTTTAATTCGTTTATTTTAAACTTAAGATACAACTCTTAATGTGCTTTAAGACTTTTATTAGCACAGAACAGGCAGGTTTCCTTTTAAGCCTAAAATATTTTTGATTATCAATAATAAGCAACTTATTCCATTTTTAACTGACGAAAATAATTGTTAAAAAACGCCGTGGCCGAATTTCTCACGGTTCCCAATCCTTTCCCGCCTCTAATGACCTCAACGAGGCGTAACGCCAAAAATAAAACCGGAAAAGATAGGGAACTTTCACGCTTCCAGTGAGCGCTTTGTTTACCACAACTAACTTTTTAAAACTGTGTTAATTCTAACCTCACAGGAAAACATTTTACGTTTGTTCTGTTTCAGTTTAAAGACTAGGCAGCAGTGTACACCGGAACACCATTAATTCTGTTCTACAAAAATGGAATGCAACTTTATATCTATTTAAAAAAATCCAGGGAAGGTACATTTCTCAATGTTTCAAATGGAGCAGTTTAGAACGCAAGGTAAATATTTTTCGTGCTTTGTCATAGCAGAGTTTATTAAAAACCCCAAAAGATTTAGTTAAGGGCAGCATACCTTCTTTATCACTTCCATGGGAACGCACTAACATCGTACATGTTCCTAGTCTTGTCTTCTGGATTTATTACTCAGTTAGATTCAAATGTGTAAACAACCAAGAAAAATAAAAAATATTTGCATTACTGGTGCGTTCACAGCTAATCGAAGAACTTTATTTTGGAATATTTGCACTCTGTGTAACTTGCTACGACTAGCACATCCCCATATTGGACATGCGTATGTTATGAGCGGTCGTAATATCATTTTGTAAATTAATAGGCAGCATTCTGTTTTTAATGATGATTTTCTATTTAATACTGGGTATAGTTTGTACAGTCTGGCATAGGCTTGGTTTATTTTATTATTAATGTGTGTGTTCCACGTTAACCGCCTGTCAAGGTCGACACCGAGGTACTTCATTGATTGGTCAGGTGGGTTCCATGCAATGTTATTTCCCATGATGCTTATCTCAGTGTAAAAATTTTGGCTTGATATTTTACGAGGTTTAGAGATATTCGCCAATGATTTAACCATTCGGCTAGTTGTGCAATTACATCCTGTAGGTAACTGTGTGCGTTGTGGATGTCGTTGTGTGAAGTGTATACTTTTGTGTCATCAGCATACATTGCCGTCAAGGTATTTGTGAAAGTTGGAATGTCCGACGTGTATATGTTGAATAGGGTGGGCCCTAAAACAGATCCTTGTGGGACTCCTGCTGTTACTGGTCGTGCTGTGGATATTTTTGTGCCCACTCGTACACTGAAGATTCGATTCTGCATATAGCTTTCTAAGATTTTGTACAAACATAGAGGCATTCCTGTATTTTTGAGTTTATATAAGAGTCCAGTATGCCATACTTTGACAAATGCCTGGGCAACATCGAGAAAAGCAGCCAGGGTATGATGTTTAAGTTCAAAGCCCCTTGTGACGCATTCAACCAGGCGAAGTATTTGGTGTGAGGTTGAGTGCATGAATTCTGATGAGTTTAATTAAACGGAATTCGTTACTCAAACCACTACATAATATATTAACTCTTCAATAAGAATGAAAGAATCGTGATATTTATGGTAAGTAACTTAGTGCTCAGTATCTATATTAAAGGATTATGCTATCGCCGTAATTTGATTGTGAAGTCCACCTAACCACAACCGCTAGGAAGAAAACAAGAGTAAAATTTACATTGAGATATAGTGGATTTATTATTAAAGGTGTTGCAGTTCAAACTGAAATTATTTATTAATTATTTGTTTTTAAATTAATTATTATGCTATGCGTACTTTGAATCCCGAAATAGACAATGTCGTCACTAGCCAAATTGTAGTTAGTCAAGCATTTAATGTGTTAAGGTGTATTTGCATCGTTTGATTTTGCAACGCCAATATCAGTATAGGTTGTTGTTAGGTTGAAATGCGGCCTGGGCCAGAATTTTCGTGCAAAAACATAAGGCATGAGGAATTCAATTATTGTTAGTAATTAATAAGCTGTTTTAATGAAGGCCATGTTAGTAACGACATGTATCGCGATGTAAACTACTCCCGAAAACAAAACGCCCGTTATGCATGTCCAATGTGCATTTCCTTGTGGCGATTTTTTTCTGGTCCAGGCCACATTTAAATCTAACCACCTCAGTTTTGAGATCCGATGAAGAAAAAATGGCTCGAAATGTGAGTAGTTGCATAGAAGTTATTAACGAAAAAATACATGTTATTGCTTAAGGCAGGGTTACTCAAACTCACAGCTCCACGTACCCTATGAAATTTCCCAAACAATGGCGAACCCCCTTAAAAACAAAGAGAAATATGTTATTAATTAATTAATTGGATGACTCGTTTCTTGTCGCAAGTTGGGTGGATTTTAGGAGCAATTTTGCTCATTTTCAATCTGAGATCATTATGTTGCGCGTTGTACTCTTGACATACCCAGTCAGCCGCCAAATCTTGTGGCGAAATCACTGCTGGGGCGTCGCGTACCCCACTTTGAGAAACCCTGACTTACGGCATAGGAATATATTCATATGGTATTACGAAATCTTGCCAATGATTTTAGTTAGTTCGCTGCTACAAATACTATCGTTGGTGGTGCAGATGGTTTAGAATTGTCCGCTGCCTGTACTGCCACCAATATCAATTATTTTTGCTTTAATATCGAAAAGTATGTTCCGAATTTCTGACCTAAAGCACAATTCATTCTCGGTACGTCCTTGTTGGACCGTTAGTGATAATGCTTCAAATGGCTTTAATTTCATAAATTACATTGTGTTAAAATATCGTCTGCTTGGAGGTAAAAGTCACTAAGTGCAATTTTTTCCAAATTCGAGAAAAAGTCATTGTGTGTTGATGTAATCATTTTCCATAAGTATGAAAAGTCATTAAGTGAATATAACTGCTATAAATGCAATGAGAAAATTCACTATTTAACTATTTGAGAAGTTTCGTAAAAGTTAAAGTTCATCATAGTCACTTGATGAGTTTTACCATTACATGGTTTCTGTAGGTTAGGGCACTTGGTGAATTTCCCCCTACCGGTTTTCTTTGGAACTACATATCTCTCTTTATCCAATTCAACCTGTTGACTACAAGTGAGTTATGGGTTATCCCAATAAAAACATTGTTGTGTTTATTTTGTTCGTTAAAAGTGCATTGTAATCACTTAAAAATGCTCAGTCGCTGTAAAAAGCTAGTTGCTTTATGCAAGTCTAATGAAATTAATAATAAGGAAAAGGAATCATTAGATGAGAATGGAAACAACAATAGAAACCAGGAGTTTATGATTGAAAACACTGCAATCACGGTAAGCTTTTTCTCTACATGTGCATTACTTATTATTCTTTAAATTAATAAAGTGATTTGTATTATTAAAACAATAATTGTTATTTTTTAAATTTAGGAAAACATTGCCCTTAATGAAGAAGAAATAGATAACCTGCTCTTAGATTCTGGGTCAGAGTATGTACCTTCTCCTTCAAATTCAACTCTTGATGTTTATTCAGATGAGTTTACTGATCAAGAAAATAATGGAGTATGTTTTTCTTTTATAAAGTATAGAAAGCAGTAGCCAAAAGAAAAAAAGAAGCCGATGGAATAAAGCCAATCCTGAAACCTGGAAGTGCAATACAGCGAAGAAAATGAGAGCTGAAGGTCTTCCTTATGTCACAAGGTGTGGTGAACGCCCTGCCAAGGTACCATAAAACTTTAATTGCAAATGTCGATTTAAATGCAGTGATCATTTTTCCAAACAAGACCGAATTGAAAGCTGTCGAATATTTTGGGCGTTTGATTATAATAGACAAAAAGATTTCATAGTTAAATCTGTTAAAATAGTCCCCCCAGCTAGAAGATTTGTAAAAGCTTCTAAGCCTCGAAGTGAAGCAAGGCAATATTTTCTCAAAAATAGCAAAGGGGAGTTCAGGGTTTGCAGCTCATTTTTTCAAGCAACTCTTTGTATTTCCAATGGTCCCATTAATAAAGCACTTTCCGCTATCACACCTTCAGGGACATTTGGCGTGATAGACAAAAGGGGAAGAAAGCCTCCACCCAACAAAACCCAGCCTATTGAAATAGATTATGTCAAAGAACACATAAATTCTTTTCCTACTGTGGAATCTCACTACACCAGAAAAAATAGTGAGAAAAAGTATTTATCTAGCGATTTAAATATTTCCTAAATGTATAGACTTTACAAAGAATGGTGTGAAATCAAAAATATAAATACTGTTAGCATCCATAAGTATAGAAAAATCTTTTGTGCAGAATTTAATTATTCCTTTTTTGTGCCCAAAAAAGATCAATGCATGTTATGCAGCAAATACAATCTTGCTAAAAAAGAAAACCGTTTAGGTGAAGATCTGGAGGAATCCTACAATGCTCACATAGAAAGAAAAACAGTTTGCCAAGAAGCCAAAAGTAAGGACAAAGAGCGTGCAGAATTTGATAGCAGCTTTTAAACCTTTACATTTGATCTGCAAAAAGTAATGCAGCTCCAAACATCTGCGGTTTCCCAATTTTATTATAGCCGAAAAATTTCGGTGTATAACTTGACTTTCTTTGAAAGCAAAAACAAAGAAGGAAGTTGTTTCTTTTGGAATGAAATAAATGGGAAAAGAGGCTCTAATGAAATTGGATCTATTATATTGAAATTTATATCCATGCTACCCCCTGGGATAAAAGAAATCTCCTTAGTTTCTGACACCTGCTCAGGCCAAAATCGCAACCAGCAAGTCATCGCTGCTCTTCTTTATACCGTTGTGAAATCAAACCATTTAGAGGTGACTGAACATAAATTTTTGGAATCCGGCCATTCTTACATGGAATGTGATTCCATGCATTCCACGATAGAAAGGAAAATGAAAAATCAAGAGATATTTATGATGAATGATTATAAACGAATGTTTGAAGGAGCCAGAACAGGAAAAAATACGACACCCTACAAATGCTTTGAGCTGAAGTATACAGGTTTCTTAGATTTAGGAAACCTCAGTTCTAAGATCATAAAAAATAAAAAAAACTGATGTAGAAGGAAACAAGGTTAATTGGCTAAAAATCAAATGTTTCAAATTTTTGAAAACAGAACCAAACAAAATATTTTATAAATACAGTCACAAAGACGACTACAAGGCCTTAGATATTAATAGCTCATCAAATCGTGGAAGACCACGAAGCAATGACAACTGTTTCCCAGCTCTCGTCCCTGCCTATAGTGTCCAATTAATGTTAAATAAAGCAAAGAAAAAAGACTCGATCCAACTTTGTGACAAAGGAGTCATTCCAGAGGAAGTCCAGCAGTGGTATAGAAATATACCGTCTCTAGAAACTTCAGATGAAAGAGCTCCAGAGCCTTGTATAGATGATACAAGCGATGAAGAATGGACTCTCGAGTAATTTTGACCTGAAAAAATGTGTATAAGATTTTTGCATGTATTATACTGTATGATATTATATTTGTTTAGTGTTTTTCTCTGATTACAAAATATTTGTGAAACATTTCTCTCTGTAAATAAAAAGATTATAAAAAAAATTATATTAACTAACACCAACTAACATACTTGAAATATTGTTGGGAGGTAAAACTCATTAAGTGCGAAAATTAAATTTTCGTCCACTATGAGTCAAGTGTTAATTTAAAAAAAGGTAAGATAATTTAAAATTACTTTAAAAAAAGGAATTGAGTGGAAATTTTGAATGATTTATCATTTTCCTATTTTTAATGAGTGTATCCTCGTTTTTTTGTTCTCCTGAAAAATTTTGATTTTGTTACTTAATGACTTTTACCTCCAAGAAGACGATATAAGGAAACAAAATCTAACGAACATCAATATGAAAACTCGAATCTAAGGTAATAATTAAAAGAAAGGAAAATTTTAAAATGAAATTTATATTTTTTGCTTCTCTGCATTAATGTTTGATACTAAAATAAAAAGGGTAAAGCATGTCTATACACGCCAAGAAACCGGCATGCGAAGCAGCGGGTAAATGTAAGTACAACTATAAAGCACAAAATCTGGAAAACGTATGTAAGTCATACAATATTCTTCAGTTTATATCTCGAATAGTCGATTGAAGAACCTAAACTCGAAGCGAATAAAAAAATAAAAACAATAGCAGGATTTCAAGAAAACTCTTTATATTAAAAACAATTCTAGTTAAATAATACAAACTGATGGTAAAACAGTTCATAATATATCTTCCAACAGTTTCCGAGAGTGACGAAGGTCAACCAATGTGGTGTTACGGTTTGGAAAGTACCCACAGTAAATTATAAATACGTCAGGGTTTAAATACTTATAATATTGGCTAGCTTTTCTTCAATGGATTTTACCTCTGAATACCGAGGTATACGGAACGAAGGAGCTTTATAAACACTACGTAGAATGAAATGATAACAACAAATCACGGTTCATCCTGCATATAGAAAATTTTAACTATTCTAATATCTAAAAATCAACATACAAGAAGCTTAAAGTATGTCCGTAATGGGGAATTTGACGGTCGAACCAAGGCGAGGGTCAATTTTGTGACTTACCAGCACCAGGCGTCAAACAACGATGGTCGCAACCGCAAAACAGCTTAATTACATCGACCGGGCATTTAAACGAAAACCGCAGGGACGAAAATAGCGATTTTGGGGCTTACTACTGGAGACAAATCCATAACTACAGGGAACGGGGTATGGGGCAGCGGCATCACAATTCGGAAATGCTATATATTCTTCACGGGTTTGCTGCCGGATTACATTTTCTGCTGACGACGAGCTTTCGGCGACTTGCACTGCCGCCATCATCAGGTCCGTTGTATCGAAAGGACCTGATGATGGCGGCAGTGCAAGTCGCCGAAAGCTCGTCGTCAGCAGAAAATGTAATCCGGCAGCAAACCCGTGAAGAATATATAGCAAAGATACGCCGGGAAAGACTTATCTCTCATATTAATTCGGAAATGGTTACTGAATCTGGGGTTAGCGGAGATAAAATGACCGTTCTGCTTCCAGAATGGTTTTAGTATGCAGTCAAATATATGTCTTGTAATGCGTCTAATTAATTTATAATCGGATGTAATGGTATACGTCTCTCGTCGGTGACGTAATACGGCGGGTAACCAGCGAAAATCTCACTATATCTGGATGGTTATAATTAACGGTAAAAGGACGTAAATGTTATATACGAAATATTGAGGTACTAACTACCTATAAATTTCGTTTTAAACTGAGATTGGTGGATATAAACTGTAGTCCAAGTTGAGATTATTGATGTCATTAGAGGCGGTTTGTGGTTCGGATACTGCTTTAAACTGTAGGTCCCCTTTACGTGATAGGGTTACCGAATAAGGGTGGGTAGCCGCGACAAGAGCGCATGGGTGGAAAATCGAAAACTAAAAATTCATTACTAAGCGGCCGATTCCTTCGGCGTTATCCCTGCACATACATTTAGTGCAGTATTCTATTTCCTTTTTTAAAAAAAAAAAAAAATATCGAATTATTGCACCTTCGCTTTGAAGCCTTTAGTGAGAGTCATGCAAGAGTTGCAGGGATAAAAAGGAGTTACGTATCTATACTGCTACTTCTCAATTTGACGCTGAAATCAGTACCTGGCAAACCTATATTCCTATACGAGCTTCCTTGTCTCAAGCTTGCTAGCATCCGACATGTAATGAAAACCGATATCGAGCCTTCGTGACAGTATTGCCGAACTTTGCTTCTTGATCAGGTCTCTCACGAGTTACAAACGGTCAAAAACACTGCCTTAACTATCAAAGCCAATGATTAGAAACTTAAAATGAAAATGATACTAGCGGTCCGTAGTTTATGCGTGCGGGTAGTATCCAGGAGCCCAGATCTGGAACCTCCCCCAACTGATCCGCTGGTTTATAATTTATTATTACTATTATATTGTAATTATTACATTATTAAAGTAATTTATCTCATCCAAGTCGGTTTCTCCAGTCTTGGCATTGTATGTACCATTCCCATATCGACACCCTTCTGCCATGTTTTTCCTGTACGATCACAGAATTTGTTTCAACGTCTATTTTTATTCTTTCTAAGTATATTACCATGCAATTAATAGATGCTTTTCTTCAAACTTATTAACTACGGTCGTACCCATATCTAATTGATCATACACACTCTTGATCTTCGAGTACCACGCAAAAACACATGGTACGGTGATAACGTGTGCACAAAAAGGGACCTTGGCAACAGTTGGACTGGTGACACCTAGCTACTGATACAAGGTATAGGCCTACTAGTAACACTTTCGTCTCATGTTTCTAATCAAGGTAAGGCCATACAGCATGGCTTGCCTTAACACATCCCACTGCTGTACAAGAAGCACCCGCTGGAGGTCAACAATCGTCCGTGATGGAAGCAGCAACCGTCACACTATCCCTACGAAAGTCATGCGTGATCCTGTCACAATTCCGCCCCAGACTAATTGGTCACATCCATCCCTTTCTACATTAATTGCAGCGTCTTTGGGGCACGCCTGAAGAACAAATTACAAGATCTACGAATCATTCGTGAATAGAACACTACACCATTGTTCCTGAATCCAATCATGGTGAGCAAGACATCACATTCGATGAGCCAAGGGTGCCTTTGTGCAACAGGAATGCATCTAAAGATTCGCCGAGCAGACAGAGCAGCATCTCGAAGCCGACGATATACTATCTGATGGAGGACGTGTGACCCCGAGGTTGCTGCGAAATCTATCCACTGCAGGTCCTGTGCTGATGCACGTCTTTGGGCACTTAATACATGATAACGATAATGAAGGGATGTAAGGATTTTGGAGAGACTCTACTAGCCTTTTCCAACCAAATGTCAACCTCTCCTTCACGTAGTGCACCCTGTTTGCACGGACGAGGCTCTGGCAACTGAAAGATTCCCGGTATAAAGCTGGGTTCCCAAGGCGCATTCCTCGGCGCCTGTTAGGGGACGCCTCTCATCTTTGCCGCATAAGCTAGCAGGTACTGCGCGTCTCGACCCACCGCCAGGCGGTAGAAGATGAAGGGCGCGTTCTGCCTAACACACGCCGTAGGAACGGACCTTAAAAGAGTCACCCACCACTTGCCGAAAGGCCTCTGAAAGGAGGGCAGAAGAGCGACGAGCGGGTCAAGGTACCCTCTTGTCCTTGGGGTTGGAAACATCCCTAAAGGCGGATGAATCAGAAATGATCAACGGCATGGGAATGCAGAAGGCAACGGGAAACCACTGCATTAAAGACCCAAAGGGCATCCCGAAGGATATATATCATGATGGCTTCTTCCCGGGTAAAATATTCCGGAAGTAAAACAGTCCCCCAATCGGATCTCAGGGTGGGGACTACTCAGGAAGGAGTCATCAGAATGGATAGAAACATTCTACGAGTCGGACCGTGGAATGTTAGAAGTCTGAATAGGGCAGGTAAATTAGAAAACTTAAAAAGGGAGATGGAACAACTTAAGTTAGATGTTGTTAGGATTAGCGAGATTAAATGAAAGGACGCACAGGATTTATGGTCTGGGGAACACAGGATAATTAACACACAAGCTTTCAATAGAGTCACTGGTGTAGGATTTGTAATTAGTAAGAAAGTAGGGAAACGAGTGAGTTATTATGAACAGTTTATGACAGGATTATTTTGATGAAGGTAGAAACTAAGCCCATCCCGACCACATTAGTACAAGTGTATCTGCCAACGTCACAGGAAGATGACGAAGAAACAGGAAATTTACGCCGAAATTGAAGAATTAATCCAATATGTGAAGGGGGAGGAAAATCTAATAATCATGGTTGATTGGAATGCAATAGTGGGAGAAGGAAAAGATGGGAATATTGTAGGAAGTTTTGGTCTAGGGGAAAGAAACGAGCGAGGAAGCAGGTTGTCAGAATTTTGTGAACGATATTAGCTAGATAAGACAAACACACTGTTTAAGAACCATGCAAGAAGGATATACACCTGGAAACGTCCTGGGGATACAGGCAGATATCAGCTAGATTATATCACGGTCAAACAGAGATTCAGGAATCAACTTCTAGATTGTAAAGTGTACCCAGAAGCAGACATAGACTCTGGCCATAGTAATGAAGTGCAGGCTGAAATTCAAGCGAATACGGAAGCAGTATAAAGACTGGAAGTGAATAAACTGAAACAATCTAGCACGAGAGAAAAATTTCTAGAAATGGTAGACTTAGGTCTAAAAAGTAACTCTGAAAGGAGCTCAACCGAGGACAAATGGAATGCATTAAAAATAATAAAAGCTGGTAAAGAAACATTAGGCTTTAGGGAACAAGCTGTCCGAAAACCTTGGATCACAGTAGAAATGTTGGAGCTGATGGATCAGAGGAGAAGGTACAAAATACTCAGGATGAAGCAGGAAGAGAGCAATACAGGTAATTTAGAAGTCAAATAAATAGAAGATGCAAAAGAAAAATGGCTAGAAGAAATATGTGAAGAAGTAGAAAAGGAAATGGTCGTAAGTAAAGTAGATGATGTGTATAGTAAGATCAAACAGAATTTAGGAGAAATGAACATAAGAGGTGGGAACATTAAAGCTGACGACGGGAACCCTCTTTTAAGCTCAGACGATAGAGCTAACCGATGGAAAGAATACATTGAGAAACTGTACAATGGGGATGACTTGAACAATAGTGTAATGGAAAAGAAAGGCGATGTCGACGCTGATGACTTAGGAGATCCTGTTTTGAGGACACAATTTAATAAAGCTCTGAATGACTTGAAAGCAAATAAGGTAGTTGGAATTGATAAGATCCCTGCAGAACTTCTTAAATCCCTAGCAGAAGAAGGAATCGAAAGATTATTCAAGCTGATATCAAAAAGTTATGAAACAGGAGAAATTCCAACTGATTTTAATAAAAAATATCATCTTCACACTTCCAAAGAATGTACAAGCCGACAAATGTGAGAATTTTCGCACCATTAGTCTAACAACACATGCTTCAAAATTACTGACCAGAATAATATACAGAAGGATGGAAAGGGTAGTAGAAGAGATAGTAAGTGGAGATCAGTTTGGGTTTAGGAAAAATTGCGGTACGAGGAAAACAGTTCTGTCTTTAAGATTAATACTTGAAGGGCGGATCAAGAAAAACAAAGATACTTGTATGGCGTTTGTTGATTTATAAAAAGCTTTTGATAATGTTAGGTGGGACAAGATGCTCAAAATTTTAAAGAAGTCAGGTCAAAAGTACCGAGATAGAAGAATACTCTATCCCCTTATATAAAACGCTAACGTGGAGTCTGGATGCGTCGTCTATAGCTGCTACAGCTATTGGCTAGAGAACGGTCACGTGCCAGCTTTCACTCGCCAATCAACAGCCACCATATTACATTCCTTCCATCATCTAACTTTTCGTTCATTTACAGCTAGACGCAGAAATTCATGTAAGGAGAAGGAGATTCAATATTTCGCTATTTTATCTGTATCAGTTAGGTACAGAAATGGATAGGGGGATTCAATATTTACGCTATTTTATCTGTATCAGTTATAAGGACTATGTTAAACTATAACCTAAGTTTTGGCAGACGATAAGAAACAATGAAGTTTATTAAAAACTCGTAGAAACAAAATGCGAAATGTATTAGTCAAATAAATAACAGTTATCCGTTTTAGAAATTATAGTCCCCGTCATCTAAAGTGAAATGCATTTTTTTATTTTAAAATCCTAACCAAATATTCGGATAATCTAACCAGAGTAATGTATTCATATACCGGTAACGAAAGATATCATTAAAGAAGGCTTATTCGTTTCTCCTTATAAGCTTTTCCGTACTAAATTCCTACTACCATTATACATGATACCCTTAGTTTTCGATACATGTATTAGCTATTAAATGAGATTTATGATAACCTTTTTATCAGATCAATTTATAAATGGCAATTCTACAACGATATTCTTGCATCCAAATAGTGGCGAGCAGAGATATTAGAGATTATTTCACAGCAAATAAATCGTGATCACTGGAAATCACGATTCCGCCAGGAATTGCCGTGGTAAAACGCAAGACTCCTCTAGAAATACTTTCCGAAATACATTTAACTGTATTATGCCGGTCCAGGCTGTAATACAACCTAATTCCTGCTTGAAAATAATGGTGCAGGCTGTATTACAATGGAATTACTGCTTGAAAATAATGTCTTGCGACTGGCTACAGCAGTTTTACTACGCCATTACTGAATGTTATTTTGGCGGAATCGCGATCTCCAGGAGACCTGATCGTTATTCATTTTTCCTTACAAGGTTTTCCTGAATAAATTCCTACTACCACCATAGGTGATACCCATCATTATTCATATGAGGGTAATAGAAGCTGTGATTTTCGAAAGCAATATTAGTGGAGGTTGTGGTTAAGTTGACCAGAATCGCAACTGACACATTTTGTTAGAGCATAATTCACTCTGAAATCAGTTTTACAAACCAATTAAACTTCTTTCATAAGCGCCATATTACTAAAGGTATTAATCAATGCGGGTGGAAGTAGTTCCATATTTAACGTGCTATTTGGGCCTGGACCAGGAATAACACTGATATTACATGGATAGCAAAAGTTTATGGGATTCCTATTTTGATTTAATTTCATTGGTTCTTTACTTCCGGCGTCATTAATTCAGTAGAAGTTACTACTGTATGGCTATGTGAACTGCAAATGAAATATGTAGAACATTGCAAAATCAAGGCCATTATCATTATGTAATATCAATACTGTATAATTAACCAACTGAAAAAAAATGAACTGCCAGAATATTGCGTTCAAACCGTCATTTTTGACGGGCTCGAAGCTAGTAACCTATATAACAATCAAGTGGCTATAATAAAAGTAGAGAATCACGAGAGACATGCATCAGTTAAAAAGGGTGTAAGACAAGGTTGTAGTCTATCCCCCGTTAATATTCAACTTGTATGTAGAAGAAGCAATAAAGGAAATAGAAGAAATATTTTCAATTGCCGTAAGTTTTCTATGAGAAAAATCACTATGCTAAGATTTGCTGATGACATTGTCTTGTTAGCAGAACAGGCTGAGGATATTGAGAAGTTACTAAATATCAGGAACAAAATACTGAAGGAAGATGGACTGAATATAAATCAAAGCAAGATAAAAGTGATGAAATGTAGCAGAAATTATACCAATACTAGTAGATTAAATATAAAAATAGGATCGGATGCAATAGGAGAAGTAAGTGAATTCTGTTACTTGGGAAACAAAATTACAACCGATGGCCGAAGCAGGAATGATGTTAAAAGCAGAATAGCACTAGCAAAAAGAGCCTTCAAAAAAAGAGTAACCTTTTAGTTTCAAATATTGATCTAGGAATTAGAAAGAACTTTTTAAAAATGTGTGGAGCACAGCACTTTACGGTAGCGAAACATGGAATTTAGGAATACCGAAAAAGAAAGAAAGCATTTGAAATGTGGTGCTACAGAAGAATGTTGAAAATTAAGTGGACTGACAAAGTAAGAAATGAACGAGTTTTGGAAATGATGGGCGAGGAAAGAAGTTTGTGGAAGAAGCATACAGAAAGAAGAGACAGACTGGTAGGTCATATTTTGAGACATGCTGGATTGGTTAATTTGCTGGTGGAGGGAACAGTCGAAGGTAAGAACTATTTGGCAATATTAAAAAAATATTATAAATTGAACTCATTCTCATAGATTAATGCTTCAGGAAGCTAATTTTTTCAATTTTGAAAAGAAAAGTGGATTATTTTTAATAAAAAAAGCGAAATAAAAATTATACTTTTCTTACCTCTGGTTACGTGACAGAAAACGCTTGAGTGACGTCACACGTCTGTAAACGCTGCGGCTAGGAATGGAGCGTTTCATATTATCCAAGTTTTCAACTATTTTTTATTGTTTGTTGCTGGTCATTTCTTGTTATTAATGAAATTTCATTTTGAATACAAAATCGAGAACATTGAGTAAAAGCCTACAGCGGAAAAATAACGAAAATAGACGCCTTATTTGTGGGGCTGGCTATAGAAAAAAAACCTAACTTTTATTCTACTGAGCTTAAAAATGTAACAGCTTCTATTTGAGACTCATTTATATTTAAATTGAAAGTTAGAAATTGATTGTTTTGCGTTAGCAAACCATACGTCGAAAAATTCTTTACGCGAAATTTGTGCAGTCATGCTGAAAATAAAGAAAAGTTGTATGGGTGTCGCAAATATGCGCAAAAAAATTAAGGTATTTCTTGTAGCTAATAAGCAGCTCTTTCAAATAAATATAGTAAGAGATCGGTACAATGTGGTATAATGAACTAAAACTCAACATGAAATTGGCTCAATAGTTTTTTGTTTTGTTTTTTTTAATTAAAAATAATCTCGTACTGTTTTAATGATGCTATTGTATCACGGAAAAATCATGCGTAAACTTACCTTGAAGCTCTCCAAAAGCAATAGCAACACACAAATCACTACTAACACGCAGAAATACAGCGTAATCATCGACCAAACTCAATGGATTAGCGCCGCCGACTGAAGCGCTTGTTCGGTGGATCACAGGAAGCCCATTGTTCAAACTATTTTTTCTATTGTTAGGCGTCAATTCGTTGAAAATAAACCTTTGTTCCGAGTAGTATGGTTCATCTACTTTGAATATAAATAACTATTTTGCCTGCGTAGACAATTATCAAAACTGACTTTTGCCCTCTAGATTTAGAAAATATCACACTGTGCGGCGTCCTCCCGGATGTGAGGCCAGAGCGTTAACCGCTCACGGACCACGCTCGGAACAACTGGATGTTGTGGGCCATTTTTCTTAATTGCAGATTAAAGATTATGGATAAATAATATTTTTTTGTCAATAAAACTGAATTTTTTTGTTTATTCATTTTACTACCTCGTTTCACTTCATTTCACATGAAGAAACTGTGAAGTGTTCACTATTAACATAAAGTGAAGCAATTAAGAAGTAGTGTCAGGATAGCTGCGTGATTGAAGAGTGGTAATGGAATTCAGAACGTCCTAAGTTCGAAGAACCTTGGTTGGGATAATATTTTTTGTGTGAATTTGTTTTGGTATTTGTTTGCTGTTTTTTGCGCTACCATGTTTTTATTCTAAGAATTCATAATAGTGGCTAAGAGTCATGCAAGTGTTTGAAACAAATTGCTATCATACATGAAAAGTTTTAATTTTTAAACTTACCAGAGAGGGAATATCATGCAAAAAATACAGGTGCACGGCCGTGAACAATGGAATTTATTTTAGATGTGACATCACATGTAGAAATTTCATGCTAATCTTGCAACAGTTCCGGAACGCTTTGTGTCCTTGTCGTTGGAATTTTTACGTGACGATACAACTATAGGTTACCTTCTTGACATAACTGCGTCTATTAGGCGATATTTACTTTTAATGTGCAAGTCATTTTCATTTTAAAAACTTTTTTTCTGTGTCCAATTTCCTTTTTGAAATCTTCTTTGGTTGTTTCAAATGGTTGTAATTCGCTTGTTATCCAAAAATTTGTGAAGCCTTCAGAAAAAAGAAAAGAAAAATTAAATTGATTTTCTGGTGGATTTTCGGGAAAAAACTATAATGCAATCCAACCAACAGCAACTAGTATCCAAAGAAAATGACAAAAGAAAACCAACTGAAAATATTCCGAAGCGAGGATCGAACCTCAGGACCAACCCTAATAATTCTCGCCTTAAACAACGTATTACATTTACTCTACGAAATTGCGTTGCAAATGAGATTCACAGAAAATCGTAAGTGACTTTGTTGCAATATCAAATTGAAGTTGTTACATTTTTATGCTCCACAGAATAAAACTCAGTGGTTGTTTCTATAGCTAGGCCCACAAATAAGGCGTCTATTTTCAATATTTTTCCGCTGTAGGCTTTTCCAAATTGTTTTCGATTTTATATTCAAAACGAACCTTCATTAATAACACGAAATAACCAGCAACAAACAATAAAAAAATAGTTGAAAACTTGGGTAATAGGAAACGCTCCATTCCCAGTGGCTGCGTTTACAGACGGGTGACGTCACGACTGCCGTTGCACGCGCCAGGCAGCAAATGAGCGTTTTGGCGGGCTTTTAAAATCTTTAAATTTTAACTTTGAATTTTTCGCAAAATAATGCACTTTTGTCAAAAAATCTCTTCACTCGGTGAATAAGGTGTACCAATAAACAATTTAAAACCATTTTCAAGAAGTAGTCAATTACCCTATTGAGGACGTGGGTTGTAAAGGGTATGTAGAGATGAAGAGGTTAGTACAGGATAGGAAGGGATGGAGGATTGCATCAAACAAGTCGAAAGATTGATGCAGCAAAAACATCGGATATTGGTTAATTCCTCTCGGAAGGCACTGCTTTGTAAGCCGTGCCAACGAGCGTGTCACCGAGCATAAAGTCTGCGCCGATAGTTCTGTATTACGGTCTTTTAAGATCTATAATCAAACAAAATATGAGCTTGATTTCAATCGTTAGTTCACACTATCGGTTGCAAAGAAACGATTAACAATTATTGACAATTCTGTAATGCATTAACACAATACCCTCAAACTTTAACAAAACACCAATATAAGGAAAAATCAACAAATCAACAAATAGTAAAAAGTATCAAAAATTCGTAGATATTTTAACAAAATTCGAAAATCCTAACTTATTATTAAAATCCGTAGATCTACGGATAAATCCGTAGAAATGGCAGCACTGTATAGCAGCCCTTTTTTAGAAGCCTCCCCAATTCCTGTATTTGATACGCAAAATGTGGGTCCCATACTACACTACCATATTCGAGCACTGATCTGACCTAAGCTTTGTAACCCAATTCCTTTACTTCTCTCCTGTATCCCCTCATCTCTCTCTCCAACAAGTGCAGAATTTTGAAACCTTTTCCTACCACCTGTCCAATGTGTCCTGCCCAGTTAAGCTTGTTATCAAATGTAATGCCAAGATATTTACATTTCAAGTCTTCAGCAAGCAATTTTTTCCCCGCATTACAATCCTAATCAACCTTTTGTTTTTTATTTGGGTATTTAATAAGCTGACTCTTCTTTTCATTTATCTTCATCCCATGTTTAGCAATCCAACTAGATATCCTATCCAGATCACCCTGCAAATGTTTACAGTCCTCATCAAGCAAATGCACTCAATATCAATGGAATAGAAATAAAATAACTACATTTATTGGACAGATCAAGAAACGACACAAAAATAAAAACAAAAGTATTTTATTTTAATTTAGGCTGGAATGCGTTTTTCCAGATTTTCCTCCAGATCTTCCAGTTTCCCCCCCCCCCCCAAAAAAAGAGAAAACATTCAGTTATTTCCATCCCAGGAACATAAAAAATTACGCGTATCCATTGTTTGAATTGTGAATTATGGTCTCGAATTCATACAAAAGAAAAGTGCGTTCAGTTTTTTCCGAATTTTCCTGGTAACTGTTCCAATTTTTCAGTCACTAGAAACCTTATTCGGACTGTTATGAACATTTAAAAAAATATCCAAATCGGTCCAGAGAAAAAAGTATTTTTTTCGAATTTACCCAATCTTCAGGAAACTTTTCCAATGTTTCTTCTTCTAAAACCCGTATTCATATTATTACGATTTAAAAAAAAAAAAAAAAAAATTAGCCAATTCGGTACAGCAGCTCTCAAGTGACGCACTTACCAACGAACGGTATTTAATTTTTATTTATATAGAGTAAAGTATCTTTTATTAAATGTAATAGAAAATAGACTTCTTTGTCTAAAACAATTAATAAAAACAGAAATTGTTATTTAGTTTGTACTAAAAATCACATATTTATCTTTAACTCTTATAAATAAAAATACCTTTTTTAAATCTTACCAAACTAATCGCTATTTTCTGAGCAAGACAAATATATGATCTTGGAAGTGATGAATAATTTTCCTAAAAAGCTGAAGGAATTTAAAATTAAAATTCGTAAATCATTAAAGTAGATGGGGAGGAATTTTGAAAGTATAGAAGATAATAATAATAAAAAAATACTAAAAAACGTGTAATAAACTGAAATTGCCACCGGAGCATGCGATTCGCCACAATTCAATTCAATAACGTTGGCAAATAATTTTTTTACCCGCCCTACACCCTTTTCTTGTGCTTTAATTACGCGCTCTTCCGCATTGATGACAGCGCACCACAGAACTCCTTCGTGTCGATTATGAGGATAATGTCTGGCTTTGTACATGATGGACGCCAACAAAGTATTTGATTTTAGGAGACAGACTTCTTGGCAAAGTTTTAGTCTCCAGTCTTCAGCGAGTCAGTGGTTTTATCCAAGCCAGAGACAGATCGATGATGAAATCTCGACGTCGAACTGCATTATAATTTCAACACACTGGCCTTTAACAAAATCCCAATAAATCCATTTATTTCGGTTGTACCTTTTGGTTAAGCACCTCTTTCTCTACCTCGACTGGGTAATTCGTTGCATTAGACTTCTTTAGATAGACACTTTATATAAACACTTCAACAGCGAGAAGCAATTCACAATTAGATTTCCATTAGGTTTAACAAATATTATGCAGCTCAGGATACCGAACTAAAACGAGGATATTATTTTGCATCAGACAGCTGAAAAAGTAGGAATAACGTATTTTTCATCCACCTGCTTGTTTCGTCAAACGCGATTCACGCAAAAACTGAAGGTAAAAGTTTCCGGGAATTAGTATCCACTGAGAGGCAAGTTATTTCTCGCAGTCGAAATGTTTGCCTTGGTACGTACCAAAGGCATCATCTTCATTCGTTCCATTCATTTGTGAGAACTGTGACCATACTGGATTTCTGACTGTATTTCCGAACTTCTGACTATGCGATGACTGCAAATTAGAAATTCAAATCATCCGTGAGAGTAACTTCATCTCGTAACCCTTCGTAAAATATTTTTTTTTTAAAAGTGAACGAAGTTACGAGAAAGTATGTTCATCAATAAAAGTTTCTAATCTCTACTAGATATTACGACCTTAGTAACCTTGTAAATGTCACAAGATTGAGAATCTATGTAATTAATAATATCGGGGCGAAAGGATCATTATGAAGAAAGTTATCGTGTTCTAATCATTCCAGCTGGAAGGAAACGACGTTATGCAAACTCCTACACAAGGTTGTTTTAATTTGTGTTTCGCTTGCTCTCACTTGCAAGACGACAGAGTTTCATACAAAAGTATGCATCACGTAGAACGCAACAACTATGAGAAAACAAGCGGTTTGTAAGTCAGCAACATGTATTTACAAAGATTATTTACGCAAATTGCAAGTAGACGAAATGGGCAACAGAAGTCAAGAACGTGTTGTGGAACTGGATATCTCCAAGCTATCTGACAGTTTTAGACGCAGAATGATGGTTGGTGAATAACGTAACAACTATTCTGTTAGATCAAAATGTGATTCTGTTGAATGGAGGAATTTTTAAGAGGTACGAAGCAAAAAGCCAGGGCAGGAAATGCAAAACTGCAGTTAATGGAAGTGAGAACAAGAGTGCCACAGTGCTGTTCATTATTCTAAAGGCTCATATACGAGCAATAAACTTGGGTAACTTATTGAGCGAGTTGATCTCACTGTTCGTGTAAACACGTCTGAGGGCAAACCCGGACACTTTTCAATTGTGTCAGACACCAGGTTTTCCTGCAGTGTAAACAGTCAGTGAGTGCGTTGTTTTGTCCAACGTGCCGGAACTTTGTCCGACACTTCCTGAGAGAAAATGTCAGAAAGAAAAAACTAGCGGCATAAAACTGAAGAATTTACTTTAATTTCGGAGTTTGTCAGAATTGTGAGATGTAAAAAAAAAAAAAAAATCACACTGCAACTGAAACAAAAACCAAAGTGCTCCACAGGAATTGGCTATTAAATTTAGCACCATTGCCAATGAAGAAATTGAGAACAGTTTCACCACAAAAAAGTAAGCAGTGATGGAGCAGACGATACGTACGAAAGTACGAGATGAGAGTTTTTCTACGCAGTAACTTTTATATCGTGCAGCCATTCAGACCCTTTAGGTACAGATAGGTTTAAGTAAAAAGCCCAACTGAAATAATTTGTTTATTTTTACTACGTTTAGATTAATGTTTACAAAATAATAATGTTGAAATGAATTTCTATTATCACGATACTTCTCCTTGTGGTGACGAAGAAATCTTAAATTCCTCTTTGATTGCTTTAATTTTACGTTTTTTAATATGTAAAATGTTTTTACCTGTTCTCTAAAACCTCATTCACAAAAAGCCTTTCACTTTTCGTAAAAGAGTATTTTTTTTCGGTTCTACTAATTCCAGCGTTCTCGAAATCCTCTACCGTCATTCTCAGAAAGTTGTCAAGCTAAGGTTTACTCATATAGTTATATATATATAATGAACACCCATCTCACTCATTCGTAATAATCCACTCTCTCGTTGAAACGTTTCTTTTCTTTTCTCTCCCTTTTTTTGATTAGACAGAAGTAATAAAACTGTAAAAACAGCAGCAAATTGTTTTTTCTTTTTTTTGTTCGACATGTTTCACTACTTAGCGGTTGTTCCGGAATGTTGCAGCTCCTACACCATTGCGCCGTGTAAATACGTGTGACATTTTTTCTGAGAGTAAAAGCGATACTTTTCTCAGAACTAAGTGTCCCCCCAATAACGTGCGCCTCAATGTTAACAGATAAGTAAGTTGATACTGAAATAAATGTCCAAGTTTATTGCTCGTGTATACACAGCTTAATGAATGAGTATTGCTGTTTTTGGATTTTTAGGGTGCGTCGATAGAATGAGATTGAATAATTCTGCAGCTAAGTTACAATCAGAAGCTAAGTTGTTTGCAGATGTCATTATATTGGGCAATAGGTATAATGTACGTTGAGAGAGGACCGTAAACTGCAACAGGGGAATATATAGAGGATATCTAGCTGGGTCCATAACCTTGGAATGAAGATGAGTGAGAAAACAATCAGCTTATTAGGTTGTAGACAGAAAAATAAAAGTTTTGTGTGATAATACGGTGGAGGTAAGTTGCTTTCTGCAGGCGAAGTAGAGCATAATTGGGGGGAGGAGGGAGAGGGGAGAGGTTGCAGAAATCTTAGTCAGGCCCTTGCCTAGGAACTGGACCCAACATTATAATCAAATACAGAAGCTGGAGGCAGCGCAGCAAGATTTCGTTTCTGCACTCAGAAAAGGAATTGAGATTCATAGGAGGATAGAAGAAGAGAATGGCATATAAAACACCTATGATTGCGACTGGGTTGAACAATATGTGGAAGGAAAGAGGAACATGACCAGTAAAGTTTTTACGCATTTGAGAGTGGGGAAGTTTTCCTTTGTATGGAAGGTAGTTAAGGACTTGAATAAGTTATAAAAGATGAGATAGCTGTATGGTATGTAACAAAATGTCAATCTTATATGTATACCACGGGTGTTTGTGTGTGGTAGTAGCCTCTAGTCTCCCATCGTGCACTAAGGTTGCATGTCAGAAGCTGTGGGGATATGGGTGGTATGGTGGTTGACAATGGTCGACCGAGGGTATTTTGTTATTTCGACCAAAGATGTGTGTGCCCTTATATTTCACCTTGTAAACACAACTACATAGCACAGATCACTGGTGTTTGTGCCTTGACTCTCCAAATTTTGAATTTGGTGGTTGCATGTGGGTAGCTGTGGGGGTGTGGGAGATATGAAGGTTGAAAGTAGGCGACGGAGGGAATTTTCGTATTTCGACCAAAGAGATGTGTTCCCTTTATTTCACTTTGCAGCAATAAATATCCTGCGCAGTTCACTGGTGTATGTGTGTGGTATTAGCCTCGATTCTCCCATCGTGCATTATGGCGGTTGCATGTCGGTAGCTATCAATGAAAATTCTTTACAAACACTAAGTCGCGGGCACCAGCTAGTAAATTCTGTAAATAAAAGTTACGAACGGGAGGTGAAGAACGATATATCTTAGATTGTAGAGATGTTTAAAAAAAATGATAAAAGCAGTTAGTTGGTGTGTACGAACATCGACACCTGCGTATGAGTTACGCTAAAATTAATTAAATAATTAATAACATCGAGTCAATAAAAACAAATAATGATAATCAAATGTCTGTAGAACTGTGTCTTACACGTGGAAGTTCTTGATACCACTTTTTTCCACCGCCCTTTCGGTTTTTGTACAACGGATTGCCGTCTTAATAATTGACTTTCACGGGTGTTAGTGGCATTTGTGCTATAGATATTTCTACCAACGCGAACTATGGATTCATCAAAACCAGTCATTGATCATCACCATAAAAGCTATATGTACATAAACATGAATCTTTATAGCGCAAAAGAACACTTGGGAAGGTGTCAACAGTTCCGCAATTTCAAACTAAAATGGAATGTCGTTTCGTGGTTGTTTTTTCGTTATGGTTACTAGCATTCAATTAATTAAAACCACCTCGTACTATTTGCACACAATTCCTATAGAAGGAAAGTGATTAATAATATTATCTTTCTTAATTTCAATACAATCGTTGTACTAATCAAATTACCGAGATTATTATTATTATTTTTTTTACTTATGGCTTTACGCCTCGTCGACGTCATTAGAGGCGGGAAACGACTGGGGATAAGGAACGGGAAGGAATTCGACCATGGACTTTTGAAGCAAGCATCCTGGCATTCGCCTGGAGTGATTTGGGGAAACCTTGGAAAAACCAAATCTGGATGCCCGGAAGGGGATTCCGGCCGTCGTTCTCCCGAATGCGAGGCCAGAGCGTTAACCGCTCACCAATCAGGCTCGGTGCCGTGAAAATTATTTCTCACTCGTAAAGGCCCGGCGCACATCGACGCGCAGTTGACGCAGGCGGGGCAGTACAGTTTGTGTGTATCTGCCTGTTGGGGCGGAACAGCGCGGGCAGCGCAGCGCAGTAATGCGCCACGTTGTGTTCACCACACAGAAACTGTGCCACGCAGCACACTCGTGCCAGTTTTTGCCGTAACACTTCTTGCGTTATTTATAATCTTGCTTTGCTTTAAAATCATTTTCAACTATGGAACGAGAAAAATTGATTAATCTGATGCTTAATCACCCTGCGATTCACAATAACAGTCATAATAAATAAATAGAAATTAAATTTAAACAAGAAACTTGGACAAGGATCACCAATGAGTCCAACAAGTGGCGAGTAAATTCAGCATTTATTTATCATACAATTGTCCACTTACAATTTTCATTTTATTTTCTCTTTTTGAATTCATTTTTAATAAAAAAAATGTAAAAATGATTGATATATAGGCTGTTATTACACTATTTGTTTTATTATTATTTGTGCTGCTTCATTCAATAGTGTCTCCGAGAAACAATTTTTGTTCTTAACGTGGCACACGTCCGAATGAATTGAGCTCTTCTGCTTCTACTCTCTCTTCAAGGCAACCTCCGTCCAACTCCTAATGAGAGAGGGAGGATTCTTGTGAAGACAATTTCCCTAATAATTTCTTGAACACTGCTTTTTTTGTTCCATGTGTTTCTTATGTTCTATTATGTAGAGTATGAAATACAAGAGAATTACATTCTTATAAACGTCATGTACCATCAAACGCTAAATAATTAAATAACCTCGAAAATCTGCCAGATTTTCTCCAGTTCCAATAGGTACTTGAGCGATGTCGAGAAAATAACAGGTTGGATTATGCTGTAGATCTCCGCTCGAGTCATCCGGAAATAATGCATAAATATTTTGAGAATTCTCTTGTCACTGCAAAAGCCAGATGAGAGTTTCTTCTTTCCATATACTCACTTTTCCACAATTTTATCTAACTCAGCTTCTAATAAAGTAATAACAATTCTCCAAGCTCGGCATCCCAGTCACATTCAGAAATCAAAAATCAAGGTTTTGCATCGACATGTTTTTGGTTACGCTTTGTTGTCGAACACAATAATGCTTTGTAAACTGCCACACGAAACAGCGGCCTAATATACGCGGGCAACTGCCCCATACAGTTTCTGTTTTCGTGCTACCCTGCCCTGCTATGCGCTGCGTACTGCACCACGCAGCTCAATGTGCGCCCGGCCTAACTGTTGTGGTCTCAACAGTACAAAGTAGATAAAACAGTTCCAAGCGTCAGGTTGTTGCTAAACATTTATTATTAAACAAATATTTGTGTATTTGTAACATATTTTCCACAAGACTAAAATCGTATAGTACCTTTGTCATATAACACGCGTGTGACACAAACATATTCACCACAACGCCTTCTGGTTTCTAGAAAACGGCCACAACACATTATTCGCGTTATGACAAAAAACAGCCAGAACGCGTTGTGGCTAACTCAAGACGGCCATAACGCGAAATTCGCGTTTGGTCCGGATCGCATTCTTCACACATGACGCACAATTTTCTTTTTTTAGAGCCTTGTAACGCAGCAGGTAAGAAGAATCATATATATTAAATGCAGCCTGGACCGATTCATCGTGAACATAAAGAGTTAGATACTGTTACACCGCAACGTGTTGTAGCCGTTTTCAAGAAACCACAACGAGTTGTCGTCGTTAACTTCGCTAAATGAACGTTTTCGGTCTTTGAACCTAAAATTTATATATGCAATATGGTAACTCCAAGAAACAAAATTGTACTGGACAAAACGCTGATTAACCTGAATGCATCCGCTTAAACTTATTTTCGGTTTGTCGTTGGAAAGCCCCTTGGCTAAGTACATTAAAAATAACAACGGTATTTCTCTCGACAGTACCAATGTCAGTAGCATACTACCATTTCTGAAAAATTCGAAGGTGATACCGGTAAAAAATGTAGTGTGAAAAAGAACTTTACTTGGAGATCATAATGGGAGGATGTTATGAAATTTAATTCGTTTACAAATTGTCGGCACTAACTAGACCATCGAATATTCTTCCAGCGCTATGAATGGCCAATACTAATAACTGCAAAGCGGAAGTGATTTCAGCTTTTACGCTTCCTTTTTTAATTCCATAATAATTCTTCCGTTGTTCATTATGCCATACATTAGACAAAATTACGTGTCAAAATATATGTGAAAAGTAGATTCGTCTTATTGCAAATAAGATCCTACGGACAAAGATTTAAAATAAAATAAAATAGAGATACATTCCCACTAGATAGGCGATCTGAGGTGTTTGGGCGAAACCATTGCGCGGGGGTGTCCGCTTCTTGGACTTCAGTGCTTCAGACCAACTTCCCCCCCAACGATTAATAATGGACTCTACCGAAAATTTCCAAATGGAAAGATGACGCAAGCAAGAGTAGTGGATTCATGAAAGTAAATGGATTCCAGCGAAGAAGTAGGGCACTTGCCCTTCATGAACTTTGGTCCGTCATTATCACACTCATTTCAAACGCAAGATGAAGATCCGCATAATACCAACAAAAGATCAATAATAACAAACTGAGTTTATGAAAAAATAACATGTCTTATGTATACTGTTTACTCCACGTTAATTCTTACGATACCGGTACGACGAAACTTGACTAGTTTGCAACGTCGTTTAAAAATTATCTGAAACTATTTCAATCGTCATCCTACTAAACTGGCAAGGATGTGTGAAAATCAATTTTTGTAGACGTTCCAAATGAAATAATACTTTAAATGGATACTTATTTGTCTTAAAATATGTTTTTATTTTATCTAAAGTTATAAACAACACAGAGTGATGGAAATATTTAAGCCATACAAAATGGTGCTTGTAAATAACCCACTACATTTCACTCTGCTGGTAACCTAGACAAAAGAAAGGGTCTAGCTTCATATAAAAACAGCAATTGCCATCTTCAATCAACAAACTGTTTGCATAAACTAGATACAATTATTGCTCCTATATACATTCACTTCTTGCAATCTATTCTATATAAGCAGGCTCTAAAAATAATTCACTCTTCATTATAAAATTTGATCAATTTTAAACAAAATCTGACTTTTGGCAACTACAATTGAATCATTTGAATTAGGGGCATATAGGCACTAATAATCTGGGCATAAAATTTCTGGATTTACTTTACTTTGATAGTAATCAGCAGCAATCAAAACACAAAACAATTTTGGCTTTCATGACACTATTAATCAGAAACAAAACTTATTACATGTTGCATTGTCCCCAGAACCTTATTTATTGTTGCTCATATTAGAGCAGAGGACTACAGAATACTCTCATCATCGATTAGTGTTTCTTAATTGAATTTGGCATAAATAAATATCTTGGAAGCCTTAGTTTATCTATCAGAACACATTAAGGAGGTAATGCAATGTTGTTGCAAGCCATGTTTCCACAGTTGCTTAATTAATTAACATTTCAAAGATCTTTGAACTGGTAATTCATTAAGGAGGTGATAGAGAGAGGTTTCAAAATAGTAGATTTATCAGAGAGGGTGATGGAAAAGATTTATCAAGGACTATAAGGAACAAAGCCTTTGATCGATTATGGAATGATAATATGGTACCTAAATTTTGGAAGGCATGCAGAGGAGGATAACTAGATTTGTTATTGGAAATTACTGCTGAAAACAATCAGTAACTTAAATAATAAAAGAGGTGGATGGATATCATCAAAAGGTAGCAGACGTGTGAAGGGAATGCTTGGAATGTTAAGACATATGCTGATAATGTCTGTATGGAAACTAAAAGATGAATTAAAAATGTCCATACAATACCTACTGATTTTTATAATAAGGTAGTAGGGAATTTTTAATTTGTAGCTAAGGGAATCATCTTTGGAAAAAATTATCACAAGAGGTGCTGAACAGTTTACATCAAATAGAGGAAGGGATTTTATGGAAGAAGCTTACAGAAAAAAGAGACACGCTGGTAGGTCATATTTGAGACATGCTGGATTGGTTAATTTGTTGGTGGAGAGAACAGTCGAAGGTAAGAACTGTAGATGAAGACAGAGATTACAATATATGAAGTAGATAACTGAGGATGTGGATTGTAAGGGAAATGTAGAGATGAAGAGGTTATTACAAGATAGGAAGGGATGGAGGATTGCATCAAACCAGTCGAAAGAATGATGACAGAAAAAAAAGTGAAAGAATTTAAAGCAAAAATTTTGCTAATGTAAAAGTACATATGTGGGTAAATTGCAATCACCACATGTGTTTTATTGCATTTAATTAATAATAATAATAAATTTAAACTAATTTAATGAATTATAGCGATGGTGAGACTTCAATGATTGTCAAATCCTTCTTAAAGTTTTATATTTTTGTATAAATCTTTACAAAATGAGTTAAATATTCTCTATCACCAGATTGGCTTTCTAATGTCTGGTCTTTTAATTTTATTTTATTTCAGGTACATGAACAGTTCAATCAACTTGAATATTTCTACTTTGTAGACCACAATTTCTCTTTCACCAGACCTGATAACACTCTCATAAGTTTTTTATTTTTATAAATAATTCATATCTGTAATGTAATAGAAATTGTGATGGAGCATCCCCTCCCCCCTCCCCTTTTCACCAATGCGATATAAAAGTTCTAAGCATAACAGATAGCACTCAGATTCAGCTTTTCTAACAAAGTGATTGATGTGAAGGTGTTTTCAGCTTTCAATCTAAAAATCATTTACATACTTTCATGTAATATTCTTCATATTACACAATGACCCTATTTTCTTCATAGGTTCAATTTTTTGGTAGTATTGCAGTTCTCTCCCCCCCCCCCCCTTACTCCCATCTACTGCCATTCCTTCTAGGCAATATTAGCAATCACCTTTGCCTATCTTTAATTCTGTTCAGATAAGATGAAAACTATATGGAATATAATAAAAACTGAAACAGGAAAATCTATAAATCACTCTAGAGACAAAAAAATAGAACGAAATTGATCTGTTCATAGTGAAGTAGGAGAAGTTTGTGAAATATTTAATAAACATTTTACATCAGTTGTAGAGAAATTAGGCATAGTACAGCAATCCCCACATAGTGCCCTAAGGCTTCTTCAGACATTTTCCCAAATAGATTTGTGGAGATTCAATTGCCACTGTTGTCTCAGCAATCAATAAACTCATGGAACAATTAAAACCTAAAAATTCTTCCAGCTATGACAATATTTCAAGTAAATGATGTTAAGATTCTATCAATGAAACACTAATGCAAGGTGTTTTTCCAAATACACTAAAATATGAAGTTGTAAAACCATTGTTTAAAAAAGAAGAAGCAACATGTATACATAACTATCATCTCATTTAATTACTTTCAGGGTTCTCAAAGATTTTTGAATAAGTCATTTATCGTAGAGTAATAAGAATAATTCACAATTTGGGTTCCAAAACGGATCATCCATATAAATAGCTATATATTCATTTTTAAAAAACGCATTTGAAGAACTGAATAATAAAATGAGCCCTGTAGGAATATTTTGTGATCTTGCAAAAGCATTTGACTGTGTAAATCATGAATTACTTTTGAAAAAATGGAATACTACGGTATTTATGGAACCGCAGGTAAACGGTTTAAATTATACATGGAAAGTCGAATGCAAAAAGTTTCCATTTTTTATTCTAAAATAAGTAAAGATGCTTCATCAGACTGGGAGAAAATAAAACATGGAATTTCACTAGGCTCTGTCCTAGGACCCCTCCTGTTTTAGTTATATATCAATGACCTTCGTGGAAACTTATCTGACAAAGTTAAGAGTGTTTTATTTGCAGGTGGCACTACCCTGACTGTGAGAAAAACAGCTAACAGTAATCTACAATTTAATGTAAATGGAGTACTTAGTGAAGTTGTTAGATGTCAATAGCTACGGGGGTGTGGGAGATATGGGGGTTGAAACTGGTCGACCTGCAGCAATTTCATATTTCTGCCAAAGACACATGTGTCTTGGTGTATCACTTTTCAGCAAAAACTATCTATCGCAGATCACTGGCGTTTGTGTGTGGTAGTAACACAGAGTCATCTTTCAATCACAAAGTCGGCCGAATTTCAGTTACTGTGGTAGTGTGGGAGATATGGTGGTTGAAAGTGGCCGATCAAGGATATTTTCGTATTTCGACGAAAGACATGTGCCTCCGCAAATGTCACTTTTCTGCCAAAACTACATAACATAGAGCATTGGTGTTTGTGTATGGTAGTAGAATCATATCTCCTGTCGTGCACTATGGTTGTTAGATGTCGGTAGCTGTCAATACAAATTCTTTACAAACGCGCACAAAGTCGTGGGTACCAGCTAGTAAATAAATAAATTTCTAAAACCAGAGCACTTAGTAAGTATTTAAGGAAAAAGCACTGTGTGTAAAAACCAGTATTCTTTAAATACGTTAATGTTCCTGATGTGTGAACATTAAACTGGAGACAACCTCTTCTGTTTTGAACAAAATGACAAAATGCTCTTTAAACAGGACTGAACCTCAATTTGAGTAAGTGACAGATTTGAATTATAATGTTGGGTCCTCTCCATTTATCTACTTCCTGGTTTTAAAAGAAGCAAAGATAAGTTGACATAAAATATATTATTATTTATTTAAAAATAAGCTGATGAACTAAGTGCCAGTTTTTGAAAACCCTCCTCATAGAAGTCTGCCGCCTGACTTGTTAACCACTGCATCACAACTGTTTTGACTTCGTTATCGTCATCAAGACGCTGACCGCCCAGGTGTTTCTTCAAGTGCAGGAACAGATGGTAGTCACTGGGCGCCAGATCAGGGCTGTACGGAGGATGATCTGGAGTTTCCCATCGAAAAGATGTGATGAGATCTTTGGTCTGATTAGCCACATGTGGACGGGCATTGTCATGCAGCAAAACGATGCCCTTGCTCAACTTGCCACGTCTTTTGTTCTGGATTGAACGGCGCAGATTTTTCAATGTCTCACAATCAGCTGCTGCATTGATTGTCTCATTACGAGGCAGAAATTCCACAAGCAATAATACTCCTTTTCTGTCCCAAAAAACTGTGCACGTGATTTTCCGGGCAGAAATCGTTTACTTGAACTTCACTTTTTTGGGTGAATCTGAATGCCGCCATTCCATGGACTGTTGCTTTGATTCAGGTGTGACGTAGGCCACCCATGTCTCATCGCCTGTAACAATTTGGCTTAAGAAATCATCACCATCGTTGTGGTACTGCTCAAGGAAAGTCAATGCACTGCCTAAACGTTTGGTTTTGTGCATATCCGTTAACATTTTTGGTACCCAACGTGAGCACAATATTCGGTAATTCAAGTGCTCAGTCACAATTCCATACAAAACACTACGAGAAACATTAGGAAAGTCATCACACAAGGAGGAAATCATAAAGTGTCTGTTTTATCTCACCTTATTGTCCACTTTCTGCACCAAACTTTCATTAACAACCGAAGAATGCCCACTCCGTTGTTCATCATGCACATTTGTGCGGCCACCTTTAAATGCTCTCACCCACTTTCTCACCATTCCATCACTCAATGTTTTGTCCGTAAACTGCACAGATCTCACGATGAATATCGATCGGTTTCAGGCCTTTAGCACAAAGAAATCTTATAACAGCCTGTACTTCACAGTCGGCGGGACTCACGATTATCGGGGAGGCATCTTAAACACTCAGTGAACATCGTAAACACAGAAGAATTAGACTGTAATGGCATCTGTGTGTATGCAAGAGATGCAGGTACCCAGGAATTGGGTTACAAATTTTTGGTCAGACATTTATTGAATACGGTGGTGTAGTAAGAAACCCACATTTAATGTATCAAATACAGAAGTTGGAGAGAGGGTGCAAAGAAGGGCTGCTAGATTTGTCTCTGGAAATTACAGCAGAACATAATCAGCTGTTTGAGTGCCCGCGTGCAATAGCGATTTTGCCGCCTCGTCTTAACTACAGCCAGTGGTGGATCTAGAAAATTTCTGAACGGGGTCAAAAAGACTGTGTGATTGCCGCCCCTTCGAGCATTATTTGCTGCCCCTTTGAGCATTATTTGCCACCCCGAGGGTCGCCGGCCGCCCGAAGAGCTAAAAAAAAAAAAAGGGTCGCCCACTACATAATATGCTGCAAACAATATGCGGCGACAATGGAGTGGCAACTATCGCGGTACGGCGACTGTCGATCACTCGATTTGCCGCCCCCCCTTGAAGTGCCGCCCGCTTAAGGTGGCCCTGATAATCAGTAACTGATATGATAAAAGATGGAATGGGGTTGATTGGAAGACAGGAAGAGAGTGACATGAGCCACACGAATGTACAAGGCATATGTTGGTGATGAGGCGTGGATAGATTTTGATGTAAGAATTAAAAGTATTGCATGGAAGCGAAGAGATGACCATGACCACAAGCGAGAGGGACGATTTTCTTTTGTAGGTAAGGGTTCAGGGATTGTAATAAGTTACCAAGAGAATTAATGAATTATTTACCAAAATTGTTGAAACAATTTAAAGTTGATATTTGTAGAGGGCAAAGGTAGGTGGATATGGAAAGGGGAGATAATGGGTGTATAGCGAAATTGCCATCACAATTAAATTAAATAAGCAGCTATGGGGTAGGATAGATTTTGAATGAATGCTATTTGTCTAAAGACATTCATTTTTATTGTTATTTGATTTGTGGTTATAGGTATATAGGAAGAGGGACTGTGTTTGCAATTTAGCTAGTATAAAACATGAGATTTCACAGATTGCATGGCTTCTGGTGGGAAATCTCTCACAAATGACGAGGTTAGTTACTTTTTCTTATGATTTTACAGCTCATCAAAGTCATTAGAACAGAGAGGATTGGTAACAAGGAATGGTGAGGGATTTGGAAGTAGTTCTGAAGGAACCATTCTGGCAATCAACTGGAGTGATTTAGAGAAAACATGGAAAACTGAAATCAGGATGGCCACATTAGGGATCATACCAGCGTCCTCCCAAATCCCAAATATGAGCGTTAACTGCTCACCCACCAAGACTGGTATGAAGCTGTTGAAGGTGGTGAAAGCATGGAGCATGTAATATATCTTATGAAACAAACTTCTTCTTCACCACCTTTTTCAACATTTTGGGGACAACTGTCTTTGATGAGTTTTACTAATTGTTGGCATGGCCAAATTTGGAACGTTGGTTTTGCAGCACTTGGTGATGCCAAGCATTTATACCTACTGCCAAGTCATTAAGTACTAAAGAGGAAAGTGAAAAGTTGTCATCTGCCTGTGAAACATGTAATTATGTTCTGTAGGTGATGACTGTATGTAAATAAAGTGTGTAGTTTATGAGGCGGAGTTTGGGGACTGTCCCAGACTTCACCTTGATGGTTGTGGAAAACCGACTAAGAACAGCAGTAAGAACATCCAGTAAGTTGTGGCCTGGGCTCATGCCTGATCCTCCCCAATTCAGTGTGCGGTGCCCCATGCCACACGCCACATGCCATACTGGTGTTTATCTTAAAACAAGCTCAGACTGTTGAAAGGGAAAAGTCATGGTACTATCTTATGGACAATGAGACTGGTTTCAATGGGCTAAGGCTGGCTTCCCACGACCTGCACATTTGCTGGCCGGGATGATCTAGCTGCCGATGAGCAGCCGTGTAAGGTTCCCACCTGTGCTTGCAGGGATGATGCACCTCTATCCGTCACCCAGTCGGTAAAGGTCAAAGACCTGGGTAGCTGAAACGACACTAGGCAAGTTGGTGAGGAAGCAGCGAGGGCTAACAAGTGGCGGGTGCTAGTACTTGCACTTCGGCTGATGTGACCCGGCCTACCAAACCACGTGCCATGGGAACCCACCTTAAGAGTTGGATGAATTTGCAGGCACTGATGTAATCAAGATTTGGGGGAGAATGGATTTCATTTCAATGCAGGCTTGAAAGAAGTAGCCCTATCAGAAGATATGACTGTTAGACTTGAGCCCTGAGTAGAAATGTGTGACTAGGACTGGATTGTGATGGGATTTGCAAGGTGTGTGGTGTGGTTGCTGGTCTAGAGGTAGTGATGTGACTGCTATTTGTATACAAGATTCTTCAAAGATGTTGATACGGTGTGAGAGATTGCTGGTTTGAGAATGTATGTCAGAACTGATATCAAGTTCGTTACAGAGAAGATTTTTTTGTGTTGAATGGATGATAGCTATCAAACTGGAAGTATTGTTGCAGATTAGTAGGTTTGGTATGGGCTGAGTTGGCCACTGGAAAGGCACACATCAAGAAAGGTAGTATGGAGCAAGTTAGTGCCATATGAAGTTCAGAATATGACTGTACTTGAGTTTGCAGTTCCCCTCCCTCATGTGAAGTTCAGTGTATCAAACAGTGGTGGGTAGGCGTTTAACGCTCTGGCCTCACAATCAGGAGGATGCAGGTTCGAATCCCTGTCCGGGCATCCAGATTTGGGTTTTCCCTGGTTTCCCCAAATCACTCCAGGCAAATGCCGGGATGCTTCCTTCAAAAAGGCCATGGCCGAATTCCTTCCCATTCCTTGCCCCCATCCTTGCCCCCCATCCTTTCCCGTCTCTAAAGACCTCGATGTTAAAAAGAGACGTAAAGCAGTTAAAAAAAAAAACCACGACCTCCTTTCCAGAAGATTGAAGGGATCGGAGGGTGTCCTGTATATCCTGGACAAGAAGATCTGCTGGGTGCATGCTTCCTATAGCCTGGATGCAACTGAGGGATGTACTTCGTGCTGCGACTTACTTTCATATGCTGGAGCGACTTTAACAAAGCGTAACACTCAGACGTGTATACGCTGCAACAGCTATTCAGTTTGTAATTATAAGTCGCCCGAGGGAACACTACAGAGCAGCCAACACCGTTAGCCTGCTTAGACCCATCTGTGTATACCGGGGTAAAATCGCGAAACTAATTAAAAATATCAGTAAAACTTCGGATAAAAACACTGTCGGCGGTACACAACTTGTTGTACCGCGACAGTTCTAAAACTGTTTTGGGCCTCTTTAAAAGCCAGGGAGGAGATTTACTCCAACCCTGGTGATAAAAAGAGGGCATCTGGAACCCATATTCCTCTAAAGTAGCCTTTGTACGGTAGCTGAACGGTTTAATTGCTCTTAGACGGTTGGTATAAAGCCGTTCAAAGTTAGGATGAATGACTACGTCGTACACGGGACTGCCAGGAGTTGCGGCAATATGTATATAGTATCGCACCATGAGGAGACGCCGGCGGATGGAAAGCGGTGGCTCGCCAGACTCAGCACAAATGCTGGGTATCGGACTGGTGCGGTATGCACCTGTGGCGAGACGAATTCCTGCATGGTGGACACTATCCAGAATACGGAGATAACTGTCCCATGCCGAACCGTAAACAATGCAACCGTACTCCAACCGCGACCGTACAAAGGCTCTATAAAACTGTAGCAGGCAGGAGCGGTCAGCGCCCCACGACCTGCCACTAGGGTCCGACCGAAGGTTCGGCTTCGGCCAAAAAAAGCACCTTCGGCCACACATTCGGCTTCGGCCAAATTCAGCCGAATGTTTGGCCGAAGCCGAAGTTTTACATCCAGCCCCTGAAAATGAACCAACTTTTACAAATACTGTAAACGTAGCGCGCTAACAGACGATAGCAAAGATAAAGAACCATTTGGAAAACATCATAAAAATCAGTGGGAAGTATATTGTAAAGCCAGTGTTAAATACCAAAGCTTGATTAATTTAAAAAAAAAAAAAAATCAGGGATCTTGTATGCGCCCAAAGATTTTACAAAAGAAGTTTAACAGTCTACTTCACGCGATATCGTAGAGAAAAAGTAGCGCCACCATGGCCCGATAATCATCCGATTTCTTTACAGATTAATGTATTACGTATGGACCTGGTCATTGTAAACATGTTTCCATACAACCTCATTGAAGGAGAACGACTTCGCAGACTTAATTTTACTGATCCTCAAACTCGACCCTAGTACAGACAAAAGTGAGAGAAATATTTTAGAAAGTCTTTAATGCCAGCTACGTACGAAAAATTAAACAGTAAAGTTGCATTTATTTTAGAAAAAGGCTAGATCAGTTTTGCCATGAAGATATGAAGTGAACAAACAAACACATTTTTGAGTGTCACGGCACATGGCATTTCCAAAGGTTCCAAAATAAAAAAAATAAAAAATTGGCTGTTTGTGTGTTGGAAGATCATACAAGGCAATATATTGCACAAAAAATCGCTGAAACTGTTACCAAATACAATTCAAAAGAAAATATCCATACGGGTATACGTAATAATACTTCAAATATGAATGCAACCATCCGCTATGGAAACTTCGTTTTCATTGGATGTGTTGCTCACACTATACAGCTCACGATTCACAAAGTGTTTTTAAAGATATTGCTATAATAGAAATAGTGTTGTAAAACGTAAGAAGAGTGAATAAGCCACTCGATATCTTAATGAATAGAACAGAAAAATACAGTAAATCTGTATATGGTAGAACGTGGTGGAATAGAAATTCCAACTGCAGAAGAATGTATACAAATGAACAATTTTATAAGTGCTGAAGTGTGTTTAGGAAGCAACAACTAACATATCTAGCGATTTATCAACAGTATCTTTAATTATATCAATCATTGACATCAACAGTATCTTTAATTATATCAATCACTGACATCTTAAACTCAAAACTTGCTCAGAAGGATGAAGGCTGATCATATGATACTGCTCAAAAACCGCTTGTGTGGGTCTGTTAACAGGAGATCTGCTTTCGCAAGAAAAACCTTACGGTTGTTGATTGCCGCTCTAATCGATCCACGGTTTAAAATTAAGTATTTGACTAGTGACGAAATTGTAAATACGAAGACTGGTATTTTGTCATTTCTACGTCAAAACTGTGCACTGACAATAACAAATAAAACGGGTCATTTGGAGCGATTAAATCTTATTTTATTAGTGCCGATGTACTTTTTGTTTTGGTTATATTTAGTACATTTTTGATTAATCTGTATACGTGAAACTACTTTAAAAATATTGGTGTTGATTCAGTTTTAACTGAAAATTTAATATGTTATACTAATTTAGACAGCAGAATATCGTATTTTAAAAGCTAGAATAATTTATGCTAGGTAAGAAGGTTGAAATTTATTTTTATTGTTGTTAAAAAACGATGGTATTACTACACATAAGCTAACATGTATTTGATTTACCAAAGCTAAAACTCCAAAACTTATTAATTTAATCCACGGGACAAATTATTCTGATTTGATTCGGGCTGTTACTGTTAAATTTTATAGTTTCTTTTTATTATTGTTAAATAAAAATAACTGCCTTTATTTTTGCTAAATTGCATTGCTCAGAACCTGGTTCGTTACTATTTTACTGTTTTGTTTTATTCTAATAAATAAATATTAAAAACTTTGTTTATAATTATAGTAAAGGTGCAATTATATAAAAAATACACATATAAAACAAAATAACAGTTCATTTTTTGCATGTCATATATACTTCATGTTAATGTACTAAGATACATAATTATTTTTGAACCTTCGGCTTCGGCCGAAGGTTATCCCAAGAGCCGAACATTCGGCTTCGGCCAAAATATGACCGTTGGTCGGACACTACCTGCCACACAGACACTTTAAAACATTAAGCACTTTCAAGGCTCTGGCTTTAACATCTTCAAGACATGGCAGCCATGTAAGCCTACTATCTAATATGAGGCCCAGAAACTGAACAGTTTCGCTAAAACTTAAAACGGTATTCCTCAAGGTGAGATGAGGTTCTCCTAAAAGACTTCTACTGCGGCTAGAAAGCACACACCGGGTTTTCTCAGCTGAGACGAAAGCTGGTGTGTACTGACCATTCATCCAGCCTGTTCAGCGTGAGCTGCAGCTGCCTCTCAGGCAAGACGATGCAATAAAAACTAAAAAGTCATCAACGTATAAGGAGAAATGGATGGGCCTCCTTATAACAGTTGAGATACTATTAATTGCTATAGCAAAAAGAGTCACACTTAAAACTAAACCTTGAGGAACACCGTTTTCCTGAATAAAAGGTCGGACACTTCTCTACCGACTCGGTACCGGAAGCAACATCGAGATAAAAATGATTTTAAAAAACGGGATAGATTTCCCCTAAATCCCCATTCATATAACTGTTTTAAAATAAAGTGCCGCCAGGTAGTATCGTATGCCTTTTCGATGTCAAAAAAATACACCGACAAGGTGATGGCTGCGGATGAATGTGTCCTGTATTGCCGCCTCCAGTAGGATCAGGTTATCCGTGGTGGAGTGGAACTTCCTGAATCCACACTGAAAACAGCTCAACAGTTTACGGGACTCAAGACACCAGACGAGGCAGCGATTTACCATCCGCTCTAGTGTCTTCCCAGCGCAGCTCGTTAAGGCAATGCTACGGTAGCTACCTGGCAACAATTTGTCTTTACCTGGTTTTAAAATTGGGATAATCGTTGCTTCCTTCCACGAGTTGGGGATGTGTCCTCCGGTCCAAATTTCATTAAAAATACGCAGGAGGTATTCTTTAGCATCTTTGTTAAGGTGCCTCAGCATCTGGTACTGGATCACGTCAGGCCCTGGCGCCATGTCTTTGGCGCTTTGTAGAGCAGACTCCAGCTCCCACGATGAGAATGGTCTGTTGTAGTCCTGCAATTCCGACGAGTTGAAGTTAAAGATTTGCCTTTTGGCAGATGTTCTTCGTTGCTGGACCTGTTGGTCCAATCCGGCAGATGAAGCGATGGTAGCGAAATACTCTGCCATCAGCTGCACAATGCTTCGCTCGTCAGTGACTACACGCCCCTGATCCAGTAATCTAGATACTGGCGCTCGAGAGTACCTCCCGGATATACGGCGGATTGACTCCAATACTTTTGTTGATGGTGTGGAATGGTTAATGGTGCTCACGAAATTCTGCCATTATCTCTTTTTGCTCTCCTTAATCACAAGGCGCGCCTTAACTCTGGCAATCCGGAACGCTGCGAGGTTGTCATGTGTTGGGTGCAACCTAAACCGGCGCATGGCCCGTCTCCGACCCTGAATAGCAGAACAACATTCATCGTTCCACCAAGGGACAAGCGTTCTGCGCAGCGCCCCGGTACTGCTAGGCATGGATATATCGGCCGCCCGATGAACCACTTCTGTGAAGTGTTTCACCTTGTCATCGGTGGTCTGGTGATGTTGGAGTATGACTGACCGGCTATAAAGTTGCCAGTCAGCTCTGCCGATATTCCATTTCCGTGTTGTAAATGCTTCGCCACGTTCGCACTCTATGTGTAACCAAATTGGGAAGTGGTCGCTTCCATGGAGGTCACGATCCACCTCCCAGTGCACGAAGTCCACAATCGATGGAGAGCAAAGAGAGAGATCAATGGCAGAGGACGAACCGGAAGCAGTAGTGAAGTGCGTCTTTTGACCGGTATTTAGGATGCACAAATCCTCATGCTCCAATAATCTAAATACCTCTCGACCTCTGGGGCAATTGGTGGTAGAACCCCACAACGCATTGTGCACGTTAAAGTCTCCCAATAGGAGAAAAGGGCGAGAGAGTTGCCAAGTGATGTCAACCAGCTGACCGCAATCAATTGGTGATCCTGGCGGTAGATATATGGAACATACAGTCAGTTGCACCGGTCCATGCAGTTTAACTGCTACTGCTTGTAAAGGAGAGGTGAGAGCTACTGGTTCGGAGTTGACAGTGTTCCGGACAAACACCGCCACTCCCCCCTTCGCTCGGTCACCATCGGTATCGTCCTTTCGGTAAACATCAAAACCTCTTAGCACAGGTTGATGTGTAGGTCTGAAGTGTGTCTCTTGAAGGCAGAGACACAATGGATCAGACCGTGCTAAGAGTTGTAACTCCTCTTTGTGGGTCGTAAAACCATTAATGTTCCATTGAAGTATGGGAGCCATCCTACCTGTTGATCCTCACCCGCCCCTGTTCAGGTGGGTCTTCGGTCGCTGTCTGCTGAGGAACGGGACCAGACTCGTCCACCAGCATCTCAATTTCATCCTGCAGGGAAGCGGAGACAGACATCTCCGACCCAGAGGACTCCTCAATTTCCTCCCCTTTCTTTTTCTTTTTCTTCCTCTGCCTCTTCTCCTCCCTATTGCTGGGCAGTCTGGGAGGAGACGAAGAGGGGGATTTTACAAACAGAGTCGGGTCTGTCTGTCGAAACTTCGGGCCCCGGATCTTTTGGTCACCTCCATTAGTACTGGTAGCAGATGTTGTTGCTATTCCAATCACTGCGCGTGGAGGAATAGGAGGTGCAATGACTTTAACTGCTGTTGTTGCTGGCGGAACATGTGCTGCTGCTGCTGGTGTGGTCAAGGTGTCAGACGTGCTGCTACCGACATCCGCGGTCTTAGGCATAACGACCTTAGCGGGTTTAGCTCCGTATTTGCATTGACACGAGCATGAAGTGCTAGTGCCCATCTCTGCAAAGGACGTCTGGGTAGCAGCACTCTGCTTCCTGACGGGAGCTGAAGCCATCTGTGCAAAACTAGTAGCAAACATTGGAGCGGCGAGCGACTTGGCCTTCTTTTTAGCTTCCCCATAGGGAATCCGCTCTTTGGTCTTCAACTCCCGTATCTTGCGCTCTTCAGGATACACTTGACACTCCCTACTCCAGGCCGGGTGCGATCCGGAGCAGTTGACGCATACCTGTGGTAGCGTGCAACTAACGCCCGGCTCATGTGCCCCCTTGCCACACTTACCGCAGGTGGGGTTGCCCTTACATCACGCCGTCATATGTCCGAACCGCTGACACTGAAAACAGCGCATCGGGTCCGGAACATACGGACGGACGTTCAGGTTGATGTACCCTGCTTTGATGTTCTTTGGTAGTACTGGAGTGTCAAACGTCAGGACGAAGGTGGCAGTCTTTTCAAGACTGCCATTGACCCTTCGCATTATCTGACGTACTTCAACCACTTTCTGATCTTCCCACTCTTTAACGAGCTCCTCGGTCCCTATTTCCATTATATCACGGTATGTGACTACGCCTTTAGAGCTATTCAGGGATTTGTGGAGTTCGCAGGTAACAGCAAACTCCCCGAGTTTCACACAGTTAAGGAGTTTGGTCGCCTGCCTACTGGTGCATGTTTCCAGCAGCAGCGTCCCGTTCCTAAGCTTTTTAACCGAATTCAGGGTCCCTACAATACCCTGTAGTCCTTTTTGAATAAAGAAAGGCGATACTTTCTCAAACGAACCTTCCACTCTTTGCATTACAACAAAGGCGTTCAGAATCGAACATACCTTTCCGTTACAATTTACTTCAGAACCAGGGGGGGCTATCAACCCTTACCCGCTTCTTAGAACTGGGTGTATTGGGATTAACCTGCGGCACACCCGTACCGCAGGGTTTTTTGGTTTTTGTGGTAGACTTCGTTTTGGTCCCACGAGTAAAACCAGTTTAAAAAGAAGCGCTAATACAACAGGGGTGCGCAGGTGCCCCTGAGGTTGCACGTTAGCGAGTGATTTGCCTCTCACCCATGCACCTCCTCGGCACGTGTCCGACCTTGAAGTTAAGGGTTTTTTTATAGAGGTTTGTACCGTCCTCGTGATCTGGGCGATGAAGCCAAGATCCCCGTTCTCTTAGGCACACAAAGTTCCACCACCACGCCCTGCAGTGGTCGTTGAAGCATGGTAGGAGTTTACGGTGTGGGAAACTTGCGGCGCTCACAAGATTCCAGCTCAGGCACCGCGGGTTCGCCAAACCCGTACCTGGCACTTGCGTACCAGGCCCCTGCGGGGATTAGCCATAAGAATGAATGACCACCGACGGACAGTTTTCACTCAGAATCCAAAACATCCAGTAGCCATTCATACCATCTCCCATGACACCCAATAATTTTAATTCTTGTTTCACGGTCCATGCTATCAGAGTCCTCCCAAACAACAGCAGCTCCTCTGAACGCAGAAGGTGGGAGCTAGGCACAAGACAACCTCCTGGTCTCAATTTGAGATAATACCCAGACAGTACTTTTCCTTCCCTCTATCCCAGTGTTTCCCAACCTTTTTTGGGTCATGTCCCACGTTAACATTTTTTGCCCCCCATACATAATTTTTAATAAACAAATTATTTGTTATTAAAGAAACTGATATAGGATGGTTTTTGAAAGAAAACACTTTAATATTATCATAAAACACAGTAAGTAAAATTAAAAAACATATAATGAAATACTAAAATTCAAATTCAAAAGATTTATAATAAACATTTATTATGGCAATTTAGTGTGATCCTTTCAAGAATTTGCTTTTTTGCTATATTTTGTAACCATATCTGGCATTGTGTTCAAATAATCCAAAGAGAAAACGGTAAAGTCATATCAAGTCAATTTCCAAATTGCCCCCCTAAAAAAACCAAATTGCCCCCCCTGTGGGGCGTGGGCCCCACGTTGGGAAACACTGCTCTATCCACTCCTTGCCTCCATGCCCACTGTCTATATTGAACCATCACCTACCAGAGGTGATGTTTATCTACATAGATTCTCTTTTTGTATTATTACTGTTATTTTTGTTAATTTTTTTCCGATTATTCTGTTTTCTTATTCACTTTTACTTTCTCAAATTTATGTTATGAACATTTTAATGTATTATTCTGCACTTTTTGCAACATTTTTCATAGCTTAAGTACTGGATCCAATTCACTGTCCCCCTCTCCCCGTTCTCTTTGAATTTGACCCACAATGTTCTAACTAACGGTCATTCTGTGAGACCGTATCCTGCACCACCCTCCCTCCATGATGTTCTCCTGTTGATGAAGGGCCAAGTCCTGAAATATTCAATGTTTTTCCTGTTCTTTTGTTTCTTTGTGTGTTCACACCACAAAACCATCATCTAAGGTAAGTGATGGTTCATTTCTATATATATATATATATATATATATATATATATGTGCAGATAGTTTTAATTCAAATTGTTCATGCTGTGATATTAAAATAAATATGTGAATATGTATCAGCTATTGGCTTGATTCTTCCCCTAATGTTCCTGTTGAGTCTGCTCACATTTGAACCAAGGTCATTCTTCAGGTTCAACCCAGAGGCTTAACTGTCAGCTCCTACCACTCGGCTGATGACAGAGGTTTTACAGGTTCCATGCCCTATGACACAAAAGCTTTCACTGGTAATGTTAGTAAAGAAGGTAGATGCACGGTGCATACATGTTACAACCTGGTCTGCAGGAAAGAGTGACGGAACTGTTTCATAGGATAAGAAGTCTGATATTTGTGGAGTAAAGTTGACTAATGTTAAGGAATTTATTGACGCATGTTATGTAATCGGCAGGCAGGAACTGGGGGATGGGATGAGAAATTTCATGGGAGGCATGATGAAAGAATTAAATCATTTAAATATGTACGTGTAGCCTTATATAATCTTCACCTTTTTAATTTATTTAACATTTTCATTTTGCTAATTTGGATAAATGCTCTTCCACTCCAAACCTCATTATCTATCCTTTGTTATCCATTTCTGAATCCACTCACTCAACTGTCACAAATCATAACAGTTTGCCCATCACTGTACAGCATGTTCTTGAACTGAGAAGGGTTTACATCTGAAAAATTCAGTGCATTATGCGGTGTATATACATATATCTATAATGCGTGCCCAAATGAGAAAAAGACTATGGTTGTACGTAAAGAATATTTTAATTGCAATTTATTTATAAGTTTTCATGAGTGTGTACATCATATATATTATTTCTATAAGGTATTTTTTTGTCACAAGCCTGTATCTTCCTTCATACGTAACCGATATCAATGAATGAGGTGTCATTCTAAAGCTTATGGACTTCACTTTGGTCACATCATATTTTAAGAACTGAAGTTTTCGGAATTCGACAGTTAAAGGGTGAAAATGTTAATTTTTCTAAAATGCTGTTTTCTGTGTTACGAGTCATTTATCTCCCTGGATACCTATCTGAAATCGTTTAATGAAGTATCATTTTAAAGATTGAGATCTCCGCTTTAGTGATGTCATATATTAAGACAGAAATGTTTCGGAATTCGATCCTTAAAGGGCAAAAGTATCAATATTTTTGCAATTCGTTTTTGTGTCACGAGCGATTTATCTCCCTTATCTAACCGATATAGATAAATGTGGAATCATATTAAAGACTAAGGTCTCCGCCGTGGTAACATAATAATTTAAGACAGAAATTTTTCGTAATTCGACCATTAAAGGGCAAAAATGTCAATTTTTCTAAAATGCATTTTTTGTATCTCGAGCCATTTATCTCCCTGGATATCTATCCAAAATCGATAAATCAAGTATGATTATGAAGAATAATGTATCAGCTTTGGTGAAATCATATTTTAAGAAAGACATTTTTGGAATTCAATGCTTAAAGGGAAAAAGGATAAATGGTTCTACGACGCATTTTTGTGTCACAAGCTATTTTTCTCCCTTGATATATAACCGATATAGATAAATGAGGTATATTATTAAAGACTGAGGTCTCCGCCGTGGTAACATTGTATTTTAAGAAACGAATTTTTCGTCATTTGGCCCTTAAAGGACAAAAATGTCAATATTTCTAAAATACTTTTTTTTGTGTTTCGAGTCATTTATCTCACTGGATTTCTAACCAAAATCGATAAATGAAGTAGGAGTATGAAGAGTAATGACTCAGCTTTGGTGATATCATATTCAACCTCACTTTTCACATCATTTTTTTCGCGAAATTTTCGCACGGGTCGTCTAGTATTTTTTTATTTCTGCATCATCTGACATGGCATCTTCAGTGTTGAAACTGCTGAGTTTCCAATGGATCCAGTCTAACACAGTGCACTGCTCATAGGCATTTCAACGATTTTTTTTTTAGACCAAAGATAAGGAACTCTAATTGCAAGGTATCAGGACTGGATTGAGGATGTTTCAGGACCTACTATCAAAATTTTTGCAGAAGGTCAAGGATTTTATTGGTCACATGTGGTCTCTCATTGTCCCAGAGCAGCACTATCCCTTTTGAAAATGTGCCTCTGTGCTTCTTTTTGATGGTCCATTTTTCTGGAACATTCTCACCTTCTGTGTGAAGAAATTTGATAGCAACACTTTTCACTGATCTGGAGGAATCCATCATACATCTGACTACACAAAACCACTTTCCAAGACTGAAGAACTTTGGAGAGCAATTCACTAGACATTCATATGGGAAAAATACAACACAATCTACTGTCAAAAGCAGTAAACCATTGTGATTAGATACAGTGAAAGTCTCATTCCCATTTGGGCATTCCTTATATTTTGAGTGTTCATGCAGTCCTGCCATCTCCCATGGTTATTCGCTATACATTTTTTAATTTAATTTCAATGGAGCACACACTCCGATGGCAATTTCTCAGTACACCCATTCTTACCCTTACTTGTACCCACCTAGTTTTGCCATCTACAAACTTCAACTTTAAATTCTTTCAGCATTTTTTATAACTTATTCATCATTTCTCTCGGTAATTTATCCCAATCCCTGACCCCCTCACCTACGAAAGAACATCTTCCCACACCCTTGAGCATGAAATAGAGTGCTAGCTAGTGGTCATGGTAATTTTTTCCTTTCCCAGCACTACTCCTAATTCTAACAGTAATATCTTTCTAGGCCTCATCACCAATATACACACTGTACACTCCCATGACTCTCTTCGCCCTCCTCCTGTCTTCCAATTAATCCCATTTCAGCTCTTAAGAATAGAAAGGAAGGTCTTCAATTAGCATCGCAGAAAGTATGACAGCACAGATACAGCTCTCCACTCATTCGCCTTTACTGCCCAAGCACCTAGCATATTTCACCCAACTCAGTTACTGCAGTGAAGCAGAATTGTAACCATTCTTTTCACTAAAACTGGCTTTATCCAAAATTTATTTATACGTTTTCATGAGTGTGTACATATTTTTTTATTTCTACATCATCTGATATGGTATCTGACAACAGCATTAATTTATATATAAATGATATTATAATGTTAGGGGTAAGAGAGGAAAGCTAAAAAATGGACTTTTCTTCCTATGAACCATACACATATCATTTTAACAATAATAATCAGCAGGAAAATGCTTTAGCAACAAAATGAAGGAAGGACAGGGAAATTCAACCCAACAATTACCACAGATGACAGCAGCTGGGAACAATTAACATAAAAAAGATGAACACATGTAACACAATATTTCAGTGTTGAACCTTATTCTTTCAAGTAGATGAGACAATTAAGTGGTCAGATGTCACCAGACCAATGTACATTTACTGAATGGAGGACCAAGGGTGGTAGAGGAGGTGGTGATGAGGGGCAAAAAGTACTGAATCTATAACTCTGGAGAAACTTTATCATTGGAAATGGGGGAACATCACAAAATAAATTCAAGTGAAAGGATATAAATATGAATAATAATAAAAATTTAACTAGGAATATTAAATGTAAGATATATAAAATGTGAACAACCAATACTAATAAGTGCTGGGTCTATTGAAAGGGTCTTATCAGAGTTTGAGGCCAGGAGGATGTCTGGTATCAAGGATTTATTGGTACACTAGTTCCCATCTGCAAGAGTTCAGAGGAGGCTGTGATTTCAGGGAAAACTTTGAAAGACCTCACTGTGAAACAGTTGTTCAAACTGTTAAACTTGTGGGTACTGGCATGTTCTGCCACTGGGTGGGATAAATTGCCAGTATAAACTGTTTGCCTGAGCCCATTCATTTTGACGGCGTGTTGGTTAGTGGTGAGGCTAGTATATGAACCTGTAGAGTAGAAGCAGGTGTGTTGATATATGAAGTGTGTTGTAGTGCATGTGGCATATCCAATGATAGGAAATGTTTCCCTGTGGTCGGATGGTAGTATGTGGGATTAGCCAAGAGCATACTGCATCTTTTGAGCGGGATGTGTTGCATGAGAAATTGACAATCATCCATGAGATAGTTGGGGGGGGGGGGGATTACAAGGTATTTGTGACCCAAGATATTTTTGAGATTGGGTGGTCTGCTGAAGCATGTTTGTTGGCAAGGATTCCGCAGAGAATGGTGCACGTTCCAGTGAAGGAATATAGAAGCCATTGCTGAATTAAGGATTAAGTTAATGAACTTATTATTTTTGTATATATTCATTACTCGCAACAGAAGTTGGTTCCCTTCTAACAGGACTTCTCACACCTCTTCCTTACCATCTAAACCCCTTATTCCTTTCACCAAATTCAGTCACAGGTGGTTTGTTTACTTATTTATTTATTTAGCTTATGGCAAAATGCATAATATATATAATACTAAAGAATAAATAAAAATGTGCCATTCGAAACCAATCAACATCTGAAATAAAAGTTTAAACTTGTAAGTCCAGAATTTTCAACCACTTTGTAGCATCTTTAGCAAAATCTTTCAGTGAACCTTGGTATACCCTCTTACTACACTCAGTGACAATATGATGAATAGTAGGTTGTGGTTCTCATCCCCCAGTGATAAATCTGGAAGCCAAACCACCCACCACTGGTTCGTATCCTGTTAAATACAACTCGTTTTACGAGGCAGGTTAATAATAGTGATACAGCAATGCAAATATGCTTCTTCCTAAAGAAGGGGTCTGTCCCAAAATGTTTTCTGTTTGTATGTGTGCATGCCAATTTCTTTCTAGATTATCATGCCATTTGCTGTGGTACATCTGCCCGAGTCATATTTATAGTAGTAAGCATCCTTTCCTTCCTATGTAACTGAACATATAAAAATGGAAAGGAATAACAAAGTAACACAATCACTTACCAATGTTGATGGAAGGAGATCAGCAGTGACAAAAAAATATTACACAAGCACAAAATAAATACAGGTATTGCAATTTCACATGAGATTAGAAGTTGAAGTACACAGTTAGCTTCAGATATGTATGCATGGTCAATCTGGGTACCTGGATACTAAGCAGAGAAGGTGGGGAGTGAGAAAAGCAATGCAATTAGAAATGTTAAACACAGAACATAAATCACAAGCTTATATTTTAAACAAAAATAATGTAAATATTGAAAATTTATCATATAAATAAATGCACAAAAAAATCAGTGAAACAATAAACTAAAAATGCAACTGAAAAGGTAAAGAGAAAGGTAACTATTATCTGAGATTAAGACCTGATATCCAGAATGTGTTTGTAGGCTAGTTCATGCCTACAGAGTTTACTTGGGGATATGGTTTTAGAGTGCTCTGATTGTTCTTGCTGTGAAACTGGTATCAAAGTCACATGAGTTGAGAGGGCACTTGGTTGTCTAGATTTTTGAGGTAAACTGTTTGTCTGTGACCATTCATTCCCATGGATAAATGATTTGTAGTGAGAATTATGTAAGAACTTGGTCAATGGAGGCAGGTGAACTCGTATGTGAGGGTGGTCATGAAGAGATAGGTGGTAAGAGTGCAATTACATTGCTGTTGATCAGTGCATTTTATACAATTATGTGTTCTGCTGAAGGTGATGCAGGGATCTGTGTGAAGGATAGTGAGAAGAATGTGAAGCATTACTAGGAAAGGTCTGAGAATGTCATAGCCACAAAAAAGTATTTAGTGCAGGGATACCAGTTTAGAAGAGAACTGGGCGAGAATAAAAGGATTATAATCAGATTTGGTTGTGAATAGTGGGTGTTTTCGTGTGCTGGATGGGTTATGGTACAGCATGTTTCAGAACCAATTCTGGAACTTGTGGAAGAGCGTTGAAGTGCAAGGTGAAGGATTCATGATAAGAGCAAATTTGTTAACCTCACACTCTATATCAAGGAAGTGGTATGACTGTGAGAGTAGGACCATAAGATGTTTAGAGAGCCAAGAAGGAACTTTCATACTGAATACAGATCATAAAAATGTCATGTATATATCTGCTTTATAGAGCAAGCTAGCCTCCGACCTCCACAGTCAATGACGAGGCATGGACATCCGCCTCCTTGATGCCTATTCATGTTTTCATCATCCTTCAATCACTTTCTGTAGCTGCTACTTTAGCATGTGAACAGCTGACAAACTTTGTCATTTCCACAATGCTTCTTCCCAGGTGCCTGGCCATAACAATTTGCCCCCTGTCAAAGTCACTTATGTCAATGGCTTCCCCTTCTCCTCCAACTTTGGCATAAGTATCAATTCTAGAATTATTCCGCATGAATCTCTGCTCTGATTATATACCACACGACATACCCGCAATGTCACCAGACTACATTCAATCTAGCGATGGTTATGCATTTGGTATGGGATGGACTTATTTGTTCTATCCATGTTTGATTTGACTTGCATTAAAGCACAGTGCTTTTCATATTTTTTCCATGACAAATAAAAAGTAAGTAAAATATAAACAGGGCTCTGTGCATTTATTATCAACACAATTCTACACAAATAAAAAATATTATTTTCAGTTATTAACACACATGGCACTCAAAGCACATTACCTATTCGTTGCTTTTCTTGGATCTGTAATACTTCTTCTGCGGACAGGTCACCAGGTTTCAGGACTACAATCACTGGTTGTTCACCATCATTATCTTCAGCATTATCATCATCGTGAGAGGGTGATAAAATTTGTTTCTATAACACACAAAAGCATTTTTCTTTCAAATGTTTTGTAAGTATATATGATTTTTTTTATTTTTGTTTATTATTCTTGTTCCATAGATCTCTGCTGAGGAAGGACCTCTGGGAAGTGAAACATGTCATGGTTAATATGTATAAGTAGAAAATGAATAATAATCATATTGGAAAAGTATTGTAATTGTAAGGAAAGGGAAAATGACTCATCACTCACCAAAGTTGAAGGCAGCGACGAGAGAAGAACATATATCACGAACACAGAAATAAACTCAATATTTCGGTTATTAAAAATTATTCATGACGGAGAAAATGAGTCATGAGGCTCGGGAGGTGTGCACACGCCGAGGGTTGCTAAAGTATTATATATCGCAAACAACCAACCAAAAATAAAAAAATAAAATGTTAAATTTTAAAACTGAATTTTGCAAAAGGTGTATTAGATGTAATTAACTGTTTTGTACAAATTCTTGGCTTGAGTAGGAGTTGCCAATTAGTTATGCTTTAAGTAAATATTTATTATCAACAATTTTTTTTACCCTTTTAGGAAGTTTATGAAACACACGTCACACAACAATTAATCCCTCGTCATACTGATGACACGGACATTTGTGTTAAGATATTTCTGTTTGTATTGAAATTGCATATCTGTGAATTTGATGTAAACAAGTTAAAATGTTCTATGATAAGCACATGAGAGACTACATATATTGCGAAGTCATTATAAGAATATTGAGCTTTTTAAATAGTTGACTGTAAGAAGTTCTTGGCTTCCCCCCACCCCTCCCCCCGCAGCATCATAATTGCTCTTTTCTGAGCTATGAATATCTTATTTTGCTGTCAATGATTACGGTGCTTAATTATGCCATATGACATGCATGAATGAAAATTAGAGTACACCTGTTTTGCTAATTCCTGATCTGATGATATATAAAGGTGGCAGATCTTAGGAATTTTCCGAGGCAGAGCAAAAACATGAATTTGACACTTGGGGCAGTAGATCCCTTGATCCTTAAAAAAAAAAGTTTTGCTTCCTGCCCCCCCCCCCCCATTTTCCTCTGGATCTGACACTGCTTAAATTTAATGAAACTAAGAAAGGATAGGGATAATAAATCCAATATTTACCATAGATGATGGCAGCTGGGAATGATGAACATGAAAGACCAATATATGTAACATAATATTATTGTACTAGCCAAAAAGCCCGTCAAAAATGACGGGTTTAACGGTTGTTCTGACAATTGATTTCTTTTTGGTTGTTTACCTAAATAGAAATTTTATAAAATAAAGCTCACTATGCTGTAATTTCTCGTCCCTTGTGATGCAGCAAAAAGTTTCAGTTGTAAATTTGGTCCAGGTTGCGTTTCAGCCTAACTAAAATCTTCGCCAATATAGCAGGTAGAAAATCAAAGCTTCATTCACACGCGAATTTATACATTCCCTGAATCGCATGTCAATGTCATCATGCATCTATACCAATCATGCATCATGCGATACAAACTTGATCCAAAATCTTCACAGTTTCTTACAACTTTCTTATTGTCTATGATGAAGATCGATGTTTTAACGCCTGGCACAGCTTACATTCGGCTGAAATAATGACCCCAGTGAAAACGAAGGATGCTAAAAATAAATCTTAACTTCTTACGTCATGTAATATTAGTTTCAATTGTGGTTTAGGCTGCATAGATCGCGAACAATTTAGAACTTTTTCATTCAAACCAAGTAATCATATCACTAAAAAAAAAAACTAATAATCAATATGACAATTTAAACAAAATTCATACTTTTTCTCAGTATTGTAGCAATTCCTTTCTTAGCAATTGTTGAAATAAATTGAATTGTTATAAAATAAATGCAATTCCTATTGCCTGGCACTATGACAAAAGGTTTCGGTTGCTATCCTGGTCCAGGTTGCATTTTAAAACTAACCACATACGGGAGTAGTTTACATCGTGATTCATGATATCAAAACGTGACATAGTGCTTATGAAACCTGCTTAAATAACTGATAATAGCTAAATTCAACATGCTATTGCTGTGATAAGGTTCTTTATTTATTTTTGTCCAGGCTGGATTTCAACCTAACCACAATCTCGGGTAATACTGCCGCTACAAAATGAAAGCTTTAATCGCATGCGCATTGAAGGAGATGTCATGTATCGCGACATAAGTATAAAATAAGTTGTTGTAAGAAGTGAATTATACAACGCAGGAATATATTTATATCCTATCAAGAAACGTTTCCAGCGTTTTTACAGTTGTTGCTGTACAGATGCTATCTTTGACGTGATAATTTGAATTGGCGGTTTTGTGTTGTGTTAATTCGTAATTTTCATGTTGCTTCACGTCTAACGTAAGCTGCCTTTTGCTTTCATGTACACTTTTTCTTAAAAGGTATGACCATAGGAACGTATGTGGTAAATTTCAAACGAATAGCACAATTCTTTGGGCCTAGTTTTTATTTTGCCATAGCCAATAATATCACAAAACGAACATGTGCAACAGTTTTCCGACCAAAACGACAATTCATTGATGAGATACATTACGCAACAACATAAATTTCATCAAAAACATTCAACAAAAAAGAAAGGTAATAAACCAAAAATCTGCAACGTGATTCAGACCGATATTACAACGTTCGAATAGCTGTCATAGTTACACATTGCGGAAATACGTAATAGCCTCAGTAATATTACTCAGTGAAATCAAAGAAGATTAAAATAAATCTGATAAACTTACATTATTAATTGTAGTGTAGGCTGCACAATTCGAGATGAGTGGGCAACTATTTCGGTTCAAACGAATTAATAATTTCAATAATAGGGTACAGTTTAAATTATTTTGAAAAAAAAGCTAAATTATTCATGCCCTCTGCCGTAGCGTCAAATGCCAGTTGTAATTCTGATCCATCTTAAGTAATACTTTAACCAAATTTTTCTCAGCATTGATGCTCGAAATACAAAGCTTTTATCTTACAATATCTATGAACAAAGAATTTAAGGAATACTTGAATATATCAAAAGAATATTACGTAAATATAAGCATCTAATGATTGAAATATCGATTTTAACGCAATACATACTTTTATTTCAGTATTCTGTGAGTTAATTTATTCACTGTTGCTTGGAAATGATATTAAATAACGCGCACTCCCACAAATAATATCGTAAAGCGTGACGTCATAGGCAACGTCATAGCTTGACGTCACCGCGTGACATGACGTAGGTGCGACACCGCTACATCTTGTCTATTATACTAATAGATATAGTACTCAGTGTCAGTTTTTTTTTTAAAAAAAAAGGGTAATTGCTGATACTGCTACATAATAATTAGGATAGGTAATGTATTTGACAATATCTGATAAACAATAATTTTCCACGTTGATAGTGAACAAGTGTAAAAAATAAATTGATCAACACATTATAGTTATACTATCAAGATGAAGGCAAAACATTTTTTCTTTCTATTAATTGCTATAACTTTTGCCCAAGTGACAATTCACCTACACACTGACTTTTGCTGCAGGTAAATTTTTACTTCAAATTCTGTCTCCTCAAAGGTAAATTGTTCATCATTTTACTCAATAATTTAATCCACTTATTTACATAGAAAAGAAAACTTCCCCATTTTCTTTTGATTAATATCAAGTGCTAGTACAAGTTATAGTGACACTCTTCTGTCCTTGTCCATATACCACTTCTAAATATATCAATATCCAACCAGGTCACCTCATTAATGTCTGTCTAAAGCATACCAAGCACTTTCTTCATCCACCTCCAATCCTCCACTATCAAAACCAGCTCCTTTTCAAATCATTTACTAATTGCATCCTATGGTAATTTCCACAAACAAATCTAGTTCTTTTTTGATATTGATAATTTTAGCTTCATCCTATCCCATTATAATTTTATGAGGGTGTGACAAAAGGTCTATATTCAAATTCCATCTCTCCCCTGATACATCCCCTAATTAACTTCTCAAATATGTGAATGACTTTAAAAACTTTCTCTACCACCTCTGCAATCCAAATTTGTTACCAAAGATATGTTAAGATATTTACATTATAACACCTTCGTGCAGTGTAGTTGCCTCTGCAGATATTCATGATCCTCTATCATCTAATCCTGTTATGCCACATTCCATAATCCACAAACAAGTTTGGTGAAATAGTACATGATCCACATTTTGAGTATTAATGGAGGACTCAGATGAAGGGGGATAAACGATACCAAGCATGGTGGGTGAGTGCATTAGGGAAGATGCAGGTTCCAATCCCCCTCCAGGCATCCAGATTTGGATTTCCCATGGTTTCCCCAAATCACTACAGGCTAATGCCGGGATGCTTCCTTCAAAAGGCCATGGCTGAATTCCTTCCAGATTCTTGTCCCCAGTCCCATCCCACCTCTAATGACCTCAACAAGGCATAAAGCCATAAGTAAAAAATAATAAAAAAAAGTTTAGTTGGAAGTAACTGGAAGGCAGGAAATGGATAGAAATAGTAGTGGGTACATGTAAGGCATTTATTGGCAGCAGGCTTAAATGGATACTGGGCAAAGAACTAGTAATAATATGGGAAAGGGAGGAGAGGGCCATGGAAATATGTATATTAGCTCTTGGTTTAATAGTATATGGAAGCAGAATTTTTTTTTTTTAAACAAATTTGCTTGCTTAAAATTGTGAAGTAACTTAAAGAAAAATGGGCATAATGCCTAAATAGTATATGTAAATTAATATTGGGACACAAGCTACATTCTTAAAGGAAATTAACAGAGATAATAGATTTTTAGACCTCATTTATTAAAATTATTTCAGATCTTTTAAAAGCTTTCTCCGTAGACCATACATTTTTCTTTTTTCACTACACCATTGCATAGCATTGAGTTTTCCCTGGCATACAGCTGATAAAAATTCTTCACATGTATTCTGTGGATAAGTTCTGACATACATGATGTTTCGACAGCTACCTCCGCTGTCTTTATCAGGTGAAATGGTATGTCAAAGTTGCTACTGCAACAAAACATCACTGACTGTTGGTGATACGTTGTCGCAGTAGCAACTTCAAATGTACCATTTCACCTGATGAAGACAGCAGAGGTAGCTGTCAAAACGTCGTGTATGGCAGAACACCTATTAAGAATTTTTAACAATCTTTTAACAATGATTACCTGTGTGTGACAGCTCTTTAGCTTCAACAACTTGTAGATGGTCACTTACAACTTAAGTAGATTAACTTTCTTGTTTTAAAATGAATTCTGCCTTTTATAAAAACTTTGTATGTATCTTGAAAAATAGTTCCAAAGTCAGTTTACAATATTGGAATCCTAAATTATATCTTTCTGTCTTTGGGTTTCTCAGGAATTCTACAACACCAAAGATGGCTCTGCTTCTAATTATTTTGCTGATATTGTTTTATACAATTGTTCGTAGGGTACCTTATAAGAGGCTAAAAGAAATATAGTTAACTGAAAATTAAATATTTACTCTTTTTGAGTAATTTTCTTTAGAAGAAATATAACCTGTCAAGCAGTATCTTTTACAATCTCAGGATGTTATTCATTTAGTAGACTTTCTATTGTCATGCGCTGTCTCTCGGTTAAAATATTATTCAACAGCTTGTAAACCGTACAAAGTAGGCTTGCACTGTTGAGCTCTTGTTTTTCTTTTTTTTTAAAATTCTGGTTCAATGTAGCAGTGTCCCAATACTTTGGTATTTTAAAATACAGCCTGCTTGTATTTTAAAGAGCCACATTACTTTTATGTTTCTGCAGGATGGATAATTCTGTTATTAATTCTGATTTCTACTTAAAAGCCTCCATTTACAGAGACTGACCACATATTTCGAAAATATATTTCTTTAATATATTTTTTTAGTATATTTCATCAATTTACAATAATTTCCTAGCCCTGTGAACAAAAAAAAAATCTTCATAATATGTATTTTAGTTTGAAAACTCACCAATGTTGAATGAGGGATACAGCAACAAAAAACACGATATACACAAAAAATATACAATATTGTGGACATTATTCTTACTCATGATTGTAGAAGGTGAAGCAGATGGATAGCTTGCACGTGTCCTACGGTGAACCTAGCCCCATGGAATAATTTCCTAAAGTGAATGAACCAACACAGACAGGATACAAAGCATAGACAGTGTGGAGAGAACATCAAGTCAATAACTTTGCTAAGCATTATCATTGGAAATGACAGTAAATGTTACAGCCTTTTAGTGATTGGTTTACCAGTAGGTTATCAGCATAAGTTGAGGCCAGGGGATGTCTGATAACAAGAAAATGTTAGTAATATAGTTCCCAGCAAGGCAGTTCTGAAGCAATGGTCATTCCTGGCAAGCCTTTGACAGCTCTAATCAAGAAACATTAGGAATTTGACATGCCATGGGGAGACATTGGATAATTTAGGTTACTGGCATAATTTTTTGGCTGTCACCATTTACCTTGATTGATAGCGTGGTTGGTTATGAGATCAATAAAAGAACTAGTGAGGTGGAGAAAGGTGAGATGTCAAAGTAAGGGTGGTGAGGGGTACAGAACCTATCTACTAATGGGGAAGGTCTGCCTTGCAGCAGGATTGGAGTATGTTGGCTGGATGTATGCTGCTAGTTTTAAGAATGATCTATTTAAAAAGGATGGATCATACAGAGGTTTGGAACAGTTGGTATTTATGGAGCAAATGTTTTGAGGTGTGGATAAAGTATTATAGGTAAGGTTAAATTACTTTTTATGATACAAGATGGAAGATGTATGATTGGTGGATTTACATGAGTATTTCTTTTGTATTTGATTCAAGGGGTAACAGTGATTGTTACAAAGTTTGAAAATTCTTGGAAGAGATTTTTCCAGAAAGATGGTGAAGATAGGGAAGCAGTAAGGAACGCTTGTAGTATAAGGTGAGGATAATTTTTTGGGAGGGGGGGGGGGAACTGAATACTGTTGAAATGGAGGATTGAATTGCTGCAGGCTCTCTTCAATCTCATAACACCTGTCATCACTCACTACCTGGTGCCAAAGTGGTATCACCAGTAGAGAGTATGGTAAAATGCTAGTGAGTGAAAGATCAAAGCAAAATCAACAAACTTTTGAGTATATAAGAATATGAACTGAAGGGAATGGTGGATGGAGGTGGAATGGATGTTTTGTAATTTTTCGTCAAAGACTTGAAGTAATTATGCAAGGAAAAAAACCCACAGACTTTTTCTGAGTCATTGGTTTGGTACTTTTCATGCGATTGGCTTGAAAATTTATAAAAAAATTCTTCAACCCTTTACTAAACAAATCATTTTCATTCCCATAATTTTATCAAATTATAATTGTCTGGAGTTGTAATAAATATCAACGTGCAATTACAAATTTATATGTTTTATGTTAAAGATTTGATGGTGTGACATCCTGCCATATAAGTGTTTCTGTAATGGTTCTACCCATTATTCAGAGATCGGGAACAATAAAATATAGTATATTTAATAGTCAATTAATCCACAGCTGCATTTCTACAATCATAAAGACTATAAGGTATTAAGTCAACCGATGTGCAGAACTCTTCCTTAGCTACGTTCACCCAAATCGTGTTGGTTTTTTTGTTTTTGTTTTTTTGTTTATCTCTTTATGCCTTGTCGACATTATTTGAGGTGGATGGGAGAGGGACAAGGAATGGGAAGGAATTCGGCCATGGCCTTTTGAAGGAAGCATCCTGGTATTCGCCTAGAGTCATTTGGGGAAACCATGGAAAACCCAAATCTGGATGCCAGGGATTCAACCGGCGTCCTCCCAAATGCGAGGCCAGAACGTTAACCATTCACGCTTGTTACCCCAGCTGACACTTGGAATTTAGCTTGACCTTTTCAGTCTTCATTGCTGTCAGACAACAGACGTTTTCAACAGTATTAAGGTCCAGACTGCATGGGATACCTTCATAATGATCTTGGAATTGCAGAATTGTTTACCGTGACTTGTGGCAATGCATGTTGTTTAGTTGAAAAATGAAATTCCTCACCAAGCAGTTTCTTGACTGATGGCGCCATTACCTTCACAGGCATTATGATGTAACACGCACAGCTAATTATTTAACTAACTACATTTCTCCAGAACTATCAGAATCATACTTGTTGAGTTGCTGGAAAACATAAGACAAGGATCTATCTGTCAATATCCGATGAAACCTAAAAGTCTCTTTAAAGGAAAAAGTTCAAAGCAGTACTCTTCAGAAAAACAAACATCTCACCTCAGTCAACCATAGCAATTCCTGACCCACAATCTTTGCCAGTGATGTGACTGATTTCATTTTATAAGTCACTAGCATTTGCAAGTCTATTAGTTTTACATAACAATAAGAGCTGCTGATCTTGACATAATGAAATCTTGCATGGACAACTGCTGTGAGGAGCAACTATCACAAGTTTACTCTCACAATACAGCTGAAGTGTGCATTCCACTCATTTTGAATATATTCAAAAGCAGCTGTTATTTGTTAGTTATGGTTCCATGCACACTAGGGTGTCCTTGTTTTTCATAGTCAAAATTTAGTAATCCATAGGTATTAGGTTTTTTTTCCGTTCTACCCTAAAACACACACAAATAAATTTTTTATACCTTTCAAAGAACTGTAATCCAAGATGACTGGCAATGAACCATCTTTATATAAGTTACACGAGAAGTAGCGACGCAAGCTCAGGTTAATTGTTACTGTTCTTGAATACATATTGTTTTGTTTTAATATATGGTTTTAGGATTACGAAATACTAGAAAGAGCTTGTTTTTAGTGGGAAACAGAAACTACCAAATTGCAGGAGTTCTATCAGTTTCATTTTTTTTTAGAAAGGGCGTAAACAAAGGATTGTGAAATCATCTTAGAACAACAGAGAGAGCCAGGGAGACCAGGTTGGTTGGTGGATTTGGAAAACTAGCTGAAAAAGAAGAAATGGCAAAAATAGATGAGGAGAAAAATACGTAAATATATGTGGTCCAGTGGATAGTCCAGCTCCTATGATTTGTTGATGCTATCTGAAGAATTCAATGACACATCTTCTAGTTCTGAAGAGCACTTACCAAACCCATCCCAATAATACCATCAGAACAAAAGAAATCATTACTCCTAAATTAATTAATGCCAGTTAGTGTAAGAGATTTAGTTTATCTTCCTCAAGTTATCATGGAGACACTTGGACTTAACACTGATGAACTTTTTAGAAACAAGTCTTCCATTCAAAAAATCAGCACACAAACAAGGAATGAAAGAGCAAAAGTTATAATAACCGATTTTGAAATGACGTGCCCCAAGTCGTGACCATACATGGGGATGGCAAGTGTTGTCTGGGTGTAAGAAGTTCCAAAGAAGAATGACTGCCAATCTATCTCATAATTACATTTCATAACAGGGAACAACTTCATGTGGTAAACACTAAGGTGAAGTTGTTTTGAATGTTCTGGACAACTGAAACCTAAGTGATAAAGTGCAGATAATGTGCTGCAACACAATAGCATCTAGCATAGGTGCTTGGGCGCTTCTGGAGAAAATGTTAGAAAGAAAGTTGTTAATTTCTGCCTGATGGCATCATGTCTAAGAATTATTTTTAAATTTTTTATACCAATATCCATGAAGCAATGAATAGCTCTAATATCTTCCCTATTAACAAATTCAAATTTATATTAGCACTCTTAAAAAGCACTTCAATGATGCACAAATTGAGTAGTTCTTACATTTAGTGTGGCTGATTTTTTTTTTTTTTTTTTTTTTAAAAGTCCATCATGAGAGATGACTCCAGAGAACTGATTGAGCTACGAGTTATATTTTTGGATGGAGATAGTGCCAAAGAACTGAAAATAAGACCTGCTTGTGCAGTGCATCAAGAAAAATATATGGCAAGATACATTACCTACTTTCTCAACTTAAATAGAGCAAGGAAGACAAAATTGAACATAATTTAGAAAGGGAGAGTACATCCGACTATGTAAAAAGGCACACTCCTTTGACAGCGAAAATATCTGGCTCTACTATGTATGTATGGTATGTAAAATTAGCTATCTTGCATGTACATTACACATTATTTTGTATCTTTTGCAACTTGTTTAATGCTTACCTATATTTTGTTTTAGGAAAAACCTTGGATAAATTTGTATCCATGAAGAGCAAACACTTGTTTTCTCGGTTGAAAATTTTGAGCAGTGTTTTTCAGGAAACCGTTTCTTCGTTGGAAGAAAATGTACAGACTTAAAAAAAGTTCTTTTATCTAAACAACACAGCTGAAAGAGCTGTAAAATTAAAGCAGATTTCCATCGTTTAATTACAGTTGCTGAAGAACAGAAACAATTTTCGTGCAAAAACACCAAAAATTGCACCCGCACTGTAAAAAAGAAACCCCGAAATGAAAATATCCCTTCTGTCTTACTAAAAAAATCAAATATTAGTTTTTGACTTAATTTCTTTGTTAACCCAAATTATAATGATTTAGTCATGTATCAATCAATAGTCGAAATAAGTATTTTTTGCAAACTTTCAAATCTACTCGGCACGAGTTAGCGTCATTGTAGGAGGATAAAATTTCTTCTACTGCGATTTAAAAAGGGTATGCATTCGAATATTCACGAAAAAAATGCCTTTTATAAGGGACACCCTAACGCACAAGATGACGGTCACAACTGTCCACACCATGTTGAATATCTTGTCTGCCAGAAAGTTAAACTCACAATGCTGCTTGGAAGAAGGCATGTAATGGAAAAGATGTGCATGACAAACATGCGAAGAACAGTCTTTCTTACACAATCATCCGAATGAATGCAGCTGCGCAATATACTTAGATCTAAATGCCTCCATTTGGAAGTTAAACCCACTAAAAATTATAAAATTTCCCATCTTTTTTAATTATTTGATTCTGAGAAACTGCTCAGGATTTTACAAACATTTCATTCTCACACCTTCAAGAGTAATATGTTCTAATTAATTCAACAACAGCTGAGAATTTTGCCATATTCTTGTAACATATACAAAATAAATATTTGTTTTGTTTGAAAAACTATCACCTAGAAAGACTAACAGTTACCATAAAGATACCCAGATTGCAATGGAATATAGTCTTTTACATTGCCAATCAAAACTGAAAAAGCATTGCTAGTTTATCTAGAATATTAAGAATTGAGAAGCATTTTATGATTATTATAAAATGTCCTTAAATTTTCTGACAACACTAAATTAAAATGACCAAATCTACTTTCCAAGAATATATATTATCTATGCCGTTACAATTTTTCAAGCCCATCCTGTAAATGTTTCTTTTGCCATGTGAATACAGCACAAAGTATCTGTAAAATAACCTTTAAACAATTAAGTAGCTATTTTTACTTACTGCATTAAAGAAATTTGAATGGTATTATACAAACTCAACGCTAAAATTCTTCATGTCATTTTTTTCTTTTCAGCGGATAATATTCCATGTTCTTATGCATACTAAAAATTTGATAGGAAAAAAAGGAGCTTATTGGCAAGTGTAGATATTAATAAGGAAAGAGAGGAACTATCACGAATCACAGGTGATGACAGGATGGTATAAAAACAACAGTAGAAATGTGCACACATAACACACAAGTTTTTGGGATAGGGCAATAGAACAAGAACTGGAAAGGGTGAGGGTCAGATAACTGCTGACTAGTAACTGCACAAATGCAGTTAAACATGAAGACAGAAGGCAGGTACGAGGAATATAAAAATACAAAAAACAGTGAAGCAATGAGATAAATAAAGTTTTGTCAAGGGCACGAACGGAAAACGAGAAAATCAGAAGGCTAAAAATTATAATGAGAGATTAATAAAAAATGATTGTAACAAAAGTTGAAGCACAAGAAAGACCAAACATCAATAATGCATGTGACAGGAAATCAATTTACACTGGTGTCCAAAATCTAAGCAAAAAACCGATATTTCTCCATCCTGTGTCTAATTCACGATATAATCATACAAAAGTCCATACAATTGTGTTCTGAACAAAAGATTACATTCCGGTCATCGTACAACAATGCCAACAATGACGTCAGGGCACCTATCAAACGGGGTAGTGTCTGCTGGGTAGTCCACATCCGCAATTGCTAAATACACATTACAGTATGACACAGAGAAGATGCCTACCAGATTCTGCAGTGGAAAGCCATAGGAAGAATGGAAGCAGGACTGTCTAAAACTGATGTGACCGGATGGTTTAATGTGTATCGTTCTATTGTTTCTTGGATGTGGTGACAATTTATGGAGACCGAAACTGTATCCCGAAGACAAGGGCAGGGTCGACCACGTTTGACATCAGAAAGAGAAGACCATTATTTGGCTGTAATGGCATGATGGTACCATCTTAGTACTGCACGGCAATGGGCATCTGACCTCACAGCATCCACTGGAACAGTTGCATCGAGGCAAACAGTGCACAGAAGGCTTCAGCAGTGACCTGCTGTATGTGTGCCCCTGATGTGTCTCCACAGAAGGGAACATTTAGAGTGAAGTCGTTAACATGCTAACTGGACGGTCGAACAGTGGGCCAATGTTCTTTTCACAGATGAGTCCCGATTTCATCTGGAGAATGAATCTCGATGGATTCGCATCTGGAGGGAACATAGAACATGATTTCAGGACCCAAATAATGTGCAGAGAGAGTGATATCCAGGAGGATCGGTAATGGTGTGGGCAGGAATTATTTTGACCACTCGAACACCACTTCATGAAATTGTGCAGGTGAATCGGTAAGGTTTAACTGCTGTCAGGTATCGTGACGAGATCTCAGGACCTCTTGTGTAGTTGTTGTGAGGTTGCTGTGGGCCCAGACTTTGTACTGATTGATGATAATGCTCAACCTCATGGATGGTTGATGTTTTCTTTGAAGCAAAAGATATTGAACACATGGTGTGGCCTGCTCGCTCTCCTGATTTGAATCCCATAGAGCAAGTCTGGGATGCACTAGGAAGAAGAGTGGCATCACATCAGTACCCACCCATCACTCTCCAAGACTTGCGAGTAGCTCTGCAGGAAGAATGGGTGTTATTGCCACAACATGAGATTGATGCCATTATTCACAGCCTGTCAGGCTTGTATTGCTGCCACAGGTGGTCACACCCGATATCAAGTGCATTAACCAGTTGGAATGTGTGGGCAGATCCATTAAGTCAGAAAAAACGAAGAACTCTTATGCATGTTGCAGTTATTTGTGTTCTGCATTTTTTTTTTAAAGTTTTCTTAACATCACCTATTTATACTATTTTGTGGCAAAATAATTGCAACCTTGTAAAATTTTTGTTTGTTCCTTTAGTTTTGGACACCAGTGTATTTTAATTGCATTTGGAGTTCACGCTCCAGTGGCAATTTCCCTGTACACCCCTTTTTCCCCTTTCTTGTACCTGCTTACTTGGCCCTCTACAAATTTCAACTTTAAATTCTTTAAGCATTTTTCGTAAATTATCCATCATTTCTTTTGGCAATTTATTCCAATCCCTGACCTCATCTATAAAAGAAAATCTTCTCACACCCTTTTGCCTGAAATTGACTTCCAGCTAGTGGTCATGGATGTCTTTTCCCTTCCATGCAACTCTCCTAACTCTTCCATTAACATATTTCCTTGTCTCATCACCAATATACTCCTTATACATTCAGATGACTCTTCACTATTCTCATATCTTCCAATGAATCAAATTTCTTCTCCTTTATCGTTTCAGTTCCTGACTGTATTTTGTGGTAATTTCCAGAGAAAAATCTAGCAGCCCTTCTATGCAACCCCCGTACAATTGCTGTATTTGATACCCTAAATGTGGGATACTACACCATCATATTCAATAAATATCTGACCAAAAATTTGTAAAACCAATTCCATTACTTTTCTGATACATCACCTTGGGATTCATTGCAAGACAGGAGGAGGGTGAAGCGGGTCATGGGAGTGTACAAGGTGTACACTGGTGATGAGGCATGGAAAAGGTATTAAAAGTAGTGCATGGAAGGGATAAGATGACCATGACCACAAGCTGGCACTTGATTTCAGGCACAAGGGTGTGGGAAGATTCTATTTTTTAGGTAAGGGTGTCAGGGATTGTAATAAGTTACCAAGGGAAATGATGAATAATTTATCAAAAACGTTGAAAGAATTGAAAGTTAAATTTTGTAGAGGGCGAATGTAGGTGGGTGCAGGAAAAGAGGAAGATGGGTGTTTAGGGAAATTGCCACTGGAGCATGTACTCCATTGCAATTAAATTAAATTAAATTAAATCACACTCTCCAACAAGTGTATGATTATTAATCCCATTATTTATCCAATGTGTCCTGCCCAGTTAAGTTTGTTATCAAATGTTATGCCGAGGTATTAAAAAAGCAATTCTTTCCCCACCTTACTATCAAAATCACCCTTTAGTTTTTTTTTTATCTGTGTAACTAAAAACCGGACTCTTCTTTGCATTTATCTTCATCCCATGCCATCTCAACATACCCAGCTAGATATCATATCCAGATCACCCTGCAGCTGTTCATAGTCTTCTACTGTTTTGATCCTATTATGTAGTAAACCATCAACATTAACATTCATTAGAGTAAAGAATAGCAATGGTCAAAATGTGCTGCCCTGTGGCACTCCCATTTTCACTTCAAATTCTTTGATACTATATTTACTACACTAACTTTTTGTTTTCTACGTTTAAATCATCCCCTTTTCATCCACTCCATTAGTTTTTACCTTACTTAACACCATTTTATGGCTCACTCTGTCAAAGACTTTGAAAGATCTGGTGCTATACTATCAGTTTGACCTCCCTTGTCCTTGTGGTAAAAACTCCTGATGCACTATGCTGTGGTAATCGAAGAAAACAGTGAGCAAAACCTTGATACTGGATCAAACTTGGCATGCTTTTTTTCGGTCTTGGCTCTTCTGGGCTCTTCCATTAGGTTGATTGGGCCTTGGTTTCAACGTCATAACCATATATCCATGATTCGTCACCAGTTATGACCCTTTTGAGCAAATCAGGATTATCTTTGACATCATTCAACAACTCGAGCAATGCTCATGCAACAGTTCTGATCAAAATTCAGAAGTTTCGGAACACACTTCGCTGACACACATTTCATGCCCAAATCACCCAAAAAAAATTGCATGGCAGGAGCCAACCTAGATGCCGACTTCATAAGCAACTTCTCTAATGGTGATTCGACAATTCTCCAACACAATTTTCTTCACTTCTTCAACGTTTTCATCAGTTGCTGACACGCTGGGAAGTCCAGAGCGAGGTTCATCATTGACATCTTCTCGGCCATCTCTGAATAGCTTGTACCATTTGCAAGCATTTTTTTTACTCAAAGTAGATTCACCATATGCCACTGTCAACATTTCAAATTTTTTGGAGCACTTAATTCCATTTTACACAAAATTTGATGAAAACACTTCGATCCATTTTTTCGACAGCAGAAAATCGCCTATCGCACAAAACACTTCTAACAATTACGCCTCTCATAAACAATGCAAAAAATGCTGTATCATTGAAACTGTGAAGGTATGTGCGGGACGAGTGTACCAAAATTAGAAAAACAAAATTTGACTATAGGAATCTGGCGAAATTTAAAAAGTCACCTTACTTTTTGAACATACCTTGTACTTATACTACCTTCTAAACGAATCTTAAGTAGTAAAAACAATACTGTATAATTTAAAATTTTACTGATAAAGGAGTCTAATAAGATTTATACTATGTGCTTACAGATATTAATGATATAAGAAATTACTTCTTAGCACAGGTGGAAGTAAGATGGCATAGAAACATCAAAACCAAACACCGAATGCACAAAAGGTTTAGTGTTAAAGCCTTTTCAAAAAGCAGAAGTTGAATTAGAAAGGATGGAGAATAACTCACTAGTCACTACACAATAACACTTAACCGTGATAAGTGGGGGATTTAAAAATGGAAACAACAGGGAAGAGGTGAAGTTCTTGTATTTCATCCTTTGCTACTGTCTCGCTGTAATCTGTCTATTGATCTTTTTGTTTTGTGTTCCCATCGTACACAAAATTTTATTTATCTCACCTCTTCCCCACTGCTGTCCATATTTTGAGATCCCCCCCACCTATATTCTTTGTCTCCATGGCAGATTTTGCTGTAGATTCACATATAAGGTTCTCATCAACTATTTATTTTGTTTGTTCAATTTCTTTTTTGTCCTCATTTCAGAAGGGTTCCACATTTTCTATTGTAATCTGATTTCTTGTTATCCTATACAACTGTTCATTGTTTGCCCTCTAACTATATTTGGTTTGTACATCACCTTCGATCAGAAAGCTCAGTTCATTATTCTATATACTTAATGAACAGTAATCTGATTATATATATTTGACTGCCTCCCTGTGAGGCAGTCTCCTACAACACCCACCCCACATAATGTTCTCTTGTTAAAAAAAGAGCTAAGATCCGAAAATTACTAGAGCATGTTTGTTTTCGTTTGTTATTTGTGTTCACGCCCCACAAACATGATGTGAACAATGAAATAATAGGCATTAAGAATTGAAAATGAATTAAAAATTATCCGCACGCTGGCCATAGAGGTCACCATGGGCAGTCCGGAGATGAGATGAGCCAGCTGTGGGTAGACGATCACTGCTGCATCTGCACGCCAGCTGTAGAAGTTAACACGGGCGGACCAGAGATGAGATGGACCAGCCATGGACAGAGACACAAAGAACCGAAACACACACGATCAAAGTGCACGAGAAGAAGCACCGAGTCCAAAAGAACAAACCGAACAGAGAACCGAGACGCGCACGACCAAAGTCTACGATGAGACGGCAACGAAACTTAGCTGCAGCAAATAGTACAGTACAGCATCGCTGTATTTATATCCACCACGTCACATGTGATTGGCCGTCTCGGAGCCTCTGAAATAGTGGCGCTAGTTCCGTTGTTGCCTATGGGCTGTCCACCTCCATGTCCTCTGGTGGGCATGTGAATGCGTCAGGCTAGGATATCAGAAAATGAACCACCACAAACCTTCGGTAATGGTTGTGGAGTATGAGCACACAAAACCGACAAAAACACACGAGATGTAGGAATTTTTAGGGCTAGACTTTTATAGACAAGAGAAAATTATGGAGGGTGGGTGTTGTGGGAGACTGCCTTACAGAATGACTGTTGGACAGAAAATGGTGGGGGTAAATTCAGACAACAGATAGAGGGACAATTGTTAAATTATCAAAATTGATCTCTGGCGGGTGGAAAGAACATAATTATATAACAAAATCTAAATATAAATAAGCAAAAATAAATTTAAAAAAAATTAAACCTAAGACTCTATGAAGTTAAAAATCTTCTGTGGTAAGCGGTGGTTAAATTCAGATGCCTCAGGACTACCTGGAATCCTGAAATTCAAACCATTAGCCACACTAACTCACTACCTCTTCCCCAGGGAACTTTTTTTTTATTTTTTAAAAATTGTTTTATGCCTTATTGAGGCCATTAGAGGCATGAAAGGATGGGTGGCAAGGAATGGGAAGGAATTTGGCCATGGCCTTTTGAAGGAAGCATCCTGGCATTCACCTGGAGTGATTTTGAGGAAACCATGGAAAACCAAATCTGGATGCCACACATCCTTCAAACCCATATCCTTCCGAATGCGAGGCCAGAGCATAACCGCTCATCCATCATGGTCAGTACCAGGAACAACTTTTTTACAACCAAGACCTCATCATCCTTCTCGCTGACAAGGGCTCAACCACTGTAGTTATGAATCGGAATGACTATGTGGCTGAAGTTCTGAATCAGTTTATCAGAAACGAGCAATTAATTCCACCTCACAAAGATCCTACACCTGCTGTCAACAAAAAAATACAGGAATATGTAGTACAGTGGACCCCACAGTCCATTTCACTTTTTACTCCTCAAAATCCACAAACCCCTACTCCCACCTTCCAAAAATCCAGGACACTCCTAGAAATCCAGGACACTCTATTGTTGGCACTAATGGATCGCCAACTGAACATGTCTCTGCCTTGGTGTACTAATAACCTATAGTCTGTCAGCTTTCCTCCTATATCAAGGACACACAGCTTTTCCAGCTTCCTACTACTCCAACTCCATCCTGGTAACAATTGATGTCACGTCCATACTGGCATGGCCTCAGGGCCATGGAACATTTTCAGGATCAGTGCACTCCCAACAACCTCCCTATGACTTCTTTTCTCATCCAACTGACTCACCCTATCCTCAACAGTAACTAATATACCTTCGAAGGCAATATCCACCAACCTATGCCACTGCTACGGAAATCGCATGGATCCCTCTTGTGCTAACCTGTTTATTGGCACCTGGAACTGACATTTTTGGAGAAAGCCCCTCTCAAACCCCACATATGGGTCATAGTCATAGATGATATTTTTATGATACGGACCATGGGGAAAACAACCTTTTAAATTTCCTGAACAATCTGAATACCTTTAAAATGCCGATATTCACATGGATCTATCAGTGCACTCAGGCCAAATTCTTGGATGTGTATTTGTCCCTGTCCAATGGCAATCTCAAGTCCTCAGACCACACCAAACCCACCAACCTTCAACAGTATCTCCATTTTACAGCTGCCATTCATACCATACCAAACGTTCCCTCCACTACAGTCTTGACATTCGTGATAGACGTAAATACTCCAACCTCATACAGTATCCAAACAACATTTCGCAAGCATTGATATCTCACAACTATTCTCCAGTTTCGGTTCACAAGCAGCTTTCACAGGCCACATTACAACCTTCTCAGCCCATCAACCATCCTATACCCCCCATAAACAACCATTATCAAATCCTGGTCACACAATATTACCCAGGCCTCGAATCCAATAACAGAATCCTTCAGCAGGGTTATGATTTCCTGAGACCCCTTCCCAGAGATGATATTCAAACATCCCAAAATCGTCTCTGGCCTTCCCAGACGATGTTTCTCCAGGCCTCCTAACCTCAGCCAACTCCTAGTCCACAAACATAGTCTTCCTCATCCCAGTAGAGTCTCTTAAGGCTATTTTACATGCAACAGACCCCACTGCAAGATGTGCAACATTTATAATCCCATGACAACTTTTACCAACCCTGTCCCTGGGGGAAAGCTTTCGTATCATAGGACATGCCTCTTGTTAATTTTCTCATGTAATATACCAGTTAACATGCAACCACTATCTGGCTTCGTGTAAAGATTTGACCAACAATCCACTAGTCACAAGAATGAAAGGCCACAACAGACAATTTTTATATGGAATCCAAAGCACCCAGTAGCTGTCTGTGCCATTTCCCATCACACGAATACTTTCAACTCTTGTTCACAGTCCGCACTGTCAGAGTCCTCCCAAATATCAGCAGCTCCTCTCAACTCAAAAGGTGGGAACTTTACTACCAACACAAACTTGACACAAGGTGACCTTGTCAATTTAAGACTGGTACCTGGGTGACCAATATTCACTTGGCATCTTTCGATTTCTGTTCAATATACAAGATTTTGAGTAAAGTTTGACTAAAGTAAAAGGCTTGAAGGCTTCCTAGGCATTTTGAAGTGCACAGTTCCTTGTTCTAACCAAACAGAAGCTTAACTAACATCAGTAGGCTTACTGGTACCTGCAACTTCTATGAGATGAGGTAAGAGCCATTTCCGAGAAACAAAATACAAGAATCGACCACTTTTTTGTTTGTTAGTAAAATCATGTTGCAAACTTGAAAAGCAAAACAGTATCTACATATCATAGTTCATCCAAATCGCTAGAGCCATTTCCGAGATCGTCTGGTTTACCACCTCATAAATTGCTTTTAAAGAAAAATGCTATTATTATCTATAATATAAAAATGAATCGCAAAATGTGTTGGTAAGCGCATAACTCAACAACGCCTGGACCAATTCGGCTAATTCTTTTTTTTATATTTTCGTTAAGGCACAAGGAAGGTTCTTATGGAGAGAAAAAACGCAAAAACTGGAAGGAAAATAGTAAAAAACAACACTTTTCTTTTCCCTCAATCAAAACAAAACAAAGGCGCGTTAGAATTATCTTTGGTATGACTTCAAGTTGATTAGGCTCTATGGATATTAATCTATGCGTGCGTGTGATCCATGGAGTCCATGGTGTGATCAGCGAAAATAATATCACTGACGTACCTCTCTGCTGACGTACGTGTTATCATTATTTCCTCCGTGCGTGGCATTTTCTTGGTTGCTTTTAAATTTTCGTTCTCCCGAAAACCATTTGTGTGTTTATTTGTTCAGTGTGTTTACATTTATACCCATGCCGCCTACCACGAAAGTTTCGACTATGAAAATAGAATGCATCAGTTTAGAAGGATGCAATATTAAGAATACCTAAAAAGCAAAATCGATTACTGGTATTTCAGTTGAGAAGCGATATGCATTATCGTCTGACGATCGAGCCACACTTATCCTATTATTTTAAGAATGCAATGTTCTGGTAAGCCTTGTGGTGATGGGTTCCATTCGTTTTAAACTATGTTCGGGTAGAATTCATGGTGATTGAATTGGTTGCGACTAATAATACTTTCTAACTTTTAAAATCTTCTATATAAATAAAAATGAATCGCCAAATGTGTTGCTAAGTGCAAAACTCGAGAACGGCTCGACCAATTAGGCAAATTATTTTTTCCTTCATATTTTCGTTAATCCACAAGAAAGGTTCTTATGGAGAGAAAAAACGTAAAAATTGCGAGGAAAATAGTAAAATAAACACCTTTCTTTTCCCATACAAACCAGCCAATCAAAATAAAACAAAACAAAGGCGTGTTAGGATTAGCTCTGGTATGCCTTCAAGTTGATGAGACTGTATGGATATTAATCTATGCCTGCCCAAAATAAAGTTCGAAGGAAAAAAAAGGTTAGCGTGTCATCAACGAAAATAATATTACTGCCAGTCAATCAAAACAAAACAAAGGCGCTTTATGATTATCTTTGGAATTGCAAAATGATTGATCGGAAGAAATGGTTTCAAAACAACTCATTGGCTTTGGTAATGACAAAATCCCTGTAAACGTTTTGAGTGGCTGCATTACATTTCCTGTCAATTTTTTTGGTTGAACGACCGAACTATATTACAGAGACAAAAACACGGACGTTAATTAAATAAATTTCGAAATTCAAAATGAAATTTCCGGTGAATTAAGGATATACAAATCAGTTGTTTGCGCAACTAACCAAGATGATGTCAACTATCCACCAGAATTTTTTAACTCACTGGATTTGCCAGGATTGCTGCTTCATAATCTTATATCTTCTTATATATAAAAATCAATGTTTGTTTGTTCGTCTTCTATGCATTCCTATACCATTTATCAGATTGCAATGAAAGTTTTCGAGTGTGCGTTTGCGAAGGTTGCTATAAAAAAAAATTCCAAAAAGTCACCCCCTATTCCCCATAATTTAGGCAAAACCACATTTTTTATCCGATTTAGATAGGAATTTGTACACTTATACTTTAAAACAAACATAAAAATACTGCCTACATACGGTTTCCAAATATTAATCCCCTCGCCCCCTTTCCACCCCCATAATTTAGGCAATACCACATTTTTTATCCGATTTAGATAGGAATTTGTATACTTATACTTTAAAACAAACATAAAAATACTGCCTACAAACGGTTTCCGAATATTAATCCCCTCGCCCCCTTTCCACCCCCATAATTTTTTCACCCAATAATTTAGGCAATACCACATTTTTTATCCGATTTAGACAGGAATTTGTACACTTATACTTTAAAACAAACAGAAAAATACTGCCTACTTATGGTTTCCGAATATTCATCCCCTCTCCCCATTTCAAACCCCATTACGTTTTTACCCCATAATTTAGGTAAACCACATTTTTTATCCGATTTAGATAAGAATTTGTACACTTATACTTTAAAACAAACAGAAAAATTCTGCCTACGTATGGTTTGCGAATATTCATCCCCTCTCCCCCTTTTCAACCCCATTACGTTTTTCACCCCATAATTTAGGCAAAGCAGATTTTTTATCCGATTTAGATAAGAATTTGTACATCTATACTTTAAAACAAAAAGAAAAATAATGCCTACGTATGGTTTTCGAATATTCATCCCCTCTCCCCTTTCGAACCCCATTACGTTTTTACCCCATAATTTAGGCAAATCACATTTTTTATCCGATTTAGATAAGAATTTGTACACTTATACTTTAAAACAAACATAAAAATACTGCCTACATACGGTTTCCGAATATTAATCCCCTCGCCCCCTTTCCACCCCCATAATTTAGGCAATACCACATTTTTTATCCGATTTAGATAGGAATTTGTACACTTATACTTTAAAACAAACATAAAAATACTGCCTACATACGGTTTCCGAATAATAAACCCCTCGCCCCCTTTCCACCCCCATAATTTTTTCACCCCATAATTTAGGCAATACCACATTTTTTATCCGATTTAGATAGGAATTTGTACACTTATACTTTAAAACAAACAGAAAAATACTGCCTACGTATGGTTTCCGAATATTCATCCCCTCTCCCCCTTTCCAACCCCATTACGTTTTCACCCCATAATTTAGGCAAACCACATTTTTTATCCAATTTAGATAAGAATTTGTACACTTATACTTTAAAAAAGAGAGAGAAATACTGTACACATTAATTTGACAAAAACCCAATCCCTCTCCTCTCTTTCCACCACCTTAATTACCCCCTCTTCCCCATAACACCCCATAATTTAAACAAACCCGCAAACCTTTTGTCCGATTACGGCGAAGCTATGGTGAATTGTCGAGGGGATGTCGAAAATGGTTTCTGTCGAAAAAAATTAAAAAACCCACCCGTCCTCCCCATAATTTAGACAAAACCACATATTTCATCAGATTTCAATTGGAATTTGCACACTTATACTTTGAAACAAACAGAAAAATACTGCCTGCATATGTTATCCAAAGCGCATCCCCTCTCACCCTTTCCAACTGAAAATGAATGAAACAGCAGTTTAAAATTTATATGTAAATATTTTTTCATTTTAATCTATGTGCCTACTCAAGTCCAGCAATAGTGAAGCATTGCCGGGTCAGCTAGTGTTAAATACAAATCTTGATGCTAATCAGGGATTAATTAATGGTGCAACAATTGTGGTAATTCACTTAGGTGAAACCATCATCAGTGCTAAAATCATTCACTGCTATAAAACTATGCTCATACCTCATAGTAACCGTACATCTTCCGATTAACCGTGCCTTTCCAAATGATAAGAAAACAATTCCCAAAAGAAGTAACCTTTGTTATGAATATTAATAAAGTACAAGGTCAGACACTTCAAAAGGCAGGATTGTATTTATCAGAACTTATTTAGATTTTATTTAATTATATTATTTTGCTGTTTTCACTCACCAGACATCAGTTTTAATATTAAGCAATGCTTGGGTATTAACTTTAAATCACTAACCTCTGTTTGAATTTACCGCTACCTTTTTTTCTGGCCAACAGTCACTCTGTGAGGCAGTCTCCTACAACACCCACCCTCCACAATGCTCTCTTGTTGATAAAGGTCTAAGAATCGAAAATTAGTATAGCATGTGTGTTTTCACCTGTTATTTGTGTTCACGCCCCACAAACATCATCTAAGTGGTGGCTCATTTCCCTACCCTAATTTGTAATTCCCTTTCGCTCCTTGGCACCTATTACATCACTGTTTACCATATTGCTGTCCCGGCTCTCTTCTGTTTTTTTTTCCCCCCTCCATGTCTATATATATGTTACTTTATCTTTATTTCCTGCTTTTCTCTTCTATTTTCACCTTTTGCTTCTTGTATTTTTTCTGGTTTATGACAAATTATTCTCTACCCAAATTACACTTTTTGTAGTGTCCTTTTCATTTCTCATGTTGGTTTCAGCAGCTCATTCCCCATCTTGGTAACGAATTTCCCATGTCTTGGAAGGAATAGAACATTTTTTTATCCATATTCCCAGCAAATAGCATACCCAGGATTAGCTTCAGGTAGGGCAAAACAAGGAAACTTAATAAGAATACTTGTTGAATATGGTTTTACTTTGAAAATAATAATTAAACACTCATTTAAAATATTTAAGCATTAGCCTGCAAGGGTTCTGGCTAAATTTTGTTACAATTTGTGTTTCAATGTTAAAAGTGGAAATTTTTATTTCCAAATATTTTCGCTCGACTATTTAAAGGAGAGAGCCAGGGCAGGGCAAATGCCCCACCCTGCCTATGCCCATGTTCCCACCCCCTTCTGAATATTTTGGTACTGTCCTATCCATTTACAAGTAGTGCTCCTGGTTTCATCGGCATGCATTTTAAACCTCATTGTTAGCCATGCACCAACATTTGCAATCAATCTAAACATTTCTTGCCTACGATTTCCCCCCCCCCCCCCCGCCACTTCAACGTAACGTAAATAGTACCTATATTACAACCTCTTTTGAATCATTCACCTTCATCAGCATGCATTTCAAATGTCATGGATAGCCACAGACCCACATTTGCAATGTATTTAAACAGAACTATCCCATCCAAATTTTTAAGGAATTATTATCCACTAGTTAGGCTTCACCCAGTTTCCTGAAATCCTTGGCAAACATCTGTAATTTTAGTCCAGTCAAAACCCATGCCAGAAAACAACTTTCTACCAACCCAAACCTCATCATCCTTCCCACTGACAAGGGCTCAACCACTGTAGTTACGAATTGGAACAACTATGTGGCTGAAGCCCTTTGTCAGTTATAATAAACCAGTACTTCCTACACCCGCTGTCAACAAGAAAATACTTGTACAGGAATATCCACAGTTCAGTGGGCCCCTCCATGGTCTCACCCCACAATCCATTTCACTTCTTACCCCTCATAATCCATGCCCTCCTACCCTTTACCTCCTTCCAAAATTCCATTAACCTGGCAATCCAGGTCGCCCTACTGTTGCCACTAATGGATTTCAAATAGAACGTATCTCTGCCTTGGTGGACCAATACCTACAACTTATAGTCTGTCAGCTTCCCTCCAATATCAAGGACAACAGTTCCTCTTCTGCCTTTCTACTATACCAATACCTCTTACTTCCAACTCCATCCTGGTAATAATTGATGTCACATCTCTGTACACACACAATCCACACTGGCATGGCCTCAGAGCCATGGAACAATTCCTATGACACCTTTCCTCACCAAACTAACTGACCAAACCTCAACAACAACTACTTCTCCTACCACCTGCTTGATGCAGTTTGTCTCTCTCTCTCTCTCTGTGTGTGTGTGTGCGCTTCAAAATCGCTCGTTTCTTTGGGGAAAATCCATAAACTACTTGGCTAGGTCTAGGGGGGAGAGGGTTGGCTGGAAAGCTACACTGGGCTAAGTGGGGGGGGGGGGGGTTACGAGCCAAGCCACGTAGCATTTCATTCATATTACATGTAACATTTAAAATAAGGTATAGAACACACGCTTTACATGCTCCCTTGCCTGAATAAGGTTTTATAATTAAATATGATGATGAGAGTACCAGTGTGTGCAAATCTCCATTGCAAAATTACTCATCTCTATTTGCATGAACAAGATTTAAACTGAAATATTGTTAAAAAAAAAGTGCTCATCTCTTTTTTAGTATTCAACATTGCCTTTAACTTTAGTGAGTGATAGGTCTAAATTACCTCAGCTGACAAATAAGGAAACAATTTCTTTCCCATCCTGTTACCTATGTATACAATCTCAACTATCAATTGACTCAAAAAAGGTTATTGTTGAAATTCATGTCTATTCCAAGTGGCTGTCCACTTCCACTTACTTGTGAGATTTTAGACATGCATGCACTTTCTGATGTTATGCTCAAGTAATGTCAACTGATATACCTCAGGTAGTAAAATAGCTTTAAGTAAAAATGAGAGTAAATCGTAAGTTTTTGGTATCAAAATTTCTACAGGGCATAAGCTACACCACAACTAATTTATAATTATAACCCGGCTAACGGTTTTAACCAGCAGATATAAGCATTTAACAGAATTATAAAAAGTGATTATTTATTAATGGCCTTGTACTTTTTTTTATTGATAGCGCTAACAATGTATCATACTGCTTCTATTTTATTATTAATCCTTTTAATGGTTGGCCATTAACACGATGTTTTCATACTTTGATAAATATTTTTCAGCAATGCTAATAATGTATTATAATCGCAACTTTGTAACTGTGCCACTTAACAAACAGATGTAACTTAAACTTTATTATATGGTAAGTGCGTTACAATTTAAAATTGCTATGCCTATGAAACTGCTTACATACAGAGCACAGGAAAAGCGAGTAGAATTAAAACTAAATTCTGCAATTCTCAGAATTTATCCTGTATCCAGGATTATCAGTCATAATTTTAGTCCAGCCTGCATAAATCACCACATGTTGAACTATATTCGTCCACATCGATATTATTATTATTACAGCATTATCAATCCCTATTTCAGGATGCAGCCTCTTTAAGCCAATGGGCTATATAATACAATTTAATTCCAAGTAGTTTTGTTGCAGTTCTCTCCAGGCTGATCGATCTTGAGTATGTAACTCGATGTATGTCTTTCTTTATCCAGCAATCCGGGGGTCTTCCTCTTGCTCTTTTCAGGTTCCTTCGTATCCAATCCAGTACTGTCGTAGCCCATCTGTCATCTCTTTTGCGAGCAATATGTCCAGCCCCTGACCCAAAATGACCACATCAAGAGATATATATATATATATATATATATATATTTGTCAAACCTGGGTAAGTGAGAGTTCAAGGAACCACAAATTTTTTTTCACTTATGGAGGTTTTTCACTAACCCAGGTATTTTGCTTATAGAGGTACAGGAGTGGCTTTTCTCACTTATAGAGGTTTAAAAAAATACAGCAACTCTGTAGTAATAAATATGTATGTATTCTATAGGTATTATTCATTAGAATTTGACATATATGCTTACAAAAAGAAAACAAAAAACTTTACACTTATATTTACTTTAAAAAATCCGTTAATTTCTTCTACACTTCTGTTTCAGCATTTTGTACATGTTTTTCCAGTTCATAAATCTTATCAAATATGGTTTTCTCAACAACCGCAGAGTACTCAAAAAAATGGTGGAGGGTCTGCAGTGAATTCAAAGCTTCTTGCTTCTTTGGTATGTTATTTACTTCTGTATCCAAAATCTGTGATCAGTCAGCTTCATCTTCACTGTCATTTCCGTCATTACATGTTCTCAGACAGTTCTTAACAATATTGTCGTCGGTCTGTTTTCCAGCGGTAGCCACGTCATTGTCAATCCGAACGAAGTCCTCGAAGGTTGGTGTTAACATACTGGTTTCGTGAAACACAATCTTGGTCCATTCCTCATTGGTAGGTCCAATTTCAGCCTCATTTTCCTCTGGCAATAAGTCATGTTTATCTGTAATGACTCAAAACCCAGCTTTCTTGAAGCTATTTTTAACAGTAACATCACTTACAGTGTACCATGCCCTCCTTGCAAATTTCATGACTAGAAGCACGTTAATCTCAGGGTTATTGCTTTTCCAGGCACATAAGAGTATGTTTAACAACTTTTCTGCGATAAAACTGTTGAATGAGTGTATGATACCTTGATCTAATGGTTGAAGTTTACTGGTGGTACTGGCAGCCAAGAACATGACTCTTACATTTGCAAGTGTTGGTAAGTCCGTGTGGACAGCACAGTTGTCAAAAAGCACAAATTTTTTTTTCGTTTTATCTTCAATTCCTTGGCAACTTTTTTCAACCAATTTCTAAATAATATCTTTGTCATCCAAGCCTTTGTATTACTGGTAAAATTAACAAGTAGAGTCTTGACACCTTTAATACATCTAGGTCACTTCCCAGTGATTAAAAGGAGGAGTTTGTTTGCACCAGTCACGTTTACACATTGGAGAATAGTAAGGCGTTCCTTGCTTTTTTTTCCTCCATGGCATTTTTCACCTTTAAATGTAAATGTTTTATCCGGAAAGCACTTGAAGAACAAAGTAGTTTCATCTGCATTGTAAATATCGTTTGGATCCTACCCTTCTAAAAAACTTGGCAGATCTTTATTACATTGGCTACACACGCCTTGCTCTACAGATTTACTTTCCCCGGCTGCTTTTATGAAACCCTCTAGCCAGCCATTACTAGCTGAAAAGTTCTGAATTCCCAGTTTTGTAGCAAATTCTTTAGATTTTTCTTTCAACAGAGGTCCATCAATGGGAACGTTCTTATTGAGGGTTTCTTTTATCCATTCTAACAGGCACTTTCCAATGTTGGGAAATTCAGAAAGTCGACGCCTCTTAATATTTCCATGTCCCTAAGAGCACTGAGACATTATAGAATCTTTTGATTTTATAAAAGGTTGATTGTGATACACCAAACTCACTCTGTATTTCACTTTGAGATTTCTCGCTATTGAACGCAGTCATTATTTTAAGTTTATCACTTAACGACAACACTTTGATTTTTCATTTTGACATTTCGAGTATGCGTTGAATCTTCCTTCACAATTGATAGGGCAGTTCTATCATTACCATGGTGCCACAATCTGATGCTGAATTCTAGTAGAACTCGACGAAACAAATCGAAAATAAAGAATGAATTTTTTTTGATATCTCACTTGGTTTTCGAGATATATCATGTTAAAAATCAGTCATAGGTATAGTTCCTTCTGCTTTTGGTGTTTTTTCTTCTGGTCCAGACTGTACTTCAATCTAGCAACAATCACTAGGAAGAAAATAAACAACCTATAGTGCATTTCCACCTCTTCATTTTTCAGATACAATATCTCGAGAACTAAGCGAGATATCAAAAAACTTTATTCTCTATTTTCCATTTCTCTCGTCGAGTTATATACGAATTCATCATCAAATTTGGCTATAGCGAAGTTTTTCTTCTGGTCCAGGCCGAATTCCAACCCGACTACGTGAAATTTTGAGGTACGGTATCTCGAGAACTAAGTGAGATATCAAAAAAAATTATTCTTCACTTTCAATTTGTCTCGTTGAGTTCTATAAGAATCAATCATCAGATTTTGGCGCCAAGGTAATGATAGAATCCTCATCTGAAGTAACAATTGGAGATTCAAACAGAATAGGATACAGCAATGTATGTTAGTTCCACAAAATTTATGAATTGGTCATAAATAACAATTGTTAAATATGTTCGACTGTCGCTTATAGAGATAAAGACAAGTAGCAGTCTTCATTTATAGAGGTCCACGAGGGAAAAAACGACTTTCTCTTATAGAGGTTTCTGTTTCTCACTTATAGAGGTTTTTAAGAGGTTAAAATGACGGGACCTAACAAGTTTGACTGTATATTGCTTATGTCCTTAGAACCTTGTCTATATAGAGGTGGAGTAAAGGACTGGAATAAGCAACATGAAGGAATTTGGCCATGCTCTTTTAAGGAACTATTCTGACATTTGCCTGGAGTAACCAAAATCTGAATGGCTGGATGGAAATTTGAACTGGTGTCTTCCCGAATGTGAGGCAACAGCATTACTGCTCAGTCACCTCCCTCAGTAACTGCAAGTATGACATCATCAGCAGAGCACATATGAAAGCAAAATAATATATAAATAAGTGCTAAAATACCCATTGAATGTTAGGTATCAAGTTCATGTCACAATATATGACATCACAGTAACACAGTGAATGTACCATGCACGTGACTAAAGCAATATTAGAGGAGATTATGGTTAGGGTGAAATGCATCCTGGTTACAACAAACGTCACCGGTAATTTAGTTGTTATTATTAGTAATTTAAGCTACTTTCAGACATGTCATGTTAGTGACATCACATTGTGGCGTTACGTATCCCTAGTCACTTTTGTCCATTTAACAAGAAAATCCGCCAATTGTTACTTGAAATAATAAAACTTATATCACAGGCGCAAGAATGCATATTCGTTTCGTAATCTGATACTGAGCACAGCAAATAAAACTAACAATCTGTTATTACCTTAGTGTCAACAGTATCTTTTGGTACGTATCCAGCTTGTTGCTTCAGCCTAGTTAGGAATGCTGGTTCATCTGGTTTTACATATGAAACACTAGCCTTCTTCGACATATTTTAGTAAAGTGACCAGCAATTTTGTCCATAGACCTACAGTCATTTATTTTCAAACATAGAACTTCCAGCCACGGTATTTATAAAACTGCTTGTAAACAAGTAACAAACAAGCGACTGTTGATCGGCAACGACTTTAATAAATTCAATGTGGCCAACATTGAGATTAAATGAGTTAAGAATCCTGTGAATTTTACAAAATAATTTATAAAGTTAATAGTTTCGGCGATTAATATGTACTCGTGAAACTGGATTACTGGAGATCGCGATTCCACCATGGAGGAAGGAATTATATGGAGGAGAAGTGACGTTAAATCGGTGAAGCAAGCACTAAACTCTCCCGCATGGTGGCAGCACCGGCAGCGACCATATGGCGCTTCCCAACAATTAAGGTGTTCACATTGTGGTAGATGCAGTGATTATTTCATTTAGTATTGTGTATAAGTGTTTAAAAATGCCAGCTTGTGTTGCGTACGGTTGCACAAATAGGCCAGACAGGAAAGAACCTGGAATATCATTTCATAAGTAAGTTGAATTATAATTATCGTTGTTGAAGTGAGCGGTAGACACGGCAAACTTTGCAGCACGTGTATAAATATTTAGTCATAGCTCTCAATGGGATGACTTTGTTCTCAAATTTTTCTTGGTGTAGTGTAGAAAATCAGCAAACCTTGCTATTTTGCCCATAATAGACTAGCATTATTTTTTAACGAGTGTTTAAAATGAGATTTAAAGGGGCGTGTTTTACTTCGCGATTCAGTGAATTTACTATTACGATTTCTTTCGTCACGTTGCTGATTATACTGACAATGGATGATAAAATTAACTGTTATGTGAGAAGCTGTGAGTTTTATTAATTTTTTAAATAGCTATTTCAGGCCATTGACTTAGGTTATTTTTAAAGCTTCATATAAGACTTGTTTCTGTTTGTAAATACGTCTATACCTATTTTTACCGATTTTGAAATCTTTCTCATCTATTTATGTCGAAACAGGTTCATACAGAAATAAAAATGGGCTTCATAAATAAAGAAGTTATTGGCCTTTGAACAAAATCAATTTGGGGAATGTGTTTCTAATTTAGTCTCTTTAGTCCCCCCCCCCCCCCCTGTATCTAAATCTAACTGAGAGATAATTTTTTTACAATTGTCCTAATAAGTAGGGCTGTGAAATTAGACAACACATCTTGATCAAGAGAATGTTCATTAAGGTGACTGAATAAACATTTTATTTCTGGTACCAGCCTACAAAATGTCTGGGTTGCTCATCCCTAGAGTGGGTCCTCTTACTTTTTTTCTGGTCTAGGACACATTTCAGACTAACCACAAGTGGTAGTAATAAAACTGAAATATCCATTCTGCATGTCAACCATGTAATCATTGTGGCTTTGACAGAATTAATTTTTGGTCCAGCCTGCATCCAAACCTAAACCCCTCAATTTGGATGTTGTATATCCCCCAAACTAAGCAAGATATCGAAAACATTTATTCCTTATTATCGAGTTTTTTCGTCGTGTTACATAAGAATCCATCATTAAATTTGACTTTTGCGAAATTTTTCTTCTGCATTTCAACTCAAGACACCTCACTTTTGAGACAGTATATCTCGAGAACTAGGTGAAATATCGAAAAATTTTACTCTTTATTTTTTATTTGTCTCGTCTTTTTAAATAAAAATTCATCATAAAATTTGACTTTAAATAATTTTTTCTTCTGAATTTCAACGAAAACCATTTCACATTTGAGACAGAATATCTCGAAAACTAAGCAGGATATCAAAAAATTTTATTCTTCATTTTTTATTTGTCTCATCGAGTTACATAATAATCCATCACCAGATTGCGGCGTCACGTTTATCCTAGAGTCCCCTTGAGGTGTTTGTACATATTCCCCATGTTTGTTGGGAAGCGGCCAAGCCCCCACCACTCCGGCCATGCCCCCCCACTCCTCCGCCGGCCTGCTTCACTCCCATGCGTGGTAAAGGTCTCTGCGTCGTCTCCATATTATTCCTTCCTCCATGGATTCCACCAGGAGTTATCATCATAATACTGCAGCGGTCAAACGCAAGACTCCACTAGAAATTCTTTTCGAAGTATATTTAACGGATTCATGGTGGTCGAGGCTGTATTACAACCTAAGTTCTGCATGAAAATAATGGTCCAGGCTGTATTACAACGGAATCACAGCTTGAAAACAATACGTTTTGCGACTGACTACAGCAGTATTCCAATGATATTATTGAATGTTGTTGTAGCGGAATCCTTCTTTCCTCCATGAGCGGAATAGTGATCTCCAGTCATGGAGGAAGGGTATTTCCTTTCTCCATGTCTCCAGTAGACCCCGTGTAACCTTTGATACACTAAGGCTGTTTTTCCACTAAGCGGCTAGTCGCGGGCGGCCGGCCGCGCTCGATTTCTATTTATTCAGTTAAGTCATTAACCATACCCATTAACGCGACCGCGATTCGGAAGTCATCGCGACTGTAAAAGAACACGCGACTGGAGTAGCCGTGCGCGACTCAATATCCATGTAAAATTACTGCGCACTGCGCGACTAGCCGCGTGCGACTGACCGCCTTTCACGCACAAAATACACGTAGCTTACGTTATCTATAGAAAAATCTATATCTGCGTTTAAATATCTGTAAAATATACGCCATTTAAAAAGAGATGGAATGGGATTCATTGCAAGACAGGATGAAGGTGAAGAGTCATGGGTGTGTACAACTCGTATATTGGTGATGACTGATGAGGCATGGAAAGATATTGGTGTAAGAAACAAAAGTAATGTATGGAAGGGAAAAGATGACCATGACCACAAGCTGGCACTCGATTTCAGGCACAAGGGTGTAGGAAGATTCTCTTTTTTAGGTAAGGGTGTCAGGTATTGGAATAAGTTACCAAGAGAAATGATGAATAATTTACCAAAAAGTTGAAAGAATTAAAGTTCAAATTTGTAGAGGGCGAATGTAGGTGGATGCAGGATAGGGGGAAGTTGGGTGTGTAGGGAAATTTCCACCGGAGCGTGCGCTCTAATCCAATTTAATTTAATTAATTATACCAAATGTACACTCTATGTATCGCCTTGCTCTACACAACCTGCAGTTAATTTTTTTTTTTTTTTTTTTTTGTTAAAGCTCACCGTCTATATGGACGCAAAACTTTATTAGTTAGTTAGAAAGGATCATCATCTATGAAGGTATCGGTGTGTTCTTTTTTGATGTAACTGGCGCACTTTTTGGAATATTTAATTCGTTCTTGGTTACTTCTTTTTATGGGATGTATTATCTCTAAATATAGATACGCCACTGCATTTTCCATAAGCTCCGACGTCAATGCAAATAACAAAGGATGTATTCAAATCTATGTTTACGTATTCTTTTTGTTAACGTGCATACGGAAAAAGAGTTGGTTTGTGGAATACAGCTGCGCAGTCACCCGCAACTAGCCGCTTAGTGAAAAAGCAGCCTAATAACAGAGAGCCTTTCAGAGAATAGGACATTTTTGGCAGTCATGACCCAATGTTCCAGACTTCCAGTGATATCCAACAAAATCGGCCACCTACTCAAAACTAGAAATATCTATCCAGTATATTACGCTTTGCAGGAAATTTCAGACAAGATGGTAAGTGACAATGAGAGGCGTCAATATTTATATAACAGACGTGAACCAGATATATGTGGGTACTGTTGAATATGCTCCACGCTGGGTATACAATAAAATCAATATTTAGTAGTCGTATTGAAAGCCGTGAAGGGTTATCATGCACAAAAGGTGTGATTAGAAGGCTCTGGTTTGACAGGGTACCTAGCTGTCTCCTCAGTACCGAGAACCGATAGAGAATGGCTCGCAGCTCGACATGTTCGACCGCACCAATGTTCGAGTCGCCCCGCGGGGTTTGCTGCGCATAGTGGATACGGCTGCACTACTAGTTAACCCGACAGACGTTGTCCTGTCCAAATTTCAATAAAATTGAATTTGTGAATAGCTGTTGAAAATGTGTAAACAAAGAAAAAATGAGAAAAATACATAGTTCTGAGTGATCATTGTACTGTATTTATTAACGATTGTGTCTATGATTATTCAGTTGAGGAGGAGTACATTCAAAAGTTAGCCAAAGGGAAATTTTATTTGCGAGATGAATTTTATCGGCAGTGCTCCACTGAAATGCTGGAAATGTGTGATGTGCCTGTAATGTGATCTACTTGGAACCATACGGTTTTGTTCCAAAATTTAAGTCACACTTAAATTTAGTCACAAATTCATGTTAACCAAAAGATTTAGCTTCTTCCATTAAATTTGAAATCTCAATGAATCTCATGGTATTTTAATAACATTTCGATCATCGCACCACCTAACAGGTTTTGACTGTTTCGTTGATCTAATGCTCAAAAGACTTTTTATGTGCCATTGTACATTAATCTCAAACGATCAATTTGCAATGCTACAAAATCGCACAATTCTTCGAAAGGATGCATCTTGGAGTTTCATTGATTTGCATATCCAACGGCAACTTGAATGCTGAATGAGATTTTTAACTACCTTCCAACAATGTAGCTGCAATTCCTGACTAAGCTAGTGCAAGTACAATTTCATTCTGCAAGTGAATCGTTGCCAAAATCAAGGAGACAAGAAAAATGTCTCCAGTTCCACCATGAAGGAGAAAACATCATACAGATTTCTAACTTCTAAATTTTCCTGAAAATTTATACATGGTAATTTTTGATAGCTATTAAAATACTGGTAAGATTGGTGACGAGAAACATTTGGCGCATGCAACAGATAATTGATACATTAACAGCTCTACTAACAATATTATTGCATCACAGATAGTGTGAACTGATAAGTAAGTTCTTTCATTAATAACTACTCTTTACACTTGATATAGTTATGTATTCCATGCGTCCAATGTTTTTCGTCACCAATCTTACAAGTATTTTAATAGCTATCAAAAATTTCCAAGTTGGGGAGACCGGGAGAATGACGACACCTTAAGACATTTTCCATTTTGTATTTTTTACCTTACCTTTTTTTGAAATTCGTGATACGATATAAAATACCTTGAACCTTTTCCCATCGATTGCCTAATGTACTTTAGTTAAAATATAAGGGAAGTATTTTTTTAAAACTTTTATGTGACTGCTACCAACTGTCGGTATTTCCCCGGGCCCCCGGGAAATACCGACATGCCTACTGGGTAATATCGACATGGTTTGATTATTGGGAAGTGACAAGCTGAATCACGAAGAAATTATAAATTCTTTATTCATATCAAATTGTTCAGACAATTACACAATGTTTAGATCTAATGGAAACAACAATTCAACAATGTAGACCTAGGTTTATTCACAAGTAAATTTTGAGCTTAGTATGTGTTTTTTTTTCCTTCGATAATTTTTTTAAATAGGTCGTAAAACAAACGAAGCTTAAAATCTTAAACATCGAGCTAACCCTTAAACAAATACTAGACCGTATGTAATCAGATCAATCAATATGAATATAAAAAATTAGTAAACAATATGTAAAAAGCAATTTAAAAAATAATCAAGTAACATAGTACCTGGGCATTAAAATTTATCTATTTCGTCATGGAAAAAACACAAGTATAATTTTCAGCTGTATCGCTACCACTACAATCAGCATGAGCCCACTTGCCACAAAACACACATCTAAACCAGAGCTCAGAACTACCAAATTCACCACATACTAAACAGGTCTCCGTGTCTTCCATAAACGTATCAACGGCGTCACAATTATCTTCACCACCACATACACTACCCTGATTCATCTATGTCCTCTTCTGAAGAAGTTTCCTCAAAAGATATTTTACTTTTTCCATCCATTTTGCATCTTTCTTTCTTTCCATCTTTCGTCAAAATTTTAATGATGTCTCCCGTGTGATTGTATGACAGTTTTTCTAATTTTATCATAGCTTTCACCTCCTTTTCCTTCTTTTTTTTTAACTTCCGAAAGTTCAGCTTTCATTAGGGTTACCAGACGTCCCCGTTTGCCGGGGACAGTCCCTGTATTTAGCTCTCTGTCCCCGGACAGATTTCGTCCCCGCAATGTCCCCGGATTTTTACTGCTGTCCTCAGAATTTTTTTTTAATCAAGCGAGAGATCTTTAAAAGCCCTGATTTGCTAATGCATTCGTTTAAAGCAAGAGATATGAAGCGCCCTTCTTTCCTTGTAGGTGCCTAGGAATAAAAGAAAATTACAAGGATACTGCGTCTTGGACACAACAGCTTTATGCAACATGGCTGTCTGTGATCCTCATTTAAAATACAAATTATAAACAATATGTGGCTTTTAAGTTAACCCAACCTATAATCATATTACTTATACAAGTACAACGCGTAATTAGGACAAATGCCGAAAGCGTCCCCGGATTTTTGTGAAAAAGTTGTGAAGTGTCCCCGGATTTGGAGAAAAAATTCTGGTAACCCTAGCTTTCATTGGAGTTGCGGTAAGAATTCTAGAGTGCTTCTTTTTTCGTCGTTGGGCGTTGATCCAGCTTGGTTGCGATACAAACGCAGGGGAGAAATTAATTTAAGTTTTCCCTCAAACTCAGATGTATTTTCCTTATGATTTTTCTCTGAGGCTGGTTTTCTTTTTTTGGGTTTAGATTTCGATTCACCTCTAGCAGTGAACCCTGACCTTCCAGGAACTGGATCTTCATACACATCAGTCAAATTCAATTTGGGATGAGAGTAAATTTTTTCTTTACTGTTCTTCGCAGGCTCTTCATTGACAGCTTTATCATCATCTTGTTGATCCATTTCCTCAGTTGTTAATTCATTAGCATTGTCTTGAATTATTGGAGTTTGAATATCTGCTTCAAGAATGAGGTCAAGTTCAGTGGATTTTTCAGGATTGAATGGTAGAATTCCTGCTGCTCTGAAATCTGAAACTCCTTTATCCATCGTTGCTACCTTCATGTAAGCTACTTTAAAAGTAGAAGCTATATCATAAACTGTTATCTTCTGCAATTGGTTGACCCTTAAGAATCTGTCACGTTCGGTGTTAAATGCATTTATAAGTGAACCATAAACAGTCAGATCCAGAGGTTGTAACCTGTGTGATGTATGTGTGGGTATGGATACTACTTTGATATGATTGGCCCTATAGAATTCGAAACTCTCTAAAGTTATGTGGCTACCATGGTTATCAAAGATCAACAATTGAACAATTCTTCATTCGACCAGCCGTTATGCGAGCATCTGTAAATGGCACCTGCTGGTCTATCTCTTTCTGAGGGAGGAAATATAAACATAGGGTGTGAAAATTGATTTTCTAACAAAGGCTGGTTTATTAGTAGAATTTGACTTCAAACAGTCGTGTAATGTGATTCTTGGAATATTTAACTCCACCGCTTCCCTCTTATCGATCTACCACTTTGAACTAGCTCAAAAGCTCGTTTTAGCGTTTCTTCGGTCCATTTACCTCTCTCTGTAGTTCGTTTTCTGGTTCTCGGCATCTAAAATAGGAAAGTAACCCACATTTAGAGGACTAGAAACACCATTTCAAAATATACGGAGATGGGGAAATACCGACACCAGGTCGGTATTTCCCCACAGAGAGATGTCGACTTTACCCCGGGTGAACAATGAAAAATGTCCGCGAAGCTAACCGGTTCACTAATAACCAACAAAGAATACACTCAAATATTCGCTAAATTGTATTCTTTCTAATGACTTAACCAGTTAGAATAATTGAATAACTGTTAAGAGTCTTGTTTTTAATTGCTTATAGGGCAGAATTTATATCAAAATTCGAGAAAATACGTTTTTCACAGCACATCAATAATAAACAGCTTGACAACAACGAGCTTACTGGGCATTAGTTGTCTTGACTTCCGCTACATGACGACACCTACCAATAACACTTTGAGTGCAACACATTGCCAAATTTCACAGTGTCGGTATTGCCCCGGGTGTCGATTTTCTCCCGGTCTCCCCTATAAATTTTCAGGAAAATTAGAAAAAGTTAGAAATCTGTATGAGGTTTATCCTTCATAAGGATTAGGGAAATTATTTTATTCTTTTTATTCCGTTATAAAAACATGGTACATTAAAAAGTATTTTTTATTTTTATTTTCTGCTTTTTAGGGTTATGTGAGTGAAAATTTATAAGGTAAAGGTAAAGGTCACGGGGTTCGAACGGCTCCTGCCGCATCCCGTAGGATTCACGGTCAGTACCGGATTGGATTTATCACGTAGCAGGAGGCAGCAAATGCTACGGGCCTCGCGCCTCCTAGGGGGCCCCGCACACCTAGGTGTTTTTTTTTTTTTTTTTTTTTTTTTTTTTTTTTTTTTTTTTTTTAACTCTACAACTTTCCCCCGGACGTCAAAAATCAAGGGCGTCTTCTTGACATTTGCTACGGGCCTCGCGCTGTCTTAATCCGGCCCTGTTCACGGAGATAGAGCTCCGCACTCCATGTACAACCTTCGGCTCTAGAATTAATGTGACGGGGTCAGCGCCACTAATTGATTTTAAAAACTTTGTTGACATAATCAAGGACACAAGCTACAAATTCCAGTTTTTTTTAATAGAAAACATTTAATTGAGTTATTTCCATGCCTGGAAAATAAGGAACAAAAAAAAAAAAAAAAAAGAATTATGCACATCCATCGTTTGAATCATAATTTATTGTCTGGAATTCGAACAAAAATCCAATAAAAAAAAGCACTTTTAGTACTACCAGGTTCTTTTCCTAAAAACATTATTAAGACTATTGAAAATATTAGCCTAATCGGTCCCTAGGAAATGTTCTCTCAGTTGTTCTGAATTTTCCTATTTTCCGGGCAACTTTTCCATTTTTCTTTTTCTGAAATCCTTATTTAGACTATTAAAGACGTTTAAAAAAAATAACTAAATTGATCCATAGAAAAAATATTATCAGGTTTTCCCGAATTTTCCAGGCAATTTTTCCAATTTTTCATTAACTAAAAACCTTATTCGGACTATTATGAACTTTTTTAAAGAATAGCCAAATCGGTATACAGAAAAAAGACTTTCAGTTTGTTCAAAATTTTCCAATTTTCCGCGTAACTTTTCCAATTTTTCATTAACTAAAAATCTTATTCAGACTATTACAAACATTTAAAAAATTAGCCAAATCGGTCCATAGAAAAGAGTACTTTCAGTTTTTCCCGAATTTTCAAATTTTCCGGACAACTTTTTCCATTTTTCACATTTCCATGCATTGTAATCCAGTTCTGAGCTATGGTCAAAATTTCCAGTATCAAGATCATCGAGAAGTTAGTTTAAAATCAATTAATAAATTCCACCCGGACAGACAAAGCCCAAAGCGAGTTAATAAAAACATTTTAATAAAATAGACAAATTAGTCCTTAAAAAAGTACTTTCAGTTTCCACGGAATTATCCAATTTTTCGAGAAACTTTTCCGAAATTTCTTTCTCTGAATACCTTATTCGGACTACTTTGAATATTTAAAAAATATTTAGAGAAATTGGTCCATAGAAAAAAGTGCTTTACGTTTTTCCTGAATCTTCCAGGGAACTTTTCCATTTTCTTTCTTTGAATTCCTTGTTTGGATTATTATGAACATTTAAAAAAATAGCCAAATTGGTCCACATAAAAAAGAACTTTCAGTTTTTCCTGAATTTTCCAATTTTCCTGGGACTTTCCCAATTCTTTGTCTAAAAACCGCATATGGACTATTATGAAGATTTTTTAAAAAATAGACAAATCGATCCATAAAGTACTTTCAGTTTTCCCGAATTTTCCGGGCAACTTTTAGAATATTTTTTCTCTCTAGAAACCATATTCGGGCAATTACGAACCTTTTTTGGAATAAAAAGCCATATCGGTTCAACCGTACTCAAGTGATGCGATTACCATCGAACAGCTTTTCATATTTATTTATATAGATGCAGATAGATAGTTGTAAAAAAAGTAGTAGTAGTTATTGACTAGCGATAAAATTACGTGTGGAAGTAGTATGGAGATTTGGAAATAATAAAAGATTAATAAATAAAAGATAACCACAGTAGCTAGTTAGAGTCGAGTATACCATCAGATCCGGAGCCAGATCAACGCTCTTGTACGAGCTGACAAAAGTAGATAGCCACTAGCGTTGGATCTGATTTGGGAAAAGAAGTTTGTAAATTTCCTAGACTAACCTTTTATTCCATACTTTTACTTTTCTATTGTAAAACTGACTGAACAGTCCAACATTAAACTCGTTCTCTGCGGGAATTGCAATATTCAAGCTCTGATGTTATTTTCTATTTTTTTCCTAAAGTGCAGTGATCTACTTACTCAGGTGTTACCAGCGGGATAAAAACCCCACTCTACACACTAGAGTACTTACAATACTCTCATTCTGGCCGTCTACCATTACCTTGCACCCTTTACCAACTACGTTAAATTCCGCTAACATTTCATCCTTCCCCAACCCGTCCTCTTCCAAACTGTCTTCCAAAACGGGCCATTGTACCTGTCCAAAATAAAATATGTTCTACTCACTCATATTTCGGCCCTTACGCTCTTAGCTATCAACATATTCGATTTCCTAACAATACAGGCTCTTTCTACCATAGAAACAAAAATACTGTCTGAGCACTGCAGCTCCAATCCATCTGCGACTCAACTTATCCATCACCTCATCTACTTTTCCAAACTTCGCATTTCAACCGCTTCTGTACATCCATAATCACTTTCTCTCCTTCTATCACCCCTGTAACGCAATAAAATTAACTTACGATAATCTAAATCACTTTCGCGCCAATAGCATACCTCTAAATCCATCGTCATCAACCATTATCCACAGTTTCATACTTCATATCATCACAATCATCACTGTTATTTAATGGTCACCTTCTCATTTTTATCGTTTCTCTTCATATTTAGATATTATTTTCTTTAATACTAAATTAATAATTACTGTTAGCTTCTTATTCCTAATTGAAAATAATAAAAAAAAAACTGGGAGAAAGATATTTGTGTAAACTTCCCGCATTTGGCTCTGCAACAGTCTGCTCCCTGGGCTTCAACAAGGGAGAATAGATATAATTTTAAAAAAATGGAAGCCAAAGCACGTTTCAACCACCCCATCACAACTGATCAGCGACCAAGATGACGCTCGGGACGTATACGCGGTACGCTGCACCTCGCCATCATCAAACAGCAGACGTATCTAGGATCTGTCACCGATCTTGCAGTAGCTGTAAAAGGTCAATGTTGTTTTTGGAGGCAGTTCCTCACACCTGGCATCCATACAGAGGATGACTGATTTATAGATCTGGAGTTTGGTTGGCACGGCTAGTTTTGAACTGTACTATATTGGAAATAAAATATTTAAAATAGGTTGGAGAGTATTGCGGTGCCCTGTTTTCTTCTGCCTAATATGTACTTTCGTAATAGAAGTATTTGTCCATAGTCACTCCAAGATATTTGGTTTGTTGCGACCACTCTATCCCTTCGCCCATGATTGATAACTTTATTTTTTATTTTTGGGCGTTTCTGTGTAAAATACGTATATAGCCGCACATTTGGTTGGTTTTATTTTTACCTTGTTATTGCAGCACCATTTTTCTAGGCCATGTTGCAGGTGATTGATATTCAAATCGTGCCTTCTGCCAGATGTATATACGGTTGTGTAATCTGCGAATTGACGTATGGTGGTGTGGATATGTCATTGACATAATATTGAATGATATTGGTGCCAAGACGGAACCTTGTGGTATTCCAGTCGGGATGGGGTGGATTGAAGAGTTTTGACCTTTGAATATGACGTAGAATCTTCTTTTTCAGGTATCTTCCGGTGTTCCGGTTAACTGAACGTAGCAATGCCGTACGGACCTTCGTGTTCTTAGTTAGGTGATCAGGTTGGCATGCCAAATCTTGTCATATGCCTTCTCTATATCCGAGAACAAAGCTGCCGTCGAGTTTCTGTAGTTAAATCCCCATGAAACGTTTTTAGCTGACTTGTGCTACCTCTGCTTTGGAATCAAACTGTTCTTTGCATATATTTTTTTTTATTTGCTTAACGTCTCTCTAACAGCGAGGTCTTTAGATTTGGGAAAGGATGGGGGGTGGCAAGGAATGGGAAGGAATTCGGCCATGGCCTTTTGAAGGAATCATCCCGGCATTTGCCTGGAGTGATTTGGGAAACCATGGAAAACCCAAATCTGGATGCCCGGACGGGGATTCGAACCGCCAACCTCCCGAATGCGGGCATATTGTTATTGTCGCATCCAGCTTTCCATTAATTCTCTTAATCAACACTCGTTCCAGGACTTTTGGAAGTGGAGGGGAATAAGCAGATGATACCGAGCCAATAGCAGCTGTATACATTAAAGAAGAAATGGGTTTGTATTTTTTATTTGTTCATATAATTTGAAACTCTACATTCTAATACATTTTTCTATTGTGAGCGTTAGTGAGTGTTTTTATTCGTGCAAAAAAAAAAAAAAAAATATTTGTGATTTATTGCTGTGGTCTGTTCCGTGTTTATTTTCTGTGTTTGTTTACATTTTTGAACCCTAGGCTTAAGTTCAGATTTTTGTTATAGAACGTAAATATATTTAGATAAAGCTTACTTGTGAATTAATTTAGCAGGTTTTTTTTTTTTTTAAAAAAGGTTAAGTTCAACAAATTTTCTCTCTATTGTGTACTTTGTTGTTTTTAGTTTCTTCTAATCATGAGTGAAAAGTGTGGACATTGCCGTAGATTTTTGATGGTGGGAATTTTTTGCGAAGGGTGTTAGAAATAGTTTAATTGGAGAGCGAGCTGTAGTGGCGTCGAAAATGGAGAAATTGAGGAGGCTCTTCCATGGTTCTGTAAAGATTGTTTCAAAAGTAGGAAGATATTGGAGTAAGAGGTAAGGATTAGTGCCCTTGAACCTGAACTGATATAGGCTAGAAAGGAGTTGGATAGGCTGCGCAGGGACAGAAACAGAGGTGGTTGGGAACTGGTAACAAGGAAGAGGGCAATTAGAACAAGAAGGGCTTCTGATTCTTTTGTTGTTGGGGTGCAAAATAGGTTTGCCCTGTTGGCAGAGCTAGACAGGGATGAGCCTTCTGTAGTTGTAGGTGTAGATAATAAGCAGCAGACTTGTAGGAAAAGCTGTGTAGTTAAGTCTGGTAGGCAGGGATAAGGGAAAAAGAAAGTCTTGCTGCTAGGTAGTAGTCATGAACGAGGTGATGGGCTATTGGCGCAGGAAAAATTAGGATCAGGTTTCTAGGTCATAAGTTTCTTCAAACCTAGTGCTAGCCTTGCTCAGGTAGTGAAAGATATAGGTTCTTTGTGTAAGGATGTCACAGATCAGGATCACGTAGTGATAGTGTGAGGAGCGGGAAATAGTTTGGGCAGGAATCAGAGATGACCTGGAGAAAATAGAAGAAGCAACGTGCCATACTCGGGTCAGTGTGATTTCAGTCTTCAGATGATATGATCGGCCACATATGAACTCTGCTGTGAGGCGAGTGTATCTGGAACTGGAACGGTATCTTATGTCTGATGTTGGCTCTGGCATGGGCTTGGTACCTGTAGATGCTATTGATAGGTGGGGTTATAGGCATGGTCTACACCTCAATAGTAGAGGGAAGGGGGTTCTTTCAGATCTGATAGCAGAACAATTAATTGGGGCCTCAAATTCACATTAAAAAATTCCTGTTGTTAATGGTGTTAGGGCAGCTCCTTTTTTAGATTAGGATCATGTATTAGGCAGAGAGTTTTAAAAGAAATTAGTTTAAACAATAATGAGTTTTCAAACACCAAAATTAAAAATTGTGTAGGGATTAATTTATTACATCAGAATATCAGAGGGTTAACAAACAAAGTGGATGAATTGCTAGTCCACATAAATGAATTAAACGATATCACTAGAATTAATATTTTATGCTTGTCTGAACACCACATAACTACAGGAATAGGTATGTCAAATGTAATTGACTTTAATTACGCTTCTCATTATTGTAGAACAAACTTGGAAAAAGGAGGAGTTAGAAATGGTTATAATTTTCAGGATATAAGTATTAGCAAGTATTGTCATGATCAACGTTTTGAAGCTTGTACTACGCGGCTAAATTTCAATTTTCATAATATTAAAAGTATACAGAGCACCATCAGGAAACTTTTCTATTTTTATGAACCAATTTGAACTCTTATTAACATTTTTAAACAGAAAAGAAGTCAACATAGTCGTATGTGGTGATTTTAATGTAGATTTTCTAAATAACTTACCCTGTGAAGTCATGTTAGAATCATCAGTCAGTTCATTCAATTTAACTCAGGTAGTTAATTTTCCAACTAGAATAAGTAATAATAATCACTCAGCTACAGACAATTTTTTCCTAGATACCTCAAAATTCAGTTATACCATCAATGGACTTTCGGATCACGATACCCAGTTATTAACCATCAACACTTCAACAGGAACTAGCTCTAAGAGTAATGTTTTTAAACTTCAGCGTGTAATAAATGATAAGTCAGTTACTTGTTTTAGAAAGTGCCTCAACACCACAAACTGGGAACACGTTTACAGTGCACAAGGTATGAATGAAAAACAACATTTTTAGTAGCATTGTATTACTTTGAAAGTTGCTTCCCCTTGAAAAAGTGTCGAAAAGAACAAAAACCTTGGATAACTATTAGCATTAGAACATCATGCATTCGTAAAATGAAGTTGTATATTGCCTCTAGGAACAGTGAGAATGCTAATCTTAAATCCCATTACAAACAGTACTGCAAAATACTGAAAAAGGGTATTAACGAATCTAAAAGTATGCACTACAAACGTAAAATTTATGATTCTGAAAATAAAATTAAGGTAATATGGGTCAAAAAGCAAATAGGAAAAAGTGATGATATTTTTATCAAAGAAAATTCAGTAGAATCTATTTTTTTCAATTGCTGATATATGAAATAATCACTTTTTATCTGTTGCTGATAAATTTACTGCTAGTAACTCAGTGACACACAGTATGGATTTTGTCAGAACAGGCTTCCAAAAAAAAAAAAATTTAACTCTAGTGGGTGCGCAGATTTCTGCGGTCGTTGTCGATGTTATCTTGATTGTCCGGGTTGAACCGCGTCAATTTATGAAAATCTGACATTTCGGCCATCATTTTGCGGCCTTCTTCAGAGGACTGTCAAGGCTGGAATCGCTGTCGCGTATATATAGCTCCCGGAAAGCGCGCTAACCGTTTGGAGTGACGTTACTCAAGCTACCGCCACCAGCGTGGCCTGTCCAATGGGTTTTTGCGTCTCGCGTGTTCATAAGCAAGCATGACCATATTTGTTCAAGTTGTAGCCCGCCATCCGCGTCCATATCATCTCTGATACGCCTGGACCACCATCTGCTTTCATGAACAAGTACACTAGTGTCACTAAATAAAATTGCGTGCCCACTGTCGGCCGAATGTTTTGCTACAGCTGATTTGCTGATGTCGTTATTTTTAAGATGTCTTATGTGTTCACACAGCCTTTCCTTGACCGTCCGTCCAGTCTCGCCGATATACACTTGGCCACAGCTACAGGGTATTTGTTAAACACCCGTTGCATCTGAAGAAGGCCGCAAAATGATGTCCGAAATGTCTGGTTTTCATAAATTGACGCGGATCAACCGGGACAACCAAGATAACAAAATTTAACTCTGTTTGTAAAATTAGCTAATCCAGAAGAAATAAGAAAATTATCAGGTCCTTTAAGAGAAAATACTCAAGTGGTTATGATGGTATTTCCAGCAAATTAATTAAATTGTGCTCCACAGAATTATGTGATATACTAAGTTATCTGTTTAATATATCTTTACTTGTGCGTACTTTTCCAGAGCGGCTTAAGTATGCTGTAGTTAAACCACTCTATAAAAAGGGAGATAAGGCAGCCGTATCGAATTACCGACCAATTTCATTACTAACAGCCGTCCCCAAAGTTTTTGAGAAAGCAATGTAAAATAGAGTTTATGAACACCTTAAAAATAATAATATTCTAACTAAATCACTATTTGGTTTTCAAAAGGGTCATTCAACAGAACAAGCTATATTTGCATTCGCTGACAATATTTTAGAAGGAATAAATGAAAAATTAATTCCTGTGGCAATTTTTTGTGACTTATCTAAGGCATTTGACTGTGTAGATCATAAAATTCTGATACAAAAATTAAAGTATTATGGTACAGATGGCATTGTTAATAAATGGCTTAGTTCTTACCTTTTAAATAGAAAACAGAAAGTGTCAATGGAGAATTTTAAGGATACCTTAAGAGGTCCACTATTTTCTGAGTGGAAATTAATCAGATGTGGAGTACCTCAGGGTTCTATATTGGGACCACTATTGTTTTTAATATATATAAATGATGTACCTTGTGTTTCATCTAAAAACTCAAAATATGTCCAATTTGGAGATGACACAAACACAGGAATTAAAAATATTCCAGATTTATTTACAGAATATATTTCAAATTATGTCTTTCAACTTATTAATAAATGGTTTACAGTTAATGGTTTGTTTTTAAACTTTGATAAAACTCATTATATGCAGTTGAGTACATCACACAGATTAACAGCAGATATAGACATAAAATTTGCAGGCCAGTCCATTCAAGAGGTGGAGAGTGTGAAATTTCTGGGTTTGAATATTGATCGAATATAAATTTAAATTCGAATGTACATGTTTCCGACTTACTAAAGCGACTGGGTGCAGCCACATTTACAATTCATACAATTTCAGCTATAGGTGATATCCGTATGAGGCAGCTAGTTTATTTTGCTTATTTTCACTCCTTATTGTCATAATAATATTCTGGGGCAGTTCTACCTATAGAGACAAAGTGTTCAGAGCCCAAAAGCTAGTAATAAGAATTATGTGTGGGGTTAGCAAGAGGACTTCATGTAGAGAGCTGTTCAAGAAGTTAGGTATTTTGACATTAGCGTCTGAGTATATATACACATTAATGTGCTTTGTAATCACAAATTGTTTGAAACAAATAGTAAAATACACAATTATGGCACTAGAAGAAAAAATAATCTTCACAAGGATTACAAGTCATTGTCATTTGTTCAAAATTCAGGGATACATATCCTCAATAAGCTCCCAATACATATTAAATGTCTAGCAGATGATAAGAATAAATTCAGGAAAAAATTGAAAGAATTTTTAATTGAGAACTCCTTCTATTCCGTCGAAGAATTTATTTCTAAGGTATCTGCAAAATAACTGCCAGTCGCTTGTGTAAATGTAGTTTACAAAATTAATTTACCATGTATGCTATGACAGTACATCTCCTGGTGTATGTATTATTTTGTTATGCAATTGTTTATGGTACAATGTATGCTATGACTGTACATCTTCTGGTGTATGTATTATTTTGTTATGGAATTGTTTAATGTACCATATATACTATGACTGTACATCTTCTGGTGTATGTATTATTTTGTTATGGAATTGTTTAATGTACCATATATACTATGACTGTACAACTACTAGTGTACGTATTATTTTGTTATGCAACTGTTTATCTGTAAATTGACAATTTTCCACATCCCACAGAGCCAGTCTCTTATATTGGGATCAATGGAAAATGAATGTATTGTATTGTGAGGGTTATTCCAAAACTAAGATCCGATTCGCTGTAACTATTTGAATTGGGCGCCAAGGACAAAACACGCATGCGCGCCGACTCCCGGCATGCCTTGCGCGTCAAGCGCCGCCATTAGCGTTGTTACTGTTGCTTTGTGCTGTTTGTAGTGTCAGTTCACAATGTTTAAGACAATTTATCGGCCCGCCGATTGTGAAGTAAGGGCAGTGTTAAGGTTTTTGTCTGCAAGGAACGTTTCAGCGGTAGAAATTCATCGGCAGATTACTGAAGTTTACGGTCCTAACACAATGAGTGACAGTAAAGTGCGCAAGTGGGTGCGAGCTTTTAATGAAGGGCGGGAAAATGTGCATGATGAACCACGGTCTGGCCGACCATCAGTGATTTCAGAAGATTTGGTCAATGCGGTTGACCAAAAAATTCGTGAAGATCGACGAGTCACTATTTCAGATCTCGAAATACTCGTACGAGTAGATTTCCCGAATGTGAGTAGAACGACTTTGTACAGAATTGTGTCTGAACATTTGAATTTTCACAAATTGTGTGCCCGTTGGGTTCCCAGGCTGCTTACTGAGTCCCAACAAATGGAAAGAATGGCTTATGCTCTTGTTTTTTTTGGAGCGATATCATACGGAAGGTGACAGTCTTTTAGACCATATTGTCACAGGGGATGAAACATGGGTTTCTCACATAACCCCCGAGTCTAAACGTCAGTCGATGGAATGGCGTCACACGTCATCGCCAGTCAAGGTCAAGGCAAAGCAGACAATCACAACACGCAAGGTTATGTCGACCGTGTTTTGGGATAGACATGAAGTATTGTTAGTCGACTTTATGGAAAGAGGGACAACGATCAATAAAGCAGCCTACTGCGCTACCCTGACTAAACTTCGACGTGCAATCCACAATAAGTGACGTGGTCTGTTGTCGTCTGGAGTGTTGTTGTTGCATGACAATGCCAGACCCCATACTTCGAAAGAAACGCAAGCTCTAATCAAGAAATTTGGATGGGAACAGCTTGACCACCCACCATACAGCCCGGATTTGGCGCCAAGTGATTTCCACTTGTTCCGCTACCTAAAGGAGTTTCTTGGCGGCAAGCGCTTTGACACAGATGATGAAGTGAAAGAAGCAGTTAAAAACTGGTTATATTCGCAGGTGGCCGATTTCTACGACTTAGGTATTCAAAAGCTTGTTGAACGATGTGACTAATGTTTAAATAAGCATGGAAATTATGTAGAAAAATAGAGAAATATGCAAGGAATGTAAATAAAATAATTGTTTTTGAAAAAAAAATTTTTTTTTTTTTTAACCGCACCTTACTTTTGGAATAACCCTCGTAGTTAAATCCCTGTGAAACGTTTTTAATCAATCGGAGTAGCTGACTTGTGCTACATACTCTGCTTTGGAATCAAAACTGTTCTTTGCGTATTGTTATTGCCGCATCCAGCTTTCTATTAATTCTCTTAAGCAACATTCGTTCCAGTACTTTTGGAAGTGGAGGGGAGTAAGCTTATAGGCCTGTAGTTTGTTGGTTATCTCTGGTCTTTCCCTCGTTCGGGGATGGCCACGACCTTCGCCAATTTCCCATGCATTCGGGAAATATCTCTGCAGGAGGCATGCGCTGCATATCCTTGTAAGAAGTACGATGCCTTTTGGCGGCAAATTCTTGAGATATGTGTTTGATATTTTCTCAGCTCCAGGGACCTTATTTTTTGGGGTAGTTTTTTTATTATCTACCGTATTTCGCCTGGCGTGGTCAACTCTGGTTTGTCCTCCGGTTACTCGTTCATGATGGTTTGTGCCGTGTTTGTCATCAGCTGTGCGTTTTTCAGCTTCCGTCAAGTCCTAATCCTTTATGCTGGCTAGCCAGTGCAACTGCCTTGGCTAACGAAGGAAGCACGGCCCTACTGGCCCAGTAATTGCGATGTTCGGCTCCCTTGGTGTTTTGGTTGCACTCACTAGTTTTCAGCCGTCTCTGTTTTTCATGGTGAGGTCTGCCAATGCGCTGATTTTAGTTCCGTCATGCGGCCTCTCAGTTCTGCTGAGATATGTTTGTGCCTCCGTTGTTCCTGGGGGTCTCGGAACTGCTGCCATAATTTCCAGGCGGGGTTTTTATGTACCGGAGATTTTCAGTGTCTGGTGATAGGTTGTTCGTAAGAGTTTGATGAATTGTTATTATTGCAGCTCTCCTGTATGTTTCCCGCACCACATGGTTGAAATTATTGATTGCTTCTTCTATTTCTTCTGTTGCCTCCACGTTGAATGTGGTTCTAATTTTATTGTGGACTATTCTACTGAACTGACACAAGTCCACTTCTTTGGGTTTTTTCTCATTTGTATGGGGTAGGACCCAGTTCCTTACCTGGGACAAAATTGGTTGTGGTCGGAAGATAGATCGTTGACAGTTTTAAAATTTGTAAAAGAGCTCAACTCATGCCGTTGTATTTAATCAGCTTGGACAACACAGTGCCGCAGAAGGCCCATCTCAGTATCGTCGCTGTAAACGTTATGGCCCTGGGCCAGACTATTAGGGCAAAATGCGTTGAATGCTCTGGGACCACTTCCCACATTGCAACAAAACAAAAGACGAGCCACCTATGTTCTCGAAATGAGGGGGCCGCACGTAGCCAGCTATTGCGACTACCTGCAATATAAGAAATTAGAACAGGCCCGAAACAACAACTCATGCGAAAGAAAGAAGAATCCAAAACCACACAGGACAACGACACTCAAAATGTTTCAGACAAAGTTTTCCTTGCTTGGAACAAAAAGCCAGACAACAGCAAAAAGCAATTGACTATTAAACATTTAGTGGAATTATGTTGGCAACGAAAAGGTTTACGATACATCGGACACACCATCTTGAAATACGACGGTGCCAGTAGCAACTATGTCAAATGCTTTATTGATGTAAACTTTTATTAGCAGATGGAGGTGAAATTAAATTAATTCTACTGCTATCTACATCAGAAGTAGTCACAGCACTTGAAGGCTTTGAATAATTTTTCTTTTTTTCCACGAATTGGTTCTGCTTTTACGTTTTCTTCAAATATTTCATAATTGGATATATACGAGTACATCCTCTTTGTATGTTGTTTAAGATTATTAAGGCTAGACACGTGAGCCTTGATTATAGAAATTTTAGGAAGAGACATTTTGCATTCATAAATCAATTTTTCGCCCTGTCTTTATTTAAATGCAACATAATCGCATAAATGTGGCCAAGGACTTTTAATATTCTCGTTGCTATTATTAGCGTTGCTACTTTCACTAACGGAATCAAGAGTTAAGTTTCTATGACGTAATCATGTAACGAATATCAGTTCAACTTATTTCACTAAAGAACACCAAACCAATACCAGCTAAAAAGTGATATTTTCCTGGCAGTAAAAGGTTAGATTATAGAAATTTCAAAATCAATCACCGATCTAATTAGAAACGAATAGTGAGCGCTGTTTTGCAGACGTAAAATAGAAACGCTCCAAAACTCTAGCTTTCCTGCTCACACAAAAGCCATGTCCAGCATAACAGTTGTATATGTATCACACTCACACATCGTATTACCTAATTGGTTTGCCATCCGACTTGCCGAACGGTCTAGCGTGGCGTGGCGCGCAATTCAAACAAACCAAATACATCAACCAATGTAACAGACTAAAGTTAAGGGTATTTCAATTCAATGGAAGTTAAGAAGACCGTTAACGATTTTTAGGTTACCTTAAAAGTTAATTTTTTGAAATTTTGTTAACTTCGTTAATTAACTAATAGCGGATTAACGTTTTTCTGCCCAGCTGTGCTTGGATGTTTAGAACAACTTGACACTGACATAGCTCTGGTAGGTTAAATCCACCTGAACTGGAAAATAATTTCAGGTTCAGAAACTACGGAAGACTGACTGACCCAGTGAGGCGGCACAGCTGTCTTAAACGCAGGCTCGTGCAAATAGACATACATTGTATGTGTGTAGCATGTATATATGAGTGAAAGGACTAAGACGGCAGCGGGATATTTCATTGCCCATTGCCACCTCATCTGATTCTTTTGTCAGTCACACTTCAAAGACAATAATAATGAAAAACTTAGAGAAGTTACCATAGCAGCTGGGAACCCTGGAACGAGGACATCTTGCTCTGTCTTTCGTATATCACGGTTCTAAATTCAACTAAGGAAAACGATGAAGCCATTAACAAACTTGGTTCAATCGTGCCAGATTGAACCAAACAAAATACAATAAAAATTCAACCAGTAAGACACCACAACATGTTAGAGTTCTAGTCAGCCTTAAAAACCGATTTCAGAAGCGTTAGCAGCGTTTACGAAGGATGGTCAACCACCTGGTAGATGGAATGAGAGAGAATCTGAAACAACATAGGGGGAAAAATCTGGGGAAGGAAAGTAGACGCAATGCAAAACGACAGCCAGAAGCTATGGTACTCAGCGAGGTCTCTATCAAAAATTTCCGAACCATCAGACTCCAGCAAGGCACTCATAACCTAGTATTCATCCCACTCCGAAGTATTAGGTACTACCTGATCTATTATAAATACGTGATCGACAGTGACGAATGTGCAAAACATGCACAGGACTTGGAAAAGTGATCGATAGCGTTATTAATAGTCACCCTTATGATATGGTGCCACAAATAACGAAAGGAGAGATTGTCCCATCATCTGTAAGCTTCAACCCGAAGAAGCTTGCAGGTATGACAACATCTTGCCTATCCAAACTAAAATCTGCCTTCACTCTAATCATTAGATTTTTGGCTGAGATAGTTAAAGCCTGAGTTATGGAAAATGCTAAGCTGCTGGTAAAGATAAAAGTAAACCACAAAAACTATAGGCCAATATCACTGTTACCGATCCTGGGTGAGGCCAGTGATGCAATGAACGCTCTTTTTGGTGGAATCTGACATTTCCAGTGTATAATGATTCTTATTTCAAGCAGACTAACTCCCTCCTAATTGTTTAATACTGTACCCATGCAATGATAAAAAGACTTAAATGTGAATTATGTGTTAATTGATGAGAATCTATGCCTTTTTAGAGTGAAAACACACTAATAAGCACTAATATTTCCTCTTAGATTCAATAAATATGAGAAATTTTAATTGTATTAAAGTATTAAAATTAATTTATTGCGATAAAATTGGGTATTTTTTAAGTTGTCTGTTTAGAGAGATGGAAACAGCCTGGGTGACTCATAAGCTTAATAGAGTGATTCTGGATCTGAAAGAGGCTATTCAAAGGACGATGATCTGAGGTTCTTTTTGTCAGTATCAGTACTCTGTTCAATGGCTGGAATAAAAAATAGGAAAACTAAGACTGTGAACAACTCAGTAAACTAATCTGCTAAAAGATATATATGAGTCATCTTAATTTATTTTATTTCAATGGCTAAAACGGATTTACTATTTATCAGCTATTTTTACTTTGCAATGTTCTTATGTGATATAATGCACTTGTGACTGTGAAATTCTTGTTAACTAATGCTGCACTTCCAATAAAGATTAAATCAGACTCGTTTGTTTATTTTTACTATGTGTGAGCGTATGTAAAATTTGGTTACCCACGGATGAATAATTACACTTGTTAAATATCATTATAAGTATTTTAAAAACCAATGTTAGCTATTTTATTTGATAACATATTTGTGCTTTCATCAGACTGAACAAATATCATGTATATCTCTAGTGAGGTTTCATCTATATGCCTATTAAAGTGCAGGCTGATGAAAAATTAAGATACTGATTTTTCGAAAACATATGGAAGGGGTAAATACACTCACGATAAAGTTTTTAATTGAAAAGAAATATCACTGAAATTATCACATTTCAAAGTTTATCAGAAGTTAATGGTATTTTTCAAACACTTTTGCTCCTATTTAGAAAAATGTGAAATAATGGTTCCTCAGAATATTTTGAGGTAAAAAGTCTGTATCGCACAACAGAAAAGCAATAGGCTTGTGTCACTAAGAATAAATCGGAAGCATAGCAGTTTTCAATCATTAATCATGCTAAGGAAATAACAAAAAACAAAATTATTTATTATAAAACATAAAACATAAAGATTATTATTATTTTTAGAAAATAAATTCGGAAAAATCAGGCATTTTACGTGACCGCGAACGCTAATGAGAAAGCATTACGTCATACCACCCCAGACACCAAAGTTGTTATTGACATTTTCGTGTAACAGAACAGATTACTTTGTAAATTAATCGTTGGTAGTAACTTTTGTTGTTCTCAGCTACATGCTGAAAGACAAGTGTAATTCGCTATAGATCCAGGATTTAGCAAAGCCAACAGTAACAATTTGCCCAAAATTGACCCCACAACACTTGGCAGATTTTTCGCGTTAAACGTCGACTTTAGCTCATCAGAATTCCGCAGTGTTAAAACTTCGATGTAAGTATATACAAGTGTCAATTATACATTATATTAAATAGCTTTATTTCAGTTTTTTAAACAATAACCTTTTGATTAGACATACGTTTTGTAAATTAATTTATACTGGTATGAGGTTACATTTGCGAAGTATAAACAAGTGTTAAATAACTAAACCAGATCGAAAACCTAAGCGAAATACAAAAGATTTCGTTCTTCGCTTCGATACTATCTTTGGCGTGAATAATGTCATTGAATATGGTTGTTGTTAGACACTATTATTTCTGTGCCGTGCCCATATCGTAACTTTCCAGTTGCATTACGTCTATGGTATGTTTCTTTTTGCTTTTATATACACCTTTTCTAGAAAAGTATATCCCACAAAAACAATTCTTGTAAAAAATAGGCCAAGACTCGTGTTCGTGTAGTGACAAAAAATTATGAGATCTTATTCTGAATCAAGTCTACACTTTACAGTTGTATTCACTTCACTTTATGAAACAGAATAGTTCTCTCGGTGTCATAGATCGTTTATTTAGAATGCAGGCCGTTCTTTGGCCTCTAGCAGGTCTTCCAGCTTCTTTTTCACCTTCCTGGATGTTTGTCTTGCTTTCTTCACCATATTAGATGCAGACCTGTCTGCATCGGCTATCCTCATTTTATCGCAATGTTGCATTCCAGTGATCATATTTTCACCAGGATTAATTCCCAGCTTTTTCAGTACCCAACACTTTCCAATATTACCATAATTGAATCTAATAACAGCAACATGAGCTCCTAGTTTCATTGTATGCATGCCTACAAATACAGTTTTAGGAAGGCGGTTCCAAATTATGCTGTTGAAACATTCATTTGGGTTCTGTGTCTGCCCATGCAGTCATTTACTTAGAAGGTCAGGATGAGCCAAGTCTCTGAAAATAGGCTTAATTGCTGTAATAAAAGCAGCAGGAAGAGAAAGCTGGTGAGAATAAGATTCTCCAGTTGCCTGAGCCCCATTGTATTTGCACCACGAATTTTCTCCTGATGGACACAATCCTTGACTTGGCTTCTTATGGAAGAATATGGCCCAAAAATCTCTCTTAATTACCTTCAGATTTTCTTTAATTCTCCTAATTGCCTGCCGATAGTATACCTGCAAGTTTACTATTTCAGTTTTAGTTAACCGACCCTGTCTGGGCAACAATTTTCCATCTTCTAATTTTTTTCCTCTCACATCAACAGTTAGTTTTCTCAGCCTTATTCCCAAACGTTTTTAAACATAGCCCACACATTCTATTTTGCTAATAATGGCATCTCTATATGGCTTAGAGTTGACCACATTGTTGTATGCCTTACTGTCACTATCGCCCAAATATTTGGTGTACGCCTCTTGTTTCTATGGAGCGATGAAATATTTGTTGTACTCCATGAACTTCCATACCACCACTTGTTGCTCTAAAATTATCCACACAGTTGTGTTCTTTACGTTCATTGACTTTACAACATTTGCAATATTTAGACATTCTCTCCACATCTAACACTTTACCGGTATCTACACTCGTGGCAGTCACTACTCCATTCAGAGAAGTATGTCCTCTTTTCTGCCAACTTCCATCAAGTGCAACTGCAATATCCGAACATCCATCATTTTCTTCCACTGCTTCCCTAGCAGCCAGTTTCATGCTTTCCTCACTGACCTCACATACAGCTTTCTCTAATATTGCAGTCAGTTTTTCAAATTTATTTGGTGGTTGATGTAAGTTCATCACTGAACAAAATGTTCTCCCTGCAGCCATGCCCTTGCCAGTGGATCGTAAGGCATAAACTAATCTAGTATTGATTTCATAAGGGCCACTTGCATCTGGTTTTGAAGAACTCATAAATGAAATCACAGCTGAGCATTTAGTGCAAATTAAATCCAAAGCAATTGCTAGGCCTTTTCTCCCACTGGCACTCTCACAAATTTTCACATTCTGTGACTCACCACGCTGTCTACATTGTACAAATTTACAAATTACATATGATAATATTCTCAAATTTATAATAATGTTACAACACCCCTTGTCACTTACAGTAAATTCGTTGTAACTCTCTTGAAATGGTAAGAGCTTCTTTGATGATGCACTTATTGAAGAATTACAATTAGAAACATCGTTACCAGGCGACATAACCTCTTGCACAGAAAGGTTTCTAAACTTGTTTCCTCTAAATTGTCGTTTCTTGAAAACGCCTTTACGTTTCGTCATCTTCAATAAACACAACAAAACACACGTAAACAAGCACTGCAAACGTAAGTACAACAACTACTCGCAATCACACTTGAACAAAACTAACCGCGTGTTTGAAAGCGTGTTGTTTACAAACAGCAGAAACAAAATAATACCGACCGTTGCATTCCAAGGATACCCAACACACTCAGGACAAAAAAAAAAAAAAAATCCCTAACGTGCAATGTAGGGGATATAAAGATCTAAAATATATGCAGAAAAGTGGGTGACAGAAAAGTGGGCACAAAAACACACGTGGTAAGAAAATGGTCTTTAAATGCTCAATAAAAATTTTTTTTCAGTAAAATCCTTTTCAGAGTACTTAAAGAAAACCTTAATCTATCGAAGTACGATGAAAACCGAAAATCGATTTTTTTCGACCTGAACCACGGTGTGGTCCCCTTAATGCTTCACGGTTAACTTCTGGGTTTTCGGTAGAGTAGCGACATAGGCTACTGCTTCACGATTAACTTCCGGGTGGGCAACAGAGTAGCGCATTACTGCTTCTCGGTGAACTTCCGGATGTGCAGTGGAGTAACGCATTATTACTTCGCGGTGAACTTCCGGATGTGCAGTGGAGTAGCGCATTACTGCTTCGCAGTGAACTTCCGGATGAATTGAGAAGTAAACTTTGACGGCTTTGCGATGTTTGTCTCTGTGTACTTTAGTATAGTGGTTTACAGTTTCACGTCGCTTTACACGGTTTTCTTCACGATAATTGGCTGAAGCCGGCTGGAGTTGATTGGTTCGTGAATCTGCAGAAGACTTCGGTCTTCCTCTTTTGTTCTTGAGAGGTCTCCCTATTTTCTTCAACTCTACTTGTGATTTATTATGAATGGTTTCTATTTTATGTCGCTTTAGTTGCCGTGGTTCAGATCGAAATTTTAAAGGCATCTTTGGTCTACCTCTTTGTTGCGAACAGGTCTTCCTCGTTTTGTCTTACTGAAATCAACCCCACTTTCAGTAATATTGATCGAGTGATTTTGACAACAGTCAACTCTACCGTTCATTCCAGGAGGATCGTCAACAGGGAGCCTAACATCATAGTGACCGCTTAAGAAACCTCCACTAAAACGCAAACGTTTTAAGGGACCACCAGTATTACCATTCAAAGAGCCCCTAAGACTACCATTTTCATAGACTTCAAACTTGAACGGATATATAGCACCTGCAGCCATAAGTTCAGATACTGAGCCATAAGTATTTGTGTCCATCATAGCGCATGAATAGGACTTTGGATTTGGATCTTCCATCTGATTCCAGTGACTTACAACATACGATACAATGGCAGACCTGACACTGAAAGCCGACAAGGGGTCAGTTTTACGATTCATAGAGTACGCTAACGAATGAAACAAACAAGAACCGTCTCCAGGCATGGGTTTAACTCGGTAATACGTGATAAATTTCTGAAGGACGTATGTACTCCCGCATCTGCCCACGATCAGGTTGCTCACTTTGCGATGTAATAGTTCAAGCCTTATGAAAATACGTGCAAGATTTGTTTATAACTTCTGTACTCAAACGTATCCCTACGTTCAGGGTTCACTTTGAAATATCCAGATAAATCACCACTATCTGCCTCTGTATTATATAAATTTTTTAGCAGTATTAAACCGAGCGTGGTGATTTAATGGTTAGCGTTCTGGCCTCGCATTTGGGAGGACGGCGGTTCGAATCTCCGTCCGGGCATCCAGATTTGGGTTTTCCATGGTTTCCCCAAATCACTCCAGGTGAATGCCGAGATGCTTCCTTCAAAAGGCCATGGCCGAATTCCTTCCCATTCCTTGCTCCCCATACTTCCCCGTCTCTAAAGCCAGTTAGCCATTATGCATGCCATATTTTAGATAACCTGTGTATATACAAATGCGCAGCATTATCATGCTTTTTTTTTTTTTTTTTTTTTTTTGCTGTCGTCAGTCTTTAGACTGGTTTGATGCAATCCTCCATCCTTTCCCAACCTCTTCATTTCTACATACCCCTTACAATCCACGTCCTCAATTATCTGCTTCATATATTCTAATCTCTGTCTACCTCTACAGATCTTACCTTCAACTGTTCCCTCCACTAACAAATTAACCAATCCAGCATGTCTCAAAATATGACCTACCAGCCTGTCTCTTCTTCCTGTAAGCTTCTTCCATAAACTTCTTTCCTCACCCATCATTTCTAAAACTCGTTCATTTCTTACTTTGTCTGTCCACCTAATTTTCAGCATTCTTCTGTAGCACCACATTTCAAATGCTTCAAGTTTCTTTCTTTCCGGTATTCCTAAAGTCCATGTTTCGCTACCGTAAAGTGCTGTGCTCCACACATAAAGTTTTAAGAAGTTCTTTCTAATTCCTAGATCAATATTTAAAAATAAAAGGTTTCTCTTTTTCATGAAGGCTCTTTTTGCTAGTGCTATTCTGCTTTTAACATCATTTCTGCTTCGGCCATCGGTTGTAATTTTGCTTCCCAAGTAACAGAACTCACTCACCTCTCCTATTGCATCAGATCCTATTTTTATATTTAATCTGCTAGTATTGGTGTCATTTCTGCTACATTTCATCACTTTTGTTTTACTTTGATTTATATTCAGTCCAAAATCTTCCTTCAGTATTTTGTTCATGCCATTCAATAACTTCTCAATATCCTCAGCCCTCTCTGCTAATAAGACAATGTCGTCAGCAAATCGTAGCATACTGATTTTTTCTCCCTGAAAACTTATGCCACATGGAAATTTTTCTTTGACTTTCTTCATTGCTTCTTCTACATACAAGTTGAATATTAACGGGGATAGACTACAACCTTGTCTCACACCCTTTTTAACTGATGCATGTCTCTCGTGATTCTCTACTTTTATCACAGCCACTTGATTCTTATATAGTTTATATTCTTCTATCTCGATACTTTAGACCTGACTTCTTTAAAATTTTGAACATCTTATCCCACCTAACATTATCAAAAGCTTTTTCTAAATCAACAAATGCCATAAAAGTATCTTTGTTTTTCTTGATCCGCCCTTCAAGTATTAATCTTAAATACACAAAAAGCCCAAGATTTCTTTCGGTTTTGACAAGTCCTAAAATAAATCTGTACTAATATTATAAATGTGAAAGTAACTTTGTCTATCTGTCTCTTTGTCTGTTTGTTACATTTCTTTGGCAAAACTGCTAATCCTATCGTGATGAAAATTGACAAGAGATGCTACTTGGCGTTAGGATGGACAAAGAATACTTTTTTCAGTATAAATACTACATGTTACATATTTTGAAATATTACTGATCAGCGATAGACAGAAGAGTAGGTTGTTTACGTCTCTGTAGTACGTTTCCGCATAGCTGTCTGGGTAGCTCAGTGGTTAACGCGCTTGTTTGCTGAAGTTTGAGCCGTGGTCTTCGGTTCAAATCTCGGTGGATATAAAGATTTTCAAGAGTAGTTTTTGATCGTATGAACCACGCCAGGACGCTCGGTTGTTCGGATTCCATGTTAAACTGTAGGTATCACAAATTTAGGGTGCAATGCTGTACATGTACACTTATTTACGCTATATTGATCAGTGGTTATTCTATTGCAGTCAGTGTGTGTGCTAATATCATAAATGCGGAAGTAGGTCTCTGTCTTTTTGTTACGTTTTGACGACTAAATGGCTATATCGATAATAATGGAATTTGACAATGGAATACTTTGAGAACTTATCGATGGTGACAGACAGGAGGATGCGTATGTAAGTCTGTAATGTTACGTCGGTTTCTCAAGCTGTGCTTCTCGCGTGGTCTGTTAGTGTATGATTTGTTAGTAAATTTCGTTTAGAGACAAAACGCATTATTTTGTATAGAGGTCGATTTGCCTGTACTGTACTATTATTTTGTGTTAGCCTAAAAGTTTCTGGCACCAGTTTATTTTGTCTTATTTTTTGACATGCCTTGCGGGCGTAAACCTGGGCTAAAGTGTAGCTCTAGCAGAGCACGAGCAGCTAAAGTTATTAGAACCCAAGAATATGATGCTCATGCTAAAGAAAGAAGAAAAGATCAAGCTGTAATGAAGCTGCCTTTAGTTAAACATCCCCCTCCCCCCCACACACACAGATACACATACACACACACATCCCCGCACCTTCGTTTGTTTTCTGTTTTTAAATATGTTGGAAATTGATTCTCTTCATTAGACAGGTTCGACGGTTTGGGCAAATAGCTTCATCCAGAACAAAGCAATTAACCTGCAAATATGTACTGGAACGTTTCACGTTTGGGTTTCCATTCAATAAATACATGGAAAATCAGCAATATCATTACCAACAATGCCCCACTGTCTGAAAACAATTAATGTGGGTCGTAGCCGAGGAATGGACATTGCAGCTAGTTTAATTACCACCTTCAATAAATAACAAATAACTTCAAAAATAATCATAGGAACAAAGTAAAAATTAAGGCTTTGGTTAAACGTGCTTGCCTCTATATAGTATAGAAATATCAGGTTTGTAGCTTCCATCAGGAGCAAAGTAATCAAGCCACAAATATGTGCCAGAATTTTTCATGTTTGGGACTGTAATTCAATAAATACCGGGGAAAACTCCAATATCAGATTTTTCTTATGAATTAGGGATCAAACCATATATGTGTACCAAATTATTTGTTTCTAGGATTGCTGGAAGTACAGTGGAATTTTGATGTCGGGGTGTAGTGCCGAAATAAAATTTCGGATTTCAGTAACTTCCAAAGTAAGAGAAAGAAAGAAGCAAAATTTAACACATTAGTTAAACGTAATAAGCTCATACCACAGAGAAATTCTGAGGTTTATAAAGTAATTAGGGTAGAAAGCGATTTCACGTTAGGGGTAGGTAAGGGGGTAGGTATATGGAAATTTACGACTTTCAGACTTTTCTTATAATATGTGAGTGACATTTTATCTGTGTACCAAATTTCAGTTTTCTACGGCTACTGGAAGTGCCTTAGAATTTTGATAATTATGTCAGTGAGTGAGTGAGTGTCAAAATCTCTGAAGTTTGCATCCGAATAACATACGAACTAAGAACACTAACAAAATAAAATTGAGTAAGATTGCTGATATCTCTGCATAACAGAAATTTGAGACATGTAGCATAAATACAATGGAAGAAATTGAGGTCCAAAAACGACCCGAATCGCTTTGTGAAAAGGGTAGGCAGTGCCGCCGTTTTCTCGATTTGGCGGGTGCACTGCCGTGCACCCAAATCCTCAAAAAAAAAAAGGGCGTGGAAAATTTTAAAGTATCAGCTCAACAACATCTCCTTTCAGTTATGATATCTACAGAACCATGAGAGATATTAATAAAAATTATTCTTTATTTTCGATTTGTTTCATCGAGCTGCATAAGAATCTATCATCAGATTGTGGCACCACGGTAATAATAATGCTGCCAGAGTGTGTTTATTATATTAAAATTATCACTAAAGAAATATTATAAATAATAAAACCAAAACAACCTCAACTCATATTTTATTATGTTGAAAAGTAGTGTTTCTGCAAAATTCATCAGTTTCTCTTTAGATTTAGAAATATATTGTGTACAAACACTTGCATCAAAATGAGCTTCACAAAAATAGATTCTTGAATCTGCAGATAAATTATGAGCATCCTCCCTCCTTCAAAATTTTAACCACTTTTCCCATATCTGTTCATTGTTTGGAACATATATAAATAACTTCTTTGGCGTTTTTATTGTTGTGCTAGAGGTCTGGTGGCTCAGTAGTTAAGGCGTCTGTTTGGTGATCGAAAGATTCTCGGTTCGAATTCCTGTCTCGGCGGGGATTTTCATAGGTCCTTTTTTCATAGGCGTTTTTTATTGTTGTACTAGAGGTCTGGTGGCTCAGTAGTTAAGGCGTCTGATTGCTGATCGAAAGGTCCTCGGTTCGAATCCCTACCTTGGCGGGGATTTTCATAGGTCCTTAACTCGGCCTTCACCTCTGGCATAGCTTGCTGTGTAAAGTGAAATACGCTAGAACGCTTCCGTGGTTCGAGTTCCACGTTAAACTGTAGGTCACCTGTACCCGGCAGGGTTGCCGGCCAAGGTTAAGGCGGCTACGACAAGCGCGGAATGCGCAACCAATAGAAACCCTGCCACTAGGTCATTATGACCACACGGAATTATTATTTATTGTTGTGCTTTTACAATGGGGCACTAATCAGTACTTATAAAACGAGGAATTCATTTTTAATTAAAGAACTCTTGGCACCTGCCATATACATACACGACTGCTTTGTTTTGGTTCGGGTGGTGTGACGTCATTCAAGACGCCATGACAGTCTTGAGCGTTTTCGCGGTAAATTTAAATTCGTTTTTTAAGATGCAAAATACATAATGTAAATGTTCGATTTTTAAAAAAAAAATAATACATTTTTTAAGTAAAATAGATACTAAGATAAAGTATTAACCTATTTTTCAAATTTAGTCAACTAGCCAATTACTGTAATATATATTACTCGTACTCTTCTGTCGCGTCTGACGGGAGCTTATGTCTGACCTGCGTGACGTCAAAAACTAAAGATATCTTTAGTGGGCCGTCCTGAAGGGCCAGGTCTTCTTCCTAGATGGTGATGGCTATGGAGGTGAATTCAGGATCGACGCAACTCGTTAATGACGTTGCCAGTAATAAAGAAAATATAGAATATCATTTGGTGCAAGTCTCAGCTTTGTAAGAATTTTCTAAGGGAAGTTATTTGAAATTTTAGAAGCAATAAAACTGTGGCGTAAACAAAGACTACATTGCGGCAAATTGTCCAGATTAGAATTAAAAGAGATAAAAACCTGGAAGTTGTTAATAACATGTAAGAGTGAAATAAAACAACAGATTCTGTAATTTCAGAACGAAAAACAGTCGAAATTTAAGGAATTAAACCCGTTTAGATTTCATGGAAGGGGGATGTTTTGAATATAAGTAAACAGTTCTTTATCAAAGAAGTTAAAGGAAAAGGCAGTAGAAACAAAATAAACTAGACGAAACGAGAGACATTTTGATAATATTAGATGTTGAAAAAGTTAGCAATTAAAGGCCTTTTTTAATGATGACGATCAGATCGAGTAAACGAAACATGTTTGTTAGAGTCAGTTAACGGTCAGAATAAGTTATAATCTAAAAATAGATGAAAAATTAATAAGAATTATAATAATTTTGGGATAAATAAGTAAACGGAAGTAAGTAAACTGTTAAATATTATTAGCAAGTCCAAGATGTCGAGACATTTTAAACAAAATGTATATTTCTTGAGTTTACTTATATCTGTTTAGTTCAAGAGTCTTGAAGTTTGAAGTATATGAAAAGAAAGGGCAAAATACAGAATATTAATAGAACAAGAGTACAATCTTAAAGATGTTTCGAATACGAAAACCAAGATTTAGTGTTATTTGTGACACAAGAAATGATTAAAACCTTTAATAATATTTCGTGGAAAAACAAAAGCTTATATGAAAAAACTGATAATATAAAAAGTGTTTAAAATCTACTGACTGAATTTCTGGTAAAGTCTGAAAGAAATCAGAAGAATGTTTAAAAAATCATTAAAATTTTGTAAGTAATTAGGGGTTGCACAAAGCACATGTCATAAAAAAATAACTTTTAGGCCAGATCTATAAATGGAGATGCCTCGTTTGATACTATTTCAGAGTCGAGACAGATGCCGCTACCTGCTGACCGCCAGCCAGCCAGTTTTTGTTCTCGATCACCCACCGATGGCATACCTGTCTTTGATCTTCAAGCACACCGAGATGCAGTGAAGAGGACGTCACGATGCACCTTGCGGACCAACCTTGCTTAATTCACAACAAAATGTAGTCGAAACTGTGACAAAATTTGATACAGTAAGAAGTCAACACTAAAAATTGAACCAATTTACGAATTGTCAACAATACCTGACCATATTAAAATTCTCATCAAGCTAAAGTACAGGGTCCAGGAAGAGATGGCGCGATCCGACAGACAGAAGGATAGTCAACCAACTAGCAGATGACATAGGAAGATTCTGAAATATCACAGACATCAAGACTGGCAAAGGAAACACGCAGTAGTACAGAACAAGAACAGAAAGATATAGGCGCTTGCGCAATTAGCAAAATATCATAACCTAATCGGCGTCTACGTGGTACGCAGGGAGAGGAGACCGACAGTGGTGATGTAACGATAGCGTTCTGGCATCGCATTCGGAGGACGGCGGTTCGAATCCCGTCCGGCCATCCAGATTTGGGTTTTCCATGGTTTCCCAAATCACTCCAGGCAAATGCCGGGGAAGCTTCCTTCAGAAGGGCATGTCCAAAATCCTTCCCATTCTTTGCCCCCCATCTGTCCCAGTCTGTAATTACCTTGCCGTTAAGAGACGTTAAGCAGTTTTTTTTTTAATAAAAAAAAGGAGAGGAGTATGATTCAACTAGGAAAGTTCAAACCCTTGTTGACACGCTAAAATACAATTTTAAACTGAATCAATCAGACGACGATGTAAGCGAATCTTACAAAGAATAGAATAGGTTCTTGATGCAGTTAATCGCTTGTTCCACATCTGGACGCAGAACTATACGCACGTCTGGCACAGATTGCTGCGTAATGTGAAGTACGCCAGAACGCTTCCCTGGTTGGATTACACGTTAAACTGTAGGTCTCTTCTCAAGATAACAACTGTAGTCGTAATTTGATTCTGTACACTTTCAAAAGCAAAGATTCAACACAAACGAATGCCTAACGTGGTCCTAGTTGACCTAAACAAGCATTCGTACTGGATTGACCTAAAGAGACTGTAATACTTGAAAAGGGGAGCAAACAGTCAGTCAGATGAAAAATTTTCATATCACGATCGACTCTTGTGTCTGAGCTCAACATATTGCTCTGTGCATAGAAAACACACCCGCACTCATGAAAGGATTAGTTTTAAGAACGATTTGGTCAGGTATAAGGCAAATGGATGTAGGTATGGGCAGTGTAGGTGAAACAGGAGTGGTAATTGTAAAGAATATAAAGCAAACAGAGAGAACAATACCTGATGAAGAGTGGTACAAACTTTTTCTATATTTTCATTAACGCTGGAACCAGAAGAAATACATCAGTAACAGCTACCCCAGGAATCAAACTATTCACAAATGCATCGCCTCACCTCTCACACACCTCATCCATCTTTGCCATCTAGTAGCATGTGCACAACTATGAAACTTTTCACATCAGCATCATCACAAATCACCCACATAACAACAATCCATCCATTAACATGTGCCCACTAGTACAACAAAGAAATGAGTAAATTTAAGAGCCTTTCTTAATACATGCTGTAATGCAGTACTTTGGATGCGCACTCACAGATGCATATGTCACAAACCACACACACAATCACATTAGTTGTGGAAATGAACTACACACACTACATGCAGACAGACGTATTAAAGAAAGGTATCATAATATTTACACTGTAGGTGCCTTCCCTCGCATACAGCATTTCAATTCCAAAACTTATACAACCTATGCGGTTGTGGGTCTATCACGATAGGATTATACTCGACTTTGAGATTTCGCAATATCTGGCTACCTATGTGTTGATGATACATGTAATCAATTGGGTTTGATGAATAATCCGTATGGTATAAGTACTGAGATGAATGGCGAAAACATGCCATCCTTTGCACACACACTAACACGTCCATCTGATGATTTTGGGGCCAATCGTGGAGGATCTGTTCCACTTTTTCGTTGCCATGATTGGGTTAGTTGTTGTGTCGAGCTCGCAGTAGGCATGGAAATGTGCGTGTGTATGTGTGTCTCTCTGTGTATGTATACGTAAATACTCGTTTAGTGATACCTTCCTTTAACTCGTTTGTCTGGGTGTATCGTACACTTATATTTGTGTGTGCTTGTGTGTGGTGATATATGGATTCTTGGGTGAGACCTAGTATGAATATGGGAGTTATGACATATGTGTGATGACCAAGTGTCTATTGCTTCTTATTGTACCTGGGGAACATGTTACTGTATAGCAGAAAAGGCTTAGGTCTGGGATAGACGTGGTGGTACTGATGTCAACAGTTTTGTACCTAGTACACATGATACTGGATGGCAAAGATGTCTGTAGTGTGAGATAAATGAGATGATGTTGATGTGTAGAGTTTGGCACCTGGAACACATGTTACTGGTGATTTTTTTTGCTAGTTATGAACCATGGGGGTTCTGCCCCACTTTTTTGTTTGCATAACTGGAATGGTTGTTGTGTCGAGCTCATTCTAGGCAAGGAAATTGCGTGTGGGTGTGCGTCTCTCTCTGTGTCTGTATGTGTAAATATGGTGATACATTATTTAAACTAGTCTCTCTGGCTGTATGATTTGGCGTTCCTCGAGTTATATTTCTGTGTGCTTGTGTGTGGAGAAGTATGGATTTGTGGGTGAGACCTAGTATGAACATGAGGGGTTCTGGTATGTGCTGATAGTCACGGTGTGGTAGAGACGTGATGGTGACCAATGTGCTGATGGTACATGTAATCAATTGGGTGTGATGAACACTATTTATGAGATAAACACTGAGGTGTGTGGTGAAAACATACCATCTTTTGCACACCTTCTATTTCGTCAGGCTGATGATATTGGAGGAGAGTTTTCTTTTTCCTCAAAATTCAGCAATACAACGTACCAGATAATACCGTACATCAACTGCACGACAAAGGCAACAGCACCTATAAGGACATAAAATCTGGTGCCCAACAGGGAAGTGTACTTCGTCCACACTTCTTAAACCTATATGTAAACGAAATTCCAAAAACGACTAAAAGCAAAGTGTCTAAACATTCAGTTGATACGGCACTCTAAGCTAGAAATAGGAATCTGAAATATGTCATAGGTAAAATACAAAAACATCTCGAATAGACACTCAGTAGCGTACCTTATGAAGGATCGAAATGAACGAAGCCGAATGACAGATTATTCTCAAGCAGATTAAATTTCCAGACATAGTTGCACATTAAAGACTTAGAATTAAGTAGGGTGGATCAGTTCAGGTACTTGGGACCGGGTCTAGAAAAAAAGGATTATTTGGAGTAAATCTATAGAGATAAAAACTAGCCGGCCTCTACCCGCTGATGAAAGTTGCCACTCTGTTGCGCGGTTATCCAACTCGTATTCCTTTACGGGTTGGAAATATTGAGTTTGGCGGTCAATAGTCTTGTTAAAAAATGCAGGCACTGGAAATCAGAGCGGTGCATATTTTGGACGCTCCGAGATATCTAACGAACGGGAAGTAAGAGGAGCGCTTTGCTTTCCTACACTGGCAGAGACTATTAAACTTAAATCAGTAATTTTCTTTCTGAGCTGTTCTATCTTCCCCTACGAAATTAATTTCAGAAATAGGTGACAAGACAGAGGAAATGCATTCTGTCGAGTGTCCAAAATTTACACTGAGAAGGAAATATAATGTTATTCTTTCAAACCTCCATAACATGTAATGACGCACAATTCTACAGTTTTTATCCGATCTCGCATAAACTTCGCTCACATATACATTAAATAATAGAAAAAATGGTGTTTACATTCAAAGATATAGCCAGGATTACCTGCAGAGCGGGGCAAAAACATGGAAACTTATCAAAAATAGTTTTATTTGAAAAAAATTAAACACTCATTTAACTTATTTAAGCACTAGTCTGAGAAGGTTCTGGGTAGATTAAAAAAAAAAATCTCAAAAGTATGAATTTGTATTTTTATATATTTTTGGCTCAACTTCTTGAGGAAGGGAGACAGCGTAGGGGAAGCGCCACACCCTCCCCCTTGGTTATATTTAGTTTACGAAACTGCACCCGCTCTTCTCCCCTTTCACTTCCCTTAAGACTAATTTACACCTGCAACTTTTCCATTTTGTGCATATATGCCCAAAAAGGTTGGGAAATCGGACAAAAAGAATGTTGATGGAGAATGTTAGATTTGGCTCTGGAAATTACTGAAGAACACAAACAGTAACCAATATAATAAAAGAACTGGAATGGGATTCACTGGAAGACAGGAGATGAGTGAAGAGTCATCTGAGTGTTTAAAACGTCTGATTTTAGGCTACAGTCTTGTCTTTTTGGTTTCTTTTATTTTTAAGAAAAAAGTTTTGTGTTGCATTTGCAGGTTAGAGAGAAGAGAGCAACTCCCAAACATCAATAAAACATTATTTGAAGTTGAGGTAGTACGCCCAGAGGCAGTGTAGGAATTTCCCGAAGATGGGTTTAATGAGTTGTTTGCAGGATGAGATTATCTTCATTAAAGCTTTGTGTGCGGCTGCAAAGAATATGGATTATAGAGTGAATATGGTACTTCAAAGAGAAACCAGAGAAATTTGTCAGGCTACATGCCATCCATGTCCCGCTGGATCTGGGTGGTCTGTAGCATGTAAACATGTTGCTGCAGTAAGCTACAACTTAGAACATTATGACTTGTGTGGGGAACTCAGGGAGCTTGTTTCCAAGACTAGCCAGCCTTAGGTAAGAGCTTGTTAAATTGAGCTTGTAGCCATGGAGCCATGAAGCCCATTATTACTTGCCCCTTCATGGCATACCTCCTCCTGCAATGATCCTGGGCCATCAAACTGTACTCTGGAAATGAGGAGAAGGGACCAAGCTGACAGTGTTGAATGGAATTTAGCCCGGACAAGAATGATGAATGATAACAGGATCAATGGTCTATGAATTTCTGCACACTGTGAACTGTCATAATAATAAATATTTTAGCAGTTTTCTTAATTATGTAATTATTGATCTAATTGTTTATTATGTACTCACTTTAAAATAAAATATTTGTTGCAACAGGTAATTACTGTGAAGGTCCAGCCAGGAGACGATTAAACCCAAAAAGCCTAAAAAATATTCCGTCGGTAAAATGGGGACTTCAAAAAGAAAAAGTTTCCAGGAGATCTTATGAGAATCTCATGGGGTTGAAGGTAATGATGTGATTTTTTTGGTTTTGTTTTTGCCTTTATTTCAATGATTTTGTTATTATATAGGGTCAGTCCTCAGTCTCAGCCACTAGGCCAAACAGTTATATTGTGCTATATTCTTGAAGTGTGAATAGATATATAGTATTGTTCTAACTTAAAAAACGCTGTTTACATGCCAACAGGTGAAATCATGTGGGATTAGTTTGGTGCTACTCCAGGTGTCATTGCTGAGGATGGAAATACCATAGTTAGGTTTAAATGCCCATACAGTGTGCGATTTGACAAATCATCGCGTGCCGTTATGTGTCCCCAAATGGAAAAGTGATGAACAAAAGATATTATGCACAAATTCACGCACAGCTGGTAGTGACTGGACTGAACAGATGTGATTTTGTGATCTGATCAACAAAGAGAATTCTTGTCCAGTGTGTTCTTTTAAATAGATCCTATAAGAATCGTTTAATGAATGCTGTTTAGCCTCTACTATGACTATCATAGGGTATTGTTGCCTCTTCTCGAAGCCCAAGGTTCAAATTCTTGAAGATTGTCATAATTGTCTTGCTCGCAATGTCAAAACATTATTATTAATTGATAAATTGTGATGGAGCGTATGCTCCGGTGGCAATCTCCCTACATGCCCGTCCTTCTCCCTTCCTTCTCCAACCCACTTATGCCCTCAATTAATTTTACTATGATGTAATAACAAGCTTATTTTTAGATTTGATTTTTATGAAAGAGCTATATACATATATATATTTATAAAAGCTCATCTTTATTTATATAATCCCTATATCAAGATTATTAATTTTGTTCTATTAATCTGTTGATCTGTAATCTGTCATTTAAGTCTAAAAATCATTATAGCACCATTCTTGTTTGTTTTTATGGAAGGAAGATTTTATTATTGCTTATAACAGTAAATGTTTTTTTATCCATTAAATAGTAATTTTCAAACAACTTCCTCAGAGCCTGAATCTTTCTGCATGGTCACGAACTTCAGTGGATGGTTTTGATATTTATTTTAAATACTGGTTAATCATTCTATGTTGATTTAATATGTAGCCTAAATGGTTATGTTTATTATTTTCTGTGAATATTGCTGCAGAGTGCAATTAGTAGCTGATATAATAATAGAGCTAGATTGGGACACATTGGAAGAAAGGAAAGGGTTCAAGAGAGTGCTGGGTGTGTACAAGGTATGAAGTGTTGGGATCAGGGATTGGAAAAAATTACCAAGGTAAATAATGAATAATTTACCAAAAATGCTGGCAGAATTTAAAATTAAATCCGAAGATAGCTTCCTATCAAAGCATACTTCTTGTCCTTTGGATACTTGTTAAACTTTATCATACAATAATTTCTGTAATAACTTATTTCTGAGAATTTATAATCTGTGACAATGGAAAAAAGAGGTAACTGCAATAAAGTAAATACTCATTTTTTTCTTTTTTGGAAACCACTATTGTTTTATTTTGTCATATAAGTAGGGAAAAAAACCTGTAAACAAAAGGCGATGGAGTTTTTAAAACTTAACTATGTAGATGCCCCAGGGATTTCTGGCTAAAGCTGGGCAATAGTTAGATTTCGTACAAGCGCCAGGTGAAGGAGGCCTGTTGCAACAATAAACGAAAACAGTTGCAGGCATTTTAAAGTGGCGATACAGAAGGCAATGGCAATAAAGCAGGTCAAGTGTCAGCAGAATTAAGCTGAAGCATGGCAGCATTTGGAAAAAGATGGGAGAGAAGCAGCCACCAAGATTGGTGGAGGGTCCTCCCAACCACTGGTTCCATGGAAGGGATCAGGGAGCAAAGCTGAGGAGCACTGAGCAGGAGGGGTCTCTATCTCGTGCAGTGAGATCGATGGAGCAATGTGACTGGACAGAGCTAGGAGCTAGCAAGCAATGACAAGTTAGACTCGAGGGCTTGTGTCAGAAGGAATACTTAGAGGTGAGCAGCAGTCTACAAGGGGAGCAGCCAGGAGCCTACGCCAGTAACAGTAATTCTAACAGGTGGTAGAAAACCATTAGAGCAACCTAACTGGGAAATCAAGCAGTAGAACAAGTACAGACGTGGCCAAATTATTAGAATAATTTTCTATTTCAGCTAACTGATACTTAAAATGACTGAATGCACCCTTAAGAAGTTAAATGGTGGATTATTTCCCATAAGCATATTGGTATTTGATATATTTTTTTACTTGGAAAAACTTGTCCTTGACACAAGTTGGCAACAATGAGGAACAAATGAATTATTTAAAGCAAGTGTTGCTCAGCTGAGTTTTCCCTCCAAGTGACTCCTGCTGATTGTTAACAGGTTGTGTGCTTCCACTGTGACTGCTTCATTGTTTCTGTGTTATACATTTCAATTGAAAGGTATTCTAAAGTTTTTGAAGTGATTTCTTCCCCTCAGAAAGAAGTGGTGTGTCAAGAGCGTGCAACAGAAAAATTTTGAGGTTATGGGCAGAAAATGTGACCTTTCCCCTAGGAAAATAGGGATGATAAGGACCTTACTTGCAGAAAAGTCTTACACACAGCAAGAAATAGCCCAGAAGTTAGGTATTTCACAATCTTCAGTGAATAGAATTAAAAAATCCGAAAGTGGTGGACAGTCGTATACTCAGCACCGTGCAGGCAAATGTGGACGGAGGAAGATTTTGAGCCCTAGAACTACGAGGAAATTGAAAAATATAGTGATTAGCAATCGGAAGCTCACAAGTACAGACCTGAGCAGGACAATGGAACAATATGGGGTTAATATTTCCCCCAGATCGGTGCGAAGGGAGTTGTTTAATATGGGTTTGAAGGCAAAGAGACCACGAAAAAAGGCTAAGATCACATCTTCAATGGCTTCCAAGCGACTTCAGTGGGCCAAGAGGTATGAAAACTGGTCAGCAGATGAATGGAAGAAGGTATGAAGTGTTTCAGTTGTTTAAATCATTATGTGCACTAAAACCTGTCTATATCTGCCATTTACTTTTTTGTTTACCATATACACAAAAATTCTTGTCACTAATGCTACAATTTGCATCACTGTACTACACCAATTATTAGCAGGTATTTCATTTCTTTCATCAGGTATGCTTCAGTGATGAAAGTATTTTCTCCATTGCGGAAGAAACCAGCCAATATGTGAGACGAAGGGAAGGAGAGGCGTTCAAGCTTGAGTGTATACAGCAAACTGTAAAGCATCCTACGGCAATTATGGTGTGGAGTGTCATATCCTGGCATGGGTGTGGAGAAATGTACATTGTTGAAGGGACAATGAAACATGATCAATACTTGAATGTGCTGAAAAACAAGTTGATACCACAAATGGACATGTGGTATGGGGGAGAGGACTGCATATTCATGCAGGATGGTGCTCCATGCCATAGGGCAAAAAAAATATTAGAATTTTTGGATCAGAAGGGCATAGAGGTACTGGATTGGCCTGGGAATAGCCCAGACATAAACCCTATTGAAAATATGTGGGCTGTTGTGAAGAAAAAGTTGAAAAAGTACAAAATAACGACACGGGATGAGCTCATTTCTAAGGTGTATCAAGTCTGGTTGGAGGACAATGACGTCAGAAATATGTGCCAGACATTAATTATGGGGATGCCAAAGCGAATAAAATCCCTCATTCAGTCTAAAGGATGGCATACAAAGTACTGAAGCACTGATTTTCTAGAAATGTTTATGTAATACCTAATTATGTCAATAAATTATGAAAATCCAACTTTATTCTAATAATTTGGCCACGTCTGTAGTAGCTGTCTTGCATATGGAGGAGTTCAAGGGGATTAGGAATGGTTAATGATGTATATAAACCTGATGTAAATTAATTGTAAATGTGTATATATCCTTACTGAGGGTATCATTTATGAGTAGTACCACTCACGTGACAGAGTCTTGCCCGCAATTTCCATGTTCCTCTTGGGAAGTGGCAACGCGAAAGCAAAAAGATTCTCCATTTAACCACAACTATGTCTCATGCATTCATAAAAAAAAAAACAATTGGAACTGAACAAACTTACTATTTTTCTTTTATAGAGGCTCATATACAATAACAAACTCAAAGTTTAAAATGTTAGAAACAATGGTGGAAATCAACCTGCTTTTAGTTTGAAGTTACAAATATAGCATAATTTTTAGCTTTTCCTATGACTTGTTCCACCACAATATGCCGATTTGCGATAACACTGCTAGTCATTCGGACCTTATGTCTCTCTGAAAGGTGGAATGTTAAGAGTGGCTCCTTTGGCTTCCAACAAATTACTAACTAAAAAACCCTTGTCAGAAAGAATAAATGTCCTATTAAAAGATAAAGGAAGCCTGATAACTCTACCATTTATCGATCAGATGTTGCTCCACCCTATAAATCAGAACAATATAAAGCTGCTCCAGACTCACTGACACACACAAATGCTCTGAAAGTAAGGCCACATTTGTATTTTGAGTATGTGGCTAGAGCATGGTCAGGGTAACCGCTACTTTGTAATGGAATCTCAGTACAATCAATAACAATGCCATATTCTCCATCAACCTTTTTATACGTCACCCAAAAATTTAATTCTTTGAAAGCATTATACATTGAATTTACCCAACTGCTAAACACATTGTTCACAAAATGTTCACTAACACCAAAGGAGTATGCTAGCTGTTGGTATGACATATTTGTACGCTCAGCTAAGGTAAAAAATCGCTATTCACGTAAGCCAATTGGAGCATTCACATTACGCGGTCCTCTCAGGTCGGGGCTAGGCAGGTCAAACCGAAGATCGCGCCGCCACCGATCAACAACGGTCAAGACCTGAGCTGAGCTGAGCTGACCGCTAGTGTGAACGTCCAACACTCAGGTCAGGTCAGATCAAAATGGGCGACGAACGTCTAAAAACTGCTGCTCATAAGCAATAAAAAGAGTATTAAATAAAAGTAAATATTTTAACAGTATGTTATTTCTGATTATTACAAAGTTGGCAAAATTTTAAAATAAATTCAAATATTATTACATGTTTTCGTATTGCCAAGGTACAAATTCTGCTTCCGAATTAAAAAAATGTTGTGAATTTATTTTTTGTATCAAAAGTGTTCCTCTCGTACATCCTGAGATTCACCTTCTACATGACCTGAATTTTTTTCCATAAATAATTATGCAAAATAGATATTGCTAAATTTATGTTATCAATTGATATTGGAGCAGAGTTAAATTTGAAATGTGTAAGCTAAAAAATCAAAAATATTTCCCACCACTCGTCTCGCACAGCATAGCCAGTAGATAAAGTTTTTATCTCTTGATCTTTTTGTGTTTTTAAACTCTAGATTCAATCTGAACCGTCGTCTTTTTGATGGGATTCTCTTCATCCAAAATCAGTGATGTTTTAAGTAACGTTTGCGTAGAGAGTGGTGTAGTTTGCTGTGAGCAACTCATATGAAATGGGCATCACCTACGTCTTGATCTGACCTGACCTGACCGCTAGTGTGAATGCTATCCTGGATCGTGAGCTGAACTGAGCTGCAAATTAGAATCGAAATAATTATATTAGTTACCTTGATACTACCATCACATGAAATTACTTTAATATTTGTGTTTGCATGTCTCGTTCATGTTCAAGAGGGCTGAAAATACGAGTTTTCCGAAGTGCATCGACAGAACAAATTCTGCAAATTACCGTGACGCTCTAAAATTAGTTTCAGATAAAAAATATGCGAAATATGGTGTCTGCTAGAACTAACAAAACTACCACAGAAAGCTTCCTCCCGCAGCAACAGACAATGGGAGCTCTGTATCCTGTGCCGTCATACTTCACACATATATCTCATTTTCTGTATTTCAGTTTTTTCAGTTTTAAAAAAACTACACTATTCCACAATATAAAACTTGTTTAGCTGAAAATGACACCGCTGCTTTATAATCCACAATAGTGTTAGAATTAAGAATAAAATTAATTCTATCAAATATCATTGCTGCTATCAAACCCATGTGCTTCAAACATAATAACGTAATTATCGTAATTCCATCAAACAACTTGTTACAGTAAACCACAGAAATAGCGAAATTAAGACAGTTACTCACTTCTCTGCTTTTTTTTTTACCAAAGCAGGTACACGTATCGTCACTGTGACGTGCCGTGGTAGTGGGGGGATTTGTGCACGGAAACTTTTTTTCTTTTTTTTTAGTTTTATTATATGCCCATAATCTCGATTTTTCTGCAACATCTCTGAACGCTAGTTTCCATGCTGGTATCCAGTATCTCTGTTGATTATATTTTTTAATTATTTTTTATTATTATTTTTTCTTTATCTCTCTTCTATCGTCCATTTTTGATAGTTTTTTTCTTATTTTAATTATTAGTACCTGGGTGACCGATCTTCGCTCGGTATCTTTCGATTTCTGTTCAGTATCCAATATTTCGAGTAAAGTTTGATTTGAAGGCTTCCTAGGCGTTTTGAGGTGCACAGTTAACCAAAGAGAAGTTTAACTAACATCAGTAGGCTCACTGGAACCTGAACCTTCTACGTAATGAGGTTAGAGCCGTTTTCGAGGAACCAAATACAAAAGTTGCTCCTTTTTTTTTTTTTTTTTTTTTTTTTTTTTTTTTTTTTTTTTTAAATAGTGTTAAAAACTTGAAAATCAAAACGTTATCTACATGTGAAATTTCATCCAAATCGCTAGATCCATTAGCGAGACGGCCTCACAAATTGCTTTTCTTAAAAAATTCTATTAATATGTTAAACAGAAATTTTAATGCCAGTTTGGTATTAATTAATGGTGCGAGATTTGTGGTAATTCAAAGGATTCTACGATAACCCTTGATGATGGATTCTTATGTAACTCGACGAGAAAAATTGAAGGTAAAAAATATATTTTTTTAAATATTTCGCTTAGTTCTCGATATATCGTATCTCAAAATTGACGTGGTTGGTTGAAATGCGACCTGAACCAGAAGACAAATTTCGCCATAGCCAAGTTTGATGAATTCGTATGAAACTCGTCGAGACAAATCGAAAATAAGGAATTTATTTTTCTGATATCTCACTTAGTTCTGGGGATATTATATCTCAAAAGTGAAGAGGTTAGGATTAGATCCGTCCTGGACCAGAAACAAATCCACCAAAAGCACTATGTCTATATGGTGGAAATGTACTTTCAATGTTTTATTTTGTACCTAGTGGTTTTTGTTAGGTTGAAATACGGCCTGGACCAAAAGAAACGTCGCCAAAAGCACAAGGAACTATACCTATAACTGAATTTTGACATGCTATATCTCGAAAACCAAGAAAATTTATTATTTATTTTCGATATGTTTCATCGAGTACTATGAGAATTCATCATCAGGTTGTGACGTCAATAGAACATCATCTGTGCTATATTTATTCACTCCGATAAAACTATGCTCATACCTCGCAGTAATTTCACATCTTCGGATCAGCATTTCAAAATGATAATAAAACAATTCCCATAAGAAGTAACCTTCGTTATAAAACAATAAAGCACAAGGTCAGACGATTCAAAAGGCAAGATTCTATTTATCAGAACCAGTTTTTTCGTATGTGCACTCGCACGCGGCTTTATTAATATTTAATTATGCACTTTATTATCAAACTCTACTCGAAATCTTGTATATTGAACAGAAATCGAAAGATGTTTTATAATTAAGGTGGTAGTATTTAATGGCTAACTAACAACCACTATTTATAGTCAAAAAGTAAACGATGATTACTTTATAACTGGTACCGGTAATATTAATTTCAAAGAAGTTTCTGTAAAGTTATCAGCTCTGATAAAACCATTGATAAATTTTAATTATCTTTCTTTTTAAATGTTTTACAATTGAACTTGCAGTGCTAATATTTCCACGGGTCAGCCAGTATACAAGAACTGTTCGTTTACTTATTCTTTGGAATCAAAGAAAATCTATTTGTAGGCTTTCTGGTACCTGAATTGTCTACGAGATGGCGCTAGTGCCGTTTTCGATATACGGAGTGACAAAATTGTTCATATTTTGTAAACTCGCTTTTTAGTAGGGAAGACAACCATTCAGGTAATCTTAAAAGTCAAAACATTATCTAAATACCAAATTTCATCCAAATCGTCACAGCCGTTTCCGAAATCCGAAATATATATATATATATACAAGAATTACTCGTTTAAAGATATAAGATTTATTTAAACGGTATAATTTTATCTAAATAGTTTGCGAAGGGAATTTTCTCATTTTTTTTCCTCCTCTTGAATCTGTGGTAGTCTACCACAAGATGGACACAATTTAATTGCAATGGAGCACACGCTCTGGTGCCAATTTCCCAAAATACCCATCTTCCCCTTTTCCTGCACTCACCTACATTTGCCCTCTTCTTTACTTTAAATTCTTTCAACGTTTTTGGTAAATTATTCGTCATTTCCCTTGGTAACTTATTCCAATCACTGACACCCTTACCTGAAAAAAAGAGAATCTTCCCAAACCCATAGTCCTGTATATTTGTATTCTTTTGAGAAAATATATACTATATAGTGTTTCCCATTAACGATATTAAGCCGTCTCTTTTATGTTCCGAGTTTGGTGTCATGTCTGGTTTAAGTCGAAGTTCAGGAGTTATTTTTCTCGTGGAGTTATCTAATATATGTGCTACCTTGTTACCCGGTTCCAAATGTCTTTGACACGGTGGCACTTAATCCTATGGGGTAGAGTGTCTGCCATTTGACAGTGGTTACATCTATCCGTTTCTAGAAGATGGATTCGATTTAGTTCGGAGTTAGTGGCTATTGTCTCGTTGACTACCTTGTACCAGATTGAATGTACGGATTTCTGTAGCACTGGGTTATGGATATTTGCCCAACATTTTTTCCATATAATAGTTGGATACTTCGTTTCCTGTCTATTTCCGGGAGTATTAAACTTCATAATATTGTAGTTTATTTTTGTTGTTAAAGGGCAGTTATTTTTGTGTTGGATTCCAGGTAGAAAAGTTGTAAGTATTTCAGATGGTTTGGTATTCCGACGATGCTGATGGGTGGTGTCATGCTATGTGGCTTGTATAGATCGATCAGGTGCGCTGTAATGCCTTGCGGATTCCTGCTTTTTGCCTGCAGCATATTTTTAAAGAATAGAACTTTGGAAATACTTGCGAAGTGTACCAAATGTGTTGATTATTTGCACTCTCTGTATCGTATTAAGATGCCTCACCGAGTGTTGTTGAAGGCAAGCTCTAATTTTGGCTAATAGGTTCCGCCAATTTGTTGTCGCAATTTTTTGCAGGCATTTTTGGAATTTAATTCCCAGGAGGTCGATTTCAGTTTTCTTCCAGCCAGGAGGTTTTACTAGACCTCAAACCCAATCCAATATCCATAATTTTCTTTTTATGTTTAATACTGCTCCAGAGCATTGACTGTAACTATCGATGCGAGTTCAATATGTGTTGTATCTTTTGCAATGACTACGACATCATCAGCATATGCCCTGCATATCACTTTCTCAATTCCTGTGTCAATACCTTTAACTGTTTCTGTTAATTTTATCAATAGTAGCTCTAGGACAATTGCAAATAGGATCATAGATAAAGGACATTCTTGTGTTGTTGATCGCCTAATTCGTATAAGTTCACTCATCATCCCATTGATGATCATTTTTGTGGTCGCCTTGTTTAGTAAATTTTGATATCTCTTCCCCAAATCTCATCTTTATCATCGTTTGTTTCAGAAAGTTATGGTTAACTCTATAAAAGGCTCGATCGAGATCAAGTGAGAGGATGGCACCCTCTGAGATACTTGTGTTCATATAGCCTGTGACGTCACGATATTCTGACAGTAGTTGGACAATTGATCTGTTATATCCAACAGCAGCCTGGTGGTTTTAATCACCTTACGTATTTTATCTTGTATTCTGTGTACTAATAGCCTAGCGAATTTTTATAATCACTGTACAGTAAAGTTGTAGGTCTCTGTGGACTAATACTGCTAGGCCATCTACAAATTCCTCAGGAAAAGTCTTTGGTTCCATAATTTCACTGTATATTTGTATGAGTTTGTCTTTCAATTGTCTCCAAAAGGTTGCATAGAACTCAATTCCGATGCCATCTGGTCCCGGGGATTTGTTTTTGGGGCTTCTTTGGATTGCTGCATAAGCTTCTTCCTCATCAATTGTCTTATTAAGGTCTATTCGATCTTCATCGCTCAATTGTTGTTCTATAGAAGCTATTATTCTGTCTGGGACTATAGTACTATCTACTTTTTCGAACAGGTGCTTATAATAGTTGTGAACTTGTTGTTTTATTACATTTTGGTTTTTGTGGACTTCTCCTTCTTCTGTCCTCAGTTCTGTGATTAGATGTCTCCTCGCTCAGTGTTTTGTTTGCACTAGATGATAGATTGAAGCTTCTTCAGAGAATAAAGTGTCATGTACTCTGCTTCTGATTCCTTTGAGTTGTCTCCTCTTCATTGCTATTATTTTTGCCATGATTTTCTTAATCTCGAGAAGATATTTTCTTTCTGTTTCCACCTTTTTATATAAATCTCGTAAACAAAGATAGTAAAATTCTTCTTTTTGCTGTTGCCCACTTTTTTAATTCGTTGCTATAGGTCTTCAACATTCGTTGGATCTTGGGTTTCGCCAATTTTATCCACCAATCTATAGTTGACTAAAATCTTCGTGTCTGGTTACAGCATTGTTGCCATGTATCTGCGAAGTTCTGTTGTAGCTATTGATGCTCTAGAATAGATAAATTTAGTTTCCAGTATTCTCTCCCCGTGTATATATTTTGTTTATCTAGATTTATTTTGCACTGATAGGCAACATGGTCTGAGAATTCGACCGGCCACCATTCTGTTGTTTGTAGTTCACTCTTCAGCTCATGACTGATGTATATACGTTCTAATCGTGATGCAGATTTTCCAGTGGTATATGTAAACCCTGTAGTATCTCCGTATATTACTTTCAATATATCTAGTAATTTGAAATTGTTGATCCAATTCGATGCTCTTGTTGTAGTTGGGCATCTGATCTTTCTGATGTAAAAGGCAGTTGAAGTCTTCACCTAAAATAGTTTATCGGGTGTTCGTTCCCCTGTGTAAAGTTAGACTTTTTTTTTTTAAATATTCCGCCCTCTTGGCTCATTAATTACTACCTGAGGGAGCGTATACGTTTACTAATCTACTGTAGTACTGGCTATCGTGCAGGCTATAGTTCTTCCGTCTTCGGACGTTGTTACTTCTGAGGATTCAATAACGAATTTGGTTAAGATCGATGTTCCGATGCTGATACCGCCACCTATGTTGCTTATAGAATTGTAGCCAGAAATACTGACTAGGTTTACGTTTGTAACTTCTTACAGGAGTAGAATGTTAAGATTTGCTGCTCTAACATAGTCTTGCAGCATTTTCACTTTAAGAGGGCTGATAATCGAGTTTATATTTAGTGTTTTAGTTTTATCAAATAAATTGTTTACACGTCACAATTACCTAGCATTAACCTGCTGTTTCATTCTATATGCATATCCTCTGTCTGGGTTTCTTGCGGTTGGCCTTCTGCCCATTTGAAGTTATTGATTGCTTTCTCTGTATCTCTATCCGTTAGCTTATATTGATCAGGAAGTGATATTAGCGTAGGAGATACCGGGCCCTTCTCACTTACTTGCTTCTTTAATTTCTTTCCCCAGTTCTCACTTTTTCTAATATTTCCGTTTCTGATGTGTGCGTGGAGACTTTCCCGGCGTACTGAAGCAATGTAGTCTTCACGGGTGTGCAGCCGGATGGTGTTTTGAAAACACAACGTTTCGACAACCAGCTCGGTTGTCTTCATCAGGTGTCCGGTGTCTACAGGCTAACGAAAGCTGGCAGTCACCGCGTAGACTGGTTTAGCCTCATCATCATCATTGTCGTTTGTCAGCCGGGCGAACCCGACTGACTGGCTGTTTCACCGTTGTGCCGGTCTTCAGCCTCGGTGTTATTTTTGTTTTCGGTGTTGGTCAGTCCCCGCGCAGGATGAACTCCGTCCAGAGTGGCCTGGTTGGTAGTGAGGAGCAGCTACGCCCCAGCTCAATTACGGCTGTTGGTTTGCCACTGTTATGCTTGTGATGGCTGCCGTAATGGCGGCAGCTACTTGGGCCGGTATGGCTTTGATCGCTTGAAGGAGCGCTTCCATCTTGGTTTCGCTCTCGCCGTGGCAGGAGGGGGGGCTGCCTCGTGCGCCCATCCTGGTCAGCGGCATTACAGCCTAGTCGCAGCTCAGTTGAGCTGGTGTTTGGTGGAGTATTTGTCCTAGGACATTGCCTCCAAGTTAATTAGATGGGACATATCTTTGCTGTCGGTGTGTCTTCTCGTTTGGCTGTCAGTGTCTTCTTCAGTGGGTGGTTGCCGCCGCGGCCTATGTTCCTTTACAGAAATGGCACGCCGCGTTGTGTGTGGTGACGTTAATGCTGCCTCAGGGAGGCAGACAGGTCTTCTTTTGCAGTCAGATGGGCTGTCAGCTTAGTGAGGAGGGCGATGAGTTCGTCTAATCTTCTTTCTCGTAGATCGGCGGAATGTCTGGTGCAGGAGCGGTTGCATACTTCTCTGCCACCTCCGCTGTCTTCCCCTCTGGTGGTCTTCCGCCATTCTTGTTTCTTTGATTGCCGCTGTCTAGTAGTAGTTGTGCGATGCCTAGTAGGTTCCGGTGGCTTAGTTCTGCTCTCACGTTGTCTTGGCTGCAAGTGCGTGCGTATCCTTCGAGGATCAGGCTGAGTAGTCACTGGCACAGCACAGCACAGCGCACAGCGTCATCTAGATGGCTTACGCCATATTGTTGTTGCAGTACCAGGGTAACCCCTATGACTGCTGTCGACTTTGCTTTTTTTGAAGTGTCTTATGGTCAAATCGTCAGTTGTTATTGTTGTCTGATATTTGCTTGTTCTTGACGTGGCATCAGGGCGGTGATCAGCTGCGTGAGCAGCGTAACCACCACCGTGAGCTGGTCGCTGGGTCCGGTACGGCAGTGGCAGCGGTCGGGAAGTCGACCTTCACGGCGGCCGGTCGGCTGCCGACTGAACCCAGGAGCCGTCGTGGGCTGGTCTTGGCGACGCGGTGCGGCCCGCCTATGGAGCCCGCTCGTAGTCGCCGGTCTGGCAGTGTGAGGTGGCTTACTGGAGCGTGTCTCCTGCGGGGCTCTCTTGGGCGCCGTGGCAGCTTCAGAGCGATACTTCGCCTTCAGCTGCTTCTTCTTTTCGCAACCAGAGAAGCAGGCTGCGTGATTCAGTCCGCAGTTGCAGCAGACAGCCTCCTCCCTGGCTACGGTACATTCGGCAGCACGATGGTCAGCCCCACATCTGGTGCATCTGCGCCGGTTTTTGCACTCCTTTGCCTCGTGACCATGGAGCTGGCAGTAGGGCAGCCACCGCCTACTTGCCGGCTTGTTGCGGGCTGCGTATGGGGCCGACTTCGCTCACTTCTTTTCTTGATGTTGCGCTGCTGCTTCCATGCTCTGCAACCTCGATAGGAAGCAGCGTGTGAAGAGCCGCAGTTACAGCAGACGGCGTCCTCGCGACGCTGGTTGCATTCTGCAACATAATGGCCGCCTCCGCAGCGGACACATCTTGCTGGTTTCGTGCAGTCGATGGCTAGATGTCGGAAATTTTGACATCTGAAGCACTGTACCAACTCTCGTGGCGGTGGTTTTTCTGCTGATCTCGGCTTGTTGTTGCCAGGCCTCTTCATCTGGTGGCCTGGAAGCATGATTTCAAAAGATAGGGAGGCTTCCCGTAGCACCTGTGTGGCTGCCTCGAAGTCTGCGGGGCAAGACAGCAGAATCTTCAGTCCCAGGTGGTCAGGCCAGCTGTACATGGGGAGATTCATGGTGCTCTGCAGCTGGGCCAGTAATGTCCAGTAGTTCCCTGTTTAGCTGACGTGGATCGGTGGTATGGGACCCTGCTCCGGGCCCGAAGGGACTACCGATGCAGAAGAATCGGGCGACGGTGACTCAGGAGAATCAGGTGACGGTGGCGTAGGAGAATCTGGTGACGGTGACTCTGGAGAATCAGGTGACGGTGAGTCAGTAGATACAAGAGTATCAGTAGGTTGCTGCTGGATGAGCTGCTCTGTCCTCTCGTCTTTGAGAGTGACGTCTGTGTCCATCTTCACTGGTAGATCTAGGCCCGCTTTCGCGGGCGACCGGAACGGGGGTGCTGCTGGCCAGAACGCCGGCGGATTCTTCTTCGCTTCCTCCGCCATTCTGTCCAAGGCACCAAGGTTAGGAAAGGAGTTCTTCTTGGGCGGCATTCTCGGCGGGGTGGCGAATGCGTCTAGCGCTGTCTGCACCTCTCCGAGCTGCGCCGGACTCCTCCGCAGCGGGCCTCTGATGCAGCCCTCTCCTCAGTTGGTTGGGTCGCTGTTGCTCGGTGGTGGGGGGCGCTGCGTAGGACCGGCGTAGGCTGAGGCGGACCGGACAGCCGCCCCAGCTCGCTGCATGCGTGGTGGCCCCGCAGTTGCAGCATGTTGTTGCTTCTCTTGGTTGCGGGCAGTCCGCCACCCTGTGGTTTTTACCACATCTTAAACATCGCTGCTCTCCGGTGCAATTTCGGGCCAGGTGACCGAAGTTATTGCGGCTACCGCTTCCTCCGTGGTTTCTCCACGGACCACCAGTTTGGCGGGTCGCCTGGGCAGCTGAGGGGCGTGTTCTATTCCGTACTCCGTCAGGAACTTGCAGAGTAGTTGCATCTGTTGTGGGTGCTGCGGAAAGAACTTTAGACCGCCCTTGATGGGGATGGCTATTATTCATTTATTTATTTTCCATATACAACATAGCCCAGCACCTAGTATCTAATCTGGGCCCTTATTTCCATTATTTAACATGTACATATATTTTATCCTATATATATATAACGTATTAACATATAAACAATGAATCCAAGAAAATTTTGATTAAATTTCCAATATCTATTACATCTACTGTTATTAAACAGAATGGGCACCACACTACTACATCTACTACTACTACTACTATTGTCCCTAATATTACTACTAACATTAGTAATACTATTACTAATATCATTGCTACTACTACTAATACTACTATTACCACCACCAATTGTTACAGCCGCAGTTCGGTCCACTAGTGTTCATTTTTCTTGGTGTTGAGTGCGCTCCGAAAGTAGAGTCTCCTGGAACCGGCAGCAAAGTCAGCCGCCCCGGCCATCAAGAGTTGACCTCCTGGAATACCAAGACGGCCCCAGCTGTCGCTCAGAAGACGGCCTATCTGGAGCACACTGAAGTTCCTCCGACGATTGATGTTGCTCATTGTCGTAGGATATCTTCCGTCAATCCGGTGTTGTGAAAGTCAAACTTCCAGCATCATTGTTCCCTCCTCTTCTGCTATCTGTGGCCTTTGATTTCGCTCGGCATTTTTCCTTTTTATAAATTTCTCCTTCCAAAATTTTGAGGCTAGATCAGTTGCCTCGTCCAGAAAATGCCACAAACTTTCGTCGCCCAGTATGTCAAATATTCTCTTACCTTGCAGCCGAGCTTGTTGGTGTTCTCTCAAACTGGCTGTTATTTTACATTCCCATACCACGTGCTCCAGCGTACTTTCTTCACCACATTCGCACCTGTTTGAATCTACAATATTTCGACTTCGGAGCCAGCTATTGTATGGCCCGTGACCTGTAATGTAGTGTACCAATCCGGGAGAGGGATGAAGGTACTTCAACTTTAACCTCTCCTCTACGGATGGGAACATATCATATGCTCTTCGACCTGTTTCACTGTTGTTCCATTCTTGTTGCCATTCCGCCAATAGAAGCTTCCGAATGTGTATCTCCGATGTTGCTTCGCTGCCTACAATTTCTGCTACCTTATCTTGTTTCCCTTTTCTGAGCCAGTATATGGCACCCCGTTTCCTTACTTCAAGGTCCAGTGGCCATACACCAATGGCAACGGTTAATGAATTTGTTGCCACGGTTCTGTATGCTCCTGTCAGTCTTAAAAGTATTCCTCGTTGGACACGTCTGACTCGCTGTTTTAGTTTTATTTTTCTTAGATGCTTTGCCCACACACTTGCTGAGTAGCCCACTAAAGAGGATAAAATTGCGTCATGGTATAGTCTTATTGTTTGGACTGGAACAGTGAATTTTCGTTGGCCAATATTAATGATTTTATTCATGACCGCCACTGCTCTTGCTATTGTCTTCTCTAAGTGGGCTTCGAAGTTTAAACGTTCATCCAATTGAATGCCTAAGTACCTGCACACTGGGTTTCTACGAATTGATTTACCGTCGATTCTTATAGTAGGTTTTCGAGTCAGCTTGCCCTTGAGCAACATAAATGTTGTTTTATGTGGTGCTAAACTCAGCTTGACTTTACTGCACCATTGGCTAAGGCAGTTAAGTACTAGATTACTATTGTACTCAATTTCTGCTCTTGTTGCTCCTTCCACGAGTAGTAAAAGGTCATCAGCAAAAGCTATTAGACCTAGAAGTTCAGGTAATCTTTGTAATAGTTCAATCACTGGTTCCATCCCTATATCCCAGAATATGGGACCGCAAACTGAACCTTGCGGGCATCCTTTAATAAGGGTCTTTGTGATGAACGAGTTCTGGCATCTTAAGGAAGCAGTTCTAAATCTGCAATAGTCCCTGAAGGTGTAGAATAATCTTCTTGGACAACCAATCTCCCTCAGCCGTTCAAATAGGGCGGGCCACCATAAGTTGTCGAATGCTCCCGAGATGTCAATAAATATGCCCACTACATACTTTTTTGTACTGCTACAAATTATTTCCATCGACCGATTTATGGCATCCTCTGTCGACTTCCCGGTTCTAAATCCATATTGACTAGGATTCATTCCCAGAACTTCCCGGTGGTTTTGTAATTTTTTGCATAGAATCTTCTCTTGAACTTTGCCAAGCACATTCAATAAACAAATCGGTCGGTAAGATTTCGGTTGAAGAGGATCCTTGTCGTCTCCTTTCTTTAGAATTACCACCTCGCTATTCTTCCATATTCCCGGAACTCTACCCTGATATAGGCATTCATTCAGGAGCCTGCATAGGACGGGGGTTAATTTTATGATTAACTCCTGCAGACCTCGGCTGGAATTCCATCCGGACCGGGAGCCTTTCCTTTTTTCATTTTGTTTATCGCGGTTATTACTTCTTCGGGTGTAATATTATTTCCTTCCTCTTGACTCCAGCAGGGCTGCCACATGTTCGTTCGTAGTATAGCTTGTTCTACTGTTTCTTCTTCAGGGTTGTCATCAGGAAGCAAAACTTTTAATAACTCCTCCACTGAGTCTCTCCAATTTGTGGTTAATCGTCCATCTGTTCTTTTTACTGTGGATAGTATTGTGGGAGGCCTGATTTTAACTGCAGCTATTTTGTAAGGAATACCCCATGGATTGTTCATGAGATTTTCCCTCACGAAGACTTCCCAGCATTTTTGTTTTGTCTCTCTCTTCACGTCTTTGAAAATCTGCCTCTTCTGCCTGTAGCATTCGAGGAGGAAACTTCAGTCTGCTGCCACCATGTTTCGTTGATACGTTCTCCTCGCTCTTCTCATGTCTAGTCGTAGGTTCTCAAGTTTTTCTGTCCATATTTTGTCAGTGGGATCTACCATCTTTTTTAGTGGTATCGCCCGTTTCATGGCACTTTGTATTGCAGTTGTCAGCTTTCTTGCGGCTTTGTCTACATCGAAGTGGTTTTCTGGCAAATCCGGTGGAGTGAACACATTCCTTAATTTTTCCCATGAAGCTTTCTTGATGTTATATGCTGTTTTAATGTTTCCGTTGCCACTGCTTTCTTCTGTCTGCGTTCTACCCAATTCATAGACAATCAAATTGTGATCACTTGTTGTCATGTTGTCAAGTACTCTCCAAGCCCAAAGCAGATTTCCCGCAAGAATGTTTGTAACTGTTACGTCAATATTTGTTCTTGCGCCAACACTGTTGCAGAAAGTAGGAGGATTATATGCTTGGTTTCTAACCTCTAGACCCAATTCGCTTAACAGTTCTTCTAGAAGTTGCCCTCTCCTGTCAGTCTTCTTGCTGTGCCAAAGAGCAGACTTTGCATTGACGTCCGCTGCAATAACGAGTGGATAATTTCCCAGAGCTGCATCTATCTGCCGTATTCTATCTAGGTATGGGAAGATCTCGTCACTGTACTGGAAATACATGCTTACCATTATGAAGCTTCCCCATGCTGCTCTTATCTCAGCACATACCGTGTGTTCATCACATAACTGCGTAATTTTTGTAACCGTTATCTGTCTATTTAAAACGATTATTGCTGCCATTGGGTTGCTGTCCTCTGTGATTATTCGTGATGTTACAGGCATGTGCGGGATTTTTCCTTGCCCGGAGTACGGTTCTTGTAGACAGATAATATCTGATTTCAATTCCTCAGCCACCTTTCTGATTTCATGCAGAACCATGGCGTTTCCTTTAGTATTCAACTGAGTAACTTTTAACATAGAATTTACGGGTGTCTCGTATGCACATTGCACTGGGGCCAAGGTAGTCTTGTATCTAATAGAATGCGTCCATGGGTCATGACAAACTGCTTGTATGTTTCCTCAGGATCAAATATTTCTCCTCTTCTCCCGAAAATCTTGTGAACTATTGTGAGGAGCTGAGATGGATCTGTTGGAAGATTTAGTGATCTCAGTTGTATTCTGTCAATTGCCGAAGGTTGTGGGTACGTTATGTTTTTACCGCCAGGATGGAGGACTCTTGTCAAATGTCGGAGGGCAAGTGTAAGTGTATGCACTTCTTCGAGTATAGTTAGCCGAAGTGTGTGTGGGGATGGCTAGTATGATATCGGCTGTGAAGTCCTGGAGCTCGGTGATAAGCTCCACGTAGCCACCGTCAAACTGCGCCGTGAGTGGAAGGACTGGCCCCTGTTCCGGTCCCCCCTCCAGTGGCAGCTCGTCTTCCTCTGGATTTTCTTGTGGGTCCTCTTCTTCTACTGCCGGGTCTGCTTCTTGTGGTTCATCACGCGGGTATGGCATGAGTAGAAATCTTCGTTTCAGGACTTTGAGGTAGTCTTCCATGTTGAAGTTGTTGGCCCACAGCGTTGGGAACACCAACGCCTCCGGCCATAGCGGTGGCTTCATACGCGGTCCGCTACGGCGCTCGACTAGTGCCGTCTCCGCTTCCCCACCCAGGAGTGCTGGCAGTCCGTGGTACCGGTAGGCCCGCTCTGATTGGACGTGGGCGCAAACTCATTCTGCGGTCCGCTGCGGCCCCCGACCGGCGCCATTTGCTCCCTCCACGTCGCGCTGCGCCGATCCGTCCCGCTCCCCATCCAAGTCTACACAAGACAACTGTCCGCCCGCTTCAAGAGGCAGAGATCAACCCGGGCCCTCAAACCAGCAGCAGTCTCAGCACCAAAATGAAATTGTGGTGCTTTTAAACATGGTACAGTCGCTCCTCACAGCCGTGACAGCAATGATCACCGACCTCCCGCGACAAATCTCAGCTGAAGTGCAAAAAGCAATTGAGGCCACCCAACGTAGTGCAGCAAACTCAACCCAAAATGGCCAGTAAAATTGAAGGGTTAACAATCTGCGAATGGAATGCCAACGGCATATGGAGGCAAATGGGGGAATTCTCAGAATTCCTGCGCGATGAGCAAATTGACATCTGCCTCGTCAATGAGACTCATCTAAAACCACAGGTTAGAGCTACAGTCCCAAACTACAGCTGCTACCGAAACGACCGCTTGACTGCCGGAGGAGGAACTGCGGTGTACATCCGTAGATCAATTAAACATCATGAAGTAGCACTCCCCCAACTTGCAACAATAGAAGCAACGGCAGTTGCTGCTGAGACTTCACGTGGCCAACTACTAATTGCAGCCTACCGTAAACCAAGCAATGCGGTAGACAAAGACGACATAGCCACCTTACTGCGACTACGAGGCAACGTCTTTATAGCAGGAGACTTAAATGCGAAGCATCACCGCTGGAACTCGCGACTCACCAATACTGCCGGGAAGCAACTTCTCCAAGTAGTTGAAGCCAACGACGGGGTAATATGGGGACCCACTGAACCCACCATCTTCCAGCGCAGACATCTCCCTGACGTGTTGGATGTTGCAATCACAAAAGGGATGAATCACACCATCGCAATTGCAACAAAGGCAGCACTCTCATCAGATCATGTCCCTGTATTATTCTACCTCACAGAAAGTGCGTCCCTGCGTGATAATAGAAGATACAGAAACTTACACAACACTAACTGGGATGCCTATAAAGACATCATCGTGCAGTGCATACAAAATGCCGCATTACCTGAAACCGTAGGACCTAGTACGGCAGCAGAAAACATGGAAAAATGGATAAATGAGGCAGCTGAGGCAGCAACACCCCCACAGAGTGGTAACCAACGATGTCACTCCAAACAACTGCCCATGCACATCAGGGAGGCAATAATTGCCAAAAACAATCTCATTAGAGAGTGGCAGGTTACAAGAAACCCCGCCACAAAGAGGCGCATTAATCAAATGCAGAGGGACATAAAAGTCGAAGTACAAAAGCACAAGAACAGTGACTGGGCCGCCCTACTCACAACGATCAACACAGACGATGGGTCTGCTTGGAAACTTACCAAACGTATACTGCGTAAATCCAGCAGGCTCCCGCCTCTCACCGTGGGCAACAGCATAGTCTGTGACCCAATACAGAAGGCGGAAGCGCTAGCGGACTTCTTTGAAGCCAACTTTCGGCCCGTTACTGACCATCTAGACTTAGAACACATAAGGCATGTAGAGGAAAGACTTCAAAGATTCCTCAACGTAGACACCCCTGCAGATGACGTCATAAACCCCATCACGGTGGATGAAGTAGTTACAACAATTAAACAACTTCCTTCCAATAAAAGTCCTGGACATGATGGTATTGGTGCGCCACTTCTTAGGCACCTACCACCTTTAGCTTTGGAATACCTAACCTCATTGTTCAATCAAATTTTGATCACTGGAGAATATCCAAGCACCTGGAAACAAGCGGACATAATAGCAATTCCTAAGTCAGGCAAAGACAAAAGATCTCCTCGATCTTATCGTCTAATCAGCCTCCTTCCGGTCATCTCAAAACTTTTTGAAAAATTGTACCTCAAAAGGATACGCCACCACATAGACCAGGAAAACCTACTACCAGATGAACAGTTCGGATTCCGCAAAAATCACTCCACTCCGCAACAACTGCTTCGACTTACAGAATCAGCATTTGAGGCAGTTGAAAAAAGAGAATATTTTGGCGCCATTCTCCTAGACGTCTCACGTGCGTTTGATTCTGTGTGGCATCAGGGACTACTGTATAAACTCATCACGCAAGGATTCCCCATGTCCCACATAAGACTGCTCAAAAACTACCTGGAAAACAGAACGTTCAGAGTACTGTCTGAGGATGCAGTCTCCTCATCTAGAAACATCTGTGCCGGCGTCCCACAAGGCTCCGTCATAGGTCCCGTGCTGTACAGTCTTTATACGGCTGATGTGCCACGAACCGAACAGGTAGAAACTGGACTATACGCGGACGACACGGCATTTTTCACACGCAGTATCAGAGCAACCCACGTGAAGACAAAATTACAGAGAGCCAGTAACAACATCGAAAACTGGGCCAAAAGATGGCGCCTAGCTTTCAACGCCACCAAAAGCCAGGCGATAATAATATCCAGAAGGAAAATACCACAGCTTGATCCAGTGATGCTATTTAATGAGGGAATCCAATGGACCAAAACAGCAACTTACTTAGGAGTGATGCTCGACACAAGACTAACTTGGAAAAACCATGTCAACAACCTCAGGTCAAAAGCAGAAGGTAGAATGCGGACACTCTACCCCATACTCAACCCAACAACCACATTACCACCTGACCAGGCACTTCGAATCTATACATCACTGGTCAGACCGGTGTTAGAGTATGCTGCTGTTGTGTGGGGAAATGCAGCGACCACGCACATTAAAAAGCTTCAAACTGTGCAAAATCGGGCCATCCGATTTGCTTGCAAACTCCCAAGAGAAACGCCTTCCACTATACTACATCAAGTCAGTGGTTTACAAACATTGAAACAGCGTTTCAAAGAAACTGCCGCCAAATTCTACAACAAGTGTACAGGATCTGAAAACAGATTAATAGCCAGACTTGGAAACAGAGCACATTATAATGATAACATTAGGTGGCCTGACCACCTCCTACTATAACGACGAACATGGAGCTGACTACTCCCATTATGCCATACCCATAATGAAAACTTAATATAATTAAAATGGAAGGTGATACGATAAGCGTAAGAACTTCCCCACACTCCGGGATCTAGGCCACCCGGTTAATGTAGTCTGAGGCCGTCCCGCTCCCGTCGGAGATCCCTAATAACAGGAATCCAGGCTTCACTCAGATGGAGCCCTCCATCCCGGTTAATGTTGTTGTTATTAAGCCTGATTTCTAGTGCCTAACTTATGACTGTCTCCCAGAACTATGAGGCCCTGGCCAACGCTACAGTCTTGTCGAACTCGATTCTATGCTCCTCGTCGAAGGCGTGCTCGGCAATTGCAGACTTTTCAAGTTGCATCAGCCTTAGGTTTCGTCTGTGCTCGGCGAGGCGCTCTTGGATCGTTCCGGTTGTCTGGCCGATATACACCTTACCGCATTCGCACGGTATGGAATAAATTCCCGGTGTTCTTAGGCGCACGTCATCTTTTACCGACCGCAGCAAATCGCGTATCTTGGCGGGAGGTTGGAAGATACTTTTAATCCCGTGCTTTCCAGAAGTCTCCCAATCTTTCCCGACGTGTTCCCGGCATATGGGAGAAAAGCAAGATTTTTTGGTTGTACTTCTTGCTCCGGCTGTGGTCTTGGTGGCTTCTGAGTGAAGGCCCGCTCTATCTGCCGTCGAGAGTAAGCCACCAAGACCACCGCCGGAGCAAGAAGGTTAACCAAAAGTAAGAAGATTAGCAGAAGAAATGAATTTCGACGTACTGTGCCTTCAAGAACCGTACACTAGTGCAGGGAGGGTACCACACATGCCTGTAACATCACAAATAGTATGTGAAGGTGAACATCCAATGGCTGCTATAATTGTACTTAACAGGAACTATACAGTCACGAAAATTGCCCAGTTATGTAATGAGAACGTTACCTGCGTTGAAATAACAACACATAATGAAAGAATTGTGATTGCTAGTCTGTACTTTCAATATAGTGACGAAATAGATGGATACCTTGAAAAAATGAGGGAAATCGAAGAAGCAATGGGAAACAGACCAGTAGTGTACACAATGGATGCCAATGCTAAATCTCCACTCTGGCATAGTAAGATCAGGGATGAGCGAGGAATATCGTTAGAGCAGACTATTTTCGAACTGAATCTGGAAGTTATGAATAAACCCTTAAATCCCTACACATTCCAAAACAGAGCTGGTGCAGCAACAAACATAGATGTAACATTAGCAAATGGGAAAGCTTTCAGATTAGTCCAAAACTGGAAAGTTGGGCAAAATCTAACAACATCAGACCATAACGTCATCTATTTCTCCATATCTAATGCCCAAGAACAAGATATGATAGACGAATGTTGGTCATATTCCTATAAAACAGACTGGAACCTATTAAGAAGATCCTTTGAACTACCAGCACTGCCAGAAATGTCAGATAATGTTGACCTAAAGGCGATAGAACTGACGAATGCGATACAACATGCCATGAAGGTATCAATAGTGCAAAAGAGAAAGCTCAATGATAAAAGATGTATTCTGTGGAACGAAACGCTTCAGAGGTTAAGGACAAAAGTAAGGAGAACTCGAAGGCACTACCACCATGCCAAAACTGCCGCTGAACGTAGCTGGACACTGGATCAGTACAGGTCAGCGAAAGCTGAGTACCATCAGAAACTTCAGGATGTTAGACTAACAAGCTGGGAGACATACATTAGCCAAAACTTGTTATTAAACCCATGGGGACTTCCGTACAAGCTAGCTGCGCAGAAGATAAAATCACCTACTATTTTTTCTACGCTCAGGAAAGGAGATGGAAGTATGACAAGCAGTTGGCAGGAATCGGCGGAACTTCTCCTGAAAACGCTCTTGCCGGACGACCAGCAGGAGTCCGATTCAGAGGAACACAAACTCATAAGGCAACTAATGAATAACGAATATGAAAACGACATGTTGGTTCTACCATTCGCTCAAGAGGAAGTAAGTACCGCAATAAGCGCGCTGAAGAGAAATAAAGCACCAGGACCTGATGGGATAACAGCAGAAGTCTTGCAAGCCTTAAGTCAGCAAATAGTTCCTTACCTTACCGAATTGCTGAACGCCTGCCTGCTGCAGGGAAGGATACCTCATAGTTGGAAAACATCAAGCATAAAAATTATAAGGAAAGGAGAAGATAAGGACCCTACACTACCAAAGTCTTACAGACCAATTTGCCTGCTAAATACACTTGGGAAAATTCAAGAAAAATTATTATGTAAAAGAATTAAAGAATTCAGATTATTGAAAGGTATGAATCAGCAGCAGTTCGGCTTCCGGAAAGGCAGGTCAACAGAGGATGCGATAAATGAAGTTCAGAGGATAGTCAACTCGACAAACAAAAAATATGTCATTGGCATATGTATCGACATTTGCGGCGCCTTTGATAACTTATGGTGGCCGAGTATGTTCGCCCGACTAAGGGAGTTAGGATGCCCACGAGTGTTGTATGAGAGCTTCAAAGACTACTGTCGCGGAAGAACTGCAACACTTCAGAGCTCTGGTCAGAAACTGACAAAGCATCTCACAAAAGGATGTCCACAAGGTTCAGTATGTGGCCCAGAATTCTGGGATATTGCTCTGGAACCTGTCCTTAACAGACTCATGGGTCTGGCAGAGCTTGAAGGAATCGTTGCCTTCGCAGATGATATCTTGCTGCTGGTTGGAGGAAATAATAGAAGAGAGATCGAGACAAACACCAAAGAAATAATGAAAGTAATGGAATGCTGGTGTAAACAAGTTAAGCTCCAGCTAGCACCAACAAAAACCCAATACATTTTGATGAAAGGAACACTGAAACGCAACCCCACTGTGAAGCTTGGAGAAAATTCCATTAAAAGACGCAAAACAGTAAGATACTTAGGAGTTGTTCTGGATGAACATAGGAATTTCAAAGATCACATTGACTATATATGCCAAAGAACGATTGCAGCAATGAACAAAATAATTAGCATTGGGCAAAGAAGATTTCTAATCCCACTGCCGACTATAAGACTGTATCATGGTGCCATTACCACAGCTATTGCAAGTTATGGAGTGAGCACATGGGCGCATAGGTTAAGATTGGTTAAGCCTGCAAGGGATATCAGACGAATGCAACGAGGAATTCTCTTGCGTCTTACAGGCGCATTCGGAAGTACCCCAACTGATGCACTTACAGTCATTCTCGGAATATGTCCTTTAGATCTGGAAATAAGAAAAAGAGCAGCATGTTACTGGCTACGAAAAGGAAACTTAGACAAGATAACAGAAATCCTGGGTCAAGTGGCAACCAAGAAGACAGACATCAAAAATTGTATTTTGAATGAATGGCAACAGCAGTGGAACAATTCTGAAACCGGAAGGAGAGTATTTGAAATTCTTCCTGACATCAGAGAGAGGATACGTATAAAGCACTTCAATCCATCCCGAGGGTTAATACATTTCCTCACCGGTCATGGACCGTATGAAACATATCTTCATAGGATCAATAGGACAGAGAATGATCTATGTGCGTGCGGATCTCTAGGAACACCTGAACATAAACTGTTTGAATGTGCTCTAGTTGATGATCAAATCAAACAGTACAGAATGAAGCTCATGGGGAAAACTGTCAAGGAAATTATGAAAGACAACCTCCTCCTGAATGAACTCGACAAGCTGGCAGATGCTGTGTCAGATGCAGCCAGGGAGCAGTATCGGCTTCAGCATAGCCAGCAACCTGCCGGAACACAACAAGCCATTTAAGGAATGAGACAAGATACTCTAAACGGACGAGACACAAACAACTAAGTGGGACGCTGATGCCGGAAGTGTGGCTTCTGGAATTTACCGAAGCTTATTTCTTCAATGGATGCCAGCGTTAAACGAACTTTTGAAAACTCAAGATGTTCAGTTATTTAGTATTAGTGGGTAATATTTTTTTACTAACAGGTTGATAAATTACAGTGTGTAGTAATAATAGTTAATTGTTTGTACCATTTTCGTAGTATATAGGATTTGTGTTAATTTTACAAAATTTTTGTTTATTATAAATTTCAATACAGTATTAAGAAATAACGGTTCGTTGTAGACTCTAGATAACGAACCATCTGAATGTACAGTTAAATAAATAAATAAATAAATAAAATAATAAATAACCAAAAACTCTTGCTTTTCTCCCATATGCCGGGAACACGTCGGGAAAGATTGGGAGACTTCTGGCGCAGCACGGGATTAAAAGTATCTTCCAACCTCCCGCCAAGATACGCGATTTGCTGCGGTCGGTAAAAGATGACTTGGGCCTAAGAACACCGGGAATTTATTCCATACCTTGCGAATGCGGTAAGGTGTATATCGGCCAGACAACCAGAACGATCCAAGAGCGCCTCGCCGAGCACAGACGAAACCTAAGGCTGATGCAACTTGAAAAGTCTGCAATTGCCGAGCAAGCCTTCGACGAGGAACATAAAAACGAGTTCGACAAGACTGTAGTGTTGGCCAGGGCCTCATAGTTCTGGGAGACAGTCATAAGTTAGGCACTAGAAATCAGGCTTAATAACAACAACATTAACCGGGATGGAGGGCTCCATCTGAGTGAAGCCTGGAATCCTGTTATTAGGGATCTCCGACGGGAGGGGGACGGATCGGCGCAGCGCGACGTGGAGGGTTTTTTTTTTTTTTTTTGTGTCACTGCCTCAACGGCATGTTTGTGGCCCCGCTACCTTAAGTAGCTCTACCTAATGTGTCACTTGTTTGGGATGGGTTATTTTTGGGGATGCTTTTTATTCTCTTTAAGGGGGAAAATGGCTATGGTATGTCACTGATATCCTTGCGAATATCAGGTGACATCCTTATTAAAAACCCCTTTAGGTTTTACTAAGTCCGTTGGGGATCATCGTCGTAATCAGCTGTGTTAGGAGCTGGACGACTTTCCCCAACTGGTTGTCTGGTTCGTCTCGATGGTCATGGCTGTAGCAGCGTAGTGGCTGGTGGTAGACCGCTTCCCTGTTCAGTGGTCTCAGTTTGTGGCCTCTTGGATCGTCGCTGGTTGATTTCCTGGTCTTCTTCTCTTCGTATTTTCCATTTCTTGCATTCCTGGTGTGGCTTGGTTGGCGTCGGCTGCTGTCGGCAGAGGCTAGTAGCTTCTTCCTCACAGCACATCCGCCGTAGCTCGCCGCGTGGTCAGCCCCACAGTTCGCACACGTCGGCGTGGCTTCACGCGGACGCGCGCAGACCGCGACGCTGTGGGTTCCCCCGCAGCGGACACAACGTAGTTGATTGCTGCATTCATACGCCCGATGCCAGAACCCTTGGCATCGGAAGCATTGGTTGATCGTGCTTGGTTTCCTATTCCGAACACTCCTGGAGTTTCGGTCTCTGCCTTGGTGACTGGTTCCCTCTGGGTGCTCGGTTGCTGGTTCTGTCACGGGTCGATTCTGTCCAGCTTCTGGTAGTGACTTGTGGTTCTCGCCTCGTCCAGACCCATCTGGTTCCATGGTTAGAGATGTTGTGTTTTCCGCACTTGGTTGCGTACTGTCTAGGCACCTCCGTCCACCGAGGTGGTCGATTGCAGTCCCGATAGTCGCCTGGAAGGTGCTGTCGGTGATGAACGCAGCCAGAGCTGCCCGTGTCTTCTCTGGAATCGATGCCATATGGTGGAGTATCTCGGACATGGTTGCCTGCTGGGGCGGCGAGATGGCTTGAAGCAGATGGTCCATGGCTGCTTGGGTGGTGACTGTCTGGTTGTCGTTCCTGGGTGCGTCGATTCTTTGTGACGCAGTGCCCTCTGTCTCCCGTGAGTGGGGTGGTTTGTCGACTTGCTTGTTGATCGGCGTGGCGGGGAGTTCTAACGTCTTCATCTTGAGGAGTTTTTCATCGAGGGCATCCAGGTATTTGTCCTCGTCGAAGTTTCCTGCATAGACTGTCGGGAACGGTACATGCCTAGACCAGTCCATTTCTTCCTCGATAATTGGCTCGGCGAGGTGTGCGTACTTCGATTCGCAAAGCGTTCGAGTCAGCACCTTGGTGGTTTCGGAGGGTAGACGCCAGGCATAGACTTTCTCGCTGGTCTTGACTCTAAGCTCTAGCGCCCATGGGCCTCCTTCCTTGAGGAGGTACTCGATGAGCTCCTTGATGGTGTAGTCTGCCGAGTCGAGGAAATACTCGTGTGTCGGGGTGTAGCATCGAAAAGTAGATCGGGGCGTCAGTGCCCAGCCGGCTGTCGTTGTCCACAATGTACTGTGGCGACGACCAGCATGAGCTTCCCGGCGAGTGCGAAGTTGTGGGTGAGGCATCATGGCTGCTCGTGCTTGCTCTCGGATTCTCAGCGTCCTTCCCTGCCGCATGGCTCCGGCAAGCAAATGGCGCCGGTCGGGGGCCGCAGCGGACCGCAGAATGAGTTGCACCCACGTCCAATCAGAGCGGGCCTACCGGTACCACGGACTGCCAGCACTCCTGTGTGGGGCCAGCCAGAGCAGCCATTCTCGTTCTTCCTGAAACAAAAAGAACAGTGTATGCTGGAGGTTGCTGTCTTTCGATATTTCCTCCTCGGGGATTAGTTGATGGGATAAAACTTTGCGTGGGGTTTGTGATCACAGTTGGCTAGTTAATTTGTCATAATTGTCGGAGCGTCCAAACTGTCAGATCCAGTAGTCTTCTGTGCCGGCCTGGACGAATTTCGTACCGGCCAAGCACGCTGATCAACGGATTAGTGCTGGTTTCCGCCTTCTTGTAGAAGGCAGTGGCCAGCACTCGGTAACGGTCTCTTAGGGGCATGATGCCGGTGGCTTCATGAAGATCCGCTGTCGGGAAACGGTGGGGGAGGTGGAGGGCACGTTTAAGTGCCCTGTTTTGGATTGTCTGCAGTCGTCGCAGGTGGGTGTGAGCGGCATATCCCCACACTGGGCAGGCGTACTCGATGAATGGCCTGACCAGGGTGAGGTATATGCGCACTCCCACGGACGGTGACAGTGCACTGTTCATGTTTAGGAGGGGGTAAAGCTCGTTTAGCCTGGCGCTTGTCCTTCTACGCACATCGTTGATGTGCGTGCGCCAGGTGAGCTTGGAGTCCAGCATTACCCCGAGGTATCTAAGTGAGGTACTCCAGGCAATGTCGGATCCGTTCAGCCTCAGCAACTGGGCCGGTTGGCCGCCGTTGCGTGGGCCGTACTTCCTCGTGAAAACGATGGCCTGGGTTTTGGTAGGGTTGACGTCAATGCGCCACCTCCTAGCCCAGGCCTCCGTCTTCTGGAGGACTCCTTGCAGTCGGGCGGTGGCGACGGCCTTACTCCTGCAACGGGTGATGTAAGCCGTGTCGTCCGCGTACGTGGCTGCCTGTACACGGTCTGCCGTTGGTACGTCAGCCGTGTACAGAGTGTACAGGATGGGGCCTAGGACGGACCCCTGGGGGACTCCTGCAAGGATGTTTCTGATGCCTGACTTGACTCCGTCCACCTTCACATGGAAGGTGCGGCCAAGCAGGTAGGACCTGATAAGCTTTACCAGTGGCCCCGAGAAGCCCTGCTGGTAAAGCTTCAGTAACAACCCAGAATGCCAGACCGAGTCAAAGGCACGCGCTACGTCCAAGGACACCATAGCGCAGTACTCTTTGTGGGCGAAGGCATGGGTTGCTGTTTCCACAATGCGGAGCACCTGTTGGGTGGTCGAGTGTCCGTTGCGGAAACCGAACTGGTGGTTGGGCTGGAGACTGCTATCTGAAATGAAGGATTGCATCTTCTTCAGTAGCAGCCTCTCGAAGACTTTGCTGATCGACGGTAGGAGACTGATGGGCCTGTAACTCTGGGGGAGACTGGGGTTCTACCCGCTCTTGTGGAGCTACTATTTCAGCATGTTTCCACCGTTGCGGGAAGACCCCTGTCCGCAAGATGCGGTTGAAGATGTCTGCCAGAAACCCGTGGGCTTCTGGTGGCAGATTCCTCAGGCATCTGTTCCCGATCCCGTCGTGGCCAGGAGCCTTGTTTGGCCGGAGCCTTGCAAGACAGCTGGCCACCTCCTCATGGGAGACGGGGTCTATCACCTCGTCTCCGTCGTCAGCTTGCAGGAAAACGCGCAGGCGGTCCTAGGTGTCTCTCAGTACCTGATCGTCTGCGGGCGTTTCGGAGGGACGGAAGTTGCGCTTGAATCCATCGGCCAAGGCATTTGCCTTGCCTTCTGTTCGATGGATGGGACCATTTGTACCTTCCAGGGGGGGATTCTCCGCTTCCGCCTTGTGAAGCTGCGTGTCTGGGCCCACAAGGTCCCGTCGTCTGGGGTTAGCGCCGAAAGTCGGGCATCCCATAGTCGGTTCCTGTGGTGGGTCAGATCCGCTTTCAGTTGCTTCTGAAGGCGGTTTAGGAGTCTTCTGGTGTCGGGGTTGTGGGTCAGCTTCCACTCCCTTGCAACCCCATTCTTGTGCCTGATGGCAGCAAGAAGGTGGGGCGGCAAGTGAAGTGTTGGGGGTCTCCTTGAGTGAAGCGGGGTGGAGACTGATATAGCCTCCTCCACCATTTCCTCGAAGGCCCTGATCGCCGCGTTTGTGTCCTCTACTAGCTGGTCAACCAGTGAGGAGGACAGCGACTGCTTGAAGCTTCTCCAGTTGGTCTTACGGAGGTCATGGGATTCTGGGCGCGAGTCAAGCCATTCACCTGCGTCCACTTCCAATGTCACGGGACAGTGGTCGGAGGACAGCTAGTTTACGGCTCGACCAGTGACAAGGCCTGTCAGGCCCCTGGTGACTACTATGTCCAGGACGTCCGGGAGTGCTCATCCGAACCCCAGACATACATGCCCAGCGTATTGGCGAGCCTCCGTAGCTTGATGCCTGCCAAATTTCGGACCCTGCTGTTCCAGTCGGGGTGCTTCACGTTGAAGTCGCCTCCGAAAAGAACCTTGCCCCTAATAGAGGCAAGTGCAGTGATGTCCGCTTCCAGGGTGTTCCTGTTGTCCGCAGCTGCAAGCCTGCATGGGGTCGGTAGAGTGCCACCACTGTGAGTCTCCCCCCAGCGGTGGAGACCTCCACCCCAACAGCCTCGATAGTCTGCAGACCAGGTACCCTAGCTTGGCAGTGGGGGATTCCACTCCTGATATATATCGCTACGCCTCCCCCTGCGGTTAGGCCGTCGCGACGATAGCAGGAGTAGTTTGCCACTGATGCTCGGAGTCCTGGCTTGAGGTGCATCTCGCTAACTAGACACACATCAATCTCCTGCTCTTGGACGAAGTGCCTGAACTCCAACATCTGTCCAACAATGCTGTTTGCATTCCACACGCAGAATTTCAGGCTTCTAATGTTAGGCCGTCTATTCATTGTGGTTCGTGCAAGGGCTTGTGGTCGTGGTGGCCTGGGCCGTCCTCACTGAGGCATGGACGCTGCTTGTAAGCAGGTCCATCTTCAGGACGAGGGACGAGGGCTTACACCGTCATCGTCAAAGTCTCTAGCATTGCGCGGAGCGCTTCCATGCCGTCGACCGGTGACGATGTGGTGTTTGTCGGGCGGGGGGGGGGGGGAGGGCCTTTACGGGATTCTGCTCGGCCACCTCCATAGGGACAGAGGTGTCAGCAGGGGCCTGGCTGCCCGTTGCAGCTTGGGCGAAGGTTACATTCTCGATGCGGCCGTTTTCTCCGCCGACTGCTTCTTCTGAGCAGGGTTTCCTCCTTTTTTGGGGGGATTCCTCAGCTGGGGGGGGGGCTTCTGCTGGGCGGGTTTGGGGGGTTGGGGCTTCTGCTGGGCGGGTTTGGAGGTCTTCTGATGGGTGGGTTTAGGGGGCTTCCGCTGCGGGAGCTTTTCCTGCTGCGGGTTCTCCTCCTGGGCAGGAGTAGTACCCTGGGCAGCAGGAGGCTCCTGAGCTTCAGTCCTGGTCTGGGGCTGGACTTTTTGCTGGCGTCCTTTGTCCCGGTTTCCCTCTTGGGACTGGACGCCACGTATACGGTCACGGGCCCGCTTGAACGATGGACAGCCCTTGTAGCTCGCTACATGGGCGCCACCCCAGTTACTGCATTTCGCAGTTGATCTGTCCTTTTGGACCGAGCAGGATTTCGAGTCGTGTGCACCTGCACACTTCACACAAACCGGGCTCATGTTGCAGTGACGTGCAACATGGCCGTAGGCCTGGCAGTTGAAATACTGCTGCGGTCCAGGTGACGATCGGAGAGTTTCTGCACTCACCCTGAGGTGGTAGATGCTCTAAACCCGGAAAAGCTCTCTGTTCTGTGGTGTGTCTGGGACAACCACGAGAAACAGAGGCATCTCCGCGTTAGTGCCGGGGCGCTTTAGCTGGGCTACCGACTGGACGTCGTAGCCCATTGCTAAGAGTTCCTCTTTGAGGTCCTTCACTGGGAAGATCCTCGGGAGTCTACGTATCACCACCTTCACGGTTTTAACCGTTCCGGTGGGGAACAGGTAGAAGGGGGTTTTACGCTCCTCCAGCATCTTCCTTACACAGGTAAAATCCTCCACCGTCGTGAAAGTGAATTTGATCTTATCGCCCCCGGCCGTCTTGGCCTGGAACGGATCCTTCACTACGGTTTTCACCCACTCGTGGAGCTTCGTGTAGCTTTCACTAAACTCCACGACGATGGGTGGGAGGTTGGCTCTCCCGGTCTTCGGAGCTGACGGGGCCGACGTCTGGTCGGCGTCCATCCTCTCCGGAGCCAGTGAGGGCTGACGGGAGGGGGGAGGGGTTGTCCTGACTCTGGGAGCTGGCTCGGGGACAGTCCGCCGCCCTACCGGGCCAGAGGCTTGCGGCCGGTCGCACAAGTGCTCCTTGGCCTCTACCTCCTTCGATAGGCAGGCGTACCCGTTATCGAGGACCAGCTGCTCGGGAGACAAGGAGGGAGGGGTCCTGCAGGTGCGCCTGGCAAGTATGTAGTCACCAGCGCCGAAGCCGTGGCTCGTGCTGGCGACTGGCGTATCTTCCAGGCAGCGGGAGGTGGCGGTGGAGGGGGGAGGATTTCCAGAGGCGGCCTTTTTGCCCTTGCGGGAAGAAGGACGCACCACCGGACTACTTCTGACCCCGTGGTTGCCTCGGGGGTCCGCTTTAGGCTGCTTCACCTTGCCAGCCTGGAGTGGAGAGCGGACCCTCTTGGTACCACGGTCGTCGGGGGTTACCTCACTCACGGTTGCGGGTTGGATAGCTGGTGGAGCCTCAACCAGCGCTTCCATGTCAGGGGTTTCTTTGGTAGCGGGCTGGGTTGGCCGCTGTGCCTCAGGTGGAAGAGTCTCCACCGTGGTCAGCAGCACCTCCAGCGCACTAACAAAGGGTTTGGTAAATGAGGGGGGTGGTAAGTCTCGAGGGAGAGGGAGTCTGGCGCGTCATCATTCATTGTCGTCGGTCCTGTCAAGCTAGGGGGTGCCGCTTTAGGGTGATTCGTTGTCACCGTTAGGTTGCCGTCACCCAGAAGCGGCCCTAATCACACGCACGCTGGTCTCTGCACAAGTGCAGGGCCTGGCACGGTGATCTGTCTACTCCTAGGAGGACAGGGGAGGATGCCCCTCTAACCAAGATTGCACTGCGTGGGCCTGGTCTGACGACTTTGCTTTTTTTGAAGGGTCCACGCAGCAACGGGCGAAGATAGTCTGGTCTTAGTCTGGGTAGTCAGTACCTTGGTGAAGCTCGCAAGCCTCAACCGAAGGTTGGGGAACGCGGCAGGCGACTCTTGCGCTGCCCCTCTCCGAGCGCGACTGCGCTACGCTGCTTTTTTTTTTTTTTTAAATGACCTCAGCGGTCGTTATACTACAGTCCCACTACCTTGAGCAGTTTTACTGGTTTGGTACAAGTTTTGTTTGAGGGCACTGTTTATTGTTCGCTTGGGGGGATAAACCTGCTTTGGCCTAACCTTGCGGTACGGCCTTAATGGAAACCCCCTTATTTATGTATTTATTTATTATTTGTTTGTTCTAATTTTTACGAGTTACTATATTCTAATTCAATAGTACTGCGGGGTAGTTTGTATTTATGCCAGGGTTTGGGTCTTTTGGTGCCGAGTTCTTTCAGTCTATTATCATTGTTGTTCCTGTTTTGGTCTAGTCTGGTATAAAAGTTCATGCTCTGGTGGTATATTTCTTCTTTAATTGTAGGCAGTCCCGTTAGGTCATGTAATTGTTTGGTGGTGTAAATATTGGTGCATTTAATATCATCCTAAGACATCTGTTTTGTAATCGCTGTAGCATTTCAATGTTTGATTTCGCTGCAGCTCCCCAGACTTGGCATCCATACAACATAAACGGTCTTATGACCGTTTTGTAGATTCTTAGTTTAGTCTCAACCATCAGTTCTCCGCTACGCAGGACTGGAAAGAGGTTTAAAATCACTGCGAGACTTTTTTTGAATCGATCTCTAATGTGCAGATGGAATAGTAATTTTTGATCAAGTATAATTCCTAGGTAACGGTGTTCTATTACCCATGGGATTGTTTGTGCTGCTATTATTATTCTTGGGAGGCGATCAAAGTCTGGTCTCTTTTTTGTAAAATATACAGCCGCACATTTACCAGGGTTTATTGTTATTTTGTTATTCTGGCACCATAAGAATATTTTATTGAGAGCCCGTTGTAGTCTTTTGATGTTTTTTTCGTGACTGTATCCTATGGTAAAGACAGTAATATCATCTGCGAATAGAGCGATGTAAACTTTCTCCGGGCACGGGATATCGTTCACGTAAATGTTAAACAGGGTCGGTGAAAGTACTGCTCCTTGTGGTATTCCTTCTCTCATCGTTTGTTTTGTCGACTGTTGACCATCTACAGTCACATAGAATTGCCTATGTTTCAGGAAGTTACCTATTAGTTTTGTATAGCACCGGGGAATATTCGTGTTTGTGTCCATCTTCACGACTAGTTTATCCTTCCACACTTTGTCATATGCTTTCTCTATATCTAGAAAAGCCGCCGCCACGGATTTTCCTTTGTTGAATGCTCCCACTGTTTCCTCCACCAGGTGTAGGAGTTGTGTTACGGCAGATGCTTTTGGTTGAAACCCATGTTGTTCTTTTCTTATTGTTTTATTTTGCCATATATTTGCTGCTATCCTCTTGTAGACAACCCTTTCCATAACCTTTGATGTGGCGCTAAGGAGGTTAATGGGTCGGTAATTTTCAGGTTTTGTATGATCTTTCCCCACTTTTGGTATTGCCACAATCCTCGCCGTTTTCCATGACTCAGGATAGTAGCCGGTAATCATTGATGCGTTGATTATTCTCGTGAGTAGTACTATCCCTTTTGTCGGTAATCGTTTTAGCTGTTCGTTTCTTATATTGTCCGGCCCTGCCGCCTTATTATTGGCCAGCTTCGTGATTATCCCTCGTACCTCCTTCGGCGTTGTCAATTCCGGGAGTGTATTCGCTGGTTCAGTTCGAATGATATCGGCTCGGTTCTTTATTTCTTCCTCTTCTCTTTTTTCCTTTCCCTCTAAAGACTTTTGCGGTGTCATGTAGTGTTTCTCAAACGTTTCTGCGAGTATTTCCGCCTTCGCGACAGGGGTGAACATGGCTCCGGTAGGTCCAATTATTGCCGACTTCGCTTGTCGTTTCGTCTTCAGTGCCCGGATAAGTTTCCATGCATCTCTGTTGGTGAGTAACAAGTTGGCCATTTTGTCCTCCCACCTCTCTATTCGATTTTCCCGTAGTCTGTCTTCTAGTTGTCTTGAAAGGCGGTGATATTCTCTCCGATCTTGAGGGTCTCGATATTTTTGCCATAATTTTCTATATCTATTCTTCAGGTATCTTAGGTCTTCCAATAACGGTGGTAAGTCGGCATTGTTTGTTTCTTCAAAACTTGTAATCGTTGAAGCCTTGCTATTGGCTGTCTGAATTGTATTCTCCAGATGTTTTACTGCTTTATCTATTTCTTCTGGCGTATTAACTGCATGTGTTGTGTGGATTTTATTGTGTACTAGGCGGGTAAAATATTTCCAGTTTATTTCTGTTATTTTCTTTATCGGTTTCTCCGATGTTATCCAGTTGCTAAGCTTGATGTTTACAGGCTGGTGGTCTGATGAAAGGTCGTTTTTCGTCTCCAGTTGGACATGTTGTGTGATATTTTTTATTACTGCTATATCCAGAACATCTGGGTAGTGTTGGTGATTAAATGGTATATGCGTCGGCTCCGTCGGACCAATCACCTCCACATTTCTTTCTTCTGTTATTTTTAGTAGTTGTTCGCCTCTACTGTTGCAGTATCTGGAGTTCCAGGACTCGTGCTTAGCGTTTAAATCACCGCCCAGGATTACCTTGTCACCCGTTGATAGGATAACATCGATGTCTTGTTCCATAAGGGTACGATTGGGTGCAAGGTAGGCTGCGATTAAAATAACCTTGCCTTCTCTTGATTGGATTTTGATTGCTGTTGCCTCTAGTTCTATAAGGGGTGCCATCTGGATGAGTTGGTGTGTAATAGTTTTACGTATCACTATGGCTGTCCCTCCTCCTCTGGCATGTGGGCGATCTGTACGGTATATCTCCATTCCTTCTATCTTGAATAGGTCCCTAGATTTTAGATGTGTTTCACTTATTAGTAGGATATCGATTTGGTATCGTCTTATAAATTGTTGCAGTTCTTCTCTTTTTCCCTTTAGTCCATTCGCGTTCCATATTGTTATGTTGATATCCTGTAGCTTCTGTATATTTTTTCTCTCCATTATTCCAGGAGGGCTATTACACCTTCGGCCAGGGCCATTACCTTGTCGAAGGGGCCTCTGGCTTCTTTCAAATTTATAATTAGTCTTTTCAGTTTTTCCATCATGTTTCTCAGTGCGTTCATGCAATCATTTGATGTTGCGTCGTCTTCTGGTTGATTGCCACTTCCCCTTTCTTCATTTCTTCTTCTTTGTTTTTCGTCTCTACCTCCTGTCACATCTGCGTAGGATCTTCTATTCCGGTGTTCTCTTTGGGTTGTCTTCCTGGTATCTAGTGGTATATTTGTTTTACTAGTATCTTTTTCTGGGTCGTTCATCTCTTTCCCGTTTTTAATATTGTCTTTTGCATTTTGGTTGGGTCTCGGTGGTCTTATTGCTGCCTGGAACACCGGGCATCCCCTCCATGAAGCTGCGTGCGCACCCTGGCAGTTGGCGCATTTGGCTGGTGATTTTTCTGGCAACTTGCATTCCTTTGTGGAATGGTATTCAGCACATTTTACACATCTTTGCGGGAGTGTACAGTAATTGGCAGTATGCCCTATTCTTTGGCACCTCATACATTGGGGTGGACCTAGGGGACTTCTGTATCGTTCCACCTGTATCCTGGTATATAAAATTGCTCGCTCGTTGTAGATGCGTTCTGAGTCAGACGGTGTATTGAGTGTAACTTGGTAGACCGCCAGTGGGATCAGTGTCTTGGTGGACGTATCTTTTTTCTTAAATTGGTGCACACTTTGCACTCCATAGCCTTTTTGTTTTAACTCAGCTTCTATCTCTTCTGTTTTCACTGTTGGCGGTAATCCTTTTATTACTACCTTTAGTGGCCTGTCTTTTGGTAATTGATACGTATAGAAGGGTATTCCATTTTCTTTAAAAAATCTGTTAATAAACTCGTAGTCCTGTATATTTTCCACATGGTACTTCAAGGTGTCACCTCTGTATACAACCTTTAGGTTCCCTTGCAACTTCTCTTTAATTATTTGGTTCATTTGAATGAATTCTTTAACCACTCCGATAACAATAGGTGGAAAGGTTTCCTTCTTTTGCTCTGGCTGAGTACTTGAGTTTTGTGCATTTGATGTCTCCTCTTCTTTCTTATTGTCCTGGTTTCCCAATGCCTCCAATGGTGTAAATCGGTTTTGTGTCGGAATTTCCGTGTTGCTTCTTGCTTGCTTCGTTTTGCCGCCGCGTTTCCTTTTGCCTTTCACTTCTGTGAATCGGGAAAAATCCATGTTTTGACTGATAGCTGGTCTGAGTAGAATATTGTTGATGTTGTCTGGGTTTGACATCTCACATTCACTATCACTTTCACTGTAGGATTGGGCTTCAGACATTGCCATGTCTGACGCGCTCCCACTTGTTGCCATTTTCTTCATTGCCGAATTGTCCGCCAGTCCGTGTCCAGTGCCGTGCGCCGAGGTGTCCGTTGCCGTAGGTCCAATCCGTCGCCGTGTGTAGTTGCCGGGTAAATCTGCAGTCACTGAGCCTAATCGTAGTCCACAATCAATGTACGGGTAGTTTGCAAAGCCTTTATACGATTCCAGTTAACCAGCAGGAAATAGTTGTTCACACTACGAATATCACAGCGGAACTCGCTACGCTGCTCCGCGCCGACCGCCTTATATACCCTGGCGGCGCGGCACGAACTACGACGAATCGGCCCGAGTGGCTGCTCGGCTCGGCTGGATCGGCTGGCCTCGGCGACTAGCTGGATTCTCGGCGCTGGTTGGTCCTCTCGCTGGCGATGTTCCCTCTCTGACGGCAGGCGACGAACTCGGCTGAAATTCCTCCTGTGTGGGGAGGCGGAGACGGCACTAGTCGAGCGCCGTAGCGGACCGCGTATGAAGCCACCGCTTCCGGCCAATCAGAGCGGGTCTTCCGCCACGCCGACAGGTATATTAGGAGGTCTGTCTGGGAGGCTAAAACCGGCATCACAGTTCCGAGTTGGCATCAGCACCGTTCAGATGTGCGATGAGGAAAGTGCTCGCCGCACTGTCTGCGCCAGGCGGGCCGAGTGCTCCAGCGCACTCGGCTTTGCCGGCGACAGTAGCAGCTGTATTGACGACCAGGCAACGTACACCGGACTCCGAGCAGGAAAATATCCACCGTGCTTCCGCGTCGGGAGGCCCAACGCACTCGCGTTGTCGGATTTACCGGCCGAAATCACGGACTTGTTGACTACCTTCGAAACTGAAATGGATCACGCTACGGACACAACTGGAAAACCACAGCCACCGCAGATGACGACTCCGCTAACTTCTACGGACTTGAGAAAGCGCAATTCTGTCAGCGCTCGCAACGAAGAAAAGGTTTCTTCTTTGGAGATTCCCCCCGAGGCTGCTAGGGAAATACCGCCACACGGCCTACTCCCGAGTGGAGTGGAACCCCCCTGGCGTGAGAAATAGGGTTGTGCCTGGCCCCAGGAACCTTGCGGTGATAAACACGGGGCCAGCACAATATTCCCGTCTCAACTGCTGCGACATCTACAGCCTCGTCTCGTGACATCAAGGCATCAAGGAAGTAACAGAACTGGACCTCGACTCTATTTCGTACACAGAGAGCGTGCAAGACCTCACCGATGACACTTCGGCAATGGAGTTCGAACACGAGGCCTCTGCATCAACGGAAGCGTGCTGCAGACAGTCTCGGCAAGGAAGACACGAAGTCCAAACGGGTCGCAAAAGTGTCCGTTAAAACCAGAAGCAAAAAAGCCACCTCCAAAGACCACTCGGACAAGGGCATCTGAAGATGCAGAAGGCTGGCGTAAACCCACGTCGGCCTGCTCCCGCCGCTCAACTGAGCCCTGAGGCCAGTGTACCGCAGCACAAGCAACTCCTTCTCGCCTCTTCCCATAGAGGGAGAGACAAATATGGAAGCTGAAGGAACTGAAACGACTGCGCCCAGCAGGGAGTCCAAACCCGCCCCCCTAATCATCTCATACAAAGAGGATTATAGAAATCTTAGTCATGCTGTTAAAGAAGCTCTGCAAGCACGAGTTCCGCGTAAAACCAGCAAGGAAGAGAACTATATAAGCTCTTCCTTAAAACCAAGGCTGACCATCAATCTGTATCTGGCTATGCATCAACGCATAACATACCCTTCTACACCTTCCCGACAGAAGCCGACAAGAATCTGAAAGTCGTCATCAGAGGACTGCCGTTCAACTTCTCGCCGGATTATCATCAAAGAAGAGCTTGAAGAGCGTGGAATGGTGGCGAGGACTGTCGTCCGCTGCGCTCTCCAAAAAAACGCGCCAAGAGGTACCCCTGTTCCTGGTCGTCCTTTCAGATACCATCGAGAACAGAGCAATCTTCAAAATGACCTCACTATGTTCTGTGTGATAACTATTTGAGAAGCTCCGCAGCACTCGAAGGGCCCCCCTCAGTGCTATAATTGTCAAGGGGTAGGGCATGTATCCCGCCACTGCGTGATGCCATCCAAATGTGTTAACTGCGCCGGAGAACATCCTTCTCGCCAATGTGCCCTTGAGGAAGGCGAAGCCCAGCCCAAATGCGTTCAACTGCGTGCGGTTGATCACGTGGTGAGCTATCGCAAATGCACGAGCCTTCAACAAATTTAATGAAGGCAGAAGGCTAACAACGCCTCATACATTGCCATGCTCAGAAGAAGCAGCAGCAGCAGAGGAAGAAAGAGGAGACGACAGCGTCTTGCTGACGGGGAACCACCAAATCCCGAGTTTAAGGACCGGTACTTCTTTCGCGGAAGCGCTAAGCAACCCTCCCTGCCAGCTCGCGATCCAAGGCGAAGGATGCAAAGGACAATCAGGAAGAGACTACCTCCGCCCAGAGAAAACCGCCTAGGTTGAGTAAGAAAGCTGACGACTAGAGCAACCGACCAGACTGAAACAGCCTCCCAGAAGGGAGACAGCTCCATTCTCCTTGAATATGGTCCAGTCATTACTGGAGACAGTAACTACATTGATTAAAGACCTACCGCGTCAGATTGCGGAGGCAGTCAGGCTGGCAATAACCGCCGTTCAACTAGGGAATCAAGTAAGCCATGGCGAACACCATTGAAGACTTGACTATCTCCATTTGGATGCCAACGGCCTATGGCGTCAGTTAGGCGAATTTAGAGAGTTCCTAAGAGATGAGGGCGTTGATATATGCTTAGTTAACGAGACGCATCTAAAGCCGGGGATCAAGGCAGCCGTCTCCAACTATACTTGCCACAGATATGACCGGCCTACCGCGGTAGGCGGAACCGCGGTCTTCGTCAGGAACAGTATCAAACATTATGAGGTAAAACTACCTCAGATACAGACCATCGAAGCATCAGGTAGCTGTTGAGACACCCAGGGGAAGAATCCTGTTTATAGCTGCATACAGACCACCTCGACGAAACCTGCATGAAGATGACATCTCTGCTCTTCTCCGCCTGAGGGGCAACCTTTTCATTGCAGGTGACTTTCAATGCTAAACACGTTGCCTGGAACTCGCGTGTTATTAACGCGAACGGCCGAAGACTACTGCGCGTCGTCGAAAACTACGATGCTGTAATCTGGGGACCTACAGAACCAACAATATTTGGACATGGCCTGCCAGATGTACTAGATGTCGCCATCACCAAAGGCCTGCGGCACAACATCGCAGTGACAACTAAAACTGCATTATCATGAGATCACGTCCCCGTGATGTTCTACATGGCGGCAGACGTCTCGTCAAGAATGAAAAAGCTAAACCGAAACCTGCGGGACATCGACTGGGAAGCTTTCCAAGGCCATCTCTCCCAGCGTATCGAAACGGCGCCACCACCTTCAGTCACCGGTCCCTCTGCCGAAGTGGCCAACCTGGCAGACTGGATTAATGAGGCAGCGGACGCAGCCACCCGACCACGACGCAACCGGCCTCCCAGTTCAAGACAATTGCCTCCCTACATTAGAGAGGCAATTGTCACCAAAAATCAACTAACTCGGGAGTGGCACGTCACAAGGGATCCGACTACCAAGAGGATCATCAACCGCATGCAGCGGGAAATCAAAGCGGAAGTGGAGCATCATAGGATATCAGACTGGTCCAATTTCATCTCTACTCTGGACCTGCATGATGGATCAGCATGGCGAACCACTAAGGCCATACTCCAGCGAGGACTGAAGATCCCGCCAATAGTGGTTGGCAATAACTACATCTGCGAAACTGAGGAGAAGGCTGAGGCCCTCGCAGAGACCTTCAGAACTAATTTCCAACCAGTTGTGGACCCAAGGGATGACGAACATATCAGAATTGTAGAACAACGCCTGAGGCGCTTCCTTGAAGCGGAACCCCCGGATGAGGACGTCATAGAAGATATCACGATCCAAGAGGTCTCGTCTTCGCTTGCAAGCCATGATGGGATTGGTGGAGGCATCCTTCGCCAAATACCCCCATCTGCAATACAATATATCACGGATGCCTTCAATGAAGCAATTCGAAGAGGGCAATACCCACAAACATGGAAACACGCTGAGGTGATATCGATACCAAAAGCGGGAAAGGATAAGAGGTCACCAAACTCCTATCGTCCCCATCAGCCTCCTGCCGACACTATCAAAAGTGTTCGAGCGTATCTACTTAAAGAGGCTTCGCAGAATTATCGATGCAGAAAGGTTGCTACCGGACGAAACAGTTTGGTTTCCGGAAGCAGCATTCCACACCTCAGCAGCTGCTCAGACTCGCTGAGGAAGCATTCGCAGCCTTCGAGCACAGAGAATACTTTGGTGCGGTTTTGCTCGATGTAAGCCGAGCTTTTGATTCAGTGTGGCACCATGGGCCTCCTCTACAAGCTTCTTGCGCACGTGGTCCCCCTCTCACACATCAGGTTGCTAAGGAGCTATCTGGAAGGACGGACCTTCCGGGTTGTGTTGGACGGCGCGTACTCTTCAGTGAAGAACATCTCTGCAGGAGTCCCGCAAGGGTCCGTTATGGACCAATACTCTACAGCCTCTATACGGCGGACACTCCTAGCACAGCTCGCGTTGAGAAGGCTCTCTACGCCGACGACACAGCCATGTATACAAAGTGCCTAAACGTCAATACCTTGCGAACAAGAATGCAACAGGTTTGCAACAAAGTTCAGCAATGGGCGACCAAGTGGCGCTTAGCCATTAACGCGCCGAAGAGTCAAGCGATCATTTTAACAAGGAGGAACGTGCCAAACCTATCGCCTCTGACCCTCTTCGGGGAAGACATAAATTGGACCAGGACTGCCACCTACCTAGGAGTCAAAATAGACAGAAGGATGACGTGGAAGCCCCATGTCACAAGTGTCCGTGGAAAAGCCTCAGGGAGACTAAGAACTTTATACCCTCTCCTAAATCCCACATCAGCACTGAGACCGGACCTAGGCATCCGACTCTATGTCGCTCTCGTCAGACCCATACTGGAGTATGCTGCGGTCGTCTGGGGCAACACTGCTACCTCCAACCTTCAACTGCTGCAGGTAATCCAGAACAGGGCCGTCAGGAATGCGTACCATCTGCCGAGAGAGACGAGGGTAGACGTCCTCCATCAGATCGCCAAAGATACGAAAAGTTGGCAGCCCAGTTCTACAATACAAGCCAAAAGTCTACCAACCCTCTGATAACAGCTCTGGGAGCTGAACCGATTTACGACAACTCTCTCAGATGGCCAAGAAAACTCCTGGACCACCAGTAAAGAAATGATCAAACCCAAACTATGAAATAAAATACCGGATATTGACAAACCCCGACAGGACACACACTCTCAGGACAACCACAAAGTAATATGGAAGGCGATGCGCACAAGCGCAAAAACTTCCCACAATCTGGGACCTAGGTTATCCCAGTTATGATGTCAAGGCGGCGGAGGCTAAACCGGCGAGGAGTTCCGAGTTGGCATCCGCTGAGTTAAGATGTGCGATGAGGAAAGTGCTCGCCGCACTGTCGCGCCAGGCGGGCCGAGTGCCCCAGCGCACTTTGCCGGCGGCAGTAGCGGCCACGTTGACGACCCGGCTAACGGAAACGGACTTGGCAACGGATATGAATAGGACGGCTACGCAACATGGTACGACGACCTGGCAACCGAACTTGGATTCGAATATGGATACAACTGAGACCGTTCACACAACGCAAACGACAACCGGGCCTGCCCACGGACTCGACTCCCGCGCAACTAAGCAGTGCACCTCACCGCTCCTCGGTGGTAAAGCGAAGATGTCGAGGAGTGAGAAGAGAGCAAGCCACAGTAAAATCAGCATCCCTGTGTCGCAGCTCGCCACGACCAGCAAAGACAAAAAGGCGGGAAAGAAGAAAATCATTGGTGCCTTCAGTTTCCCAGAACCATCCGCCACACTCCAGTTTCGTGGAACATCCACGAACAAAAACCGAAAAACGAGCTCAGCCGGAGATAAACCGGACGGCGAAGGTTTCACGCAGGCGCGTCGCACCAGCAAGCCTCCGTCGACCCTAGATCCCAGCAGAATAGAACTGAGAAACCGATATGACGCGCTGTACCAGGAAGGGCCGGAGTAGCAGCAGCAACAACAGCAGTTGCAGCAGCACACACGGCCACAGCAGCAGCAGCAGCAACAACAGCAGCCGCAGCAGCAACAGCAAATACAACAACAACAGCAGCAATCAAAGCATTTGATTCCTCTTATTGTGATACAATTTCAAAACAGTTATAAGGAACTGTACCAAATGACGAAAGGCATTCTGGAAAATCAACCCTTCCAAGCCAAGTCCGCCGGAGGCGACAAGATCTAGCTAACCTTCAGTTCAATCGACCACTACCTTAAGGTGACCTATTATACCTTCCCTTCTGCAACTGAGAAGATACTGAAGGTCGTCCTCCGTGGGATGCCCTCAACCTTACCAACTGACGACATCAAGGAAAAGCTCGAAGATCTCGGACTTGACATACGCACAGTGGCCCAGCTGAAGAGACCTGGCACTTCAGACATGACACTATTTTTGGTAGTCATGCCCGATAAGCCCCAAAATAGAAAAATCTTTCAACTGGAGTACCTTATGTCACTGCGCATCTCAGCTGAAAAACTAAGATCCTCCAATGGCCCAGTTCAATGCTTCAATTGCCAGGCCCTAGGACATGTTGCCCGCCACTGCAACATGCCATCAAAATGTGTAAAGTGTGCAGGAGCACATTTATCAAATGACTGCACTCTAAAGAAGGGGGAGGGCAGTCCCAAATGTGCCAACTGCGGTGGTCAGCATGTGGCCAGCTATAAAGGCTGCATGGCCTTCAAACGGGCAAGGGACCGGCAGCGAGGAATAACTTCTGTTCAATCCTCAAGAGAGAACAAGAAGACAGAGGACACAGCAGCCAACCAACCATCTGCCGCCGACCATTCCAGTCGACAGCAAGAGAGCAAGAATAAGCCCCCACCTAAACAGAATGAAAAGAGACCTCAAAAAGCAGGTAAAAGACTGCAAAAAGGGAATAAGAAGAGCACGGCTTAACAATCGGCAAATCACTCGTTGTCCACCACATATGCCGAAAAGACATCTGGGCTAACACCACCAAAAGGAATCAAGCCAACGGCAGCAGAGAAGGCAATCTCTCATGAAACCTGCCAGCAATATCAACACTTGCCCACACCTCAATCAGCAAAGAGCAGCGAAATGATGGACCAACTATTAAACATGGTAGGCAGCCTACTCAACATGTTAACGTCACTCCTTGCCAAGTTTGATCAGTTCACCGTGGATATCAAATCGCAATTAAGACGGTCCCAGCAGCCGAACAGCCAATGAAATCCCTGACTCACGATGGATAGGACGCACATTCAAGGTTTTTTTATTGTGCGTTAGGAATTCCAATGGCATCCACCAACAACTCGGCGAGTTCAGGCAGTTTCTGCGTGATGAAGACATAGATATTTGCCTCGTCTCAGAAACCCACCTCAAACAAGGCCTTAACGCCACGGTAGCCAACTACTGTTTCTATCGGCATGATACGCCAACTGCAGGAGGTGGTGTGGCAATATATATAAAACGCGGTATCCCTCATCATGAGATACTGTCGCCACAGACTAACCAATTAGAAACTAGGGCCATCGAAGTGAAGACTACAACCGGGCCGGTCACAGTAATGTCAGCATACAGACCACCACGGAGGCAGCCAATAGAAGAGGACTTCGATCGTCTCCTCTCTATCCGAGGCAAACTGATCAACGGAGGGGATCTAAATTCTAAACATCCCGAATGGAACTCGAGAATAACAAACCCAGCAGGAAAGATGCTCCACAGGCTTGCAGTCAGACGCAACTTGCAAATCCGGGGACCGGAGGAACCAACACACCACCCGTGGAATGGCAACCGCCCAGACGTTCTGGACATTGTGATCACGCGGGGAATCGCAGGATTCATCACCGCTCACACAATAAACAGACTATCGTCCGCCCACTCCCCAGTCTTGATAGACATTGATGTAGGCTCCTGGAGGCCAGCAACTACCAATCAGAAGAACTGTAACAGGACAAACTGGGATAATTTCCGTGAAGAGGTCACGGAATCTCTTCACCGTCTGAGGCCCCTAGACGTGAGACAAATAGAGAACGCCATCAAACAGGTCTCCAAAACGATCATCGAAGCGGCTAACAGAGCTACACCTCCTGCAACGGAAAGACCCAGGTCTCGCCAACTGCTGCCACACCTGTTAGCACAGATAAGACATAAAAATAGGGTGGCTAAGGAATGGCTTTTAACCAGACGCCCTGAAACAAGGCGACTACTAAACCGACTAATACGCGAGCTGAAAGCGGCACTCGTAGAGCACAGAAACCGTGAGTGGTCGTCACGTCTGGCCTCCTTAGACGTAAATGACGGAAACCTTTGGGTAGAGACCCAGCGTTTCACAAAGCGACGTACCAGACTGCCACCACTACATGGCGAAAGGGGCCTAGTGTTTAATGACACAGACAAGGCCAACGCTTTAGCGGATCACTTCGAGAAACAATTCAGACCTGCCCAAGACAATGATGAAGAAGAATCCGCAGATATCCGTCGAAAACTAGCCCGATTTCTAGCAGCTGAAGATGATAACTACATGATAGAAGAAATTAATTCTGATGAAGTTCGACGCATTTTGAAAAGACTACACCCCAGGAAAGCCCCCGGCATCGACAATATAAGTAACCACCTGCTGAAGAACCTACCACAACAGGCCATTGAACACCTCACGGAAATTTTTAATACAATTCTACACAGCCAGCACTATCCAAGATGCTGTGACGAAACCAGGGAAGAATAGAACATTCCCTCAGAACTACCGCCCCATCAGCCTGCTCCCATCAATGAGCAAAATATTTGAGAGTCTGTTGCTTAATCGATTGGAAGCACACAGCCGGAACGAAAACGTCATCCCGGAATTCCAGTTTGGGTTCCAAAAACGACACTCTGCAACCCAACAGATTATGAGGATAGTTGAACGTGCTACAACTACCTTCAATTATCGGGGATACTGTCCGCTAGTATTGCTCGACGTCGCAAGAGCCTTCGACTCCGTCTGGCACAGCGGTTTGCTCTACAAACTTTACAACCAGGGATTACCCGGCCCTTATGTAAAGCTAATCAGGAGCTATATATCAAGAAGATGATTCCGGGTGAGGGTTGGCAACGATATGTCAACCCGCCGTCCAATAAACGCCGGAGTACCGCAAGGTTCGGTCCTGGGACCGGTATTGTATAATCTCTTTACCGCTGATATACCAGCCCCTGCTACAGTACGCACCGCCCTATATGCAGACGACACTGCATTCTTCACTGCACATAGACATAAAGCTGCCGCTATAAGAAGATTACAAGAGGTCCTCCAACAGACCGAAGCCTGGGCGAGGCGTTGGAGAATAACCCTGAACACAACAAAGACACAAGCAATTATGCTGACTAGGCGCCTGGAGAAGCGTGGCTGCCGGCAAAATCGTACCCCTAAATTACATCTAAATGGTGAAGACATCGAGTGGACGAACACTGCTAAATACCTCGGCGTGATCCTGGACTCCCGTCTGACCTGGACACACCACATCGAGGAGATACGACATAGAGATGCAGCTAGGTAACAAGAGCTGTACCCACTATTCAACCGGGATAGCACATTGTCAGCCAGCACCGGCGTCAGTATTTACTGCAGCCTAATACGCCCCGTGATCGAATATGCGTGCCCCGTGTGGGGGTACGCATCCAAGACCCAACTAAACCGTCTGCAGACAATGCAGAACCGAGCGCTTCGGCGTGCACTTCACGTGCCTGTCCGATTCCCTACAGCCGCCCTGCACGAAGCCGCAGGAATCCCGACTCTCAAACAAAGGATTATTGATATAACCAAGTCCTTTTACAGGACAACTCGACAATCAGCAAATCCATTAATTGCCAATCTAGGGCAATACTATACTACGCTTGATAAGTTCAAAAGACCACTGTCAATACTGACAAACATTTGAAAAAGAGCAGGAGCAAAATAATGAAAAACCAAACGAAAAGAAACGAATCCAACAAGATTGAAGGAAATGTCGATAGACAAAGCCTTCCCAATATCTGCTACAAAATAACAGCAGAAAATGCTCTCGGGCGCGGCGGGAGGCTAAACCAGTCTACGCGGTGACTGCCAGCTTTCGTCAGCCTGTAGACACCGGACACCTGATGAAGACAACCGAGCTGGTTGTCGAAACGTTGTGTTTTCAAAACACCATCCGGCTGCACACCTGTGAAGACTACATTGATTTCCGTTTCTGTTGAACTGTCTCTTGTTTGTTTTATATTTGCCTCGTGTCACTTCCTCCCTTGAAGTTTCCTTTGGATCTTGACTGATGTCGGGTGCCGCGACTCCATTTTCTGAATCCTCACAATCCACATTTGTGGTTAGATTTACAAGTATTTCTTCATTCACAAAATCTTGTGGATCATCAACATTTGTGTTTTGTGGGGTTGCTGCATAATCATGGTCCATAATATGAGACTTGTTCATCTTATTGCTTTGTGTTTCATTGAGCTGGTGAGAGTGGGTTGTTGCACTATATTATGTGTTCTCGTTTTCCTGCTGCATCGTTTCTAACATTCCGCTTTCGGCAGTGGAGGAAACTGCTGCAGAAGTTCAGACTTGTCTTCTTCCTGGTATGTATTCACCACTGTACGCCCAGCATACGTTAGTGGCAGCACTACCGGCTGTTTAAGGGGTCAGTTAGCTCTGACATGTTCTGTGGAGCTACAGAACGAGCAAGTTCGAGGTTGTCCCTCGTAAATCGCCAAGGCACGTAACCCATATACATTAATATATGATGGAATATGTCTTGTGATTTCGATCTTCTCTATGCGTACTCTATTTGCTTTTTAAAAACGAATATTTTCGTCCCATTTATCATCTATTATCTCAATCACCGTCCCAAATGGCTTAACAGCATGCAGTATGGACTCGTTTGATATTTCAAAAGGAAGGTTTAATATTCTTACGTACTTCATGCCCATACGCGAGTTTGTTAAGAAAATGGCTAAAGATGGGTTTATGAAGAGTATTGTCAGTGCAGGGAGACCATTGACTGATGCATCTAAAAATTTCTATGGCTATATCAGGAAACTGAAGGGAAGGGAGGATGTAGAGACACTTATAGATAAGGATGGAGAAGAAGTTACTGAGGATTTGAAAAAGGCAGAGATTTTAAGTAACTGGTTCAGTGAAAGCATTAGGGACAATGAATCAGAAACAGGAGGGTCTAATTCGGACAACGAGCTTAACAACACAATTAGAAATGACGATAGTAAAAAATTTGATATCCATCCTGAGGAAATCATGAAGGAAATAAGAAAGCTGAAAAAAAATAAAGGGGCTGGTGAAGATAATATTACTACAGATATCTTAAAGATAGCCGGATGTGACATTGTACCTTATCTTGAAATATTATTTAAATTGAGTCTAGACACTTGCTGCTTACCACAGGACTGGAAAAGTGCAATAGTAGTACCGGTACATAAGGGAGGGGTGAGAAATAGAGTTGAGAATTACAGGCCAATCAGTTTGACATCAGTGGTAGGTAAATTAATGGAAAGATTGATATGCAACCACATCAGAAATATATGTGAGGAACGTAAGTGGTTTTCAAGCAGGCAACATAGTTTCAGGCAAGGATATTCATGTGAATCTCAGTTGGTGGGATATATGCAAGATATTTCAGATGAAATGGACAAGGGAGGCCAAATTGATAGTGTAGCACTAGATCTGTGTAAGGCGTTTGACAGAGTAAGCCATAAAATGATACTAAATAAGGTAAAAACCATTGGAGTGGATAAGAAAGTCATTTGCTGGGTAGAAGAATTTTTAAAAGGTAGAAAACAGAAAGTTAGGGTAAAGAAGTGGAAGTAAAAATGGGTGTGCCACAGGGTAGCGTATTGGGACCATTGCTATTCATTATTCTAATGAATAATTGTGTTGATTGTTTACTATCTGAAATTAGATTGTTTGCAGATGACATAATGCTGTATAAAAGAATCAAAACGACAGAGGATTGTAAACAGTTGCAGGGTGATGTGGACAGGATATCTAATTGGGTTGGTAAACATGGAATGAAGATAAATGCAAAGAAGAGTCAGCTTATTAGATACACAAATAAAAAACAAAAGGTTAATTATGAATATAAGGTGGGGAAAGAATTGCTTGCTGAAGACTTGAAATGCAAATATCTTGGAATTACTTTTGATAACAAACTTAACTGGGCAGGACACATAGGACAGGTGGTAGGAAAAGGTTTCAAAGTTCTGCACTTGTTGGAGAGAGTGATGAGGGGATGTACGAGAGAAGTCAAGGAATTGGGTTACAAAACTTTGGTCAGACCATTGCTCGAATATGGTAGTGTAGTATGGGACCCTCATTTTACGTATCAAATACAGGAGTTGGAGAGGGTGCAAAGAAGGGCTGCTAGATTTGTTTCTGGAAATTATCGCAGAATGCAATCAGTGACGGATATGATAAAGGAGCTGGAATGGGATTCATTGCAAGACAGGAGGAGGATGAAGAGGGTCATGGGAGTGTACAGGGCATATACTGGTGATGAGGCAGGGAAAGATATTGCAATAGGTATGAAAAGTAGTGCATGGAAGGGAAAAGATGACCATGACCACAAGCTGGCACTCGATTTCAGGCACAAGGGTGTGGGAAGATTCTCTTTTTTAGGTAAGGGTGTCAGGGATTGGAATGAGTTACCAAGAGAAATGATGAATAATTTACCGAAAACTTTGAAGGAATTTAAAGATAAAATTTGTAGAGGACAAATGTAGTTGGGTGCAGGATAGGAGGAAGATGGGTGTGTAGGGATATTGCCACCGGAGCCTGTGCTCCATTGCAATTAAATAAATTAAATTAAAAAATTAAATTAACTTCACTAACATTTCCGTCAGAGTGGTGGAATTTCATATTTCCGACATTTTCCTCAATTACTTTTTCACAACATTTCTCGTTTATCATTTTCACGAACACACTATTTTGGTAGGAGTCTAACTGTAACCCTAATATCTGTTCATCAATGAGTTTCACTTTATCATAGAGCCATTCATCTATTTCAAATGTTGTTCTAACGAATGCCCGATCGTAGGCGAACTTCAGGGTGTTCTTTCTGTTAACCATGCCATATTCTTCTAATGCACAAACTAAAGGAGAACAAACGTTCCACTTAGTTCACTTTCCTCACGATAATCACTCCGACATGCGTAAACAATCTCCCAGTTGAGGTCGACTCGCTTCGTTCGCTAAACAAGGAATTTACCTTTACGCCAGCTGACACTAGACATGGAGGAAGGAATTCCATGACACTAGACTGCATCAAGCAGAGACAGGCATCGTGTGTACCCACAGACGCGCATGAATAAGTTACTGAGATAATTAATGAACAATTTACCAAAAACGTTGAAACAATTTAAAGTTAAAATTTGTAGAAGGCAAAAGTAGGTGGGTACAGAAATGGGGGATTGGGTGTGTAGGGAAATTGCCACCGGAGCGTGCACTACATCGCAATTAAAATTTAAAACAGGTTAATCCGATCAAACTGTATAAAATATCAGACTTTCACATCCAGCACCTGAGCAACGTTGGGTACTCTGTTTTTTCAAAAGACGGAAAAACCAAGAATACTGTATATCCCAAAGCATTAGAATAAACATTTTCAAATTTAATTCAATGCACAAAAATTATTTTTTACGTGCAAATGAGTCTGCTTTGGGCAAAGTTGGTTCATAGGTCCAACAAACCTACTCAATTAACAAGAACAGCTCTGTATTTATCATTTTTATGACGGATTTTAATCGAATTCTGATTGGTTCGCTGAGATCAAAGTTGTTTTTTTTACTTTGCGGGGTTCGTTACGGCCGTTCAAAAAAGGCAGGCGTGTACATAAACCGGTTTGTGACGTAAAAGTAAAAATTAGTAGTTAGTGCTAACGACTGTTTCTTAATTCTTATTATTATTAACAGAATTCTCGAAAAACATATATTCGAAGAACGTTTTCCTTCAGTGTGTCCAACGAAGTTTTAAAAGTGATGAACAATTTAAGTGAAATGCTAGAAGTCGACGACGTATTTGCCAATAGTAGCACAGAAACAATTATAGAAAACGTTGATTATTCATTAGTTCTGAAACAAGGTGAAGAGTTTTTAAACATGCATTGTGAAGCCGAGATCTGCACAAAGTTGTTGCCCACTACTTCTCAGGATAAAGAAATTTCCCCACAAGACTCTGAGTGTTTTGATAATTGTATTTTTAAAAGCAGGAGTAGCCCAATTAACAGAGCATTATTTACAGAATCTGGAACTTCGATGGACATTAGTCTCGCAACAAATCAGCTGGTGTCTCATATTAGCAATTTCCCATGTCGAGTTTTTTGCCCTTTCTGTACACAAGATTTTGGTTTTCAGTTCACTCTGAAAGACCACATAAAAAATATTCATTCTTTTGAACTCGAAACAGTTATGTTTAATAGCAAAGATTTTCAATTTCATTCATGCTCATGCTGCCCTGCAAAATTTTATTTAGTCAGTTTGCTCTCAAGACATGTTATTCACTGGCATCAAGAATATGTTATAAGTATACTTATTCAGGACACTTTTCACAATAAATTTATTGAGTGCTTATTTTGTTCATATAAAGTGCTTAAGAAACATGCTAAGTTGCTTGTCAGCCATACTGAAAATAAACATTTCCAAGAATTTGAGAATATTTTAAATAAATATTCAGAACAACATAGTATCTCACAACCATCTAACAAATCGGATTATGCAAATTCCAGAGTAGTAGACTTCGCAGATTCTGTATGCAAGGAAGCGTACTTTGAGAAACTAGAAACAAAAAATCAGATGACCACAAAATCAATATTAAAAAACAGTAATCAGTTATCAGCAACAGAGGTTGCACATGCATCTATTATTCAGGAAAGTTATAACATCACACCTAAAATACGTGAAAAGTGTCATTACCCTAGATGTATATTTAAAAAGATTAATAATAAAAGTAAGGAAGATTCATGTACTTTCCTAGGTAAGAGGTACAAGTCAAAGAAAATACATTTTGCCAAAATTTCCAGATGGAAGTTATTATTCAGGAAGAGAAAGAGTAATAACGTCTGCTTTCCAAAAGAATCATTCAGCACAAGTACACCTGTCATTCATGGTGAAATTAGCGAAAAAAAATTTCTTTCATATATTAAACCTGTTACTTCAAATAAGCAAGAGATTATCAGTGGTTCCAGGATCATTGATACTTTGTGTAATGCATCTCCAGTTAAGAGAGTTAAATTTGATATTGATGATTTAAACAAATCTTGTGAATCTTCAGCAAGTAAACAAAATGTAATTGCAGCTTTTGAAAACATAAATTCACCACATCTGGTCAGGCAGTTTAAATGTGGCATTTGTTTACAGTGTTTTGATAGCAACAATGAACTTTTAAACCATGCTAAATGTAAGCAAAGAGGCCCATTCAGTTTATTGCGACCTCAGTACAGGTGTGGGGAGTGTGAAGCAAAATTTTTTAAAAACAGTTTTCTAGTACGACATTGCAAGTTTCATCACACCCCATTGTGTCTCAAAAATAAAAAACACTCTCTCAAAAATCAGCCAACAGACTGAACAAAAAACGCTCCCTTTAATTTACAACAGAATGCTGCAAGAGCACTGATTATGTAGGCCTATTTTGGTGTTGTATAAAACTGTAACAACGCCCTCTCTCAATAATATTATCCTCAAGAATTTGGTGCTTCTTTAAAGAACATTTACATAGAATACTTTGATTTGGGAATGAAGCTCTCCCTTTTTTTGGGTCTATTGGAGATCACGATACTGGTGGAACAACTTTCTGCTGCATTTTACAGAAGTGAAGGGCCAGAAAGGTCCTGTACCAGGAAAACACTGCTAGAACTACTTTCTGAAGCAGTTCTGGGACAACTTTGGAAAGCAATTACAACAGTGTCTACTGGTTCCAGATGTATAACAACAAAATTACTGCTTGAAAATAATACTTCTTGCGATTGAGTACCGTAGTAACATGTTGTGATTACCTCATGTGTTGTTCTAGAGGTATCGTGATCTCCAGTCATGTCCCTTTTTATTACTATTAAATTAAGACTCCTCAGTGTAAAACATGTTTCTTATTGCTATGAAATCTTCATGGATTTACTGCCGGATTTTATTGTAGCTCTGTCACCTTTTTCAGGTGTAAAACATCTATATTGCCATCAATATCTGTTGGTCAGCATACAAGTACAGATGGTTTCACACCTGTTGAAGACAGCAGAGCTAGCCATCGAAATATCATGTTTTTGCAATCGACAATCCAGCAGGGCACCAGTGAAAATTTCATTGCGAAAAATGCTGGAAAAATCTCAGTTTTTTGTATTTTTTGTTGGTGGCTTTCACAAGATCAGTTTTCCGAAACATCTTTCGCCACTTCTGAAGGAGATGGGAAAGGAGGTTTAAAAAATCTGTACTTCTTTTCCATTTTAAATATCTGTAAATCATTTGGATAAGCTGCACCAGATATTTTTTAAAAAATGTTTTTGTGTGTTTTTCCTTAACTTATGACATTTAATCAATTAAATGTTTCTCGATAGATGTTTCATGATTTTCAATACAAATATCAGTCATATGTTAAAAATTGCTTCTGTATCTAAATTATTGTCCTTTGTATTTTACCAATTTCACTGTAGTTTTAAGTACCCAATATTTTCTATCTTACAACTTTGAGTCAAATATGCAGACATTGTTAATTAATCAACCAGTTTCAACCTTTGTTGAGTACAGTATGGAGAGGTTCTACTTCAATGAAAATTTGTAATTGTTATGTTTTTTTAGGCAATTTGTGTCAGTTAAGTCCTTATTCAAGCCATTTATTCATCTGTTGTTATACTTGATTAAACAGTTTCATTATTTAATTGAAAACAGAGGTTCTTAAGTTTATTGATTAGCAAATAGTTATAAGGAAAGGAAAAGGAACAATTCCTTACAATAAGTGACAACAAGGAGCAATTGCTCTGAGATTAACTGACCAGTAACTTTTTAGTGTTCCAATCCAAAAAATAACTTATTTCTTCCACTGTTTTTCCTTTCCTCTCTTGCAGGAATATCCATATACTTTAATCAGTGTTTACATTTAAAATATATGTAGTGTCTCTAAATCTATTTTATTTGATCGATTTAAATGTATTTTTTCTATAAATGACAGCCTCCTACATTGGTCTGACAACAAATCCACTAGCCATCAGAATGAATCGACACTGACAATCGATTTTCACCCAGAACCCTGACCACCCAGTATCTTATCATGCCACCACTCATGGCACAAACAATTTTAACACATGTTTTGCAGTCCACTCAGTCAGAGTCCTCTCAGACAGAAGCAGCATTTCGGAACTCAGAAGGTGGGAACTGGCGTATCAGTACCAACTGGGCACCGGACAACCATCATGACTAAATTTAAGATAGCAGCAATTTTCGTACCACCCATCCCCCTCACCTCCCACAGAACCATCGCTCAGCAGAGCCTATCTTTTTGTAGTTTGTAACTTCAAATTTAGCTTAATTTTATATTTCCAATTTTAAAAAAATATATATTTTTTTTTTCAAATATTTCTCAGTTTTTTGCACATATATCCATTACTTAATGGGCAATTTAGAACCATCAGCTGACGTTTACCGCGCTTCTGCGATGGGTACCTACGGACAGGTTTATTATCTATTTAATAGTATTTTCTAGCTTATGCCTCTCTACCCCTCCCCACCATGAGCTTCCGGCCTGGCGGGCATACTCAGTTGGCTGTCAGCCTCCAACATGCAGCCATCTCACTACTACTGAAGAAGAGCTATAGGCTCGAAAATTTTATTCTATGTGTGTAGGTGTTTTTTTTTTTTTTTTTCGTGCATCGATGCCGCAGGAATCCTCTTCTATGGTAAACGGTGGTTTTTCTCCTATCCATATATATATATATATATATATATATATATATATATATATATCCACATGTGGTTTGTAGTAGTATCCTCTTTATTTACTTATTAATAAGCCTATTTGCTTTCAATTTTATTACTCTATTTTGTAGTGGATGTAACTGTAAAATGTTTCCAGATCAGAATGAGTTTTCTAAATGCAATTTTTACTTTAATTGTGGAGTGTGCTCCTGTGATTTGTGCTCATGTTTGCTCAGTTTTCTTATAACTTTCAATTATGTATTTGACAACATGCACTTTTCATTTGAATTTAACATTTCATATGCTGAATAGTGAGATGTCACCTTGGGTTTAATTAATAGAAATTTGGTGTCCAGTAGACCATTCTGTAATATTGAGGCATATGATACTGCTAGAACTACTTTCTTCTGTGCAAGTTATCTGAAATAAGGTTAATATTGTAATTCACATAGCACATGGTGGACGTAAGACACCATAATATATCATTATGATCGCATTAACTACAGGATAAATATTGTTGGCCCAGAAATAGGCTCAACCTGTTCAGCATCTGTTCAATTAAAATTTGGCTGCTTTCCTTGTACTGTAGTTATTTGCTTAGTTTGAGGAACCGATTCAAAACAATGGAGTAAGGAAGAAAGTCACTCTGCCAATATCGTGAATCTCAAAAATCCATCTGTTCCTTACATCATCCTAAGAATAGAGACAGGGGATACACTACCCAATGTCAAGATTGGCAAAACATTATTAGTACATACTGACATATGATTTCTGAATGCTGATGTACTTCATTTCTGCCAGTATGATTTGTGACATATGTCATGCCTTGTTACAGCCATTGTAGGAAAAAAATTGAAGTTATTTTTATATTTGATTTTAAATGGTGTTTGCCTTATGTAATATTACTAATATTGTGTTTCAACATTTGTATACCAAAGCATTTACATAGCCAATTTAAGAAAAAACAAAAGGAGGGCTTGTATCAATTTTACATTTATATGAATTCTTTTCTTGGAGGACACTACTGTGATGAAGGAAAATGAAATTTTGAATAGTCGGAAGCTGTATTATTACATCTTGTTGCACTTGGCAGAGTGTTTTGGAGGTGAATGCTCCAGGAAAGGTACAAACCACTATAATATTTAGTTATCTGATGATAATTATTAGAAAATGTAACAGTTTCTTTGAAAAAGGGCACCACGTCATTTGTAAAATTAATCATTATAGTTTTCTTATTAATAAAATTATTTATTTATTTATATTTCAATATCCTTCAAATTTTCCAGTGTAATCCAACTAAGATGCACATACATGAAGTAGTTCATTTGATTTCACCAACAGCTTTTATTACATCCCAATGCTCCACAAAAGAGTATTACACACTTTAATTTTTCATGCACAAAGAGAAATTCTTAAACTTTTTGAGTTGGGGAATAATAATGTAGCACATTAATTTATTTAATAATAATTTAAATATGAGTATAAGTGAATTTAATTTTGATGAAGTATATGCTGTAGTGGCAATTTCTATACACACAGCATATTTTCCTATTTCTCATTTTTTTTTCCCTCCCCCCCCCCCCTTCTTCTTCTTAAATTCTTTTAAGTGCCATTTTCATACTCACCTGTTTTTAAACCCTTTCAAATTTTAAATTGTTTTCAGTAAATTCTTCAGAACTTCAATTGGCAATTTATCCCAATCAATCACTGATTCCCTTACAAAAGAATTTTACCCCTTATACCTGAAATCAAATGCCACATTGTGGTCTTGGTTTTCTTTTCCCTTCTTGTGCTAATTCTTTTACAAATATATGCAATGTAACTGTCTTCAGTTAATCAGAATTTATCACCTTTATCATGTCAGTTACTGATTGTGTTCTGTGGTAATTTCCACAAACAAATCCAATTGTCCTCCTTAGCAACACCTCCATCTCCTGTATTTCTCTTCTTCTTCCCATTCAAGGATTAGGCTTGTTGACCTGTTTATTTCAGGGACTATTCCCATTTCTTTGTTGGTCTACCTATACTACTACTACTTTTAGCTCTATATTGGTTTACTACTTTTGGTAATCATGCATCATCCAATCTATACAGGCGGTCTCTCCAGTCATTCCTATGTTCCTCTATCTTTTCATTCGTAGTAGTATATATTTTCAATTCCTCTCTTATAATCTCTTATTAGCTCTAGCTTTGTTCATCCTTTTACTGTATTAGGAACATCATCTCTACTGCTTATATGCAGCTTTTGTCTCTTCTCTTCATTACCCAAGATTCACATCCATATTGAAGCATAAGAACTTCCAATCACTTTGTAGAATTTCATCTTTGTCTCTCTGCACATCTAATTTTTAAGGTTTTAGATATTGTTCCACACTTCAACTGATACTTGTTCACTTTATTACCAATATTTTTGCTTATACTATATGCAATGTCACAGTTATAGTGCGAAACTTGTTCTACCAGATAGTCATTTTATAACTCTTTTGCTCTAATAGGGTCTTGACCACAGAAATCAATTATTTTTGTTTTGTTTGTGAATGTCTTAGGTTGTAGTGGTCTGAACATATTTGCTGTTTGTGAAGGGCTCTTTGTAATCCATTTTCAGTACCCTTTATTTAATTTAATTTAATTGCAATAGAGTACAGGCTCCGATGGCATTTCCCTATACACCCATCTTCCCCCTATCCTGCACCCACCTACATTTGCCCTCTACAAATTTTATATTTAAATTCTTTCAAAGTTTTCAGTAAATTATTCACCATTTCTCTTGGTAACTCATTACCAGTTAGGTTATCAGCAGATACAAGTACATTTAGGAACATGCCTTGTGCCAAGTCTATGCACCTCATTGGACATTCATTCTGCCACATTTCATAGCTGATATGAAGTTTCTGAGAGATTTAAAAAAACAGTTATGTGTTGGCAGTATTCAATGAGTTCTCAAATGGTCTGGTACGGAGAAGGCGCGGGTGGGCAATGTTTCCAACACGCTCCTGACCATTCTTAAATTTTTTACATCCCTGATATAACTCAGTACATGAAAGGGATCTTACCCCAACCTGTGGGAGTAAACAGAGCTGAATTTCAGCAGTATTTACGTTTTCTCCAACGAGAAACTTAATAAAAATATATTGTGCAACTGGGGGGTGTACTTCTTTCTCACTCATAATCATTGTTGCTGAGAATAAGAATCACACGGCATACCAATATTATTACTGTCTTCCACATGACCCCCCTCTATTGTCCAAACTATTTCAGACTCCTCACACCATAAATTTAATTTAATTGCAATGGAGCACACGCTCCGGTGGCAATTTCCTTACACACCCAACTTCCCCCAATCCTGCACCCACCTACATTTGCCCTCTACAAATTTTAACTTTAAATTCTTTTAACGTTTTGGGTAAGTTATTCATCATTCCCCTTGGTAGCTCATTCCAATCCCTGACACCCTTACCTAAAAAAGAAAATCTTCCCACACCTTTGTGCCTGAAATCGAGTGCCAGCTTGTGATCATGGTCATCTTTTCCCTTCCATGAACTACTTTTCATTCCTACTGCAATATCTGGTCATACAATTTAAAAAGGCTCGTTTATATTTGATCCAATCTAATATAAACAACCTTTAGTTTTATATTGTTTACCTAATAAGTTGACTCTTGGCATTTAACACCATTCCACATTGACCTACCCAGCTAGATATCCTGACTAGCAGATGTTTACAATCCTCTATCATTTTGATGCAATTACATACCATTATGTCGTAAGTAAACAACCTAATTTCTGGCTCTAAACAATTAACACCACCATTCCTCAGAATGGTCTCAATACAAAACAGTTAACACCGCCATTCTTTAGAATGGTCTCAATACACTACCCTGTGGCACACCCACTTTCACTTTTGTAGTAGCTTTGTGAAATGAATGCCTTCCAAGACCCTAAATCTAATTCGAGACTAAAGTGTTGGTTGTTTTTTTAAATAATTTATTGGTATATAAGGGGTTCATGCTGAAATTACTGTGTAATAAGTTTTAAGAAATAAGAATTCATTCTTGTGGATTGATTTACTGCAGACAATTTGCTGACCTAGTCATGGGTGTCAATTTCTTGTTTTTACAGTCACCACAGCCATCCTGCCTTCAACTTTGACAAGTAATGGATTTAATGTTTGTCATATTAAAAATTTGTTTAATGTAGATAAACTGAATGAATCATCTTAATCTAAAGACTTAGAATGTTCACAATTCCACACAATTATTAAGTATAAAGATGTATATCATTTACTAATATCATTTTGTAAATCTGTTTTGTTACAGGCATTCAGCATGAAAATAGGAACTGAAAACATCTGCCAAGTGAAAAATAGAATAGTGTAACTCAGTGTCTTTCCATTTATCTACTTATTGTTCTTGTTAAAAAATATATATATTTATACAGGAACCAAGTAACTTTGTACCTGATAATGTTTACCTAATTTATGATCAGAAATTACATTATACTGATGGTAAAATCTGTTATTACCAACAATCACTTAGATTTATCTGAATGCCGAAGAAAGTTACCATAAGAAATATAATGGCCTGAAGGGCCAATGAAATATATTACTGTAGTGCCTTTATGTGGGAGGCTGTATTTGTCATTTACTCATTCTAATGGACCAAGTGATATATAAATATGCGTCTTTTCCATTATTTACTTATTTTTAAAATATAATAATTAAAATTAACATTTTTTAAATAATTAAATTATTGGCAAATAAATGTATAATATATTAATTTTATTGATTTCAAAAAAGCATACATTTATTGTTGTAAGATTCATTGTATTCCTTGTTACTATCAAATATTTTATATACAGCATTATGTACAGAGGTTGAATCGTTGATAAATACAATATTGTATTGATGGTAATAATGATTAGGTGTTATTTCTAAATTATTTGGTGAAAACTTACATAATTAAATAAATAATTAAAGTAAACCTCTTCTTTTTTTCCTTGTCTGATACGTTTTAAGTTACTTTTAAAGAAATATGAGATATCCTACGGAACCAAAGTGGCTCCAGACTTTTAACTTTTTTTAATAAAAATAATGAAGGGAAAGTTAGTGAAGTCATATATTTATTCAAATAAAAACTTAACTATCTTGACTATATAATGTTGTACTTGAAAATTACACATCTGAATGAAACTGATCACAGATATGACCATTACCACTGGTATGCACAGTATTGTATGTTCGTTCATTCATCCTACATCTTTGGTAGAAGCTTTTTCAAACTTTGGATCACTTATATTATCACATTTTTTAAAAGAAAAGGAACATTCAAACTTACAGATTATGCCCATTTGTTCCAAACAGACTGTAAAGGATACCAGATGACATTGTTAATACTTTGGCTTCAATCCATTTGCAAATTTTGCTAGAAATCTTTATTTATGTAAAATACAAATCTACCAATCAACTTCACGAAATTTATAATAAGTGCACGACATGTATACAGTAGAACATTGATAATCTGAAACACCATTCTTTTTTTATTATTATTAAAAAAGGTTATCTGTTTTACATAAAAGGAAACTTTGTTTCTGTATATAGTACATTTCACCTATGCACTTGTTACATTCAAGAATGCTATAAACAATCAACTAAGTAGGATGACTTCAATCCTTATAACTGGCATTTGTTATTGTATTATCGCTGCAGTATCCTCTTGACTAAATGTAAGTTTGCATTGATGTTGGATGTTTGTTCTAACTGCAAAAAGACAACAATTACGAGTGTGAACAGACTTTCAGTGTGCTGATATTTTTGAGTTTCTTAGAAATGTGAAACATTGATTTAAAAGTTTTCAATGTGCATGTTCTTAAAACAAAACGATCAAAGCAGATTACATAAGCAGTCAGTAACATTTTGATACGTGTAAGTAAATTCCGTATTTTCTTTGCGAGTGATATTTAGTGCCAGAGGTATGTAATATTATAAAGTAGCTAAAGCAATATTAAAAGTAAACTAATTTTTAATACAGTACTTTACCAAACTCAAAACTACACTGTAGTAAATTCAGTGCCCCCTCCCCAAATCGAATATCCAACCAGTTTAAAATCTCAACCATCCTTGGTCCCAATTATTACAGAATATCAATGCTCTACTGTATTTAGTGCTAACAGAATTCCAAGTTCATCCTAATTATGCAGAAAGTGTGTAAGGTTGGGGGTTACGTCCACGCAATGCTCATTTTGATTCTAAAGTTTATAATGAGTTTATTGCCATTTCCACCACAATTAAAATTAATAGCTACTGTTCCATAAAGTATACCTTAAATAACAAATTAGCTGGATTTATAAATCTCTGCCTTTAAACAGTAAGTTACAATTTATTTCTGCAAATATTTACCCTACCTTCCAATTTGGCTTTAGGAATGTGCAACAGGCCCAGGTTCAAACATCTGGCATGTATACCAGGTATCCTGATGACACTATTTAGGCAGTCTTCTTTCATCTTTTAGGCAAATGTTGTGGTGTTCAATTTCACCTTTAATACTACTAATTTCATAAATGAAATAACATATCGAACAAAGACTTGTACGATTCACAGATGGTGAAATTATGCTTCCTCCACCATAGGCTTAATTATAACAGACCTAGAAAGTTGATGTGGATTAGATCTTTTCTCAGAAACAGGCGAAGTTACAGAACATTAAATAAGTAATCATTTTCTTCCTGGTACCTTCACTATTCAAAGACTACCGAAAGCTTTGAAATAATTTTAAAGAAAATTATTGGAAAATGTATTGAAGCTCTTGTACACCTTTTAGAAGAAAGATTTAAATAATAAATTGTGGTGTATCATAAAAATTCAAACAAAGGTGATAGTAGAAAAAATTCCAATATCTGCAGTTATTTAGCACAGCTTTGTAATTATAGATTTCACACTAGGGCTATACAGCAAATTCCTTTCTCATAATCAGAATTGGAGACCATTCTAAAGGACACTTCTGAAGAAGGTAAAATACAAAATTTTTAATTAAATGTTTTCAGAAGTTAATGTTACAGGCTACTGCTCTTATTAAAGGCAAATTTCAGGAATAGCCTAATAACAAAACATTTAAAATTGCACTGTTTTACTAAATTACTCTGCGATAGGCCACAAATCTATTTCGATGCTTACCTATTATTTTTGGAAAAATGAAGGATTTCATGGTGCATCAACCGTATGAAAATTTCTCATGTCTCCCACCAGAAAATGCATCAATCTGAAGCAACATTTCAAAAACTCTCCAAGACTTCATCTCCTCATGATGTGGAAGATGAAGTCTAAGGGCAGTTCTGAAACATCGCATAAAGGTGCGTCCACACTGGAGTCACATAGTACAACTGTGACACAAAAAGTTTACTCTTATTGCATTAAGATGCATTGTGATGAGCTGTGTTGCACTATTTAGGTGTTGTGATACAACAAAAGTTGCTGTATGTTGCATAAATCCATTTATAGTCTTAAAAATCAAAGTATAATATGCAACATAGTCAAACGTTTGATAACATTCTGTCAGTGTATAGGCATCTACAAATATGGCCATGAGCACAAGATTTAAGTGAAATTCAGATAATAGTATAAATTTAATCCAAAATTATATAGAATATCTATGTGTCTGGAATCCAAAGAGTGGAACTTATAAATTCAGGGAGAGTAAGTATGATGCATCCAGTGTCGTTTGTACAGATGTAGGGTGTCGACCTCAGGAGCTAAGAAAAAAAAATGTTAAACCTAGTATTTCAGATTTACATTGAACAAAAGTGTATCGCAAAATAAAAAAAAATATTTGGAGCAGGTGCTCATTTTTATTATATATAATCCATATCTAAAACTGTTAAATGGTTATTATGCCAAGGAATCAATTCTTATCAGTGTAAAAAAATTGGCAAATTTTTGCCACTTATTTTTGCATTTTATTGAACTTTTCTGTATGAACTAAATGTATTACTTTGAGTATCTCTTCCCATGATCCATCTAAAATGTCTCCTTTAGCTTCAATGTCAAATGTTCCTAGCAGAGTGTAGAAATTATTGGAATGTGAAATATTCCTTAAATTATTCATGAAATTGCAAGCCATAACACCTGCAGTTTCTCATTGCAAAAGTAACGGTGTTATAAATATCCTGAATAAATAATTCTCAAAACATTTTCTTATATCCCCCTTATTGTACTGAGGTGTTAACATAATATTTTTTAGGAGACCCTGTCTCCTGTGTTCCAGAGAAGGGTTTCATTGAATTTAGAGAAAATGGAAGGCATCATCCCCTAAAAATCTTGCAGCACCAATTTTTCATGTCCTGATTAAGTGTCATATTCTAGGAGGTTGGGTTTGCAATGAGTAAATAATTTCTCAAATTTTGTATTTTCAAAAACATTTCCATTAAATATTCTTCCTTGGGTACCTACTTGAAAATATAAAAATCTTCAGCAAAAAGAACTATACCTAAAAATGTATGAAAGTCACTCTCTAGTTTTGAATTCAACTATGTTCTTACACAACTACAATGTGGGAAGAATATTGAATAATTATACAGCTATTGCCAACATCATGTAACATTGCTGTACCAGTGAGGACAGTTTGTTTACTGTGATTTTATGCAAAAAAAATGTTCTAAGCCTGTAGAAACATTGGTTGCAACAAGTTGCATAATGTTGGCCCAATGTGGACAGGCCTTAAGACTGACGTGCTTCCCTGATGGGAGGCTCGAAAACTTGTACAGTATTGTTTTTATTTGTTATCAGTCTCTTGATTAGTTCTTTGCATTTCTTAAACTCATTGAGTTAACTTCATAAACCCATTAAAACTTTCACCCTCAATTATACTTTTAACAGTTTTCTTCATCCATAGTTCTTCCCATCTACTAATAAAGCAACCAGTCCAATGTCTTGTAATGTGACTCACTACTAATTTCCCTACATAAAAATGATTTATGGGTGTTTAGTTAATATTAAAATCCTCCATTTTCAGCAAGTTCTAAGCTATGTACCAATTATTTAGTGGTTACATTAATGTTGACACCTTACATTATTAAATTAAATTCTTTCCTTTTAATTTATGGTGGTAGTGTTGATTTTTAATAATCCTATTGGCACTAGCATATAGGGTTCCAAATTGGGAGGCACCCTCCACCCCACCCCAGGGGGACGCAGATACGTGGGGTAACAAAAAATTTTGGAACCATTAGACTAAGGTATTGTCATGAGCAAGCAGAAGAAGTTGTAGATTCCAGAACATTCAACTGCCTGAACACTGATTGATTGGTTCAAAGTTGTTTCATTTCCGAATGACCTAACATCTCGAAAATTAAGACAGTTAATGATTAATGCACTCAAGAGATAATTACTGCAGTTTTCAGAATAATCACATTGCAGTTTATTCAGATGACAACCTTCATTTAGGATGGAATTACTTAGTTTCATCTCTCTCTGAGCTGCAATCTTTGGTTTTATATTTGTATAGTTGGTGGCACAAAGATTTAATGTTAAAATAAGAAAACTATATGTACAATAAGTAGCCACTGTCAGTGAAGTTTTACATTCATTCTATCTCTTGTTTTAATTTGAATCTTCCTCTTATTCCTACTCCTTTTTCACCCATCATTTTCAGAATGTTTAATTCACAAACTGTATTATAGCATGTTAACTTTTAATGCACACTACAAATTATAAAATATTATCATAACTTTAAAAAATGATTAATAAAATTGATGGATTGTTTCTAAAATTGAAGTAAATGAAAATTTCATACCAATAAATAAACATACTACCCAATAGTACTGTTCTATTAGAGTAGTACTTCCATTATTGTTAATGATTATACAAGAGAACTGTGGCCAATTTTTACTCTCAGAGCTACAGTTCAGACACCTGTAAAAATACTTATGTGGGTTCCGGAAAGTTGCCAGATTAGAATGATTTCATCAGGTTGCTTCCTGAGAATATAATGTTTCAGGTGCACCTAATTTTTTATTATTATTTTTATAACAATAAAATCAGAAGAAAACTAAAAGAACCTGACTAATTTTGCCATTCATAAATTTATTTTAAAAATGATATAATTTTACAACAGGCTTTAATTGTTCCCAGCTAATCGATTTGTTCCAGTTTTTACATCATATTGCATTTTTCTATACTGAGAAGCCTTTAAGTAATAATACCTACTTTTAATTTCTTCTGTAAACGTTTTAAGTGACTTGCCAGTACAGTTGCATGTGTTAAATTGCAAGTACAGTGGATCAGGAAGGTACAATGGGGCCTAGGATCAAATGCAGAGCATGTAACAGCCATCCTGACCAGTTCTTAGGTGGTTTTTCGCAATTTCCTAGGCAAATGTTGGAATGGTCCCAAATCTCCTCATAGACTTCACACGCTTCATAAACAAAAATACACCTATCATGTAGAACACATTTCACAGATGACGCTATATCCACTCTCCTCCTCCCCTCATCAATACTGTGGTAGGCCTCTAGCTGGTGGTAGATGGAACTTTGCTTTCGCAATAAGCACAAAAGTGGAAGCATTAAAACATGATGAAAAGTTTTAAGAACAGACCTAAGATATTGGAAAATATGTCATATTGGTCAAATGTTTCTTAAGAAGAATAATAAGGCAAAAGAAGGTACAGGATGATATAACAGTTACTTAATAGTTAAAAGTAACTACATTGTATCCCTCATTAAGTACATTCTTCCTTGAATTTAGTTAAATTTTAAGCACTCAAAAATAAAATGAAGATGTAGATCTTATTTAACGAAATGTTTCAGAGAAAGTGTTAGACAAGTAAATATTTCCCATTCTCACTTGTAGCAAGTGGAGGTAGAACAAGGAAAGAAACAGTTTGGATCATGTCCTGATGGGTTTTTTTTTTTTAATTACTTATGATTGATTGACTAGTGAAATAAGTACAACATCAAAAACAGCTGCAAACTGATAAACAGTTACTTATGCTAAATAAAAATGTCAATTATGATGGAAGCATTCAGAAATATAAATTACAACTGGACCACTTATGAAACTGTCCAACATTATATATACAAAAAAAGTATTCTGAAGTGAAATCCTCCCTCATATTGACACAACAGTCTTTACTGAGCAGAAGCATCAGTCATCAATTGTGCTAATATTTTATTGTCTATTTCATATAGTTAATTCTAAAAACCCTCTTGAGTTTCAAAGTGTTACTATAAATATGACTAGTGTATAAGGATATGTCTAAAACAAATGAAATCTAAGAGTAAATACATCGCTGTAGCATTCTGTTAGGAATAACATTGTCAGTGCTTAAGTTAACCAATGACCATATTCTTGAAGAAATATTTTGAGGAAGACAATGTTTAAAGTGCATCTGCACCTTTTTACATTATTTCTGTATAGAAGGGCAGTTGTTTACTGCATGTAATCAGTTTTTCTCTTAATGGAATTAGTTTTTGCCTCACAGTCATTATGTGCATAGAAAACTCCAGTTATGTTGGTTTCTAGACAAATGTAACAGGAAAAATCTTAAATAACAGCCATTACACTTCGGTCTGGCTGTTAAGCTTTTGTCATAGTCTGGTTATCTCTGCCTCATTCTCCTGTGTAGTTCTTTGGTTGTCAGTCTGGCTTGCTTTGTTTTGTTGTTGTTGGTATCCATTATTTTGCTGGTGCTGGTAGTTTGCTGCCTGTTCTCCCATTGCAGTAGGTGTCGTACTTGGTGATAAGCTTGGAAAGAAACAAGGACTATTTCCATCATTGGCTGGAGAAGTCACATCTAGACAGTCACAACTCAGGCTCGAGTCGGACAGTGTGGGGTCCATTGGATACTTGGGAAGCAAGAGAAGACTCTCCGTAGACTTAGTGGGCTGCACATATCTGTGATGGTGGTGGTGATTTTGGTGGCTGTGTTGCTGCCCATTGTTGCTGTAACATGTCTGTGTCATCCCTTGAACTCTTCGTTCTCCACCACGACCCTGCTGCGATGAGCCACCTGCCTGAAGCAATGGCATCATTTGTAATAAGCAAATAACGTGCACATTTTTTGCCTTACCACACAGGCTTAAACAGTTTAAAAAGTATATCAATTTGCGTATTTTGTGCCAATATAAATTTTGTGATGTTAAACTAAGGTGGTGGAGTGTTTAACAACAAAGATTTTGGACAGCTGTATTTTAAACAGTTCACAAACAAATAAACAAAATGAATATAAGTTATAAATGGTTGAGTTAAGGGAACCAACAATATTTTACATAGTGAGATAAAAATCAATTAAGAAATAATACAGGAAAAGTTGCATGAAGTAAGTGTAATATTTTGAGGAGCCTATAACCTCAAAATGGGAGAAAAGTGCGGAAGATGCAAGAAGAAAATAGCAGAAAATAAAGAAGAATCAGTTGGTTGTGAAGGGATGTGTCAAAACTGGTTTCATGCAAAAAGTGAAGATATAACAGCAGCAGAAGTGACATTGATAAAAAAACAAAACAAAAAAAAACAAACAGTTGAAGTGGATGTGTGTTGACTGTAATACACAATATGTAAACTTTATTGATACTAGTGTAAAGAATGCTGTAAGTGGAATGATAAATCAAATGAAAGCTTCAATGGAACAACAGATTTTGGAAAAAATTCAAGAGATGATGAAAAGAATGAAGCAGGTGAAATTAGTCAGAAAGCAGAAGTGAAGACAACATATGCTGATAGATTAAAACAAACCAAAGAAGAAGTGATTATTGTCGAACCAAAGAAACCAAACCAGGACAGTGAGACAACAAAAAATATTTGCAAGAATAAGTTAAATCCTACAGAACTTAAGGTAGGAATTGAAAATGTAAGAAAGTTAAGAAATGGAGGTGTAGCCATTACATGCAGTAGTAAGGATGAAATCAAAAAGATGAATACTGAGGTAAAGAAGACGTTGGGAAATGAGTATGAAGTAAAAATACTAGAACTCAGGGATCCAAGAATAAGAATTTTTGGAATAGAAGAGTTGATGGAAGATGAAGAACTGGTAAGATGTATCAGAAACCAAAACCCTGACACAGTGTATGAAGATTGAAGAATAGTTGTTAAATTGAACAAGAAAATAAAAAATATGTGTATGGTTATAGTGGAGGTGGATGCTCAGACATTCAATAGGGTTATGGGACAAAAAAGGTTAAAGTTGAAATGGCAGTGTTGTCAAATAAATGAGTATATGGGTATAACAAGGTGTTTTAAATGTTACTCATATGATCATAGAAGTACAAATTGTAAAAACAGAATAAAATGTGTGAAGTGTGGTGAAGATCACTTAGCTAAAGACTGTAAAAATACAGAAGTGAAATGTGCAAATTGTGTTGAAGCAAATGATAAATTAAGATTATCATTGAATGTGAACCATAAGGTTCTAAGTGGGGAATGTCCAGTTTATAAAAGGCGACTTCAATTAAAGAGGAGAGCTATTACTTATGACTGTATATAGCAACCAAGGAAAAGAGAGAACTATGAATATGGAGGTATTGTAGTATTAAATGTAAATGGACTTATTGCTAAAAGGGACAGTGTAGTAGATTTTATACAAGAAAATAGCCCAAAGGTAGTAATTGTAGTAAAATCACATGTGACAGACGTTGATTTGGAAGCACTTATTGCAGTAAAAGGATATTCTCACTTAAGATGTGATTCAGAGAGTAAACATACTGGAGGTATTGTTATATATGTAACTGAAGACTTCTTGTATGATGTAGTCATGACAGAAGTTAATCAGGCTAAATGGTGGATATTGGCTATCAAGAACAACTGCAGAACAACTGGGGACAATTGTGGGGATTTATAGGTCACCTAGTAGCAGCAAAAAGGCATTCATAGATTTGTTCTCTAAGGTTATAGTTGAATTATTAGAAAATAGTCAAAATTGGGGGGGACTTTAATATAGATTGGCTAAAAAAAGACGAATTTTATACAAAAAAAACACTGGAAAGACAAATCAGTGGGGCGGGAATGAAACAAATTGTAAAGAATGTGACGAGGGTCACTCCTGATAGTGAGACTTGACTTTGATTGATCTAGTGATAACTGACAATTTTAATCTTAAATGTACTGTATTAGAAACACCAAAGATCTCTGACCATAATATATTAAACATACCTGTTGGACCAATAGTAAAATAAGGAATAGGAATAAAATATTAGTGAAGGGAAAGATGGACTATAAAAAATTATTAAAAGTAGTAGAAAATAAAATAGATGATAAAAGATTTGAGTTGAGTACTAATAATATGGATATAGGAGAGGAATATATAATTTTAAGAGACAGTATAGTCCAGGGTATTCAGGAAGCTAAGAAACCAGATAGATGGGTAAAGAATGTACCATGTCCTTGGTATTCAATGGAAATTAAGGATGGCATGGTAAAAAGGGACACAGCATATAGGAGGTTCCTGTTAATGAAAGAAACTGGAGATAGGATAAATGTAGAGGAGTCATGGAATGAATATAAATTTTTAAATATATGGAGGAAAACAAAAAGTGAATTTTATGAAAAAAAAAATTTCTTCAACTAAAAGATGAACCTAAAAAGTTATGGAAATACATTAAAGCTATGTATAAAATTAAGGAAAATACAATAAAATATTACATATTTGGGGAAGAATGTATATCTCATTCAAAACAGGTAGCAAATAAATTAAATCAATATTTCATAGAAAGTATTGAAGGAACTGGTTAAAAGCATTCAAAAAACACAACGTTGTTAATTGGTACCAAAAATAGAAAATAAGTGTCTTAGAAAATTTCAGGATATTACAGAAGAAAAAGTGGAAAGTATAATAAGAGCTTTTAGGAATATTATGGGATCGGATGAAATTAGTACTGAGGCCATAAAAAGACTATGGTCTGTGATAGGAAAGGAAATTACTAGCATTGTCAAAAACTCATTAAAACAGAAAAAGATGCCAAAAGAATTAAAGACTTCTGTTATTGTTCCAAGTGCCAAAGTGAAAGGTAGTGCTAAATGTAGTGATCTTAGACCTATAAATAATTTATCATTAATAGAAAAAATAACAGAATCTGTGGTATATGAAGTGTTACTAAATTATATTAAGGAAAATGATCTTTTAACAGACTGTCAGTCTGGGTTCAGAGAAAAACATAGTACAGAGACAGCAATTCAATTAGTAATGGAAAATTGGTTAAACTTAATAGATAAGGGAGAGGCAATAGTAGCTGTCCTCGACTACAAAAGAGCTTTTGAGACTGTTGACAGAAATTTATTGTTACAAAAATTAAATAAATTGTATAATATACAAGGGGATGTATATGAATGGTTGAAAGACTATTTGACAGGCAGGTACCAAAAGGTGAAATTTAATGACATTGTTTCTGAGGAAAGAGAAGTAAAGTATGGAGTGCCACAGGGAATTTTATACAACAAAAAAAAACTGGAAAGACAAATCAGTGGGGCGGGAATGAAACAAATTGTAAAGAATGTGACGAGGGTCACTCCTGATAGTGAGACTTTGATTGATCTAGTGATAACTGACAATTTTAATCTTAAATGTACTGTATTAGAAACACCAAAGATCTCTGACCATAATATATTAAACATACCTGTTGGACCAATAGTAAAATAAGGAATAGGAATAAAATATTAGTGAAGGAAAGATGGACTATAAAAAATTATTAAAAGTAGTAGAAAATAAAATAGATGATAAAAGATTTGAGTTGAGTACTAATAATATGGATATAGGAGAGGAATATATAATTATTAGAGACAGTATAGTCCAGGGTATTCAGGAAGCTAAGAAACCAGATAGATGGGTAAAGAATGTACCATGTCCTTGGTATTCAATGGAAATTAAGGATGCCATGGTAAAAAGGGACACAGCATATAGGAGGTTCCTGTTAATGAAAGAAACTGGAGATAGGATAAATGTAGAGGAGTCATGGAATGAATATAAAGAATGTAGAAATAAATTTTTAAATATATGGAGGAAAACAAAAAGTGAATTTTATGAAAAAAAAAATTTCTTCAACTAAAAGATGAACCTAAAAAGTTATGGAAATACATTAAAGCTATGTATAAAATTAAGGAAAATACAATAAAATATGTAATATTTGGGGAAGAATGTATATCTCATTCAAAACAGGTAGCAAATAAATTAAATCAATATTTCATAGAAAGTATTGAAGGACTGGTTAAAAGCATTCCAAAAACACAACGTTGTTAATTGGTACCAAAAATAGAAAATAAGTGTCTTAGAAAATTTCAGGATATTACAGAAGAAAAAGTGGAAAGTATAATAAGAGATTTTAGGAATATTATGGGATCGGATGAAATTAGTACTGAGGCCATAAAAAGACTATGGTCTGTGATAGGAAAGGAAATTACTAGCATTGTCAAAAACTCATTAAAACAGAAAAAGATGCCAAAAGAATTAAAGACTTCTGTTATTGTTCCAAGTGCCAAAGTGAAAGGTAGTGCTAAATGTAGTGATCTTAGACCTATAAATAATTTATCATTAATAGAAAAAAATAACAGAATCTGTGGTATATGAAGTGTTACTAAATTATATTAAGGAAAATGATCTTTTAACAGACTGTCAGTCTGGATTCAGAGAAAAACATAGTACAGAGACAGCAATACAATTAGTAATGGAAAATTGGTTAAACTTAATAGATAAGGGAGAGGCAATAGTATTCCTCGACTACAAAAGAGCTTTTGAGACTGTTGACAGAAATTTATTGTTACAAAAATTAAATAAATTGTATAATATACAAGGGGATGTATATGAATAGTTGAAAGACAATTTGACAGGCAGGTACCAAAAGGTGAAATTTAATGACATTGTTTCTGAGGAAAGAGAAGTAAAGTATTGAGTGCCACAGGGAAGTAAATTTGGACCACTATTGTTCATTCTGTACATAAATGATCTTCCAGGGATACTTAAATATTGTAAATTACATATGTTTGCAGATGATACTTTGATTTTCTTCCATGGGAAGAGTGTGTCTGATATAGTGAAAATATTAAATTATGAGCTAAAAGGTGTTAGTAAATGGCTACAGTATAATTCACTAAGTTTGAATGTTTCAAAAACAAAATGTATGATAATGGGGAAGCATAGAGCAAGAAAAGAGGCAGAAGAAATACAGTCAGTTTTAATAAATGGAACCAAAATAAATTGGGTCCAACAGTATAAGTATCTAGGAATAAATATTGATAACTAAATTTTGAAGCTCATGTGGATTTTGTAAATAAAGTTGCAAGAAAGGTTAATTTAATATATAAGTCAAGAAAGATATTGTCTAGAACAAGAAAGGAACTATTGTTTAAGACAATTGTGATGCCACATATAAGATACTGCTCCACAGTGCTTATAATGGCAAGTAAGACAGAAATCAGTAAATTGCAAACAAATATTAATAAGGGAATCAGAGCAGTTTTAAATAAAAGACATACAGAAAATGTGAGCAATATGTTTAAAATGTTGGGTTATTTATATATTGAAAAAGAAATAGTAAGAGATGTGTTAACATTTATATTTAGACTGCAAAATAATGTCTTACCCAAGTATTTAAGCAGATTGGTACAAAAAAAATTGTGATGTTCATAATTATGGTACTAGACAGGTTAATCATTTCCATGTGGATCATAAACAAGGTGCTAAGGCACAAAAGACTGTTTTTTATAAAGGAATAGTTATATATAATAAATTACCGCAAGAAATAAAGGATTCTGTATCTGTTGGAAGATTTAGAGAAAAAGTGGGTTCATGGTTGGAAAGCTGTGTGGCTTTGTAAAAATTATTATATTGTGGTATTTTTTGTTTGTTTTGTTTTTGTTATTATATAGTTGTAAGGTATCCCTCGTTCTATTTTCAATATTTTTGTTAGAATCCGGCCAAGTTTAAGGTTAACTTCAGTACACGATACCACAGGTAAAATCGAGTTAACTACATTTCTAGTACAGTAAAGTGAATAAATAACACATAACCAACATAAATAAACCATAAAAAGCAATAAATCCATGATATTTCAGCAGGAAATAGGTTACTTCACATAAAAGTAAACTTTCAATAACAGATCCTAACATTAGTCAGAGATATTTTCTGAACGGATTTAAAAGAAGTAAATGGTAAATAATAGTAAATATATTGCATAAACAAACCTTTTATCATGATTATCAAGCATTATTCCCGAGATAAATAGATAATTCCAATATAAAGTAAATCTAACCCTAAAAGTTTGCCATATACCAGATTTTGGTATTTCGGGAGAGATTTTTATACAGTAAAGATTGTAAAGAACTAATGATATTCAGGCCTAGACCTACCATAACCATAACTTCACAGTAATATGTAGTTTCAGTAAGATTTAAAGCCGTTTGAAGAAATATGATAACACTTCCGCATAAGCTATTGACATAAACGATTTGATACCTTTTAAGTAATTTCAGAACTTAAAAAGTAGATAAAGACATGATAAATAATATTATGTTTCAATTTTTATAGGTTTCAAGTAGTTTTAATCCGGAATAATATGAAATATTAGTGAGAACAGAAAGCCGGTAAATCGACTAAATTTTTGAGCCTTTCAGAATTAATTCCGATAAAATTAAACCATTTCAAAAGCGCTAAGAACATGTAAATGCCAGTAAACACACATAATTAATTTTCTATAAACAATAAAAGACATTTTACTGACCTTCTGTTTGTTAATCCAATTACGAAGTAACTTGCCTGAGGCACCGTACATAAAACATGCTTTTTCACTGATTTTAACCACTGTCACCTGATATAAAGTAAATAATAAATTAAAACAATCCTAAAGAGAATTAAATTCATCTAAATCTTGTAGTTTCCAACCGTTTAAGTATTTTTAAATGCCATCTGAACACATAAAATAAATCACTTGACTTTAACATTTTCTCATTTAAAAACCTACCAAGATTCCGGGAGAAAATGTAGTTCATCTTGAAGATCCATTCTTCTAGTTTCGTACACATTAATTTCATACCATTTAAAGCAGTAACACCGATGTTAAAGAATTTTCTAAAACACTCTGTAATAACACACGTGTAAATAATAGAACAATTTATTGTATCCATGATATATCACCTACAGAGACGAAATAACCTTTAAAATACGCAGTTTAATTTAGGCTACACACTAGTAATTTTTCCGGCTTAATAATCCAGGTACCTCCAGAGTTATACATAAAAACATAAATAAAAATCATGTCAGATTGTTAGAAATCACTGTTTTTGCAATAACTCAATCACCTCATAACCGATTTAAATAAAGTTTACATTTTTGAGAGGCTAAAATCGGGGCCCACAATTTGAGCCTAATTTAGGGTTTGTAACTAAAGCCGATTTAAAAAAGTTCGAAAATGCTGACGATATTGCAAGCCTTCAACCATGACCATATTTGGTCATCTTATCAGATATGAGAATTAAAGCTTAAACAAATTAAAACTTTTTATCAAACAATACACCCTTAAACTCCAATAACTTTTCCAATTCCAGATTTTAAATCGAACACTTAATAGATAAGTTATTAAATTAAACATATGTGATTGTGTGAGCGCGCGTAGGCACTCAGCCGGAGCGCCACCTCACGTGAGGTGAGACCATATAGGCAAGGTAGACCGCGTAAGGAAAAGTTCGGGTATTCAGTCTTTCTTCAAACTTGTAAGAGAGAGGTCGCGTCGGGGACGCTGGGAAGCAGTTGGAGGGGGGAGTAGTTTTGGCACTATGTTCAACCGCAGCCATGTTGGAAATTCGGCAACTTTAACATTCAGACGAACAGTCTTGGCAATGTGACTTTAATTTTCAAATTCATTCTTGGGGGTTAGTGCGGGTTTTGCTCTGTTTCTCAATCTGTGATCTTTGGTGAACGATTTTATCCGATTGCCTTTGCTAACTGTGAACATTTATATTTACTGTGAACATTTCAAGAATATATGGCAGTTATTTGACTTTTGACTTTCATTTCTACAATAGCACCTTTCTTACAGGAGGTTAAATCTGTAAGTGGCGTCTGTGGTCATTTTAACAGTTAGCATACCATTGGTTTAACACGGTAACAGAACTTTTAAGGACTTAGAATATTTTCGGAAGACTTCTAGCTCAGGTGATGAAGCCGATACCAACCCCAGTATCCCGCTTACCCCTGACATAGTGTACATATAATTTTGTTAAATGTATTAGCCACAGGCTACTTGTGAATAAATAATAATAATAATAATAATAATAATAATTCATATAGAAAACGGTGTATCTTTTTTGTAATATAAAAAAATAATGTGATAGGTATTCATGTTGGGATGGATCCCAAGTCCCATACACTTCAGAAAAGATTTATATGTTTCTCAACAGTTATCTCTGCATAGAAGATGTATATTTTATAGCAGCATTGACATAAAAAGGAAAATAAATTTAATAAACAAAAATTGTTCGCATCTATGATGAAATTTGTTGATGTGAAATATTACATGAAACTGACCAACATTTACAAAATACTTCAAGCCCGATTTGATGAAGTAATACAATAAATTTAATCACCATCAAATGGAGAATGCAAAAGGAGAGTAGCCTAATTATTTATTCCCTTTTGGCATTACAAATTTTATCAACTGCTAATTGTTATTTGGTTATTATATTTCGATAAGTTACTAGATCTTCATAGAACAAATTAACAGATTTCATGCTTGTGTCAGAAAGGGGGGGGAGGCATCTGGGGTAATACTAACTGATAAAAAGGATAGGCATTTTATTTTAACTGTAGTTTGTTAAGATTTGCATATATAAGCAAGATCATTCAGGTGTATTTCTCACAGTGGAATTCCAAAATGCAGCTTTAGGCATGAGTATTATAAAAAGTACAATGCGGGCTTATTCTTGTAGCTCAGTAAAGTGGCAGCAGTGCTGCATTTTTAAAGGTCTATAAACTACAGACTTATGAAGATGAGACTTGTTGGGGGAAACTAAATTAATATTCAGAGGTAAGTGAAGAATGTTCAGTATAGCTGAGAATTTCAATTTACAAGGTGCAAGTTGGGAAGGAAATACGATTAATTTATTCTCATATCAGAAAAATACACAGTAAGCAAATTACACTCTTCCTTTAACCAGATGGTGGGGGATTGCGGAGCTTTAGCTTTCCTGGCTTTCCCAGTTTCAGTTATAAGTTTTGTGATGTTCTTAGGAAACTTTTCCTGGACTGGTAAATGCCCATGTAATGAAAATCTTTCAAGATCCACTTTCTTCCTTTCCTTGTTTGTCACAATTTATCTTCAAACTGAAGCTGGTGCTATTCCCATGAGATGGTAGAACCATTTGACTGGAGTGAAATTTAAACAACCTGTCATGATACTGCAGATGTGGCTGAGAGCTATACCCACCCGTTTGGCTTGAGTTGAATTGTACCACACAGGGAAGGCATACTCTGCAACTGAATAACATGATGCTAAGGCAGAACTATTTATGAGAAGTTAGTGTGATTTCAGGGTTGGTTATGCCACTACGATCTGACCAGTTTACTGAGATACTTCCTGGTGGAAATTTTCAACTTGGAACTCATACAAAGTTTCTTGAATGTGAGAAATCTGTCCAGTGTCACTCCTAGATATTTTTGAGTGTCACGATGTTCCAGTTTCATTAATAACTGATTTTCTGACTCCTCTAGTCGTCATCAGAACTTCTTCTTCTGATCTGCTCTAACTGAGCCCAGTGGGTGAGCAGTAACACTTGGCCTGGCATTTAGAAAGATGTGGTTTCAAATCCCAAGAGAATAGTGATTTGTAATTAATTACCACAGAGCAGGGATATTTTTAAATGGCTTTACACCTCAAGACGTCCGGGTCACAAATCTGGATGGCCAGATGGGAATTAGTATTGTTCATGTAGTTGCCATGCCTAGTAGGTATATAAGGGATATGAACAGCATTAGATGTTGAGTGATTACTGCGAAGGAGACAGCTTTATCAGCACCTGACAGTTTGTAAGGTGCCTCATTGTGGGTCTCCTATTGGCCACCTGGTCAAATCGTGCAATATACAGGTCTGTGGGGCATTCAGATGTGACAGTGATCCAATGTTGGACATCATGGAAATGTGAGGAGAGGCATAATCATCATCAAGGTTCTGGCTATGGGCGTATCCAGCGAGGGGCAGAGGGGGACTGCTGCCCCCCCCCCCCCTAGAAGAAAAATTAAGTTGCTTTCAGTACACTTCGATGAGTGAAGAACTAGTTCAGGAGCACTTTGGGAGAGAAAGATTGACAGGATTATGTCTGACGAGTGTACATCAAAATTTCGTGAAAGAACACCATGAGATATTGACAAACAAAATTATTGAAATTGAAAATCCGAGACAATTAATGTTTACATAAAAAAACTAACTAACTTACGATCTTAATTAACTACATACAATTTAGTGACAGGATTATTTTGATGAGGTTAGAAACTAAGCCCGTCCCAACCACATTAGTACAAGTATATATGCCAACGTCACAGGAAGATGACGAAGAAATAGAAAAAATATACGATGAAATCGAAGAATTAATCCAATATGCGAAAGGGGAGGAAAATCTAATAATCATGGGTGATTGGAATGCAATAGTGGGAGAAGGAAAAGAGGGGAATACTGTAGGAAGTTTTGGTCTAGGAGAAAGAAATGAGCGAGGAAGCAGGTTGCTAGAATTTTGTGAAAGATATAAGCTAATAGTGGCGAACACACTCTTTAAGAACCATGCAAGAAGGATATACACCGGGAAACGTCCTGGGGATACAGGCAGATATCAGCTAGATTATATCATGGTCAAACAGAGATTCAGGAATCAAGTTCTAGACTGTAAAGCGTACCCAGGAGCAGACATAGCCTCGGACCATAATTTGATAGTAATGAAGTGCAGGCTGAAATTCAAGCGAATAAGGAAGCAGCATAAGCAGAACAGACTGGAAGTGAATAAACTCAATCAATCTAGCACGAGAGAAAAATTTGCAGAAATAGTAGACTTAGGTCTAAGAATTAACTGTGAAAGGAGCTCAACCAAGGACGAATGGAATGCATTAAAGACCGAAATAATGAAAGCTGGCAAAGAAACCTTAGGCTTTAGGAAACAAGCTGCACGAAAACCTTGGATCACAGAAGAAATTTTGCAGCTGATCGATCAGAGGAGAAGGTACAAAAATGCTCAGGATGAAGCAGGAAAAGAGCAGTACAGGCAATTTAGAAATCAAATAAATAGGAAATGCAAAATAGCAAAAGAAAAATGGCTACAAGAAAAGTGTGAAGAAGTAGAAAAGGAAATGGTTGCAGGAAAAGTAGATGTTGCATATAGAAAGATCAAACAGAATTTTGGAGAAATGAAGAAAAGAGGTATGAACATTAAAGCTGCCGATGGGAAACCTCTTTTAAGGTCAGAAGATAGAGCTAACAGATGGAAGGAATACATTGAGAAACTGTATGTTGGGGACGACTTGAGCAATAGTGTATTGGAAAAGGAAGGCGATGTCGACATGGATGACTTAGGAGATCCTGTTTTGAGGACAGAATTTAATAAAGCTCTGAATGACTTGAAAGCAAATAAGGCAGTTGGAATTGATGAGATCCCTGCAGAACTTCTTAAATCTCTAGGAGAGGAAGGAATCGAAAGATTATTCAAGCTGATATCAAAAAGTTATGAAACAGGAGAAATTCCAACTGATTTTAATAAAAATATCATCTTCACACTTCCCAAGAAAGCACAAGCTGACAAATGTGAGAATTATCGCACAATTAGTCTAACATCACATGCTTCAAAGTTACTGACCAGAATAATATACAGAAGGATGGAAAGGATAGTAGAAGAGATAGTAGGTGAAGATCAGTTTGGGTTTAGGAAAAATCGCGGTACAAGGGAAGCAATTCTGTCTTTAAGATTAATACTTGAAGGGCGGATCAAGAAAAACAAAGATACTTTTATGGCATTTGTTGATTTAGAAAAAGCTTTTGATAATGTTAGGTGGGACAAGATGTTCAAAATTCTAAAGATGTCAGGTCTAAAGTATCGAGATAGAAGAATCCTCTATAAACTATATAAGAATCAAGTGGCTGTGATAAAAGTAGAGAATCACGAGAGACATGCATCAGTTAAAAAGGGTGTGAGACAAGGTTGTAGTCTATCCCCGTTAATATTCAACTTGTATGTAGAAGAAGCAATGAAGAAAGTCAAAGAAAAATTTCCATGTGGCATAAGTTTTCAGGGAGAAAAAATCAGTATGCTACGATTTGCTGATGACATTGTCTTATTAGCAGAGAGGGCCGAGGATATTGAGAAGTTATTGAATGGCATGAACAAAATACTGAAGGAAGATTTTGGACTGAATATAAATCAAAGTAAAACAAAAGTGATGAAATGTAGCAGAAATGACACCAATACTAGCAGATTAAATATAAAAATAGTATCTGATGCAATAGGAGAAGTGAGTGAGTTCTGTTACTTGGGAAGCATAATTACAACCGATGGCCGAAGCAGGAATGATGTTAAAAGCAGAATAGCACTAGCAAAAAGAGGCTTCATGAAAAAGAGAAACCTTTTAGTTTCAAATATTGATCTAGGAATTAGAAAGAACTTCTTAAAACTCTATGTGTGGAGCACAGCACTTTACGGTAGCGAAACATGGACTTTAGGAAAACCGGAAAGAAAGAAACTTGAAGCATTTGAAATGTGGTGCTACAGAAGAATGCTGAACATTAGGTGGACAGACAAAGTAAGAAATGAACGAGTTTTAGAAATGATGGGTGAGAAAAGAAGTTTATGGAAGAAGCTTACAGGAAGAAGAGACAGGATGGTAGGTCATATTTTGAGACATACTGGATTGGTTAATTTGTTAGTGGAGGGAACAGTTGAAGGTAAAAACTGCAGAGGTAGACAGAGATTAGAATATATGAAGCAGATAATTGAGGACGTGGATTGTAAGGGGTATGTAGAAATGAAGAGGTTAGCACAGGATAGGAAAGGATGGAGGATTGCATCAAACCAGTCGAATGACTGACGACAGCAAAAAAAAGGTCCTTAGATTAAGTAGTTGGGTTACTATATTAATCAATGATAAAAACAGTTTCCAATAGGTTTGAGTTTGATTTTGTAATGTCATGTTTCAGTCCCCCACCCCATTTCCTGGAAAACAAAATGAGTTGCCTCCCCTAGTTCAAATCCTGGATACACCCTTGGTTCTGGCTAACCATGTCTGACAACCACAAAGTAGGATCACTATACCAGGAACCAAGCAAACTGTAATCCCTTCACATCTGTGCCTGCCATCCAAGAACAAGTTATGGACCCCGAGTGACATTCTGAGTCATTCCCCACCATTAGTCAGAGACTAGCAGCAGCCAGACTATGGAATTACCATTCCATGTGTAGGCTTCTGTAACACCACAACAAAAACAGAAGCTTTTAGAGTGATGCCATGACCAGGAAGTTTGGACTGCTGATGAATGGTGTCGTATTGTGTTCAGCAATGAATCGTGGTTCTGCAGTACTTTGGAGGACTATTGTTAGTGAATTGCAGTGAATTGTGAAAATGTCGCATTCTTTCAATGTTTTGGAGAGACATTGAGGTATTGTTCCTGTTGTCATGGTGTAGGGACCCAGACATGACTTCAGGTCATGTCTGGTAGTGATTGATGGAACTCTGATGGCATTACAGTACCTCACTTGTTATCTTCCATGCAACAGTGGCTCGGTAACATTTGTCAACAGGATGATGCTCATCCAAATATGGCACACGTCTCTTTGAACTGACTATGTGATGTTGAGGTACTCTTGTGGCCAACAAGATCGCCATATCTGTCTTCAATAAAACATTTGTGGGATCATTTTTGATGTCAACTCTGTCCTAGTGCCAGTATCCAGAATATCAAAGACCAGTTACTGTAATTGTGGGCCAGCTTGCATAAGGATAGGATACGCTTCCAATCAAATCATTGCATTAATGTCAATAAGTGGGCTTGTACTGCCAAGTTCTTTATTAATTTGAGTTGAATTTTGAAGAAGTAAATCACATAGAAAAACTTCTCAGGTTTCAAGCCGCAACAAAATTGAATCATCTGGCAGTGTTTCGGAAGCTTGCACCGCTTTCATTGTGATGTTAAGTGTGGCTTGACAATGGAAGCAGTGCAAACTTTTGAAGCATTGCCAGATAATTCAACTTTGAGACTGCTTGAAACCCAAGAAGCTTTTTACAGTATTGTTGCCAAGATAATACTGTAGTTATCTAACTGAAATATCATCACATATCCTCTCAACACATGAAATTTCATTTTGTTTCTCCCTCCCCTTTTGGTCGCTTCACTTTTTTATTTTTGGCAGTGTAGAAGAGAAAATTTACGGTGTTGGCAGCTTACTGAAGTGGAAGAATGAATAATGATCATGATGCTGTTGGGGAGACATTACATACAGGTGTTATGAAACGGTTATTTGTGTAGATGCAACTTTATTTCTGGAAACGACAATATAAATAGGTGAGCAAAATTTTATTTTGGACAGTTATAGGGATTTTTTGTAATCAAATAAATATTACATAACTTAGATTGAAGGTGAGTTTTAAAAACATTGCTTTAAGCAAGTTGTACAAAGTTCTGGAGAGTGGAAGAATATCTTATAAATATGCATGGACAGCAAGTATGTCAATAAATACTCCAATTGGGTAGCTGAATAACACAGTTCCATGGGAAAGATTAAAATATAAATTGTAAGAAAATAAACAGTGGATAAGAAATTGGTTAACTTAATAAATTAAAGGAAATTATTTAGTATCATTTGTGTAATTATTAAATTGATTTTGATGAGATTTGTAGTTTTGATGCTTTACCAAGCTTCAAGAACATGTTAGGATAGCCGTTAAACAGCCATTTCGAGTCTTTTTGACATGTTGTTACACTTTGTTGTTGAAGGAGGGTCAATCTAGTTTGGTCTCCATAGAGGGAAAAATTTGGTCAAATTGTGTTTAAATTGAATGAAAGTGTAGAGAAGAATTTTTGAAGTATTTCTGTGGGTTGCATGTTTAGTCTTGGCCAACTTTCATACACTAGATTGAATTTAAAAGTTTTAATGAGCTAATTGTTACATGGATTGACTGTCAAAGTGAATCCAAAGTATGCCACCGTGAATCTTATAATCTTCAAAGATAAAGTTTTTATTCCGTCATATTTCGCTGTCAAATGTAACTATATATTCTAGGAGGAATTTTAAAAGTGAACTTTACTAAATTAATCAATGAACTTTTAACTCAATCATGTTATCTTTTAGTGCTTCAAATTGACTGTGAACCTTTAATTGCTATTTCTTCTAGTGGGGAAGTGGTGGCCATCTTAGTTTAGAACAAAATATTTAAATTAACTGCAAACAACAGTTATTCAACTTATTCAGAATATTGTTTATTCATAATAAATAGTAAGATTTAATAACCCCACCAATGGCAAACAAGTTGTAGGAACATCGAACACCAATCATCGCCTTACAACAGATAGTGTTGTTATTGGAGACAATTTAAATTTACCAGGTGTCAATTGGGTTGGAAATATGACTAATAACACAAGGAAACTAAAATTTAAATGCCTTAGAAAGTGAAAAAGGCTTCATGCAAGTGGTAGAGCAGAACACGAGGTTACCAAATGTGTCAGATATTTTCCTAATAAAGTCTGGTGATAATCTTGTGGAGTCTCAAGTAATAGAAGGAATAAATAGTCACAAAGTAAACCAGTGGCAAAAATTAAAGATAGTAAAAAGCACTGTTATAAAAAGGAACACATTTCAAAACTGAAAATATATTTCACAGATGGTTTAGAAATGGAAGGAATGCAAAAGTACAGTGGAGTATAAATGGGAACAGATCAAGGAGATAATGAGAACAGGATTATAAATGTTTATTCAAAAAACATAAAATAAAATTACAGAACCAGCATAACAGTAAGGTTTGCAAACTAAAGAAGCTGGTAAGAGGAAAATACAACATCGAGGCATCATGGACCATCTGAAACATTTAAACAAGCAATATGGCTGCAGGGGGACCACTGAATGATGCATCTAGTATTTTCTTTGGCTGTGGGGAAGGTATTCAAACAATTGTAGATAAGGACAGAGAAGAAGTTACTGGGGATTTGAAAAGAAAGAAATATTAATTAACTGGTTTGATTTACAGGAGGAGGAATCAGAGGAGCATGTCCACCCAAGATGAAATGAGTAGACTAAAAAATAAGAAATTCATCCCGAGGATATAAATGAACTAAAAAAGAATAAATTGATCTTTCACTTTAAGCTTTTTAGTTATATTTAGGGAAATTATTACAGATGTATTAAAGCAGGATGGGAGGGAGGATTTCATCAAACCAGTCCAGAGATTGATGACAGCAAAAAAAAAAAAAAAAAAAGGAGAGAGAGAGAAAGAATAGGATATGACATTGTACCATACCTTGTTATAATTTTTAGATTGATTCTGGAGACTTGCTATTTACCAAAGGACTGGAAACATGTAATAATAGTACTAATCCATAAAGGAGAAATGGAAAATGTGGTTGAAAGGTTATTTTCTAATTAATGACAGGTAAACTGGTAGAGAAGTTGATTTGTGAACACACTGAAAATGTCTGCGAGGAAATAAACTGACCTGGAAATCAACAAAAATGATTTAGTCGAGGATATTTATATTAATCTCAATTAGCTGGCTATAGCCAAGATATTACAGATGAAATGGACAAAGGAGGCCAAGTTAAAATTATTGTAGTACTAGATCCTTCCAAGGTATTTGATAGAGTGAGCTGTAAAATTGTATTAAATAAGGTAAAAATCATTGAATGAAAAAATTAGTTGTTGGCTAGAAGAATACTTAAAAAGGTAGATAGAATGTAAGGTGTTAGGGTAGGAAATGAAATATCAAAAAAAGTAGAAATGAAAATGGGAATGGCAAAAATAAATGTATTGGTAACTTTGTGAGTCATTACGAAACTTAATGTGTTAGTGATTTACAGTCTGAAGTTAGGTTGTTTTCAAATGAAATTTAATACAACAGGATCGAAATCGGAGAAGACTGAATAGTTGCATAATAATTTGGACTGGATATCTAGCTGGGTAGAATAAAAATAAATGTCAAGAAGAGTTGGCTTATTAGATGCACAGATGTAAAAAATAAATGGTGTTTATGATAAGGATGTAAAGTATTTCTGGTTATATATTGAAAATCAGTAATAAACTCAATTGGATAGTTGGAAATGGTAATGAGGGGATCTACAAGAGTAACTGAGTTACAAAACTCTAGTCAAACCAATGCTTGAATATATTGGTGTTGTAAGACCCACAGTTTGATATCACTTGCAGGAATTGGATGGGATGCAAAGGAGGGCAGCCTGGTTTGTGTATGAAAATTACTAATTCCGTGTGGTCATAATGATAGGGTTTCTACTGGCTGCGCATTCCACCCCTCTCGTAGCTGCCTTAACCTAACCCAGCAATCCTACCAGGTACAGGGGACCTACAGTTTAATGTGGAATCTGAACAATGGAAGCGTTTTGGCATACTTCACATTACTCGGAAAGCTATGCCAGAGGCGAAGGTCAGAATAAGGACTTATGAAAATCCCCACTGAGACAGGGATTCGAACCGGATCTATTGATCTCTTCAGACACCTTAACCACTGAGCCACCGCTGCTCTTTTACTGCAGAAATAAAGAGTATTTGATATGATGGAAGTGGACTAGAATTCAATGGAAGATAGGAAGGGGTGAAGAAAGTGCTATGAGTGTACAAAATGTGTATACGTAATGAGACTTGGAAAGATATTGGTTGTAGAATTAGGAGTACTGCATGGAAGGGAAAAGAAGACTGTGACCACAAGGCGGCAATCAATTTCAGTCCTAAGGGAGTTGGAAAATTTTCTTTTATCAGTGCAGGAATCAATGATTGGAATAAATTATAAAGGAAAGTGATGAATAATTTATTAAAAATGATGCTATAATTTAAATTATATAAAGGGCAAAGTCAGGTGCATGGGGAAATTACACTTGACCATCAGAGATTCCTATAGCTAAAAATGTATGGGAAGAATAATCTCTATAAACTTTTACTAACTTGAAATAAATTAGAGTTGATATTAACTCTGCTTTTACAAAACGGTTTTATCACAGTAGGGATTTAATTGTAAACACATTAAGGAACTTGCACATTTGTTGCAGACAAGTGTATTGAATAACCACTTCACAGAATTATTTGAAATTTTAAAACACATCTTTTTGCCTATTAAATCACCATTGATGATCAAGACGAAGACCTTTTTAAATCACAATCATACTTGGTAACTGATTGCAACTGTATTTTCAGACATGACCTTAGTCAAATGAAATGTCATGTGAAAGGTAATTTTAATTATTTACTATTAGAAGCATTGAAAACACATGTAGAAATCAGAAATTAAAGGCAGTAATTTTTATTGTGGAACTAGTTCACGAATTAGTATGCCATAATGCTAATCAAATTTAGAAATAGAAGTAAAATATGCGGTATGGATGTGTGTAAAATCATAATTACTGTTTGAAAAATCTGTAAACCAACCAGTAGTCAGATCTAGCCTAGCTAAGGAATTTTTCCATTTGCTGCTAGTAAATATGATTGTAAAGTGTATGTGCTAGAAGAGATTAGTGCAAACCATTAAAAATATAAATGCCAAATTATTGATCAAAAGCTTCATGCATAACTTAGCTTACCCTTCTAGTTTGTTATTCTGTAAAATGGTATGCTTTATTTAATTGCCCCTTAATGATATTTCTATCAAACACTCCTTTGCTCCCTTCATAATTAATTGTAACTCAGCATAATGAAGACTGAAGGACAGCACATTAGACTGACAAAAGTGTGCCAGTTACTTGGTTTTGTAACTGAAAGAAATGTTAATTTTTTTAAGGTGAATATATCTCAGAATTACTTTCAATTATCGTACCTTGGTGCTCTGTGTCCTACTATGACCTTTTCCACCACTCTTCACAGACGTTGTATCAAGGTAGCCATAACCAAATCCGTAGCCTCCAAATGCCTTTGTTGTGAGATTGTCCCATGATTTGGCAGGTTTAGCTGAATTATAAGACGAAAAGTTAGAATCTTGTTGTTGTGAACTTGAAGGGTACTGGTGTTGGTGTTGATAAGAGTTAGGTGTTCCTTGCTTACCAGAGGCAGATTTAGTGGAATGATTTCGACTTGAAGTACCTTGCTGTTAACAAAAATAACAAAATTTTTAATGAGATAAATCTATTGAGCAGTTTAAATATTATATCAATTAATTATTTATAATATAAGTCACTGAAAGCAATTCATAACTTACAACAGCTGAATATTTAATTTAAAGGGTGTGAGCAGAAAAAAGTGAATAAATAACTAGAATTTGCTTTTCCAGTTGAACACTGTAAGTCATTTATGATATAATTCAATTTTTAACTGAAGTGGGTGTGTTTTTGAAAAAAGGAAAGGATTTGTCTCTAAATCAGTTAGATAAAGTAAAAATAAATTCGAATGTTGTATCTGAACCTACAGTTTAACAAGGTATTCAAACCATGGAATGGCCTAGCATACTTATATGAGCAAGGCAAACTTTCTGGTGGGGACAAGGAATGGGAGGGAATTTGGCCATGGCCTTTTTGAAGGAAGCATCCCGGCATTCGCCTGGAGTGATTCGGGGAAACCATGGAAAACCCAAAAATGCCCAGACAGGAATTCGAACTGGCATCCTCCCGAATGAGAGGCCAGAGGGTTAACCGCTCACCCACCACGCTCAGTCTGGATTTAAACTCGGGGTGTGAAATTTAGAAAAAATACCTTATCTGCAGAGCTACCAGCCTGTAAGACCCCAGGCTGATACCTGGGCTGAAGTATAGCCTTAGTGCCTCAACTAAACTCTTGATGTTGACTCACAGTTCATTAGAAAATTTATGAAATAATTTTGATTTGGTTTGACCATGTAGCCAGGATAACTCAACCTAAATGCTTAAGGTCACCACAATATTTGCTAACCCACATATAGAGAAAAGGTTGTATGATAACTATGAAATGAAAACAGTTCACTTTCCGAAAATTTCAAATTTATTCAAAAGAAAATCAAAAGTTCAAAATAGCATTTAATAGTTGAATTGGCAAATCGAACACTCTTTTCCAAAAGTTTGCAAGTTGTGGAGAGATATTAGAACCGACCGAACCCCTGATGTAAAATTACTAGTTCATGTTAACAGTGATGCGCACCATACACCAAAGTCCCAAGATGACCGACTCGGTAGCTGAAACTTAACCGTCTTCCTCCCAACCGACCCGACTCTTACACAGACTATATGCACATACTGCTCAGCTCTCAAAAGAATACAGAATGGCGGATCAAGTGCGCACCAGATTATATAGGTTCTATGACGTCACAGCCTAAGCGCAGCAAAATTAGGCCTTAGCTAACTCTGTAACCCAACAGATATACGGTAATTAAAGGCTAACAGTGTTTAGACTTTTTTAATAGAGAAACAGTGGATATGCAGTGAGTAACTTTAAGCATTTAGTTATAAAGATCTATTTTATCCTGCGCGTATGAGGCAACCTACTTTCTGCTCAGGGGAATTACTACTCTCTTTGAACTTGCAATATTTCGTCATTTCAGCTAAATCACAATTTATCTAAATATTATTATTATCAGCGTTATCTCCTGAAATTCCTGAGTTTAGTGGTGTACGTTTTATTGAAATTGATGCCCGGATAGTGAAATTACAGCTTTGACAAGATTTACAAAAATGCTATATGTGTTTTAATTTAATAACTTTACTTCTATTGCTTTTATCGAAAATGTAAAATTACCAAATATTCTCTGAATTAAATGACGTGATCTGAAAGTTGTCTTATCTCTGTATCTAACTTCTATTGGCTGTAATAAATTCCTAAACTTGTCACATGGCAACATGATGAAATAATTTCTAAAATCTTTATAGAATCGGTTCTACTGCATGGAATGGTCTGAAATTAATATATGTGATATTAGATTTTTTGGTCTATCAAGAAATCTACTTTTTATTCCGAAAGCTTTCTAGGCTTCTGTGATAAAAATGCTAAAAGTGAAGTGGATCTAACGAAGTGTTTAAAAATTGATTTAAATTATTTACACATCCAGAAACTACGGAATTTTAGTGAATTTATTCTTTTATTGAGTTATTATTTCTTTAAAACTACTTTATTTCATTTGAAAGTGTGCAGAAATAGTGAAATACCGAATATCAGAAGTTTATTGTTTAGTGAACTGAATTATTATGAATTATCACATTTCAGGTTAGTAAAAGGTTTTTATATCATTATAGAAAGTTAATTTAGTTGTTTTATTAAATGTTGAGCCACTTTATTGCTCTTAAATCGGTTTAGAAATGACGAAATGCTCCCATAGTAGAAGCTCATTGTTTCAAAGTTGGATTATTAATGATTATTTTATTTTCGGTTGACTTAGAGTTTGTTTACTGTTATACAAAGTTTATTCACTGCTTTTATTAAATACTGACAGTCTTTACTGCATTTAAATTGGTTTAGAAATGGTTAAATTAACCTATAACAAAGTTTATTGTTTGGAAATTGAATTTACATGAATTAACCTATTTCCTACCAAGATAATGTTTTCTTACTGTTATAGGAAGTTTATTTAGGTCTTTAATTAACTTTTGAATACCTTTACTGCTTCTAAAAGGGTTTATTTAGTCTGTTACGAAACTATCTGTTACTGAAGAGTTAGCTTCCCCCCCCGCCCCCATGCCTAAAGGTGAAGAGCTAGAATTAGCTAAAATTCTAAGGTGCTTACAAGCCCATCAGACAAATCAATTTGATGCTTTAATTTGTTTCTGTGCTATCTTATTAAAGGAAAATAAAGCTTCAAACAAATATAACAACATTAAAATTTAAATTATATTAATTAAAACGCTAATGATCCAAAAATTCAATAATGGTGTTACTCAAAACTTTTCAATCATATGAATTTTTGGAAGAATATTTGAGCTCCCTATTTCTTAAGGTTGGCTTATCTATTTAGTAAAAAATATACAACACAATTCTTATATCGTAACTGTCCTTAAAAAGTAAACAGAAATGCTAATAATAATACAAATAGAAAAAACAGACTATAAATGTAACATAAATATATATATTAGAAAAGACTATTTGCAAAAAGAATTGCCACCCACAAAAATGCTTAAAAATTTTGTTTCTGTATATTTTTAGGTGTTTTTGACAACTTACAAAACTGTAGGTCTTAAAACAACTGTACTTAGAGCTACACGAGTGACCATCTGTGATTAAAAATTAGATACACAATGTATCAAATGGTATTGTTTAGGCCAGGGGTGACCAACCCAAATGATCTTGCGGCCCACTTTGGAAAGGCATTATAACTCACAGGCTGCATTTAAAACTATATAACCCCATGGTAGATTCAGACCAACAATAGAATTTTTTTTGAGTGAACAATTGGAACATAATGAGTTATTATTATTGTGTTAACTATTATTCTTACTTGTTAATATAGATACTGTAATAATAATGATACTAAATGAACATTGTACAGAAATATATAACACTAAAAGTGAAATATAAAAAATATATAAATAAAATGAAATCATTAATAAATATTTATATTACTAGTTTCTGTCATAGTATCAGCACACAAAATAAAACCAAAAAGCAAATTTTCACTTGAATCTGAGAATCTTCTATCAACAATCAACTGTGCGTATTTAGGGATGGTTACTGTGTCATTGAGGTCTCTTGAGAGTGAAACATAGAACCTGTTATATTGGATGTTCCAAGATGTGCGTGCATCATGAGTTTGCAGAATATAATTTAACTATTCTGTGAAATCATAACTATAAACTCATAAATAAAACAGGCAACTTCTGATATATATTTGCAAGAATATTATTTTAAAATCAAAGTTAATTTTTTCTCATAATTCCAACGGTAAATTTTTGAATATATGGATGCACAAATAATTTATTTTTTAATTAAATGGTTTTCACTACTTTGGCCATTATAAAATAAATATACTTTGTAAAAGTCTGATGAATCTCGTGGGCCAGAAAAATGGTTATGGCGGGCTGCATGTGACCTGTGGGCCACGGGTTAGCCACCCTTGGTTTAGGCTAACTCAAAGGCATCCAACACTGGCAGAGCATTCTATAAAAAACGATATCCATGTGATAACAGACAGTCGTCTAAGTGAATAAAGACAATACCATCTCAAGTGACAGCTGAATTTTTTACAGCATAAAGCTTCAACATAATTTGGTGTCTGAATCATGAGGTAATTATATTAGGTGTCATAGCATACAACAGAATCCATTATTTCACCTGATGAAGTCAGCAGTGGCAAATGTTGAAATGTTATCTGTTAGAGAGACAGTCTGGCTGGACAGTTATCAATATTATGTAGAAACAATATTATCTCTCCCAACCAGCTAACAAGTGGAAGCTTTTTGTTTCAGCTTCTGACCACTTGATCTATGTATATATTTCTCAGTTATCAATTTAATACTTTGATGGTGGATTCCATTTATCATTTTGAAATAATTATCCACAACAATCTGAGGTGCATTCTGGTTTTTCCCACATGTATGAAGTGATTGACATATCAGGACCTGTATTGTTACCAAGACATTTTGAAATGTTAGGGACTTTAATCTACATTTCCTGCAAAAAATCAACTAACTTTTGAATTATAAAAATAAAGTATAAAACTGTACAATGAATTATTAAATTTGAGTTGAGCTAAGAAGCAGTTAAAATGCTTGTGTCTTGGGAGATAAAACAATTCAATTTCTGTACATATAAACACAAACAATTGCTACAGCCTTACTCGCACAGTTAATTCATAGTAAACCACAATATCCATCTGTTGTTGTGTACTTATCATATGGAAAATGGCATGGAAAGAGTAACAGAATAAAATGAAGCTTATTTCAAAATCATTAAAGTATAACATACCACCCTATAACAATACAATAAAAAAAAATATTACTGATAGGCTAAAATCAAGGTTAAAAAAAAAAAGAGGTTATAATCATAGTCCATATTTCTTCCCAAGAAGTCACATACTTGTTCAGGTCTCAAATCTCATTATTTTAAAATATGATGGTTTGTTTGTTTCTTTGAATCAAAGACACATTCAGGAGATGTATTTACTTATACTTATTTGTACCTGCTCGCCAGGAGCAAGAAGAAATACAAATAGGAACTTTTTAGTTTAGAAACCACAGCATTAATAATTACAGCAAAAGCTATCACATTTTTCTGGTAACAGTAGACCTGCTAAGCCGTTCTTACCAAGTACCATTCCATATTAAACAAAAAGTTGTTAATGGTAGGATGATTTTTAGGTACTATTCCAATCATGTTTTGCCACAATATCAGTGGTATTGTAATCAGTTGTTATATGACTTGAGAAATAAGGAAGCTAAAAATATCTTTGAAGCATATGATAACAAAGAAAGATATTGTTATTGAAACCTTTTATCAAACCGATTTGTCACTTGTGAATATTCAAAGTTAATTGTGTTTTTTATTTTGGTACATATAATGTTCTTTCAAAGACAAATATTCCAGATATGATTAATAATTTTGAAACATGATGTAAAGTGCAAGATTAATCAAAGCCTGGCTTACTTAAGAAACTGTTGTATTTGTGACAACTGTGTGGAAGAATCTAAAAAAGGATTTGGGATTTTTATCCCCCACAATACCAAAAAAAGTAATAGCTGCAAAAATAACCAGGAAAAATTCATTGAGTGCAAAAGCGTTGTAGATAAGAAATGGTAGTTAAATTTTCTTTCAAAATTTCAGTATTAATTTAAGAGAATCAGTAAACAAACAAAATATTAAGTGTTGGTTGGCACAAAACCCAAAATAAATTTTTTAATTGCCTCCTCTCTTCAGTTTCACAGAGTAGATGTATGGTGAGTGGATTGAAATGACAATTTCTTTTGAAGAGATTTACAGAAATACTCTTACTATCACTGGTGGTTAATATTAGATATTGTTGCAAATCTTGTTTTTGTCTAAAACTAAAAAAACGACTGCAGCATATATGGTTTCAATTGGAGCAGCAACATCATATTCAGTTCATCAGGGCCCGCTCTAGTGGTTTTGCCACCCCAGACAAATAGACAAATTGCCGCCCCTTAATATTATGTAGAATTATATATTTAAAAAAAAATAATTAATTTTTAATCGAATAAAATATTTTATTTTAATTTTAATAAATCATATCTTCATAAATAAACTTATTGAATTTTGATCTAGCGGCACAAAATAGAGAAATAAATTATGAAATATCTGTACATAGCCACAAATTGACAATATTTTTTACTTTTTTAAATGCTATTACGGATGGATTTATCACAAAAACAATCTAAATGCCATTATTTTGAAAATAAAATGAGATTAAATCAAATGCACTAAAATCACAAAAAAACTTTTTTCTTACTTTCAGTTTGCGAATTTTACTTCATCAGCAATTTCATATTCAATTGCAAAAATGGCTAAATCATAAATTTATCAATTTTTTGGTTTTTGTAAATGCTTAGCAAGGCATCGTATACATCTCCCAAATGAAATTTTAAAGGGTTTAATTCCTCTATCCTACTCACCCATCTAGTGTCACTCCATATTTTCAAAGTTGAACCCTGAACATGCTTTAAAAGTATTGCCCATCGAAAAGTAGATGCCGAAAAGAATAAATATATGTTTTGGACCATGTTGAAGAAATCAGCAACTTCCAAGGATGCTTTTGCCATTAATAACAAGATTGAGAGAATGGCTACTACACGGAACAATGAATGCTCGCGAATTATATTGTTTAATTCTAGATTGCACTCCTGCTTTATTACCACTCATATTGGACCCGCTGTCAGTCCCTGCCCTCTGATATCCTGCAAATTTAAACCCAAGTCTATAAGTTCCCCAACTATAATATCAGACGTTTGTCTTCCTGTGGATCTTTCAACTGGTAAGAAGCCATAAAAGCTTTCATTAATTTTATTTTCAACATCAGGATTAAATTTATGTAAACATATCTGATTACAAGAGTAATTTGCTGTATCTTACTCAAGTCAGGAGTACAGTTTAAAATTATGGAAAATATTTGAATTTTTTTATTTCATTAATAACATGAGACTTTACACTTTGATGCACCAGATCTACTATCCCGGTTTGTATATTTTTCCCACGATTTTGAGCTTTAGTCTCTACTTTTTGGAACACTAAACGGACATGCCCTTCCATAATGGGATCGTATTCAGACAGTAACTCAACTATTTTTAAGAAATTACCGTTATTATGTTCAAACAACTTGTCGTTTGTACCTTTAAAAACCAGACAACTTTTACCAAGCATTTGGCAATTGCAACGATTCTTAGAAGCACCTCATTCCAATGATTTATTTCGGCATTAATAACTCTTTGAGTGGCAGCATCTACAGTTTTACAACAATTTAATCTTTCGTTCATTTCTAGCCATGATTTTTGTGCCTGAATATTATTTTTTGAAATTTCATGCTCTTTTCAAGTTTCGTCGAGGTGCTTCCAATTTTTAAAACCCTCCTTTGAGAGAGAACTAACTAAACAGTCAAAAATTTGGCAACAGAAGCAGTAAACCGAGTTTTGTGAAAGATAGTAGCTAATCTCGCAATATTTGCTCTCTGTTGCTTAAAATTCGTGCATAATATTTTGCGCTAAAATGTCGATCTGTGTCATTGAAAGGAAATTTGTAATTATGCAATAGTTTAGGTGGACTTTGCCTTACTAAAAAGCTTCTTGTGGCGTCTCATAAAATTCTTGGCCACAAAGTTTTAGAATGCCTTCTGCGAGTCTCATGTTGGTGTCAGTTCCAATTGGTTTAGAAACTTCGTTCATTTGTTTGCTATTATTCTCTGACGATTCTGTACTTCTTTTGTATCCCGACCTGATATTGGATTCTAAGATTTGTTTGGTAAACCCTGAATACAGTATATTTTTTATCGCGTCATATTGATTCTGCCTTCCCGCTTCCTTTCCCAACCATCTTTTTTTTGTACTGGTAACCACATAGTTTTCTTTGACTGTCTGACATTTTGGAAGAGGCACACACATAACTCAAACAATGTACACTACAAAATAATATAAAAAGTAAATATTTATCCTTGTTCTAAATAAGCTAAAACCATAACTAAGATAAATTATTCTCAGTCGAAATAAAAAAAATGTTTATGCCCGACACAAAATATTTTCCGTACCCAGTGAACATAAGGAAAGTCTAGTGTTACTACACAGTCAAAGCTTATTCGCGTGGAATACAATCCATAAATTTGCTGCAAATACAGAAACCGTGTATACAGAATGACAATTTCTATAAAAATGATGTTGGGAGCGATTGTTGCGCAATGCACTTATTAAACCAACTGACAAAGTTTTATTGAAACGGTTTACAAATGCAGCAATTAGAGTATCTGGAAACTGCATCGTATATATAATAAGCATCATGGGTTATTATATATTAGCAGTTAACATTCGAAATTGAATATACTAATGGTATGTGAAGTAACTAATGGGTAATCAGCAGCTGGTAATATTATTTATTTATTAATGATTGTAAGTACTGTCCCACACCCACTAAACTACAGTATTTTCACAAGTGATCAAAGCTAGAGTGTGTAATTTAACCCAACCATAACACTTCCAATGTCTGTATCTAATTTATACAACAAATATGTGAGGCTCAGATTACGAGAAGAAATTATTATGCAAATTATTCCATTTCCAATAACTAAGATCCATATAGATTTGGCTCATCAATTCAATAAAATAAATACTCAGCATCTCCCGCCAAGCACTATCGATTCCATGTATTAGAGGCTAACTGCAATTGCGTGTCTAGTAACTTGTGGGCAGTATAACGTCGGAATCAGTGCAGGTAGCCGAGGTCATGTTTAACAGCCCCCACCTACCGCGCTTCTGTTGTGCACTTTTGTCATTGTGCACTTATGTCGTTGTGCGCTTGTGTCGTATATCCAACTAAATAACAGTTACCTTTAGAAATTATGAAATCCTGAAATAAATTTTATGAACTTACACTTATCACTAATAACGTAATAGTAAGACTAATGCTGTTGTGTAATGAAACCACTTTTATAATTAGCAATAATAAGCAAGTTGAGACAACAAAAGTCGAAACAGCGTTCTACTCGAGTGCTAAGGCCCAATTCACACAGAAGAGACGGGGCGCGGACTTCGGGCTGAGACATGGCGCAATTCACACAGAGGCGGCTGGGCAATGGTGCGCCCCTTTGAAGTCCAGGCCCCGTCTCTTCGAAGTCTCTAGGGGCGCACCCAAATAGCTAAGAACTAAGTTTTTATTGAACAAAAAAATCGGTATGTGGATTTTTTTTATTAATTGGGTATTTAACACATTAATATTTTTCTCACACTTACAGCCGAAATGGCGCCCCTAAATTTTAGCGCCCCGGGCATGACCCCCCCCCCCCTAGAGTGGGCCCTGAGTTCATGCATGTAAGGACGTAGGCTATACTGGGGGCTGAAGTATAGGCCTAATACCTCAACTGAATATTTACTTGAAGTTAAAAGTTCTCTAAATCTGCATCAATAATTTTAAATGACCATGTAGCCTGCCTGGAAACTCAACTGAAATGCTTGATGGCCACCACAAAGCTTTTTTAACCCAAAGCTGAGGAAGGGTTTCAGTCTACTACGAAACACAAAAATCACTTGAATCAAAATTTGAAGTTTATTTTCAAAGACACATTTCAGAAAATAGCTGTTACAGTTGAGTAGGCAACCGAACAAACGTTTCAAAAAAATTGCAAATTATAGAGAGGAAGAGAACCAACAAACCCCCTTTTAGAAAGGTTAATAGTTAAAAGTCATTACTAGTCACTCGTCAAAAAAACTTTGCATAGTGGTCCTTCAAGCCATGCGGTCCCTCAAAGTTCAACTATTTCCGGTTATAGCTTGGCCTAACTGACACACACACACCATACCTAGCACAGATTACTTTCACTTCCTAGAGTAAAGACAAAAGACGATACAATAAAGACGCCACAGTAAAGACGAAATCAAAAGACAGAAGACCAAAGACATCCCCCTCTCCTGGGCTACTGCCTACATACCACATGTATACGGACGCTTAGTCAAAATAGTATAAAATGATTTGATTGTAGGTGTTCAAACTTTAACTACATGTAGTCTTGTCTTCAAGGTACATAAAAAGTGTTTAGTTAGAATTCTCAAATGATAAGCTTGCTTTAAACTAATTTAGTTTATCAGCGTATTAGTACAAAGATTCCAAAAGTTCAGTGGGGATTCCCCTAATTCTATCTAAATTTATTCAATTTTTGGGCAACCCTGCTGGATTTGCAAATTAGCGTAGTAAAATTATTTCCAAAGTGTTCTATATTAATTCCCGATTCCAGTGATGTAAATCTTATTATGATAAGTGGTGAAATGACAAAGTTATGAGTCTAACAAAGATAGGGTTTACATCTGTTGAGCAGATACTTGGTTTATGTTTAATAACTATTCAAGTGTTATTTATATCGAAAAGGTGAAGTTATCGGAGTTTTTCTCTTATTTAGTTACATGTTTTAACAGTAGTTTTATTTACGAAAGTGGCTTAGTTTAATCGCAATTTAATTTCGAAATTACCACGTTGTGATAGATGATGAAATAACTTTCAAATTTATCAAAAATCTGTTCTACTGCATAGAATGTTCTGAAATTTTAATATGTTATACTAAATTTTGCGGTCTTTCAGGAAATCTACTTTTTAGTTCGAGAAATTATTGTAAACATATGATAAAAAATATTAAGAAGTGTTCTTTACAAGGTGTTTAAAAATTTATTTAAGCTATTTACACTGCCTGAAACTACGGAATTTTACCGAATTTAACTTTCTTTTGAATTATTATTATTTTAAAATTATTTTATTACATCAAAAAGTGTCGAGAATTAGTGAAATGATCACGTAGCAAAAATCTATTGTTTGCAAGTTGGACAATAATGGATTAACCTATTACAGGTTAGTTTAAAGACGTTTTTACTATTAGAAATGATTATTTATTGCTTATATTGTGTGTTGTGGGTCTTTACTGCTTTTAAAATGGTATATTTATTTAAATTAGGTTGCAGTATCAGCTTCTGTATGAAATGTTTCTAACTTCCTATACTTATATGTATACTGGAAAGCTTACTCCCTCCCTTATGCTTTAAGCTAAGCAAACTAGAATTTACCAAAATTCTAAGGTGCTTACATGCACTGATGGATTTTTTTTTATAAAGCAATGCCTGGTCACATAAAACCATAACATGGAGACATTGTCATCTGATTTAATAGCAGCAGGATTTTTCTCCATTTGATATTACATAAAGGAAAATGAAAACAAACCAGCAAAAATTAAACAACTAAAACACAACATCCATGAGGAAATAGGCCCAATAACAAAAGAACTATTTAAAAATTTAATGAGAAATTTAGCCAAAAGAGCAAACACTTGTACCACTGCCAGAGGAAAACATTTGGTTGGTCTTATTAATGCCTGTATAATTACCTCCTGTGCTGGAGGATCCCAGTAGAGTGTGTCAGTACTGAGAGAAGTTGTGTAGGATGCAGCACTGCTCTCTCCCCCTGCTCCTCCAGGCACAGTACAACTCAGCTCACTCGAAGTACATGAATGTAGGCTGCACTGGCTTACCAGTCCAGCACCAAAGTTAAAATATCGGTGTGAACGTTGTGGCTGGTTCACCAACGCTGGCACTTGTGCTGGTTGTGAGCCTGACCGACTACTTTTTTCTTTCCAGCCTATAAAATGAATATTTGTAAATTAACAAATTTTACTGTTACACATAAACTGCAAAGAACAGCCATTAATGCGTAAATTTCACAAAGAGGATGATTATGAACTTTTCTATATGAAATATAATTCCAGTTTCAGGGCAACTATTTTTTTTAAAGTACTCGATACATCAGTTAATTAAGATAAGAAAAATGTAAATTTTGTAAACACTACACAAACATTTTATTTAAAAAGTAACACATCTGAATAAAATAGACCATATACTGTTTGTTGTTTCAAGGAAATTAAACAGTGGATGATAAAATTTGATATGAGGCAAAAAAGTATTTTAAACACTAATATAGTAATGAAATACTATAAAATTTACTTAAATAAAAATATCAAAATTAATGCAACAAGCAAAGATTTTTTTCTTATTTCTCACTTAAGTAGTAAAATGCCCTTTCTTTTACACCAATTTTTTTAAAAAAAAAAAAGACAAGAAAAACAAAAAAATTCTGTAGTAATCATCCTGCAACCAGTTTATTATGAAAGTATAGTCAAATTACACTGAAATTTGCCAATCAGCTTCCTTTGCTGAAAGCTACACAACAGTGTTCCTCTCTCTAGTGAAGCAGTTTTACTTTATCTACCTTTTCATTTTAATATTGTGATATGCCATTTCTTCATGTTCTATTGCTATATGGATTGGGTAGTTTAACACCCGTCAAAAATGACTGGTGTCACCCATGATGGTAATAGGAATTTTTTCTTTTAAAAGTTTCCATGGGGAAATGAATAGTAATTAAATATCATCTTTTTTGTAGATATTTTTCGTGAGGTGATTAAACCTTCTCTGAATAGATGGTTGGAGTATATAGCTAGGACATTTTCAAATAACTGCATTTGATTTCGAATGACAGAAATTTTTCATAACAAGAAAAATGCCTCAGTGTAATTTAAAAAATTTATACGATTTACCATTATTTATTTGATTGGTAAGCTTACAGAAAGAAGAGACAGGGTGGTAGGTCATATTTTGAGACATGCTGGATTGGTTAATTTGTTAGTGGAGGGAACAGTTGAAGGTAAGAACTGTACAGGAAGACAGAGATTAGAATATATGAAGCAGATAATTGAGGATGTGGGTTGTAAGGGGTATGTAGAGATTAAGAGGTTAGCACACGATAGGAAGGGATGGAGGATTGCATCTAACCAGTCAAATGACTGATGACAGCATGTTCACATAAATTATTCATGGATACGAAATAGAAGCGATGGCCACATGGCAACTACTATAACCAATCTTACAATTGCTGAACACTTCCAACCCAGATGGCTTCCATCAAAACACTGGCCAAGCCAGACATGGCCACTTCTTACCCTGGTTCACCTCAGCCAATCGTAAGCTTCCTTCACCTTCACATGTTCTTTTCTAGCCTATCTTAAATTTCCAATTAAATTCTTATGGCAAAGATTCCTCATTACACCAGTCTCTCCACTACCTATTGTATTTCTTATAGCATACTGATTGGCATTCTCTGTCTTCTAGTTCGACAACCTCTCTGCCCCGTCACTACCCGGACCAAAAATGTTTATCATTCATTGCTTTCTTAGCTAGAGTTTCAACACTCACGTTGCATTAAATATACTATGTTCATACTGTATAAGGCTATAAGCAAGTCTAAATTTATAAAAATCACGAATATTTCAATGCCCAGGAAAAATCTGGCATTTCCAGGATGAGGATAGGAAAGTATTGTTTCTACAATAGCTTATTAATTTCCAGTTAATATCAACAAGGGGTGTCATTCATCTAACGATTAAGTAAATGATCATTTTCTGAGGGTCTTGTAGTAGATGTGAGCTACTGCAGTTTGTTGAATGATTGGTAACATAAGAGTGGTGAAGTAAACAAAATTAAGAATTGTAAGGTCTTGTGTCTTATTTTATTTTGTACATGAAAGTCAGTGCCAAAGTGTAGGATCCATCCTATAGTAACATTATTGTTCATTTGTTTACTAAACATTAAGAGTCTGATCAATGAGTAAATAACTTTTAACAGTTCACTCCCAAATTCATAACTGTTTTTCCATATAATAAAATATACACATAGGTAAAAAATTAGGCCAATATAAGTTAGTGGTGTGCAGCATTATTTTTTAAAACAATTTACTGGCATTTGAATTGAAAAAGTTTGATAAATGCTTTTGAAGATGATACCACCTAACTAAGTTTTCTATTAGCAAGCTTAGTAAGTGCATTAAATAATTTTGATTCATTCCTGTTCTTACTTTGGAAGTTATTTGTATGCAAATTTAACTGATTTTGTTACTTGTTCCCTGATAATTCTCAAAACACTAAAGTACTTCCAATAGTTGAAGAAACATTTAATTTTGTGCACGGATAAAGTTTTACACCAAATAATATGAAGAGTCTAATAATGTTGATTTTCCATGTATTTCTCCCTTCTCTATCACAAACATATCATGTGCGCATTTGAAGAAATGACGGTACCACAAACATATCATTATCAGCCAGTTCAGTCATTAAATGATGTGGCCTTTTAAAGTCGTGAGTTCAGGCAGACATTTACCCTTAAAAATATATTCAGAAGATTGAAAACCATTTTTAAAATGTCTGACAGTCCCCTTTGATGGCTTTAAAAGGTTCGTAATTGTTTTTGATTAAGCTTGATTAAGAAATGATTTGAAAAATATACCTTTTAAACTTTTGTAAACTAAGTTATGATTAGAATTAGAATAGGTAACGAATTGTTATGTATTATAACAAATTTAACGTAGTATTAAACATTATATATTTAAATTAAAATGATCTTCACGAAAATATATAAAACTAGTTGAAGATTCTTTACGTCTTCTCATAGCTGTACATCACTTTTTTCTTACATTCGCATCTCGTAGGACATAAAAATACACTTTACCAGGTGCATTTCTTATTTTATTTTTGCACATAGGTACAATACAATATTTATAAAATGGTTTTTGACCTCCTTCCATACCGAAATTAGTTGTAAAACATAAAACTTTTTAGATATAACACTTCACAATACGCCAATGTAGTCATGTACAATGACATCACGGTGCAGCATGCCAAACTAGCGGTGTTTAAATCGTCTGAATGGAATCCAGTTTTGAAATATTTTTTTAAATGTTAAATTTTAATATTTTCATCAATATTGGTTTTCTGTGGTTATATAACAGTGTAAATAATCGATTTAAAATATAAAAATAATTCATGCATATGTCCTATTCTACACTACTTGCAGTGGGTTCTAGAAATACACAATTTGCTAAACATATGGTTTCACGCTAAATCATAAGAAAAGTCCAATATTGGCGATTTTTTTGGAATTTATTCCAAGTTAGGTTTTTTTTAACACCAAATGTGAAGCTGTTCACTGCAGATTTGTATATTAATCTCTCCACTCTTGAGGATCCTACATGCATCAAATATTTGTTACGCATAGATATCAGTGAACTTAACTAATGCAATTAATTTTAGTTTTTTTTTTATACAACTGCACCTCACGGTTTACTCATGAAAGCAGGTATACAGAATTGATCATCCATCTATCCACATTGTTGGTATTACACATTGTCAAGGGCACTTTCAATCTTTAAAAATGCAGTATTAGCAGGAATATTGCCAAATGATCAACCTGAATATGAGCATTTGTGCGAGTGAAGAGTTGCTGACAAATACAACACAAAGTAAACAATTTACTTATTGACATGGTTGATTCAATGCAGTACTTGGGGATAACAGTATAAAGCAACATGAAATAAGAACTGCCCATAACTTTGCTAGTAGGAAGAGCTAATTCTAGGTCTGGGATTGTCTGACAGACAGAAGATGTAGTTTTTGTTTGAATTTATTGTCAAATATGCAAAATAAAAAGAAACCCTTTCATTTATGAAAGCGATGAAATACTTTTTCTACCAAGATATTTGGGTCACAATGACAGTAGAGATAAGATTAGAGAACTCACATGTTATAAGGATGCTTACATTAATTCTTTCTTCCTTCATGGTATTTGTGATTAGCATGCAAAGTCAGTTTTAGGTAAAGCACACTACACCACCTGTAAATTTGTAAATTACACACTACAGACATAGATGTATCTTTATAAAGTTTGAATTCTCATTGAGTTGTATTAAAAATTCAAAGCTGAATGGATTTTCAAATGGAACTGTTTCATTTTAACAATATGAATATATTGCACCACTGACTGATACTCAAGTTTCTTGTCTATTTCACTTGTTAGTGTACTCTATATATGGTAAAATTGACCTCTTGTTGTCCTTCAATGTCAGGTCTGCCATTATTTCATATGCTGCATATCACTTTATTCAGTAGGAAGTCTGTAGTTGAGATGGAAATTGGTTAAATAAATATAATGAAGTGAATTTAAACATAACTAAATATTATTTAAAAGAACTACAAAAAGAAATAAAAACCAAACAAAAAGAATTCTTATAAAAAAATAATCAAGTCTCATAGTTGCTTAGTGAAAAAATTAACTTATGAGATCTTATGAGCCAAGTCTATACAGTGAGTATTCAATTAACTTTCTGAAAAAATAATGGTTTCTCCCAGTGTTATGAAACAAAAACAAAACAAAATCAGTTTACTCAGTTATTATCCATGCTATAATTTTTACTAAACTGAAAAGTATAATGCCATATAATTTACAATAAGACTTGGCACCATTTTAAAGAGGTGCAAGGGCTTTTCACCTGGAGAAGATCAAGTTCTTAGCTTTCGCGTATCAGTATAGAATGATAAAACTGCAAAAACAGGTTAACACTTCACATCTGTGTATGAAGAAGTTTTATTATCTATTTCACTAAAATATGACATATATAATGGTCAACTCACCTGAATTTTTTTAAATCAAAAATTCAAAATACTGAGAGAAACTGTTCTTGAGAAACTGAAATGAACCTACATATTAATTTTCATTCCATATTCTTCACATGCATTATTGTTTCAGAAGTAAGCAGGAATCCTGAGATACTCAAACATATTTTAAGAAGTTACGGCCTCTGATTTTAAGGGAACTGAACTAAACTAAAATTTTAAGAAATTTAATGTCCTCACAGTTTTTAAATATTGTATCAACTGTTTGACAGGATTAAGATGCCTGAACTAAGAGTATTTGCAAGAACTTTACCTTTTGATTCGGGAACAGACTTGGAGCTGCTTTTGCTGCTATGTCCATTATTGCGGTGCTCCTTGTGATGGCGTGACCGCCTCCTGGATGAGGGTACACAGTGTGGATCACAGCACGGGCTGGCAAGATCATATGCCTCAAGGCTCGAACTGTCTTGATTGCTTGCCTGCATACATGGGTTACAGAGATGATGAGATGAATGATGAGACTGTTGAGGCTGCTGTTGTTGCTGTTGTTGCTGCTGTTGTTGTTGCTGCTGCTGCTGTGGCTGCTCTTGACTTTTGTTACTACCACAAGATTTTGAAGTTTTACTGTTACCACCTGAAAAGAAATTAACCATCACCTAATTTAGCATATGGCATAAAAAGGGCATTTTATTTTTCTAACATAAAAAGCTTCATCCAATTTTTGAAATATGTTTAGTAAAATATTATCCCAAAAATTATACTATACAGAGTTAGATGCAGAAGGGCTGTGAAAATACAAAATAAAAGATGGAAATGAATACGTTAGATTTTAGGTGACTCCTTAATCATGTGAGAAGGTCAAACATGTAGCATACCACTGAGGCTGACGCACTCAAGAGGCCATCATCTGTGGACACGTATGCATCTTCTAATGATTCAATCATCATCTGAAATCTAATGTATTTATGTTTATCTTGTATTTTGTAATCACAGCCCTACTACAGCCAACTTAGTCAGGTGATGAGTATTTTCCTATCCTTATTTGTATTAAAACTAAATTTCCTATGATATGAAATTTAGCAGTAATGAACCAGAAAGAAGAAAGATTAATTCTATGATGTCTTTTAAGGTTTTTTACTTAGTTTTAGCAACTGATTATCCCTTACTTATTATTATTAAATATTATTATTACTTTATTGCCTTCAGTGTTAAATTCCTCCACCCAACTACTTTTGTCATTTACAAATTTTGTTTTTGTGCCCATAGTCATCTTTTCCATTCCATGATCCAATTCTTCAACCCATATCCTCCCAAGCCTAATCACCAACATATGCCCTTTCAGCACTCTCTTCACCCTCCTCCAGTATTCCACTGACTTCCAATTATGCTCCTTTATCTTATCAGTTACTTAGTTCGTCCTGTAGTAATTTCCTCAAACAAATCTATCTGCTTTCCTTTGCACACCCTTTGATACCCAAAATGTGGGTCACAAACTACGCCACCATATTCACACAATGGTACAACCAAAGTTTTGTAACCCAATTCCCTAAATTCTCTGCTACATCCTCTCGTCATCCTCTTCAGTAAATGAAAGATCTGCAACCTTTTCCTAAGATCTGTCCAATGTGTTCTGTCCAATTGAGTTTATCATCAAATGTTATGCCAAGATACTTACACTTCAAGCCTTCAATAAGCAATTCTGCCTCAACCCTATTTCATAAACAACCTTTGGTTGTTTATCTTCGTTCCTGATAAGATTATTCTTCTTATGTTCATCTTCATTCCATATTGACCTAGCCAGTTGGATATTAAATCCAAAACTCACTGTAGTTAAGCACAGTCTGCCTCCATTTTTTTATCTTTTATATTCCATTAAGTTATCTGCAAACAGCCTAAATTCTGACTGTGGGTAAGTGTGTCTGGGATTTGTATAAATTAACAAGCGAAGTAATGAATAATTTACCAAAAATGCTAAAAGAATTTAAGGTTGAAAGTCGAAAATGGAAAAAGTAGATAGGAATTTAACACTCAAAGTAAATAAGAAAATAATTTTAAAAATAATAAGAAAGAGTAATTACATGATTAGGGAAGTTGCCATTGGAGCATTTGCTCCATTGCAATTAAATTCATTAATTTAACTTAGACAACACTACATTATTACTAACATACAATAAACGCTATTTAAAGCAAACAAATATAACTTAATCTTAACATTACAGCTATATACCTGGCTAGCTATCAATTACTGCCAACAATGTTTATCTTTAATTTCAGTTACAACTGATATTTTTCATAGTGAAATAACTAATTTCATCTGAAATTATGATTTTGAATGTTCAAGAAAACATTTAAAAACCTCTGCACACTTTCTGGTATTTTATTCTATCTATTTCCTGTAAATGAAGCCTAGCCCCATTAAATAAACAATAAAGCAAAGTGATATGCAATAAGATCCTACCCTGCCCAGCTGCAGCTACTCCATTTGTCTGGTGGTAACCCTTAGAGGAACCATGTCTAGCAGGTTGCTGGTCGGATGGCTTATGATGGTGATGTGGCTGATGGTGATGATGATGATGGTGATGATGGTGGCTGTGATGATGAGCTGAGGAAGTACGCTGTTGTGAGCCCGGTCCAGGCCAGCTCACCAGATACTCCCCACTGCTACTAGTTGATGGCTGCTGCAGCACGTAAGCCCGGTAACGTGGGTCTAGGTACTGGTATGCCATCATCAATTGCTGTGTCTGTGGCTGCTGCTGTACCTAGTACATATCATTACAAGATACACTTCTTCTGTCCCTCTCCCCCCTTTTAATGTAACCAATAATTAACACAGTTGGGGGCAAATTGAAATAATTAATTCCAAAAGAATGTTCATAATACCTGAGAAATTTCCATTGAACTAGACATAGCTTGTATCATTAAAAAAATGTACTAAAATGTCTTAGTTGGTTTCCATACATAATAGTCAGGTGAGAATGGGAATGCTTCAAGCTAAAGAAGAGAATAAAGAAAAAAATCTAACAACACATATTCCAATTGAAAATTCTAATTATAAAAAAGCACTAAGAAACTCAGATTTAAACAACCAAGGATTAAAACGTGGCTACACAGATGCAGTTACCTACAACTTAATGACAAATGAAAAAAAAATCACTCAACTACTCAAATTAAATCATTAACATCAATCCATCTCCTCTGAAAGCAAATTCATTTTAAAATGATACCAGTCACTTCTATTAATTTATCCAATTAATTTTTAGAAAATTTAATTTATTGACCACTATGAACTAAAAGCTTATGCAACTCTTGAAGCCTTTACTGATATTTGGTTGCTGCTGATTGCGTATGAGTTTCCTGGAAACTGGTTTTAATTGTATGATGTGTATACTTGTATTAGTCACTGGGTGTGGTTGTAGCAGATGAGCCCAAGTTAATTCTGTGAAAGCAATTGTACTTTCAAGATGATTTCTGTCAAACTGTCATGGTTGCTTTCCAGGCTGAGTAACAGAATATTATGAGCCAGATACTTGTTAGTGATTGGCATGTGTAGTTCTCACTTCTGCAGGTGTGGATCAGTGCAAAAGCTGAAGTACTAGAAAATCAAATCTGTATCTTTGTCACAATAGTATGAAATACCGTTATGAACCAAAATACAGGGTGTTTCAAAAAGGACTTTACAACTTTTAAAATTCATATAAATTTTTTGAAACAAGGTACAGAACTGGTTTTGGTGTTGTTTTAAAGGAAAACACTTCAAATTTTTTTACCTTAAACTAAAGATGTTCTATGTGGCTTCCGTTAGTTATCCTGCAGACATCCCATCGGTAGTCGATTTCTTCCCACTAGCATTTCAGGTGTAACTTGCTCAGCAGCAGCATAAATTCTTGCTCTAAGTTCAGGTAGAGTGGCCGGCAAAGGAGGTACGTACACCATATCTTTTATGAAACCCCAGAAGAAAAAATCTAGCGGTGTCAGGTCTGGGGAACAGGGGGGCCATGCAATTGGTGCATCACGGCCAATCCATTGACCTGGAAAGGGGTCATTGAGAAAATCCCGGACGTCAGTCAGATAGTGTGGTGGTGCGCCATATTGCATAAAGAAAACATTTCGTTCTCGGTCATCATCATCGATCTGTGGTATCAAAAATTGTTGCAACTTATCAAGGTACACTATCCCGTTGATGGTTCTGTCTTGGAAAAAAAAAGGGCCGTACCTTTTCCTGTTGCTCAACGCACAAAAAACGTTCACTTTAGGGCTAACACAAACATGTTGCAATGTTTCATGTGGATTTTCACTGCCCCAAATCCTACAGTTATGTGTGTTAACCTTGCCACTTAAGTGAAAAGTTGACTCGTTAGAAAATATTATGTTGTCCAAGAAATGTTCATCATCATCCACTCGATTTAACATATCCACACAGAAGTTCCTACGTGCAATCTTATCAGTGTCTTTAATTGCTTGTAAAAGCGAATATCGGTATGGTTTCAAATGCAAACGTTTTCTCAACACACGCCAAACTGTCGTATGTGGGACTTGCAGCTCACGAGATGCACGCCGGGTCGATTTCGTAGGGCTGTTGACAAAACTTTTTCTCACTTGCTCAACGACCTCGTCAGATGTGCTTGGACGACCTGAGGATTTTTTATGTTTTACTGAGCACCCTGTTTCTACAAAACATCTATGCCACTCATAAATTGTAGTCCTACTAGGAGGATCTTTAGCGTACTTGGTACAAAAATTACTCTTAACTGTTGTCGCAGACTTCGATTCTTCAAACCAAAACACACAGCTAGCATGCTCGGGTCCAGTGAAGGCAGCCATCTTTAACGTAACTGCCACTAGCGCTTGTGCGGCGCGATTAGGCACTAGCGGACTACGTGAGTCAGAACTTGAAGTGTTTTCCTTTAAAACAACACCAAAACCAGCTCTGTACCTTGTTTCATAAAATTTATATGAATTTTCAAAGTTGTAAAGTCCTTTTTGAAGCACCCTGTACTTTTAAATACCTGAATTTGTCATATCTAAGTTTCTGCAGAAACTGATCTTGGTATTTGGGAACTCTAGTGTAAGTAAGGTTCAATATGAGTCCACAAGGGAAATGAAAAATGTGCTGGGAAGAAAACCAGTCTTGTGTATTCTGAGATGTCAGCAGTGCACAGGTTGAACATAACTGCAGATCAAGACACATTTCACTAATCCCCAACTGGCAGATAGATTAAACTGATGATGGGTGCTTCCACATAACCACAGTGTTAAGAGCGTATTGTTCACTCGTTAAGAGTCATCATCATCCTTAACAGTTTTCAGCCTCTGGCCGGGGCTGCTTTATGCACAAGCCTCTCCATTTCCTTCTTCCTTCCCACCACCTCTCTTTCACCACATTGTTTCAGACCTCTCCTCTCTTCCGTACACCCTCTCCTCCACTCCTTTCAGCCATCCATCTCTTGGTCTTCTTCTGGGTCGTTTACCATGCATCTTAATTTCATGGATTTTTCTTGGGATTCTCTGAGCCTCCATTCTCTTTACATGTCCATACCATCTCAGTCTGGTCCTCTCTATCCTTTCCTGCAGGGGTTCCTCTTTTATGGTGCGTCTAATCACTTCATTCCTTCGAGAGTGACTCGTTAAGAGTAAAGTTGACAAATGGAATAAAATATTTTAATAATTCTGTAATGATTTTGGCCACAAATTCTTTGATTCCCATTATAGAGTCTGAGACATAGAGCAAGCCACGAGTCCACTACATTCGGCATGTGCACACCTCCCGAACCACACGACTCATTTTCTTTTACAGGAAGAAGGTTTAAGACCGAAATATTGTGTATATTTGTGTGTTCATGATATATGTTCTTCTCCCATCACTGCCTTCAACTTTGGTGAGTGATGAGTCATTTTCCCTTTCCTTGTAATTTATATTGCCTAAAGCGATTCCCTTTTTCCTTTGTTTAAGAATAAAATAATCTGGGATTAGTGATGTGTGATTTGTGAAATATTCATTAAAATGGATTAAATAGTAGTGAAGAGAAGGTGTATAAAATAAATTGACCTTTTTTGTCCACTCCTAATGTCCTTCTGTATGTGTTACAGATTTACTTCATCACTTACTCTGTGATTCTTTGAAAGACAGAATATGTAATATTTTTACCAACTTGGAATTGCATACTTTCAATTCAGATTTCAACAGAACATTTAATTTAATTTTAATTGCAATGGAGCACACACTCCGGTGGCAATTTCCCTACACACCCATCTTCCCCTATCCTGCACCCACCTACATTTGCCCTCTACAAATTTAAACTTTAAATTCTTTTAAAATATTGTTACACAAATATAGGAAAATCACAATTATGCGAAATGGGGAGACATACTGCATCCTATAGTTCTTTTACCCATCGATAGACACTAGAAAACAGAATCATTTTGGTGTAAATCACACTATGCAAGGTATGAATTAGAAAGCAACAATGCAGATGACACAGGAACTGACTAGTCTTAGTGTGGAACAAGAACAGTGCATTCAGTTTCTTTGCAAAGGTCTTTCTATCTTGGCTACCAAATGTAAATAGTAAACAGTGTTCCCCATTTTTAATATTAGAATTTGACTTCAAATCCATATTTCAGTTTTCCATACTTTTTTGCAAAATCATTTCAATTAAATGCTTTAAAGTGTTTTTAAACATAGTCTGATGGCTAAGATGCATGACTGGGACACAGAAGGTCACCAGTTCAAAGCCCAATCTCGGTTGGATTTTTTATGGTCCTTAATACTAATCTGAACCTCTGGCAAAGCATTGCTTTGTTAATGTGAAGATGCTAGGGCACTGTGGGGCTCAGATTTCATGTTAAACTATAGATACCACTATACCTGGTATGATTATCAGGTTAGTTTGGGTAGCTATGATAGAGATGCATTGTGCAGCCAGTGAGAAATTCTGTCACCAGGTCTTTGAATTCACACAAAATTATTATTACTATTTATTAGTGTTTTAAACAGGCCTTTGCTGACTTTTCTGTCATTCGAGGACCTACTGATCAGCCTCTTACCTACTATCAAGGGCACAAAAACTAAAACAAATAACAATTTGCTCTTCATCAACTATGCAAGAAATGACTGAATTTAGTCTTTATTATAAAGACACATTTTATACTTTTAAGTTTAAAGCAGATGTTATCATAAATACCAGAACTTTTGTGCCACAAGTGAAATGCGACTGATAATGCTTGATATAACACTGATTCTTAAACATTTGTAACCATGACCAATATTTGATACCTTTCTTCAATTATGTGTAGTTGCTGTTAGCTTTGAAAATCTTGGCAATACATCAGTGAGAATGGGGAACTCTTTACCCGGCCAACATCCTCAGTAGAGAGCGTAGGACGGCAATAGTTGAAGTCACCACCCTCTGCTTGTGTTGGGGTGGTTGCATCCCCTGATCCAGAAGCAGAAGCCTTTTTTCGTGCTGGCAAACTGTGCGTCTTCCACTTTCCCTGCAGCAGTTCACGCTCACGCAAACACAATCTTTCCAGTTCTGCCATTTTTCCTTGTAATACTCGTTGCAGCTGGATGTAGCGCATGTGCAGTTCAACCTTTAACAGAAGAGCCATTAAATTTATCATTTATAACATATTTTTCCAATACAGTTAGCACCAGAGGCAGCACATTGGAACTTGGTATGCTTAACTGTAGAAGGTTGGTGCAAATGAAATAATCTTATATCTTTACATTCCACAATAGGTCACACAATTGGTATGGTTTTGTCTATATTATGAAAACAACTTGTTATCAGATTAAATTTATATACATAGCATATTATACATAGAATATCATACATAGCATAGCACTTTTGTAGATCTGTAAAAACATTTACTTATTGGTGATAGAAATCATTCTCACATTACAGTTATATAAATTAGGGCAAATTTCTTGTAATAATTTATACTTAACACAGCAAGACAAAGCAAAACTTCGGTGTTATTTTTAGTGTAGATATAGTAAGCAAATGTACACTGAGGAACTGGGTTCACTAATTACACTATGGAGGTAGAAACCTCAAGTCATATATTATGTAATAATTCTTAATCCATTATTGATGACAATGTTTTTAAGGAAATATCTGAAAAACATGCTAGTTTAGAAAAAGCAGCAATACTCAACATCCACAATTAAACAATTTTGCAACATTAAAATGGCATTGAAAAAAATTGAGAAAAATTAAGTAATTATGGACTTAAGGATAAGGATGTGTAGTTATTTTTTAAATGAGCAATTCTTTGCTTTGTTATGGTCGATATAAAGAATTTTTGAATAAAATCAAGGCATGCAACAAAAAATAGATCCTCTGTATCAACTTCTGACATTCTCAACAGTAGCCAGATGTAGTTGAGCAACTTCTTCAAACGAAGATTTCACTATCTACATGATGATTATGTAGCGAAAAGGAGCACCATTCATTCACAAAACAAGGTTAGACCTTAAATGATGTAACATACTGCCAAAAAATTTTGTATTATAAATAAATATAGTGAGTTCAGAATCTGCCACTGCACCACATTTGTTTATTTACCGTACGATATTTAACGAGATATACAAAAAGGTGAGGACAAGTGTTCACATCACAAGCTTGTACGATATTATATTTCTAGGTCTAATGTTTTTATCCATTCAAAGGCACTGATCAACACACTGTGTATGTCTGCTATTGTTTCTTTGTAGGCTAGTAGAGAACAGAAATGATGTGGTGGTGGCTCCACAGTCACAATTTGCATAACTGACCCAGCCCCATTTGTGTAATAACTAGCCGCATGTAAGGAAAAAGGCTTCTACCAGGGGCGGAGAATAGGCTTAGTACCTTAGCTGAAAGTTCACTTTGAAAGAAAAATATTCTCTGACTTTACGTTAATAATTTTAAATGACCATGTAGCCTGCTTGGAATACTCAACTGAAATGCTTGATGGTTGCCACCAAGTTTGTTAACCCACAAACTTAGAAAAGGTTTCAGTCTACTACGAAATCACAAAAAAGTTCACTTTAATAAATATTTTAAGTTTATTTTCAAAGTCACATTTTTAAAATTTTGCATTCTACAGTTGAGTAGGCAATCGAACAAATGTTTCCAGAAAATTGCAGATTATGGAGAGAAAAGAACCAACCAAAAACCCCTTTTAGAAAATACACAAGTTCATGGTAGTTGTTAACACCACACTCTGGCAAAGAAAATCATCATGGCCGACACCCGTTCCTAGGCTGACTCAACCAGATCCGGCTCCTACCCGACCCAAACCAAAACTACTTGCGCAGATTCATCATACACAGCGTTCCCGGAGTAAAGACAAAAGACCACCGTAAAGACGAAATCAAAAGACAGCCCCCTCTCCTAGGCTCCTGGTTATATACCCTCATCCACATACCACATGTATTCAACTACTTACCCAAAATAGTGTAAAATAATTGTGATTATAGAAAGTGTTCAAACTTTAACTGCATGTAGTCTTGTCTTTAAGGTACATAAAAAGTGTTTAGTGAGAATTTCCAAATGATTAGTTTGCTTGTAAACGAATTTAGTTTAACTGGCGTATTGCTAAAAGATTCCGGAAGTTCAGTGGTGATTCCCCAATGTATATGTTAATTTCTTCAATTTTTTGGCAACCCTGCTGGACTGCAAATTATCGTAATAAAATTAGTGTTATTGTATTCTATAAAAATTTCTGATTCCAATGGTGTAATTTTTATTAATAGCTGTGGTTAGATAGCAAAGTTATTAGTTTATGAAGATTAGGTTTGAAATGTTTCAGAAGTTAACTCGGTATATGTTCAATAATTATACTTCTGCTGTTTATATCGAAAAAGTCTTTGAATATAATTACATGTTTTAACAGTTTTTATTTACGGAAGTGGCTAGGTTTAATCGCAATTTAATTTCGAAATTGCCACATTGTGATTAGTGACAAAATAACTTTCAAATTGATCTAAAATCTGTTCTACTGCATGAAATGTTCTGAAATTTAAATATGTTATACTAGATTTTGCGGTCTTTCAGGAAATCTACTTTTTAGTTCGAGAAATCATTGGAAACATATGATAAAAATTGTTAAAAGTGAAAGTGTGTTCCACGAGGTGTTTAAAAATTTATTTAAGTTATTTCCACGACCTGAAACTATGGAATTTTAGTGAATTTGTCTTTCTTTTAAAATATTATTATTTTAAAATTATTTTACTGCATTTAAAAGTATTAGGAATTAGTGGAATTATCACTTAACAAAAATCTATTGTTAACAAGTTGGATAATAATGGATTAACCTATTACAGGTTAGTTTAAAGACTTTTTACTATTAATGTTTATTTGGTGCTTATATTAAGTGTTGTGGGTCTTTACTGCTTTTAAAATGGTTTATTTATTTAATTTGTTAGCAGTATAAGCTTCTACATGAAACGTTTCTCACTTCCTATACTTGCAATGAAAATTTATATGTTTACTGGGAAGCTTACTCCCTCCCTTATGCTTTAAGCTAAACAAACTAGAATTTACCAGGATTCTTAGGTGCTGTCTTGTCCTGTTAGAATCCGACTGATGATTCTCCATTGCCATTTGGGAAGATCGAATCCTTGTAACCGTACTGAAGGTTCCTCAATTAAATGTTTATTGGCTACCGACAGCTGCTCCCACTGAATTATCCACAGTTGAAAGAGGGCACTGTAAGGTAGATTGCAGCACACCAATTTTCTTAATTTCAAGTGTTGGTGTATTGCTGGAGTAATGGCTTGTGTTTAGGCAGCTGAATGTTCTTCAGAATGTTTTTTATAGTGTTTAGGAGAGCTTCTGATCTTAGTGCTGGAAGTGAAATGTTAAGCCATATGGTGTTCTTGCTCCTAATACATTCTGTAATTATCAGCAATGCCTGATTGAGTTACATGTCTATTTTCTCCATGTGGGCACTATTGATCCAGGTCGGGCAGCAGTATTCAGCAACAGAGTTAAGGTTGTGGATATTAAGACATGAGCACCGGTTCCGCATGAAGTACCTGTAAGCTTACAAAGAATATTATTTCCTGTTCCGACTTTAGCAGCCATGTTTGAGATATGCTACTTGAAAGTCAGAGTTCTGTCCAGTGTTATACCCAGATATTTTGTTGTGCTGCAATATGGCAAGAGTCAGCCTCTGAATATGACTTCCTACCGAGCATGGTGGGTGAACGGTTAATGTTCTGGCCTCGCATTCGGGAGGACGCGGGTTCGAATCCTGGTCCGGGCATCCAGATTTGGGTTTTCCATGGTTTCCCCAAATCACTCCAGGCAAATGCCGGGATACTTCCTTCAAAAAGGCCATGTCCTTATCGCCAGTCCCAACCTGCCTCTAATGACCTTAGCCGTCGACAAGGTGTAAAGCCATAAGTAAAAAAAAATGAATTCTAGTTCATAGTGTGCCTGTCTGTTGTATAAATAAAATGTGGATATAAAGTTATATAAGGATTTAGATGGAGGTACCATTTCTTGAATTGTATGTCTAACATTTCTATATCAGTTGATAAAATGATAAACTGAAAACTTGGGGTTCTGTTTCACCAAACACGTCATCCGCATAAATAAATTTTCTTGAAGATGTTTCTGGTAAATCGTGTGTGTACAAATTGAATTAGAAGGAATCCAAAACAGATCCTTGAGGTAAACAGTCATCTAGTTTAAACATTTTTGCTTCTGCCATTATCTATTACTATTACTATTACTCCGCGATTCACTAAAGGTGTTTGGCGGAGGGTGCATTGCACCTATCAGGAAAGGTAATGGTTTGGAAGGGATATACGGGATATGGCAGGTGGCCAGAGTATATCTGAAAATATCTATTGCTCAAGTAGTTGTTCATTAGATCCGTAAGTTTCATGAATTTTAGATGAAGTCACAGGAAGCTGATAGATCCAAAAAGGCAGCCACACTTACTGATTTATTCTCAAACCTATTTTCAATATGAAAGGTGAAAGTGAATACCTGTTCATTACAACTTCTCCCTGGTCTCCTGATCTAAATCCTGCTTGTTCTATAGGAATGTGGTTATTGATTACTTCAGAACTTCTATTGTAGATCAGGAGCTCAAGGAGTTTGCATGTGACACTCAGAAGTGCTACTGGCCGATAGTTTTCCACTTTTTTGGGTCTTTATTTGGTTTCAATATGGCTAATTCTTTTATTTTCTTCATCAAGAGTGGAAGGTTTTTCCAGTATGATATTTAAGAAGAAGCTGATAAGCCATCTTACTGTAGCTGCTCCAGGGTACATACCATCAAATCCAGTTGCTTTTCCAAGTTTCATATGTTTAATTGCATCTTTAGTTTTCTCAGATTGAAATGGAGAATTCAGAAGATTGTGAAGCCCACATTGCAACAGCAGGCAGAAAATTACCTGAGCTAGGAATGGTAGTTCTCCTACAAGTTTCCAGATTCTCCACTGTTTAAAAACGGTTAGAAAATTTATCTTAAGGCGAAGGGATTGTGAAAATTATTCAGCAATTGATTATCTCATTCCAAAGATTTCCTTAAAAATATAACACCGATGCTCTAGTGTTATCATGGGAAATGTGCATTCAAGTAAATTATGAATATATGGATTCATATCATAGGTAGTAAGATTACAGTGTACAAATGATAAGTTGAAATTGTAAAATGACCATTTCATCTGCAGCAAACTTAAGTTTGGATATTCGAAACAAAGATACAGCCGTGAGGCACTGAAAATATGATAGGATAGGGGCGAAAAAACAGATACCCCTCACTTACCACAGATGAAGGCAGGAGGGTGGGATGAACGCATAAAAACACAAAAAACAAATTGCACAATATTTCGACATGAGTCTTAATCATGTGAGAGGTGAGACATATGGCAGGGGGAAAGATGTGGTCAATATCCCAACCCGCAACATGAATGAAGCACAGGTGGAAAACGCGCGGTGGTGATAGAATTGCCGGGAAGGGGGGGGGAGGGATAAGCTTAACCAGCGATAAAAGTGAAACAAAATAATCTTTGTGTAGCATAATTCAAAAAGTTATAATTTTATTTAGATTCTCACAAAGTGCAGGCAGTTGCAACAGAAATGTGCACAAAAACATCTGCACAGGCTATCAAATTTATTGACAAGCTACCTCGTTCTAGGCCTGTCTCTTTCTTACCAACATCCTTCACATAGACAGTACACACCACCTCCTCCCCTGGTTGCCAAAGTCCCATGTCTTGCCCACATTTTTAATATGCCACACCTACCTCCATTACCACCCATCCCTCATGCCACTGCTCCACCTGTGGACACACCACAATGGTCAGTGCTCAACCTCTTATCCAAGTCTCTGTCTGAACCACAACTCTCTATCCTCTCCAAGGGACTTTCCTTCTCGTCTACACCTAAGTTCGACCATGCTGCTTTCTGCCGCACACTCTGCTGGCGGTATCACTTTGCTACCATAAGGGAGAGTGACAGCCACTGGGGTGAGATTGATCCCAGCTTAGAGTGGTTCAACCACCATCCCAACTTGACCCTCCTCCACTTCCCCAAAACCATCGCCTTCTTCTGCTCCAAGACTTCCTCACATCGACCCTATCCTCAAAATCTTTCCTCAACTCTATTCCCAACTCCAATAACCTCAACCCTACTGAAATCCAGGCCATGAGAGAACTGTCCAGTAACAAAAATATCATCATCCTTCCAGCAGACAAGGGCTCCACCACCTTGGTCATGGACCACAGTGACTACGATGTGGAGGCCCTTAAACAGCATTCTGATACCAAAAATTATCGTCCACATGCCACAGATCCCGCCTCTTCCATTTGCCTTGAATTCGCTCCTTTCTGGACCTCCTGGGACCCTTACAAGGCCTTTCTTCACAATCCGTATCCCTTGTCACCCCTCAGAATCCCCACACACCTACATTATATCTTCTCCCCAATATACACAAGGCTGGCAATCTGGGAAGACCTATAGTTGCTGCCTATAGTTCCCCCACTGAATGGATTTCAGCCTTGGTGGATCAACACCTCCAACCTTTTGTGCAGTACCTTCCTTCTTACATCAAGGACACGCCACATTTTTTGGAGCATCTGTCAAAAGACCCTAGTCCTCTACCATCAGACTCCCTCCTTGTTTCCATTGACGTAACCTCCTTGTACACAAACATTCCCCACCTTGAAGGCCTCAATTCCCTTCAATACTTCCTGGATATGCGCCTTCCAAACAGTCTTCCCAGAACATCCTTTCTCATATCCATAGTCAACTTTATCCTCTCCAAAAACTATTTCTCCTTCAACTCCCAGATTTATCACCACATACGCGGCACTGCCATGGGTACCCACATGGCCCCATCCTATGCCAACCTCTTCCTGGGCTGTCTGGAGAAAAAATTTCTGAAGAACTGCTACCTCAATCCCCTTGTGTGGTTCAGATACACAGATGATATATTTATGATCTGGACCCACGGGGAGGACCACCTCCAAGACCTCCTCAACTCGCTCCATAACAATCACTCCATCAATTTCACATGGTCATATTCCCACACCTGTTTCACCTTCCTTGACATAGATATCACCTTTTACAGGGGGCCCTCCATACCTCAGTACATATCAAACCAACCAATTTACAACAATACCTACACTTTGACAGTTGTCACCCTTTCCACATCAAACGTTCCCTCCCATACAGCCTTGCAATCCGTGGCATACGCATCTGTTCCAATCATGAATCAATCTCCAGTTACTCCCAAACACTATCAAAAGCCCTTGTTTCCCGCCGATACCCCCATGATAAGGTGGAAAAAACGAATTTCCCATGCCATCACTCACAACCCTCATTCTGCACCTCCTAAAACTGACCGTGGACCAACACTTGTCACCCAGTTCTTTCCTGACCTGGAATCTGTTAACCAGATACTTCGCCATGGGCTTGATTTCCTACGGTCCTTCCCTGAAATGTGTCTCCTCCTTCCCAAAATCCTACCCACTGCTGCCCGCACTTGCTTCAGCAGACCACCCAATCTGAATAACATCTTGGTACACAAGTATTTACCTGCCGACTCTCCTAGACCTCCACAGGGATCTTTCCCTTGTAACAGACCCCGCTGCAAAACTTGCAGCATGCACCCTGCCACCACTACTTACTTTAATCCTGTCACAGGCGAATCTTTCCCTATTATTGGACATGCTACGTGTGCTACCACTCACCTTATTTACCAACTCACCTGCCTCCATTGCACTGCCTCTTACATTGGTCTAACCACTCAACAACTATCCTACAGGATGAATGGTCACAGGCAAACAGTTTATACTTCCAACCCAGACCATCCAGTGGCAATTCATGCGAACTTACATAATTCGAACAACCTCAACACCTGTTTCACAGTAAGTGCTATTAGTTTTTTCCAAATACCACCACCCCTTTAGAACTCCGCAGGTGGGAACTAGCCTACCAACATATCATTGACACCAAACACACCCCTGGCCTAAACCTATGTTAAATCTGTCACTTGCTATCTCTCATTTCATTTTATAGTCAATAACTTATATATGTACATTTCATCTATTCATTTTATATATATTTTTTTGTATATATTTATTTCTATCTCCCTTTAATTTCTTCTATAACCAATCTAAATAAAATTATAACTTTTTGAATTATGCTACACAAAGATTATTTTGTTTCACTTTTGTCGTTGGTCAAGCTTATCCCCCCTCCCCCCCCCCTTTCCCCGCAATTCTACCACCACCGCGCGTTTTCACCTGTGCTTCATTCATGTGGCGGGTTGGGATGTGGTCACATCTTTTCCCCTGCCATTTGTCTCGCCTCTCACATGATTAAGACTCATCTTGAAATATAGTGCAATTTTTTTTTTTTTTTTTTTTTTTTTTACATGTTCGTCTCCTGCCTTCATCTGTGGTAAATGATGGGTATCTGTCTTTTTTTCCCCTATCCTATCATATTTTCAGCAAACATAAGTTTTATAGATAAGCAATTCTGAAGCACAGGTTAAAGAAAATTTGGGCGTACAACTTTTAAAGTAGGTTATAATATCTTGTAACAGGTCATGTTAGTAAAAGATAGGGACCTCCATCAAATTCAAGCTGGTTTTTTTTACAGCTGATGATGGTGAACGTCTCTGAAATGCCATGACTATTTACCTTAAATAAATTATAAATTTACTCTTACATCATAGAAATAAAAATAAATAAAAATAAAATATTTAAATTATATGGATTATTTTTTATTATCAGAAGATAGCTTAGCTCCTCCATTATTCTTTTTCTTCTGATGACCTCACCTTGAACAAGTTCTACATTTACAGAAACATCAAAAGTAGAAGATTTTGAACATGTTTTAAAATCCTGAATAAGAACGATTATGTTCTATATATGGAGTAATATACTGATGAAGCAAGACAAATTATTACTATAAATATATATATACACACAACTTACTTTCAGTGAAACTTCTCATTTTTATGTTTAAGTTTTATATTACAAACCTTACGAACACAGTCTTCAAAAAGGACGACCATTCGCATCCTGGAATCACAGTTCTTAATAAAATTAACTAGAGTTTTATGATCTGCCTTTTCCATATCATGACCATTGATAGAAAGGATGACATCACCTGCAACAAAAGAACATTCCTATCATTTCACAAAATTTAGGTACCTAATATATCAAATCATTTTTTATCATTTCCAAATTTTAAAATAAGACAAATTTATCATTGTAAAATACCTTCTCGCATGCCAGCCCTGAAGGCTGCTCCATCAAAATCAACATAATCCACATATGTTATCATTTCAATTTCCTGCTCCTTCTTGTAATGTATTCCATAACTCTACAAGCAAAATAAAGGTTAGTCAGAACATTTGGGTTTAAATAAGATGACAGGAGAATAAATAAAACAGAAAAAATACACATGGATATAAATTTTGCAAACAAACTTAAAGAATAAGGAAATTAGACCCATCACTTATCAGATACGAAAACACAAATACAGCAATGAACACTGAAAGATAAAAATATTTTACAATATTTCGGTGGTCTGGATTTGCAGACACGAGTCACACCACATTACTGGCCTCTGCAGCACATTTCGTCTTTCAAATTCAGCTTCCCTCCTTTACACCTCCTCCGACTACAATATTTGGTAGCTATAATGTAGATCCCATACTACCCTGTCATACTATCAATGATGTGATCAAGGTTTTCTAACACAATTTCCTCACTGCCCTGGTACATCCTATTATCATCCCCATTATCAATACTGGCCCATCTATGCATTTTAACTTACCTATGTCCCTCATCCTCAGAATCTACTTCTAATTATTTACTCAGCTCATGTTCAAGGGGCAATTTTTCTCCTTCAAACCCTGAATGATAGTCCATAATGATATCATTAAACCACTTGTTTAATGTGTCTACCTTTTGATATCCTTTTCTTCCTCTCTGATTTCTAAAAATGCCACAGGAATTCTAAACAACTCTTTCAGCACTCCTCCTCAAATCTTAACATTCTTCATATTAGCTTATCCCTTTGCTGCTACTAATTCCTGGCTTTGCCACTTCAATTGTTCCCTACATTCCTGGTTTTTCTAACTCCATTGTGTTCTCTTTTTATCAAACTCTTTAGACTTTTTAACTGCCTAATGATTAATGTAAGTTCTGTGTTTTTCTTTATTTTTTTCTTTTTTTCTATTTTTATTATATGTTTAAGCTGTTCTCACTTCCCCTCAACAGAGTTGTTGCTCTCCTTCTACAAACTGATTTTTTTTTCTGAAGTATCTCCATACCTGTGAAATAAAGTCATCTTAGGATTTTATCTATAATCATTTTTAATTCTGCCTACTGGTTTACTAAACGCTCAGATATATACCAGAATTGCTTCATGATCACTTATTGCTTATAAAACCTGAGGCCGTATAAAGTTACAATCAAGCTTTATTCCAAAGATATCTGATATGTTTTGTCCCCTTGTGCTTGTTCCACCATTTGTGTAAAGTCTCCTCCCCCTAAGTATGACATTTGTAAAACTCTGCTCCCTCATGTTAATAATTTTATTCCTTTCGCTGTTCACACCTGGTAAATTAAAGTCCCACACCAATAATGACTGTCATACTGACACCTCTGTACCTACGTGCCTAATTTCTCCCCATAGACTTCATCTTGGTAATTCTTTCTTTTACTATAGTAAGCAGCCAGGTATCTATTTTTTTAAATCACCCCATGGCTCATGAACACCAGTGAGTTGTGGTCGTTTGCCATCCGTTACAAAAATTCCTTCAATAATTTCGCCTCTATCTGTGGTACATTCTCTAATAATCGAGGAAAACTTCACTCTTTTTTGAATACTTATTGGACCACACCAATCAATGGTCATAGCCCAGCAGAACTTCTCCATGGGCGTTGCTGCACCTCCTGCCCCGATCCAGGCCCTCTCACCGTTACACGCCAGGCAGCACAGTATGGGCACGCTCCTACGGGGGAAACACCAAATGGATGCCAGCGACGGTAGTGGAGACACACGGACGGCGCGTAATTTCAGTACAAAGGCCTCACAGCTTAGAATGCCACCATCAAACCAACTGCGACCCTGAATGGGGGCAGGTCCATCACCAACACAAATACATCTCGAAGAATACGCCGTACCACCAACAGCGCCATTTCCGGGGGTTCCACAGTTACTCTCGCCACAAGCGACACATCGACCATACCACTTGCGCATAAGAAAGCCAACAACACTCGCAGCACCGGCCAACAGTGACGTCGAGATGGGCGCCCCCAGCGATCCTCCACCACCCACAATCGGCACCCACATCACTGCGTCCTCAACACTTGAGTACGCCTGTAGAAAATGAGAATGATTCGGCCGGGCTACCACTGTCACTCCAACCTTATCATCCTAAGCATCTCTTGGGCACTTCCATCCATACGCACCTACTTCAGTGGGGAGGGACCTGGTATCCCGGCCCGACGCATTCATATGCCCTCCAGAGGACATGGCGCTGGCAACAATAGAACTAGAGCCACTATACTTCAAAGGTTCTGAGACGGCCAATCACACGCGAGGTGGCCTATATAAATACAGCTGCTCTGCACTGCCTAAACCAGAACAGTATTTGCTGCAGCTCAATTTTGTCGTCGTTTCCGTACCTCCCATCGTGGATTTTGATCGTGCGCATTTTGGTTCTCCATTCAGTTTGCTCTTTGGGATTCAGTGCTTCTTCTCGTGGACTGATCGTGCGCGTCTCGGTTCTTTGTAGCTATACCCACGGCTGGCTCGTCTCGTCTCTGGTCTCTGTGTTGACCTCTACGGCCGGGGTGTGGATACAGAAATCAAATACGGTAAAAACAAACAACCAGAGTGGATGAAAAACTGAATAGCAGTGTAGAAGAATTCCGAAAAAGTATAAAGTAAAGAGTTAGGGTAGGGAATGCAGTATTAAAAGAGATAGAAGTGTAAACGGGAGTTCCATAAGCAATTTTGTTGGGGTTTACAGTCAGAATTTATGTTGTCTGCAAATTACAATATTGTAGAATAGGATCAAATAGGAGAAGACCAAATAGCTGCATGGTGACTTGAACAAGATATCTAGCTCGGTAGGTCAAAATGGAATGAAGATAATTATCAAGAATTGTCAGCTAATCAGGTACAGAAATAAAAGACAAAAGGTTGTTTACAATAATTGGATAGGAAGGAATTGAATACACCAAGTGTAAATACTTTGGCATAACATTTGATAATAAACTCAATTTGGCAGGACATATTGGGTAGGTGGTTAGGAAAGGTTTAAAAATCCTTCATTTATTCCAGAGGGTAATAAAGTGGATGTACCAGGAAAGTGAGGGAATTGTATTTGGAAAAATTTTCTCAGACCATTGCTCAAATATTATGGAATCCTGCGGGACGCACATTTTAGGTATTAAATATATCAGGCACAAAGGAGTTAAGGTACATTTATCAGTGGAGATTACAGCAGTGCACAATCAGTAATTGATATGATAAAGGAGCTGCATTCGAATTCATTGGAAGCGGATGAAGAGATTGCTGGAATTGTACAAGGTGTACACTGATGATTAGGCTTGGAAGGACTGGAAGAATTAAGAGTAGTGAATGGAAGGAAAAACATGACCATGATCACAAGATGACACTTGATTTCAGACAAAAGGAAGTGAGAGAATTTTCTTTTGTAAGGGAGTTAGGGATTGGAATAAATTACCAAAAGAAGTACTGTATGTGCAATTTACTAAAAATTGTGAAAGAATTTAAATTTAAAACACATAAAGAGTAAAAGTACGTAGGTAGAGAAATTACAGTAAAAGAATTAAGAAACAATAAGAAATAAACAAAAAAAAAATTGAAGGGGAAAAATTGGATGTGTGGGAAATCACCACTGGAGCAAGTGCTCCATCACAGTTAATTTAAATTTAAAAAAATGGTTGCCAGTGTCTAACAGTTCCTAAAAAAAAGTGGGCTAGAATATAGAAGTTACATACCTAACAGCAGTACATTGTTGAAATTGCTGGTTCTGGTTTGATTTGTTCTTTTGTAAACTCTCCAAATTTTGCGCAACTGTTTTAACTTATTGTTTCTCCTTTAGACATCTCATTGTAGATGTTCCTGTTTTTATTTTTGTAACGAATTGAAGTAACTTTTTTTTTGTATATTGAGAATTAATTTAGTTACACTAAGCAGCTTGTTTATTTTCTTTAAACAAACACTTGTGGCGTTTGAAAATTTCAATCCTTTTAGAGACAAGCTAGTGCAATCTCCAAGGGCCACCATCTATTATCAGAGGGTGATCATTTAGACCTATATGAATCAGCAAGAGCAGAGGATCAGGAATTGATCATCACATCATGCGTAATGATTACTCCTCAATCTGAGCTTAAAACATTACCTACAATTTCAACTTTTATAGTTACTCTCTGGTATCAATATTATGTGATTTTAACCAAATTCCAACATTATTACAAAATGGACCTACACACCTATAATTTAACTGCGCAGTTTATTGCGTCTTGTCTGGCTGAGTGGTAAACTAAGGCAAATAAGCAGTTCAGGAAGGTTTTTTACGCAGGCCGCTGGCTTGTGAGCAGTGGCGTAGCTAGGTCAACAAGGGCCCCGGTGTAAAAAATTTATTTTGGCCCTCAGGCCAGATGAGCGACCTTTTTTTTTGCTTTGTGTTGGTGGTAGGGGCCCCTGAGCTAAGTATGGGGCCCTTGAGTTGTGCTTAGGGGCCTCCTGAGCAGTGGTTGGGAGCCTCTCTGAGCAGTGAGAGGGCCCTTAGTGAGGGGCTTCCTATGTCTAAGGGGCCCCCTTAGAAGACTGTAGAGCTAAAAAAAAAAAGGGGCGCCAGTTTTGCCATGAAGGCTCGTGGGCCTCTGAACTGCGCTTTGGGGCCCCCAGAAGTATGCCTGAGCGTAGGGGCCCCGGTGCACTGCACCGCCTAGCCCCATAGTAGGTACGCCCCTGCTTGCGAGTGAGATTCATCTTTTGAAACGATGAACAGTGCAGTTCGTTCCTAGTTACCTTAACCTCAACCTGTCGCTATCACGCCTTCCATGGAAAAGAAAGATGCGCTCAGCGGCGGCCAAAATGATTTGCTCAGGTAACAACAAAACTGAAATTGTTTGACGGATTACTGATCTTCATTGTTGAAGTGAATGGTGCCTGAAAGAACACCTCAGAGTTGACTAAGAAATCTCGCATCATAAAAATTTTCAAAGTGTGAGTCTTATTACCTGAGTGTACTACCCGTTTATGGAAATGATTTTGAAATTAATTAATAATAAATACTTTAAAATTGATCAAAAGGTAAACAATGACTGATTCGCCAAAAACCAACGAATTGACCTACAGGCAATGCTGGATTCCCCAATGGGCACCGACTAGGCAGTAGCCTGGAGCCCCCTTAAATTTAACTTTTTCTCATTAAATAAAAATACAATAAATAACTAAATGAAATCATCGAAAATAAAAAGTAATATGAAAAGCACGAAAATTATTATTATTATGTTTTCTTTTGTGTCATTGTAGTGAACGATAAACAAAAGTAATTTTCAAAATATCATAAAATGTAAAATTCATTTATTTAATTGAATACAAAATATGATCAACTCAATTAGTCATCTACGAAATCTTTACTTTGTACTTATAAAATACAGATAATTTTTTTTCCAAAATCAGAGGGACCCAAAAATTTCAACCAGAGGACCAGTAAATTGATAAAAATAATGTAGGGGACCACTAACTTACATGGGCCTAACTTTTTATCCATGTGTACATAATTCAGATCTGGGACATATTTTACAGTGCCATTATAACATAATAAAACAAAAGCCACGTTTTGATTTCATACGGGAACACAATTATGAAACTGGAAGTGAACTATTAAAATTTAACCAGACTCTTAATATTTACCAAACCAAATAAAAAATAATGTCACTATAGGATGGACGTTACACCACCGGCATAAAATAAAAGACGCTTGACTGTGCACCATTTATTTTCTTTTACTCTTATGTTACCAACCCTACCACATTTTGATGCCATCTGGAAATAAGTAGACTATATTACAAACATCCCTGTTCTATCGTCATCCTGGAAATGCCAGACTTTAGCCTGGTTATTGAAATATTCAAGGCTCTTAAAAAGTTATTCTAATAGGTTTATACAGTAGGTATACTGTTAAAAAATTTTAGCAGAGAAGCCTGCGGACCACCTAACGCCGGCCCTGGTGGCCCGCGGACCACTGGCTGAGAAACATTGTTCTAGGGCGGTGGTTCCCAAATGGTGGTCCCCGGAACCCTGGGGTTCCGTGGAAGGGTCACAAGGGTTCCGTCCGGGAATTAAATAATATGTTCCTTGAAAATAGCCATAACCGCGCCGCGAGAAGGGTATCATGGTTCTGCTTCCGTTTGTGATGACTTACCGATGCGAGACTGGTTTTTCAGCTTACGCTTATAAAAATGGGGATACGCCAAAAAATGTGTGATTAATTAGGCTTCCGTGGCCGAAACGAAGTTGGGAACCGCTGTTCTAGGGGATGTAGTTGAATGTGACAAAAATGGCAGCTGCTTCTGCGCTCTGGAGACAATGTTGTTAACGTTTTAGAGTTCCATAATGATCCAGAGCTCACATGTCTGCCCACTGTCCTGGGGCAGCGTGAGACAGAGCAAAGTTTCCACTAACAAAGCGGTCCCTCTTACTTGAATATTACCATGAAAACGCCAGAGCGCATACTGGACAGCGAAATAGTTCACTGATGTGGCCAACAGATGGTGTTCAGTATTTTCCTTAGCTGTCATACTAATCGTATATTAGAGAATGTCGCATTTATAAATATTTCTTTCTTTCAGCATATAAATTTTTAATTTATTTAATCTTGATTAGAAGATGGTGACATGCCACAGCGACACTACGTCTAGAGCTGGCACTGCATAGAACATGAAAGTAGGGCAGCCAAAATATTATGGACTATGGTCAAGCTTCACAGTGCTCAGGTTGTATTTAAACTTACATGCTAACAAATTCAGATAATTGGTACCACAGTGTTCAGGTTGTATTTAAACTTACACGCTAACAAATTCAGATAATTGGTACCAAAAAGAAACGACCTTTACTCCACTAAATAGTGTCAACAGAAATTACTACAGCTAACAATTTTTGAACGGTTTATACAAAATAACAAAATATGTTTCTCAGCGTAATGTCTACTTTCCATTGCTACTAAAATAAAGTTGTAATTACAGTGTCTGTACATATCGACATTAAGCACAAAGATATTAACCTTAAATTAAATAAACAGTTTTTACTCTTTCTGAAGTCCATCTGTGAAGTAATGGTTTAACTAACGCATTCCGTTTATTTTAACTCACCGTATTACAGTAACTGGAGAAAAATATAATAGAATTTAAAGCATATAATGGTAGAGTGATCTTTGGCAGCTATCAAAGAACAAAAATATATATGTAATTTAAACATTACTTACGCTTATTACGCTTAACTGGCGCATAAAGTATATTTTAATTGAGTTATACTTCGATAAAATGGAGATATAAATAGCCGAAGTCAAAAAACGTAAAATAATTGTTTAAAAAACACAAAAATCGTCTTAAAAAAAACACGCCAAAATTTTTAAAATAATTTTATGCCTTGCTTAGAAAAAAGTAAATCTAAATGGACAATATTTTACATTACTGCTATTGAAATATTTACATTAGTTATTTTTGGAGTCGGTGCCAGCTGTCACTTCGCGAAGATCCCATTACTGAACTTTATTTAGTGTTTGAGGCGAAACAGGTAGTAAGAAAAAAAAAATCCAAATATTTAATAGCATGTTGTGAGGCAGATAGTATAATTGCAAAAGACAGCTTAGGGAAACAAATTAACAGTATTTTAATCCATTGCTTGGCCTTGTTGGTCATCCAAGCATATCTCTGGCATTACAGTGTCAGTTGGTAGGCTGCATCATGCAGTAAACACTTTACAGTTAGTATAATATCGGCATATCATCTGAATGTTTCAGTTTTGTTGAAAAATGTTTCTAGCATTAATTGTAGGTAAGCAGTAATATGATTTTTTATGTATTATTGTTATTGATTATTGTTTTTCTCTTTTTGTTTTTCTTGCTTTGGCTGGCACCGACTCCAAAAATAATTAATTAACGTAAAAATTTCAGTAACAGTAATGTAAAGTATTGTCCATTTAGATTTACTTTTTCGAAGCAAGGTATAATGGTATTTTAAAATCAATAGTGTGCTTTTTTTTAAGGCGGAATATTTTTTTTGTATTTTAAATATGCCGCAGCAGTTCTCATTTCGCAAATTTCCTGGTAGATCAGTGGTTAAAGCAGTCAGTTTCAAAAAATCTGTCTTTATATACCCCAACAACTTCCAGAACGGGGTGAATTTGGTGTTGTGTTAAGGAAAGTTAGTTTAGATTTGATCCAGGCTGTGTTTCGATCTGATCATAACATCTGTTAAAGTGATGCTTGATAATTGAAACATGTAACATCTGGGCATTAATACATACCACATACAGAAATGTATCTCTGGAATATATCTGTTTGTTCCGGCATCACACAGAAAATATAGATTTTTAATTGGTTTTCACAACGTGAAAGCTTGGGGTCCAAATTGAAATCTGAAGTACATGTTGAGACATTAGGACACATTTATTTTATAAATATTCTTCCATGACTTAAAAATAGCTTAATTGGTTTCGACGGGATTTAAAACTGTGGATTTTTGTAAAGAACATTGGAAATTAAAAGGGGTGGGGGTAAAGGGGAAGAGGGATTGGGGTTTTTTATACCAAATGTAGATTGCCTTTTCTGATTGATTTAAAGTATATATGTGTAAATTTCTATTGATATCAGATAAAAACTGTAGGTATGTATAAAAAACAATGAGGGGTTCGGAGAGGAAGAGTAGTTTGGTTTTTGTAAAACTTGTGTGGGAAGTATGTTTATCTTTGTTTTTAAGTAAACATGTGGCAAAGTTCCATTGAAACCAGATAAAATCTGTAGCTTTGTGTAAAGAACATTTGCAAAAATTAAATGGGGTAAGGGAGTGAGCGGTTGGGTTTTGTAAACAGAATGTAGGCACTATGTTTCTCTTTGTTTTTAAGTATACATGTGCAGTGTTCCATCGAAATCTGATAAAACTGTGGGTTTCTATAAAGAACATTGGAAATTAGGAGAGGATGCGGTAGAAGGGAAGAGGGGTTGGGCTTCTGCAGCCTAATTTAAACACAATTGTTATGTATGTTTTAAAGTATACGCGTGCAAATTTCCTTCAGTATCGGATAGAAACTGTAACGTTATGTAGATTAAGGGGGTGGAAAGGGGGAAACCAAATGTAGACAGTATTTTTCTGTTTGTTTTGAAGTATACATGTGCATACTTCCTTCAAAATCAGATAGAAACTGTAGCTTTATATAAAGAACGTTGACAGTAATTAAAAGGGTAGATAGGCGAGTAGGGTATGTGTTTTTCTGAAAGTTATGTTGACAGTATTTTTCTTTTTCTATTTGTTTTAAAGTTTACGCATGCGAAGTTCCACCGAATCTTATTAAAATGTGGGTTTGTGCAAAAATTAAGGGATGTAAAAGGGGAACTAGGGTACTTTTTGGATTGTTTGGTCAGAAATCTTATCCATAAAAAATACATATATGTGCCAACTTTCATAAAGATCGGTCAAATGGTATCGACTGTAATTTTTTAAAAAGAAAATTGACAAAAATCAAGGTGGTGGAAACGGGGGAAGAGGTTCAGTAGACACTATTTTTCTCTTTATTTCATAGTAAAAATTTGCTAAGTTCTACCTAAACTGGATAAAAACTGTGGGTTTGTATTAAAATTAAGCGGTTTAATGGGGATAGGGGGTGGTTTTTTGATTTTTTGGTCAGAAACCTTCTTCGTGAAAAAAAATACATATAAGCACCAACTTTCATCATAATCGGTCAAACGATGGCGACTGTAGCTTTTTATAAAGAACGTTGGCAAAAATTAAAGGGTTGAAAGGAAGAAGAGGGATTGAGCTTTGGTCAGACCAAATGTTGACAGGACTTTTCTCTTTGTTTTAATGTAAACATGTGCAAAAATCAATCAAAATCAGATAAGAAATGTAGGTTTCTATAAAATTAAGGGGGTGTAAAGGGTGTTTTTTTCCATTTTTATTTTTTTGGTCAGAAACCTTCTCCATGAAAATTGACATGTATATGCCAATTTTAATGGAGATCAGTTAAATGGTGCCTACTGTAGCTTTGTATAAAGAAAATTGGTAAAAAAATAAGGGGGGGGGGAGAGGGGTTCAGTTTTTTCAAATCAAATGTTGACAGTATTTTTCCTCTTTATTTTTGACTATTCAAAGTTCCATCGAAATCTGATAAAAAATGTGGATTTGTATAAAAATTAAGGGGTGTAAAGGGGTAGAAGGGGTGGTTTCTCAATGAAATTCCTATGGGACCACTTTGGAGGTATACCCTATCCACCAATTTTTTTAAATTTAATTCTATTCTAAATTGGCGAAGATATCGCTAAACAAACAAACACACACACACACACACACACACACACACACACACACACACACACACAAAATACGAATTGAGAAACTCCTCCTTTTTTGAAGTCGGTTAAAAACATAATCCAAAGAGTTTTAGGGTGATATATTATCAGTATTTCTTGAAAGGAATACTCATCTCAAATACTGAATGATCTGTGACCGTATTTTTCCCCATCTCGAAATGATTATAATTTCTTGTTCCGTTCTTCGGTACCCTTCCTCCATGTTCGGTACATGTAAGGTATAAACTATTATTTCAGATTTTAATCTCGACCATATGTTCTCAAAATTTGAAAACACCATCCAAATTGCCGCGGTAGTTTTGCGCCATGCCGTTTCAAACTCTCAGACACACACATCGCTTGTATATACGATTTACAAATTAAGATAGGTAAATGAACCACCACTTACGTTAGAAGATGGTTGTGTGACGATGTCATACAAAACAAACACGAACACAAATGACGTTGAAATTTTCCGGTTTTAGCAAGAAAACATTGTAGATGTTGTGTACTGTGGGAAACCGGTTCACGCCATACAGTCATCATCTATAGTGGTGTTTTATTTCCCTATCATAATTTGTAATTCATTTTCGCTAGTTAGCACCTATTACTTCAATATTACCATATTGCTCTCCAGCTTTCTTCTGTTTTGTTCCTTTGTTTGTCTGTGTTCCTTGAGTTTTTTTTCCGATCTTTTTGTTCTCTGTTTCTCCCGTTCGTATTTTCCCTGTTTGACAGAAAATTAAGAGATATTAATAACCTCATGTTTGTTAAGCCAAAGTCACTGCTCACTGTAAGAAAGTGTGCTTCCAGCAGTTTGATATGCCACTTTCCCTACTCGTTTCCCATTTCTTTACCGCGTAACTTGTGTTTATTATAAACTTTTCCTGGTTCTAAACAATTTTTTAACGCCACAACCGTTTTTCGTTTTGGTTTCATCCGCTCACGTTTTCCGTTTTAGTGACAAATTTCTCGCGATTTGAGCGTAAATAGTTCGTTTTTAACCCACATTCCTTGCCATCTTTGAATATTTTATTACTATCCCATCCGTTTACCGCTCTCTATAATCGGCGTACGTTTGAGTCTAGCGTCGGCCTTAGTCATTGCGAGGCCCCGGACGGCAGATCTTTGCGAGGCCCTTGTCCTTTGTACAGAATATATTAATCGTAAGTATTTCTGATGATTAACGAAAAATGTAAACATCATAAAAATAAAATATTATATTGGAAGAGTTATTAAAAGTTAACAAACATAAAGATGACAAATCATTAAGATTAAACTGAAGTACATTAAGGCCTGGGAAGATATATGCAGGGATTTAAAAATGATGTTTGCGCCTTTTCCTGAGACTAAAATATTTAATAAAAGCACAAGAATCTAACGAATGAACTATTTCATTTTCAATTCAAAGAATAGAAAGAGCTAAAAATTAATCTTGTGTCATCGAATTCCTCAAATATGTTTTAATATTTTTTAACCATGAAAAGCTTCTTTCTGCGGACGCAACTGTATTGCGTATGGCGGCAATAATTCTCAAGACTATTTTGATAGTGGGGTACACTTCAGTAATTCAGTTAATGTTTTTTTTTTGTATTATTTATGTCAACACTGTGATACCGCCGTCGTTTTCTTCATACAGTTCTTGTCCATCAATATCAGATGTTTCTCCTGCTATTATATGAATGTGACAGTCAATAAATCTAATTGAGAAATTTTGATTAGTTAGTAATTAATATATACTTTATCATCAATTAAACAACTTTACTTTATTGTTACACTAACAGCTGAACATAAAATAATTATTTTTAATATAAACTTTGATAAACTCGGATAGTTTCGCGAGGCCCTGGGCTATTGCCCTGTTCGCCACTCCCAAAGGCCGCCTCTGATTTGAGACCTTGGTGTCGGCCACGAGTCCACATTTGGCATCAGTCTAATCGTTTCTCGATCTACGATTTATTTCTGAAGTGAAACTTCTTTGGGTAGGGTATGGAAAAATTTGTTAGCGTTAGGCGTTAAGAGCGCATGCGCCGCACCGTTCTGCGCAGAACGTGAACGATACTTTGATTCAAGCAGCTACGACAGTGACCGCGATCACTTAATCTCATGTTAAATAGTGAATATTTTCTCCATTAATTTGAGTTTTCTACATATGTATTTATAAGACTGAATTGTCTGTTTCATGAATGTATCTAAACTATCAAAAAAATATTAGAGCTTAAATTGCTTTAATATTCACTGAAAATCATATGACGACGACAGACGGTAGATATATTTACATCCAGAGGAGTCGCCATTATTACACACCGATACGCGAACCAGTATATTTAGTTGCTTTTTGTTCATTTATTTTCGTTCGATGTAAATGGTTTCTTTATATTCTCTGATCGCTGTTATAATAAAAGAAATATGGAATCACGTTTGTATTGCGATTCGGTGAATGTATTAATGTGTATGCAATAAAAGATTTCATTTTCATGCAGAAATATTAGCATTCGTCTTTACAACAGAGGGTATGAGTTATTTTAGTTTATAAGAAAAATACTGCAGTTAGGAGACAGAAAATTTCGTTCAATCGGTCATTTCTGCAAGCTTCGAAGCAAGTTACTAACAAACAAAAAATTATTTTCAGATTTTATAATGGGAGACCCTGGAAATCCAAAATAGAATAGACGGGAGAGTTGATGACCATTACCGTTATTGCGCTCAGACCAATCCTTCAATTCAAAATTCATACTCTAATCGTCGAAAAAACAGCAGCAGAACGTATGCGAGAATGCAGAGCCAGGAAAAATTGTGTATGATCCATAGAAGTTTCACTTCTTGAGCGTGAACACACTGATAACCGCACCATTTTTTACCTTTTTATTTTCGTGCAACACGCAACCACTAATTATCTCTTACAGGTCGCCTTCTGAATAAAGTCTCCATACATATATAATGCCTTTCAACTCATCAAACTTCAATCTCAATATTGTTTTCTTAAAAACTTTCCTTAAATATACTCCCAAATTATCTCACCATCAAACTGTCGGTGTTTGGTTATTCCTACCCTATATGCCTTCCGGTACAAACAGTATCTGACCCTTACTCACCTTGTTCTGCAACAGTATATTAATATCCCTGAAACCTCATATCCCTTCACAAAATATTCAAGCTCGCAAATTCCATTTATATAGCAGATTTTACAGCAATCAGCTAGTTCCATCAGGAGGCATCCCCAGTACCATCTGCTTAAATTGTCCACATTGCTGAAGTCCCATCTAATATTATTTCTTTGCTAGCCACTCGTCCACCAACCGAAACTACAGCCTCCTATTATTTTCTAAAAACCATAGTTTGCCCAACACTTGAACATATATCTGCCCCCAACTTTAAACCCCACACCTCTCTCTTGCAATCAAGCCCAAGTCTAAACTGTTGTGAAACTGTCCTCTTCTCCTCTATCTGTATTCCAACTATACTACGGCATCTCTTCAAGCACTGGTATGGAGCATCCTAGACGAGGTGCGGCAGTGCGTCGAAGAATTACCGGGGGCTAGTGATGTAGAACCAGCAAGTGAGGATTGTCAGGCATCTGTTGTAGGGAACGTGTGGATCGGAGAAAGGCACCAAAATTCCAAAATAACCGACGGGAAAGTGATACCTTGCCACTAAGTAATGCGTTTTCAGTTTTGCAGGAGGTTGAAGATTTTAGTGCGAATGGCCCAGAAGCACAGCAGGGAAGATTTGTTCGCAGACCCCGAGCGATCCATTCGGGAGGACGCCGGTTCGAATCCACGTCCGGGCAGCCAGAATTGGGTTTTACATGGTTTCCCAAATCACTCCAGGCAAATGCCGGGATGCTTCCTTCAAAAGACCATGGCCAAATTCCTTCCCATTCCTTGTTCCCCATCCTTTCCCGTCTCTAAAGACCTCGCTGTTAATAGACGTTAAGCAGTTAAAAAATAACGAGCGATCCAGGAAAAGGTTTACTTATCACTTGCAGCTCCAACGTCCGACGTCTGGAGAAACCCTTGCGAGACCTAGCTGAGAAGAATGGTGCAGACCCTCATATTAACGTTCATTCTGTTTGTCTTCTTGGAGCAACCGGGCCCGTGTCATGGAGGCAATTTCAAAATCGATTAGAGAATCGAACTGTCGTCAGTTAAGAGTAGCTGCGCACGTCGGTAATGACGACTCGAGTCGTGTTTCTGTTGCAGATATAGTAAAACCTATGGACAAGCTGGGCCACAACGCGTATGAATCAGCGCGGGAAAATTCGGTATCGTTGCAGTTTTCCATTTGTAGTGTCGTGCCACCCATCGATTGTGGGGAAGCCGTATGATGGAATATTTATAATTTGAATTGTAGTTTGCAGGAGCTGTGTCGCAGAAACAACTGGGTCTTCGTCGACCTTCGACCGAAGATAGCTGCCAGCTGGGACGCATTTGACAGGTCGGGAGTCCACTACACACCGCGAATGGCGACTAAGGTGGATACAAGTATGGGACCGTCTTGATATGAATTATTTTTTAGGAACACCGTGAGGCCCGATGATCCCTCAGTTCAACGAAGAGGACGCGTCGATAACCTAGATCTTGGTTCTGGAAGTGACAACACGAATAAATCGAATTTTACAGCTCCAAATACTTCACCCGTTTCCCTTCGCAATACAAATAGTAAAAATGCGAATTTAGGCTCCACAGATACTGATACTAAGCAGCTAAAGATAATGGTCCTAAATTGTCGGAGTATTAGAGGGAAAGTAGCTGATTTCCACGTTACAGTTGCGACTAATGATGTCGATATAATACTAGTAACCGAGAGCTGATTGACGCCAGAGTAGAATCTAGCGAAGTATTTGCTCCTCATTCAATGTTTTTCGGAAAGACAGAACTACCTCAATGGGTAGAGGTGTGTTCGTGGCCATTAATAAAACCGTTAATTGCTCTGTAGTAACTGAAACAGAAAATATTTGAGAGTAAATTTAGGTAAAGGTAAACATTGTCAGAAATTTCATAATATGATCATTTTACCGACCTCCGTATTCTCAATTAGATAACGCGGAGTATTTTAGACAGTCACTTAATAGTATTTCTCAAAAATTTTAGGGACATACATTTATCATGGAGGCGATTTTAATATAACCTCGGGTAACTGGAACACATGTACGTTCAAGTCAGGCGAAAGAGATAGGTTAATAACCGAAACTTTCCTAGAATCATTCGCGGAAAATTCTCTTGAACAGATGGTCGAAGAGCCAACGCGGAGCGACAAAGATTCCTCGTCCATTTTGGATCTTTTTCTTACAAGCAATCCGGATATTGTAGATACAGTTTGTATAGAAGACGGTATAAGTGATCACAAGGCGGTTGTGGTAACTTTAAAATCTAGTCTGATTTTGAAGCATGACAAAGACAAACTCGTATACTGCTTCGATAAGGCAAACTATGCATGCATGCATGGTCGATCACTTGGCGAAAAATTTTGAAACGTACTTGCTAAATACAAATGTTGAGGAACTTTGGTTTAATTTAAAGAAATAATATGGACCGGTTTAAATCAATTTGTTCCTAAGAAGTTTATTAAGGTTAGTAAGAACTTCCCGTGGTTCAACAGGGAAGTGAAAGTTTGCTCAGGAGGCAAAGGCGTTTACATGCCACGGTGAAGAAATCGGGGGACTCATCTAATCGCCATAAATTACTCCGGTTGCGAACGGAATTGCGTAAGACAATGCGTGATGCCTTTAAAGAATTCCAAGCTAGGAATTTATCCGAAGATCTGATCACTAATTCAAAAAAGTTCTGGTCGTATGTCAAAGTAATAAGAGGCTCTCGTAAAGTTTTGCCATCACTGATTAAGGAAAATGGGGGATTATCAGAGACTAGTGTAGAGAAAGCAGAAATTTTGAATAATATATTTAAAAAAGCTTTCACAACAGAAAACTCAGAGTAGATTCCGATATTTAACAATCGTGATCACAACCCAGGACGACTGCGCTTTGTTACAAGACGATATTATGAAAATAATTGCGTGGTGTAAAGATTGGCAGTTGGAGTTAAACGCTAAAAAGTGCCAAGTCATGCGTGTAAGTAAAAAGGTGAAACCATTTAGCTCTGAATATACAGTTAATGGTACTGTCCTTAGAACGGTAGATTCCGCTAAATACCTAGGGGTAACAATTCGTAATAATTTGTCGTGGAATGAGCATATCGAGAATGTAATTGGGAAAGCAAATCGTATGTTACGATTTCTAGGTCATAATTTAAAACAATACACTCCGGAAGTTAAATCGATTGCATACAAGTCGCTAGTGCGTCCTCACTTAGAATATTGTTGTTCTGTATGGGGTCCCCATCAAAAGAGATTAATGGAGGCATTAGAGAGGGTCCAAAGAAGAGCCGCCCGATTCGTGACAGGTATATATAGTTGGAGGGAAAGCGTAAATGCGATGTTGATGGAGTTAGGTTGGAAAGACCTGGAGCACCGAAGGCGTTGCTGTCGACAGAAGCTAATTGACGTATTTCGGAATGATTGTAAACAAACCAGCAACATTCATATCTCGGAATAACCGCGAAAATAATGGAAGAGATTCATTTCTATACTCATTTTTCCACGACTGATTACAGAATGGAATAGAAAGGATTTACCGGGCGAGTAAACTTAAAATTCTACAGGAGTAGCTTTCGATAAAGCACTTCGGCCATCCTGATCTGGGTTTTCTATGGTTTTCCCGGATCACTCCAGGCGAATGCTGGGATGTTTCCTCACAATAGCCCATAGGTGCCTCCTGCCATATCCCGTATATCCCTTCCAAACCATTACCCTTTCGGATAGGTGCATTGCACCCTCCGCCACACACTTTTAGTGAATTGCGGAGTAATAATAATAATAATAATAACAATAATTTGAACATGCCTCCCTAGCCCTTGACACTCTTTCATTCTGCTGAACACTCCGCTGGTGGTACCATTTTGCCACTCATGTCAGTGAACCTGAGCTTCAGGAACACAGTATCCAGAAATTAATTCATTATCCACATTTTACTTATCACTTCTTCCCCAGAACGATCCCATCAAAATTTCCAAGTACATCTTATACACTGGTTTCCTAGAAACCTTGGCCAACACCAGCAAACAAAGTTCAGTCGAAACCCGTACCAGGAAACAATTTTCTACCAACTCAGACCTCATCATTCTCCCTGCGGACAATGACGTAACCACAGTAGTTATGAATCGCAGTGACTATGTGGCTGAAGCCCTTCGTCAGATATTAGCCACAAAGACTTGTTGCTGCTTTACCAAAGATCCTACACCTTCTGCCAACAAAAAACTTCAGGATTTAATACAATCCGACGGGTCCCTCCGGTCTCACCCCACATTGCATTTCCTTCTTGCTCGACAAAATCCACCTACGCCTACCCTTTGTCTCCCAAAAATCCATAAACCTACCATCGAAACGTGTTATTTTGTGGCTTATGGATCTCCGACTGAACGCATCTTTGCCTTGGAGGATCTCCCATATCAAGGACACGCAACACTTCCTCTTCCGTCTTTCTAAATGCTCACACCTCTTTCTTCCGACGATTCATGCCACATCCTTGTACCCGCACATTCCTCACTGCCATGGGCTCAGTTTCTGGATCAGAGACTTTTTAACAACCCCCCCCCCCCCACACCCACATCTTTCCTTACCACCCTGCCCCACCTTATACTCAACAACAACCAGTTCTCCTTTGAAGACAATATCTACCACAAACCTGTGGCATCCTCATGGGCACGCGCATGGCCAGTTCTTATGCTAACCTCTTCATGAGCCGTCTGGAAGCCATTTTTGGAGAAAGTCTCTCTATCAAACCCCTCAAATGCCTAAGCTTCATAAATGGTATTTTCAGGATCTGGACACGGAGAGATAGATAACCTTAAAATGCGGTTCAACCAGCTTCACGCCGAAAGGGGTAGGGCCGTTTTCGGGGAACCTGGGTTATTAACCCTCCTGCAACCTGCGTACTCTACCACCAAACAATACTGTCTGCCACTAAGGGAGCGTGCAAAAACTACGTGGCTCGGTCCAGGGGGGGGGGGTTTAGCTGGAAGGCTACACTGGGCTACGTGGGGGGAGGGGGAGGGGTTTCCGAGCAAGGCCACGTAGCTTTCCTTTCATAACATGTTCCACAGTTAAAATGAGGAACAGAAAAAAACAACAGCATGTGGAATATTTATTTTCTTCATTTAATTATCTACGTATGTAATTTACAATAGTCTGACAAGAGAAAACAGAACAAGATGTCTTCTGGAATCAAAAGAGGAAAAAGCCACATGCTACATGGGGGGGAGGGGGGGTAGAGACAAAAGCCACGTAGGGCTACGTGGGGGGAGGGGGGGTTCACAGGAGGCCAAAATGGAGCTACGTGGTTTATGCAAGCTCCATAAGCGGTCAACACCTACAGGGGGCAATGGTGAGGCTTCCCCTCCCCTTAGTCTTGTTTTCAAGCCTATCCCTGCAATTTTTGAAGAGTCACAGTCGGGATCACTTCTGCGCTACCTTTACCGCACATCTCGTATTGCTGGCAACAACAATTACCCACTGCGTGAGATTGGGTATGCCGCCATCAACTTTAAGGACCCGTCTCGCCCTTTAGATATCAACACCTGAAGCAACTGTTCTACAAGAATAACCTATGGGACGGCCCAAGTGGGCTCTCGCTCCCCAAAACAATAACGCTTTTCCTCTTGTTAACATGGCTTCCCCTGCAGCGTTTGAAGAGTCACCGCCCGGCCCACTTACGTGATCTCCCTACCACACAAGCATCCAGAACGATAGCCGTTACACCACCACGCTCGGTGATATGTACACATCAGTGCTACAACTAGGATCGTTAGCCATAGATGGCACCTACAGTTTAACGTGGAATCCGAACTCTCCAACTATCGGAAACGGTCATATACAGGTACATCTCAACTTCAGGTGAACCGGTAGGCCCCCGTTGGGTCTATAATGGCCTCCCACAAGACGAGACATTAACCCCCCCTCCAATATTACTATATATTCACGACTTAGATAATATCTTTTCCCCTAGAATATTAACCCTCCAATTTGCGGATGATATCGTAACATACACTAGGAGCTCAACAATAGAAGAACTTTTCGAGCAGTTAAACGAAGCGATTTTTTTTTTTTTTTTTTTTGCTGTCATCAGGCTTTAGACTGGTTTGATGCAATCCTCCATCCCTTTCTATCCTGTGCTAACCTTTTCGTTTCTACATACCCCTCACAACCCACGTCCTCATATATCTGCTTCATATATTCTAATCTCTGTCTACCTCTACAGTTCTTACCTTCGACTGTTCCCTCCACTAACAAATTAACCAGTCCAGCATGTCTCAAAATATGACCTACCAGCCTGTCTCTTCTTTCTGTAAGCTTCTTCCATAAACTTCTTTTCTCACCCACCATTTCCAAAACTCGTTCATTTCTTACTTTGTCTGTCCACCTAATTTTTAGCATTCTTCTGTAGCACCACATTTCAAATGCTTCAAGTTTCTTTATTTCCGGTATTCCTAAAGTCCATGTTTCGCTACCGTAAAGTGCTGTGCTCCACACATAGAGTTTTAGAAAGTTCTTTCTAAGTCCTAGATCAATATTTGAAACTAAAAGGTTTCTCTTTTTCATGAAGGCTCTTTTAGCTAGTGCTATTCTGCTTTTAACATCATTCCTACTTCGGCCATCGGTTGTAATTTTGCTTCCCAAGTAACAGAACTCGCTCACTTCTCCTATAGCATCCGATCCTATTTTTATATTTAATCTGCTACTATTGGTATCATTTCTGCTGCATTTCATCACTTTTGTCTTACTTTGATTTATATTCAGTCCAAAATCTTCCTTCAGTATTTTGTCCATGTCATTCAATAACTTCTCAATATCCTCAGCCCTCTCTGCTAACAAGACAATGTCATCAGCAAATCGTAGCATACTGATTTTTTCTCCCTGAAAACTTATGCCGCATGGAAATTTTTCTTTGACTTTCTTCATTGCTTCTTCTACATACAAGTTGAATATTAACGGGGATAGACTACAACCTTGTCTCACACCCTTTTTAACCGATGCATGTCTCTCGTGATTCTCTACTTTTATTACAGCCACTTGATTCTTATATAGTTTATAGAGTATTCTTCTATCTCGATACTTTAGACCTGACTTCTTTAAAATTTTGAACATCTTAGTCCCACCTAACATTATCAAAAGCTTTTTCTAAATCAACAAATGCCATAAAAGTATCTTTGTTTTTCTTGATCCGCCCTTCAAGTATTAATCTTAAAGACAGAATTGCTTCCCTTGTACCGCGATTTTTCCTAAACCCAAACTGATCTTCACCTACTATCTCTTCTACTACCCTTTCCATACTTCTGTATATTATTCTGGTTAGTAATTTTGAAGCATGTGATGTTAGACTAATGGTGCGATAATTCTCACATTTGTCGGCTTGTGCTTTCTTTGGAAGTGTGAAGATGATATTTTTGTTAAAATCAGTTGGAATTTCTCCTGTTTCATAACTTTTTGATATCAGCTTGAATAATCTTTCGATTCCTTCCTCTCCTAGAGATTTAAGAAGTTCTGCAGGGATCTCATCAATACCAACTGCCTTATTTGCTTTCAAGTCATTCAGAGCTTTATTAAATTCTGTTCTCAAAACAGGATCTCCTAAGTCATCAATGTCGACATCGCCTTCCTTTTCCAATACACTATTGTTCAAGTCGTCCCCATCATACAGTTTCTCAATGTATTCCTTCCATCGATTAGCTCTTTCTTCTGAGCTTAAAAGAGGTTTCCCATCGGCAGCTTTAATGTTCATACCTCTTTTCTTCATTTCTCCAAAATTCTGTTTGATCTTTCTATATGCAACATCTACTTTTCCTACGACCATTTCCTTTTCTACTTCTTCACACTTTTCTTGTAGCCATTTTTCTTTTGCTATTTTGCATTTCCTATTTATTTGATTTCTAAATTGCCTGTACTGCTCTCTTCCTGCTTCATCCTGAGCATTTTTGTACCTTCTCCTCTGATCCATCAGCTCCAAAATTTCTTCTGTGATCCAAGGTTTTCGGGCAGTTTGTTCCCTAAAAGCCTAATGTTTCTTTGCCAGCTTTCATTATTTCGGTCTTTAATGCTTTCCATTCGTCCTCGGTTGAGCTCCTTTCACAGTTACTTCTTAGACGTAAGTCTGCCATTTCTGCAAATTTTTCTCTTGTGCTAGATTGTTTCAGCTTATTCACTGCCAGTCTGTTGTGCTTATGCTGCTTCCTTATTCGCTTGAATTTCAGCCTGCACTTCATTACTATCAAATTATGGTCCGAGTCTATGTCTGCTCCTGGGTACGCTTTACAGTCTAGAACTTGATTCCTGAATCTCTGTTTGACCATGATATAATCTAGCTGATATCTGCCTGTATTCCCCAGGACGTTTCCAGGTGTATGTTCTTCTTGCATGGTTCTTAAACAGTAGTGTTCGCCACTACTAGCTTATATCTTTCACAAAATTCTAGCAACCTGCTTCCTCTCTCATTTCTTTCTCCTAGACCAAAACTTCCTATAGTATTTCCCTCTTTTCCTTCTCCCACTATTGCATTCCAATCACCCATGATTATTAGATTTTCCTCCCCTTTCACATATTGGATTAATTCTTCAATTTCAGCGTATATTTTTTCTATTTCTTCGTCATCTTCCTGTGACGTTGGCATATATACTTGTACTAATGTGGTTGGGACGGGCTTAGTTTCTAACCTCATCAAAATAATCCTGTCACTAAACTGTTCATAATAACTCACCCGTTTCCCTACTTTCTTGTTCATTACAAGTCCTACACCAGTGACTCCATTGACAGCTTGTGTGCTAATTATCCTGTGTTCCCCAGACCAGAAATCCTGTGCGTCCTTCCATTTAATCTCACTAATCCCAACAACATCTAACTTAAGTTGTTCCATCTCCCTTTTTAAGTTTTCTAACCTACCTGCCCTATTCAGACTTCTAACATTCCACGCTCCGACTCGTAGAATGTTTCTATCCATTCTGATGACTCCTCCCTGAGCAGTCCCCACCCGGAGATCCGATTGGGGGACTATTTTACCTCCGGAATATTTTACCCAGGAAGAAGCCATCATGATATATGTAATTTGAGAGGATTACATGTCCTCGGGATACCCTTTGGGTCTTTAATGCAGTGGTTTCCCGTTGCCTTCTGCATCCCCATGCCGTTGATCATTTCTGATTCATCCGCCTTTAGGGGCCGTTTCCAACCCCAAGGGCAAGAGGGTGCCCTGAACCACTCCCCGCTCTTCCGCCCTCCTTTCGGAGGCCGTTGGCAAGCAGTGGGTGACTCCTTATACCGGGAATCTTTCAGTCGCCAGAGCCTCGTCCGTGCAAACAGGGTGCACCACGTGAAGGAGAGGTTGACATTTGGTTGGAAAAGACTAGTATTGTCTCTCCCAAACCCTTACACCCCAACGAAGCGATATTGGCGTTCAACACGTGGGCTTTCCTTAACGGATTAGACATATCTAATGAGAGATCATCAGTCACGATATTTTCAAAACTTCCCGAAGTACCCAGGATACAACTAGGATCTTATCCATTCTCAGTGAATAAACAGAGCCGCTTTCTGTAAATGATACTAGGCTCCCAGCTCACTTGGAGAGAGCATATTCAAAATATAATAGCCAAATCAGGCAAGCGACTTAACATTCTATGAGCATTGGCGGGATCAAGATGGGTATCACACCCCAACTTATTTCTACTCCTATACAAATCAATGATTAGATCCTTAATAGATCAAGGTAGCATCTTTTACACAAACGGCACAAAAAACGTATTGCGGAAACTGGTCTCTTTACAGTATCGCTGACTTAGAACATGTTTAGGAGCACTAAGATCTACACCAACTAACGCGTTACTAGTAGAAGTTGTCGAAATACCTCTATACATAGGAATAATACAAATCACAGAGAAATTCTTAGTGGAAAAACTGACTTTCTCTACACACCTACGGAAAAAACGGTTAAGTAATCTTAATTACTGGAAGCACAAGAACGTAAATAAACACACAGATGACCCAAACAACAATGACCTACTTAAACAAGTGGGAGGAAAGGGGAATCAACATAATGAAATACCTCATACACCCGATATTCCAAGCACCATATCACATCAAATTCTTATACATAATGTACAAATACAGTTCTTGGAACACACAACGGGAAGCAACGTCAACTATACCCTGAAGGCCCTACTGGTCAACTCAGACCCAAACTCAGTCCACATATATACAGACGGACCAAAAAAAACCCAGGTGACCCAGCCGGCAGCTTACTATATTGCCCCAAAACATAACACCAATATTTACACTCCTTACCACCGCAAACTCCAATATATTTAGCTGAAGCGGAAGCGACATTAGAAGAAGTAAGATGCAGCCGCACTAGAGGACCGAAGGAGGTGGTTATAATGCCGGCTCCTTGAGCGTTATCAGGAGCATAACAGAACCCAAGTGGAACTATAGGATGGCGACCCTGTTAATAGAAATAATACACGAAATACACCTCAACATTAACCTAGGAATCAAATACAGTGAATATGCAGACAGACTAGCCAAAGATGCCATCTCAAACGGACAAAGAATAGAATTACCACTCTCCCCCATCCGCATTCCTGCAAGATAATGAACAAAGAGCAAGGGATAGTTGGCAAACAGATTGGAACGATTCGATGCACCAGAAAGGAGTTTTTTACGGCCGCATCCAACCTTGTATCCCCTCTAAACCGCGGTTCCATAACTGGAAAGTAAACAGACGTAACTTGATCAACATTATTAGAAGCCGATTCCATCACGGCAACTTTCCCAGCCACTTAAATTGGAAAGGATTGAGAGATAACCCCCTATGTGACTGCGGTGATCAGGCAGTAGGCGACATAAATCACCTCTTATTTTCTTGCAAGAGACACGCCGACATTCAGGTCTGAATGCTGAAAGATCTCAAAGTGCAACATTCCTCTCCAAACCAAATTGTCGTCCAACAAACACAAAATATCAAATATCTTAATGTCCTTTTTCAAGGACGCAAACGTTCAAATATAAAATCTAAGACAATTAGAGAACCCAATAAGAAAGGCTGGGAACAAAGTTGGTACATTGACTATCGTTTACCACCTGAATAGAAATATAATTGCATAATGTCATCATCTAGACAAAATACTAGTATGAGTGCCCAGTGTGAATGGTTAGAGCACAAGTGCTCTACACTGACCAAAATAGATTTAAGTCACAGTGTCGGAATAGTCCCACTAATTATATAATGAAGCCTCTACTGCAACGGTCGGCAACTTTTTAGCAGGCAAGGGCCACAAGGTGGCAAAACAAAGTAAAGGCGGGGCCGCACATACACAGTAAAAAGGCGAAAACTCAGTTTTCAAATTTTATTAATACAAATGAGGGTACAAATGAAGAAAAGGTACAAAATTGATCTTAAATTCAGTGTGAGGTTTGAGGTTGCATTTGACTGGCTTTTTTTTTCTGAATGTCAGCTTTCATGTTAGAATATATCTCTCAAATGCTCATCTGTGAGACGAGAAGTGTATTTATTTTTTCAATAATTGACGATTGAAAAAGTTTGCTAGCAAAAATTGAAATAAACTTTTTCAATTTGACAAAATTAGACCATAAAATTTGACTAAATCATTCATCTTGTAAAAGGCGTTTTTTAGACTCTCATTGGATTTAAGTTCAATCACATTCATTTGTAAATTACTCGGTACATCTTCAACATCGCATGAAAAAGGTTTACCAAAAATATTCAGTTTGTTCGAAACCTTCTCGAAATCACCAAATCTGTCACAGAATTGACCTTGTAACTCCATTAAAATGTCTTTCATTTTCTCATCATCCCAATTAAAATCAATGCAACCTTTAGACAATTCGGGAAGTGATCTATTTTTTTTATCAATATGTTTTATGAAGAGCTGGTTTTTAGTTTGGAACGGCTTTACGACTGTATGCATATCAGATATTAGTTTGATTTTCCCTTGAAGCTTGACATTCAGCGTATTTAATTCATGAGTAAAATCTGTAAAAAATCCAAGATCTGTTAACCATTGAGGGTCTGTCAGCTCTGGAACACATTTACCTTTCTGAGTCATAAAAGTGTTGATTTATTTTCTGTGATCGAAAAATCTTTTCAGTACTGCACCTCTACTTAACCATCTTACTTCTTTATAATAAAGGACATCTTGATGATCTGCTTCCATTTCGGATAGAAACTCTCGGAATTGACGATGTGTCAACCCATTATTTCTGATATAGTGTACTGTGGATATCACGATGTCCATTACTTTTATCCATGAAACGACTGGAACATAACGCTTCTTGGTGGATACTGCAATGAAAAAATAACGATTTCCCTGCCAATTTTGTTTTAATTCTACCCAATAGGCCCTTGTTTTGCCCACTCATGTTTCTATCTCCGTCAGTTGTTAGACTTGCCAATTTTTCCCACGCTAATTGCATTGACGTCATTGACTGTTCTAAGTGACAAAACAAATCTTCCCCCCGTAGTTGTTCCCTTCAAGCTACATAACTGTAAAAGTTCCTCACACAGGTTATCAATTTCACCAACAAATATTAGAAGCTGGGCAGTATCTGACACATCATTACGTTCATCGGTAGCTAAGGAGAACCATTCAAATTGTTGTACTTTTTCCCGAAGTTTTTCGCATAAATTAGCGCCCAAATCTTCAGTGCGCCGGGTACAAGTTCTGGCAGATAAGCTTATATTTTCAAATTTCTATTTTTGATCTGGGCATATCTCTTCAGCCATAGCTAAAGCACATTCGCTGTCGGTAAACGGTCGCCCAGACTTGGCAAGTATTTCAGCCACCCTTAAACTCGTACGTATATTTGACTAGTTACTTTGAATTTGCACCTTAACAACACTTTGTTGGGTCTTGAATGAAGAATTGAGTGAGTTGATTTTGTTTTCCGGGAATCGCCAACTAGGCACGCAAATTTTGCTTTATGCTCGGTATCATAGTGACGTTTGACGTTATATTCTTTTTGCATAGCAGGGGTTTTCTGGCATATTAAACATAGCGGCTGTCCATTGCAATTAATAAAAAAAAGTATAAATCTGTCCATGCATCGTTACACACTCTATTTTCTTCAATTAACTTCCTCTTTTTTGTAGCAATCAGTAAAATTTATAACCAACAATGCCAAATCCACGCTGTAAGAATAAAAGCCGTTTTGAAAACATGTCACTTAATTTCTATATGTAATTGTATGAACTATCAATATCTCACACCAAACATTAAACAAAATAGTAGATACTCGTAGGTCACAGAACAATAACTAAATCGTAGGTACAGGGCCGCGGCGGCGGCGTGCACACACGAAATAACTTGTTTCACTCATTCACTCAATGACACAGCCAGCGCGGACGGACGGCGGGCGAGCGAGAGAAGATTATTGTCACGCTGACCTATTGTTCCAATCATAGGAGAGAGTGGGGGAATCGTTCCCGCTCGCACTTGTCTTGATCTGTTCGCGTAGTTAATTTGCTGCGCTGTTAGATCGGGTTCACTCTTTTATGCATTTATATTTTATTATTATTATATAATATGGGCTTTCGATATGATTTTTATAAGATGGACACGGGCCGCATGCGGCCCGAGGGCCGCGCGTTGCCGACCGCTGCTCTACTGTATAGATAAGAGATATAACAATGTATCTGATTTCATGTTGACATATTATATTATACTAGTCGACCCGTGCGAAAATTTCGCTAATGAAATACAATGAATAGTGAGGTTGTATGCTTGTAATATAATGAAAAGTAGAACCGCACTTTGTAGCAAATATTTATTTGTTTAGTGTAATAAGTACGCATAAAAATACTTACAACATATTACGGAACAGTTAGGAAACTTTAAAACACACGCTATGTACGACACACTGCCACTGACCTTAACAGAATACAACCAACCTGAACAAAATGCACACAGCATATCAACATCTCTGTGATATGTGTTGCTGTGCGAATAGAATGTTTACACTGGAATTGTATAGCAAAACAAAAATGTTTCCGTAACAGAAAAAAATATCCGAAAACCTACTTATTGTATACAAAACAGTTTATTGACATCTCTGTGATATCTACTGCCAATATCTAGGGACTTGGCTCCGAACTGTCTCATACGTGCGACCTCTATAAGCATCAAATTTTGAAATAATACTTTCTCAGTTTATGATTTTACCTACCAGGAGATACTAATTTTAAAAACGATATGTCATTTATCAATTTCGGATAGGTACTGAAGGAGATAGATGGCTACTAAAAAAAAAAATAAAAAAAAAAACACGTTGTAGAAATAATGTTGATGCTTCTGTCCTTTAAGGGTCACATTCCTTTTATAAAATATGGTGTGACCAAAGCGGACACCTTGGTCTTTAAAATGATACCTCATTTATCGATTTCGGTTAAATTGTTTTTTTTTTTTTTTTTTTTTTTTTTTTTTTTTTAGAAATGATGATATTTTTCCCCCTTAAGGGTTGAAATTGGAAAGAAGTTCTTCCTTAAAATATGATGTGACCAAAACGGATACAGTACTTTAATCTTTAAAATGATATCTCATTTATCGATTTCAGTTAGGTATCAAGGGAGATAATGGTTCGTGACAGAAAAATGCGTTGTAGAAATATTAATACTTTGCACTTTAAGGGTCGAATTTTGAAAAATTCCTTTAATAAAATATGATGTAACGAAACCGAAGACCTCAGTCTTTGAAATGATACCGCGTTTATAATTTTTTTAATTGTGAAGGGAGTTATATGACTCGAGACACAAAAAAAATAATCATTTTTGAAATACTGATATTTTTGCCCTTTAAGGGCTCAATTCAGAAAAAAATCCATTCTTAAAATAAAATCTGACCACACCGGAGACCTTAATCTTTAGTATGATACCTTATTTATCTATTTCGGTTAGATATTAATGGATATAAATGGCTCGTGACCCAAAAATGCATTGAAGAAACATTGATACTTTTTCCCTTTAAGGGTCGAATTAAAAGAAAAATCTTTCTTAATATATAATGTCAGGAAAGCTGAGAAATTACTATTCATAATCCTACTTCATTTATCGATTTCGGTTAGATATTCAGGGAGATAAATGGCTCAAAACACAAAAAACGCATTTTAGAGTCAAATTCCAAAAAAATCCTTTTTTGAAATATGATTAGACCAAAGCGGCGACCTTAATTTCTAAAATAACACCTAATTTCTCGATTTCGGTTAGATATCAATGGAGATAAATAGCTCGTGACAAAATAAGTTATGGAAATAATGGTAATTTTGTCCTTTAAGGATCGAATTAAGAAAACAATTCTTTCTTAAAATATAATGTGACCACAACGGAGACCTTAATCTTTAGAATGATACCTCATTTATCTATATCGGTTAGATATGAAGGGAGATAAATGGCTGGTGCAGAAATATTGATACATTTGCTCTTTAAGGGTCGAATTACGAAAAATTCCTGTCTTACTATATGATTTCCCTAAAGCGGAGATTTTAATCTTTAAAATGATACTTCATAAAACTATTTCAGATAGGTATCCAGGGAGATAAATGATTTGTAACACAAAAAACAGCATTTTAGAAATATTGATATTTTTGCCCTTTAAGTGTCCAAAGTGGAGACTATAAGCTTTAAAATGACACCTCATTAATTGATTTCGGTTAAGTATGAAGGGAGATAATGTCTTGTGACAAAAAACACCTTATAGAAATAATGTATATGACGATTATATTATCAAGAATGTAAACTGATGTACATAGAACATGTATAGAAAATGGAATGTAAATTGTTGGGAAATTAAATGCAATTAACTTGGCCGTGTGTCCAATAAGGCCATAAGGCACTAAAACTATAAATAAAATAAAATATAACCACGGAAGCGTTATAGCGTACTTCACATTACACTGCTAGCTGTGCCAGAGGTGAATAACGGTTAAGGGCTTATAAAAATCCCCGCCGAGACCGGGACCTATCGCACTCCAGTCAAATGCCTTAACCGCTCTATAACTGATGCTGGAAGTTGTGATACATAAATATTCCCTTCATTATGTTCCAACAGGAACACCTACATCTATTAGCTTATTTGGTTATTATTTCAATTGTTTAAAAGATGTTCAGACGGGTACTCGGGGTTAAATATGTATAATATCCATATGGTATTCTCTAATTGAGAGATGTCACCAATTAATTTATCTACACTGAAGAAACAAAGAAACTGGTACACCTGCCTAATGTAATGTAGAGCCCCCGCGAGCACGCAGAAGTGCCGCAACACGACGTGGCATGGACTCGACTAATGTCTGAAGTAGTGCTGGAGAGAACTGACACCATGCATCATACAGGGCTGTCCATAAATCCGTACGAGTACAATAGTGTGGAGATCTCTTCTGAACGGCACGTTGCAAGGCATCCCAGATATACTCAATAATGTTCATGTCTGTAGTTTGGTGGCCAGCGGAGGTGTTTAAACTCAGAAGAGTGTTCCTGGAGTCACTCTGTAGCTATTCCAAACGTGTGGGATGTCGCATTGTCCTGCTGGAATTACCCATGTCCTTCGGAATGCACAATGGACATGAATGGATACAGGTGTCACCTGTCAGCGTCGTATCTAGTCCTATCAGGGATCCCATGTCACTCCAACTACAAACGCCCCACACCATTACAGTCCCCAGCTGACATGCAGGGTCCATGAATTCATGAGGTTGTCTCCATACCCGTACACGTCCATCAGTTCAATACAACTGGAAACGAGACTTGTCAGACCAGGTAACATGTTTCCAATCACCAACAGTCCAATGTCTGTGTTGACGGGCCCAGGCGAGGCGTAAAGCTTTGTGTCGTGCAATCAGCAAGGGTATACGAGTGGGCCTTCGGCTCCGAAAGCCCATATCGGTGGTGTTTCGTTGAATGGTTCGCACGCTGACACTTGTTGATGGCCCAGAATTGAAATCCGTAGCAATTTGCGGATGGGTTGCACTTCTGTCACGTTGAACGATTCTCTACAGTAGTTGTTGGTCCCGTTCTTGTAACCGAGCGTGGGGGGGGTGAGTGGTTAACGCTCTGGCCTCGCATTCGGTAGGACGCAGGTTCGAATCCCCATTCGGGCATCCAGATTTGGGTTTTCCATGGTTTCACCAAATCACTTCAGTCGAATGCCGGGATCCTTCTTTCAAAAAGGCCATGACAGAATTCCTTCCCGCACCTTGTCGCCAGTCCCATCCCGCCTCTCATGACCTTAGCTGTGAACGAGGCGTAAAGCTGTAATTAAAAAAAAGAGAACTTCTTGCAGGATTTTTTTTCAGGCTGCAGCGATGTCGAAGATTTGACGTTTTACCGGATTCCCGATAATCACGGCGCACTCGTGAAATCGTACGGGGAAAACCCCACTTCAACGCTACCTCAGAGATGCTATGTCCCATCTGCGCCAACTGTAACACCACTTAAATCGTGATAACCTTCCATTGTAGCAGCTGTAACCGATCTAACGCCTGTGCCATATAACTGTTGTCTGATATAGGTGTTGCCGACCGCAGGGCCGTACACTGATTGTTTACAAATTCTCTGTGTTTGTATACGCATGCCTAAACCATTTTATTTGGCACTTCAATGTATAATATGCTAAAAATAAAATATTATATGAAGCAATATTTCTTAAACAATTGACATAACGATCACACGCCCTAACAGCTGTAGGTTTTCCTACTGCAACATAATGGAGGGAATATTTATTTATCGTAAGAATTTTGAGCAGTTAAAATCATTGATGTTGAGGAGCTACAGAGGATGGACAAAATAATATGAACACCATGCGATAGAGTACAGGTTGTTGCATGTTGGCACCACTACTTCCATGTGAATACTGCGATGCGCATGAACGACGTAGTTGACGTGACAGGTCTTGTAGGTTGTGTGTCAGTGTATTATACGCTTTGTTCTGATACGGTTATAACAAGCGATCGGTGAAATGCGTGATCTCCCAGACTTCTAAAGACGGCAAATTGTTGGAGCTCGGTTAGCTGGAGTGTCTATGACAAAAATAAATGAACTGTTTAACGTCTCACGAGCGACAGTATCAACGGTAATGACAGCATACACAAAAGATGGTAAAACATCGTCGGCGAAGAGGAATAGTGGACGAAAACCAAAGTTAACAGACAGAGACCAACGAACATTAAAAAGGATTGTGGCCAGACGACACGAAACTACCGCAGCAAAAGTGACAGCAGAACTCAACACACAAAAACAGTATGGCGGGAGCTCCACAAAGTTCACATTCATGGGAGGGCTGCAATTGCAAAACCCCTTATATTGGCTACCAAAGCTAAGCTGCGAAACAAATGATGCCACGATCATAAAAACCGTAGACTTGATTGGATGAATGAGGTATGGTCCGATGAATCATCGTTCACATTGTTTCCTACTAACGGCAGGGTTTATGTATGGAGAACACCAAAAGAAGCCTGTGATCTGGACTGCCTGCGTCCTACAGTCAAGCTTGAGGGAGGTTCCGTTATGATTTGGGTGGCTATATCGTGTTAATCAGCTGGTCCTCTCATTCACATCACTGGCCGGATGACTCCGAATGAATATCTCGACATCTTCAGTGATGAAGTTCTTACTATGACTAGAATACTGCTGCCAAACACTGCCATCTTCCAAGATGATAATGCGCCCATACACAAAGCCAAAAAGATTCTGCCCTGGTTCGAGGGGCATCAGAATATCATCAAACATCTTCCCTGGCCAGCACAATCGCCAGACTCTATGTAACTGAACAGTTGTGGGGAGTTTTGGAGCAGAGAATAAGGAGCAGATTTCCACCTCCAACATAATTGAAGTAATTGGCGAATGTTTTTGTATAAGAATGGGACAACACTTCGTTGAAAAATTTTCAGACACTCTACAAATTTATTCCGCGAAGAATTGCAGCTGTTCCACGAGCAAAAGGTGGCCCAACAACATATTAATAAATCGATAATATGTAAATGTCAGGTGTTCATATTATTTTGTCCAACCCCTGTAGTTTCTAAATTTTCAGTCACCTCGCAATCCTGATTTTTTTTTTTTTTTTTTTTTTTTGGAGGTTGTGTACCCAATGGTAAACGAAGCCTTATTGCTAACACTCCACTGTCTGTCAGTCGCAGGCCTTTATCATTTAAAGGGAATACTAAGTATTTTTTCGTCCCAAAAACAAATTTCGTATTTAAAATTTTATAAAATCGTGTTATGGGGGAGGGAGTTTACAAAGAAATAAAACAAGTTCTACCCCAGAGTGTGCGGTGCCTATGTTTACAGCTCGTCAAGTAGAGAACTAATACATATTATATATATATATATTCACCAGAAATAAAGGCACAAAGTTGTCAATTTTGAATCATTATTGCTACCGGAGCTATCTTTAAAACGGTATTAAATACGAACTTGAAATTTGTTCCCTACGTAGACTATAGTCTACTTTCAAATCACAGATACATACTACAAACATATACATGTAATGCACTTTGAACGTTGTAAGCAAAATAGGCAAAAAATTTTATTTTGAGGTTACTTTAGCGTATATTAACATTTTTATTTAAAAGACCCCAAATTCCGAATGTATTAGCTTAGAAAGGCACCTAAAGTAAGCGGTCGACAGCATTAGCAGCATGACGTTGGAAAGCTGTGGAGTCCTCTACCTAAAACGTGAAAATGTATCAGGAATTGATTTCTGTGCTGTCCGACAAACTACATGCGACAAGTGACTTGACTTGCATCTGCCCTGTTTTTATTTAATAAGCACAGTTGATACACCTTTGTCTAAAACTAAACTGAATTCTTCCCGAGTCATTATTTTGGAGGTGTGCACATTATAAAATTACTTCCCTGAGCAACTCTATTCCCGTGTAATGTTTTTTTTTTATCCAATACTTTTTTTTATCAATGTAAATGTAGGCAATTAACTGCGAAACGGAGGATGTTACATTTAAGATGAAATAGTTTTCTATATCATTCACACACACACACTATTCCATCGATATTTTTTCCGAAATCCCCGTCCCACCCCAAAATGTTTAATACTATATAAATTTCATAATAGCACATCAAAATATCTAAGCTTCAAAGCAGTGATTTTTAAAATAATAACTCCTACTTTTTGCTTCCTTCATAAGAAGAAACTTTTTGCCACCAACTTTAGCCAGAGGCGGAACTAGGAATTTTCGGAGCCAGGATAAAAACTATGAGATTGCCGCTCCTTCGAACATTATTTTGCCGCTCCCATTGTCTCCGCTCTACGGTCGCCACGCGGGGTATAAAACGATTTTGATTTGCTCTCCCCCCCCCCTCCTCACTGAATCCCTTTGACTACAGGTATAATGAGGACCATGTCAATTAGGGTTGCTACCTTTTTTTGGAAAATAAAAGTAAATTTGAGTTTTGGATAGGAAAAGTACAATGAATAGAAAAATAATAAGTTTATGCTTTTTGTTTGGACACGCATTTTTCATTCCTCTGACACCTTCAAAATATAGTTATTCTTCCCAGACACTTCCAAAGTATTTAAATTTAAATAAATGATGAGCTCATTGTTTCTTACCGGTACGTTGAGCGTAGATTTCTTTCATTTCTCCACTTTGCATTCATGACAGGAAAATTCTCTCAATAAATACAGAAGTGGCATGTACAGATAAAAGAAATTATTTTAAGTATATTTGGAAAATCTTTAATTTTATTGAATATGCTTTGCCATTTTTGATAAGTTGGAAAATCATTAAAACTTTTATCGCCTAAAAGTTTTTCATGCAACACATTCAGTAGTATTTTTTCTTCATATGAGCAATCGATAATAATTTTCAGTTGATGCAGTTTTAAAGCTTCAATGACACATTCAAAAATTTTATATTGGAAGGGTGATTTTAAATTAAATTTATTTAATTTAAAAAAAGAATAACCAGTTTCCTTCAGTGAAATCAAAGCATTTCTATCGATAATCAATAGCTTTGTCGTTCGCATACTACTTTTGTTTGTAAAATGTTAACCAGTTATGTAAGAATTGTGTTGACTAAAAAAAAAGTACTTTATTACTTTCGTAGATTATAGAACACGCCTACGTGAAATAGAATACAATGCTCTAAAACAGAGTACCGGTGGCAACCAGGAGCGGATTCAGGATTTTGGTTTGGGGGGGAGGGGGCTTGAGCGGATTTTGGTTTGGTTTGGGGGGGGGGGGGCTTGAGTAGGGCAAGGGTAGTCTTGAGCCTCCTAGCCCCTGGTGCCAACCCTAATATCAACCTCTGCTCCACGGTGCTTTACCTTCTGCCAGCATTCAGATTGTGTAGTAGGAAGTGTTCATAATAAGTTTTATTTAGAGAATTTAATCTCTATATGAACAATAGGATACAAGTTTGAAACGTTTCTGTAAGTTTACTTAGACCACCCCAAAGAGATGGTACAATACATTTTCGTAAAATTCGCACTCGAGTTTGTGTGAACGTAGCATGTCTATTTTCGTGTGCGTGGCGGGGTTTCCAGCTGACGACATGCCTGCCGACCTTGGCATTGTCAATGTTCCTCCTCGTATGAAAGGTGCTTAACATGCGCTGTCCTCAGATTTACATATCTTCTTATAGCTAATTGGAATAACGAATAATATAGGTGAATGACGGTGTAAATATGATATTTCAGGTTGGAAAAATGCCAGTTATCTAAGCGTTGCGCTGTAGTTAAAGCTCGTGGAGATACTACCAATTTTATTTTATATAGTAGCTATTGTGTCACCCGTTTGTCTCGCAATTGCAAAACAAAAAAAATCCCCTTGCGCGGGGCTTCATGTCTTACCAACGGAAGAGTTACTCGGGCGAAACCTATGAATCTGAAACGAAATAGGACATGGTCTGTACGAAGGAAACTCCTCAAGTGATTAATAGAAACCTGCAGGCTTGATGTCGGGTAAAAAAAAAAAGAAGGCAGTCATTGGTGACTGCCGACAGAAGTGAAAACTTAAAACTGATTATGAAAGGTCTAACACGTCATAGTTATAACTACAGATATACTGTTAACATTATAATGCCGGTGACGTGAACTCTTAAGATTTTGCCCATCCAAAAATCCCCCAACGGCTTTACCACTTGAACCACGGTTGCGAACTTACAACATCTAATTCAAACGATTAATGTCAGATATATAATAAACAAAAAATTATAACCAAGATAGTAAAAAAACTTCACGTAGGTAAGATATTACAGCTGTACAATGCATAACCTTCCACGAGGACTGATGACGCGTGGTAAAAAAAGGTATATACACTGATCAGCCAAAACATCATGACAACCTACTTACTAGCATCATGGTCCAGCAGCGATTCGGCGTAGCATTGACTTTACGAGTCTTTGGTAGGCTTCCAGAGGTATCTGACACCAGATTTCTACGCACAGGTCACGAAATTCCCTTAAATTACGGGCCTGCGGCACCTGAGAACGAACATCTAGGAAACGGAGAGGTTGGTCGGCTGTTCGCGTGCTACTGTAGTGAGCATCTATGAAAAGTGTTTCAAGGACGGTGAAACCACGACTAGGCGACAATGTGGTGGACACCCACGCCACATCACAGAACGTGAGTTCGGAGACTTTCCCGCTCTGTAAAGCAGGATGGGGGATGATCTGTGGTAGAATAGCGATTCTTGTGCTCTGAAACACTTCTCGAAGCACCAAAATTGTACTCTTCCGTCAGATCTGCCACAGGTCGCCCCCTATCCTGCTTTACAGAACGGGCTATCCTCCTACCTCCACGTTCAGTGAGGTGGCGTGGTTGTCCACTACATTGTCGCCTACTCGTGGTTTCACTGTCCCTCAAACACTTTCCATAGATGCTCACTACAGTAGCACGCGAACAGCCTCTTCGTTTCCGAGATGCTCGTTCCCAGAGACGCACCAAAAAACCACTGGCCAGTAATTTAAGGGAATTTAGTGACCTGTGTGTAGAAATCTGGTGTCGCATACCTCTGGAAAAGGACTTGTAGAATCCATGCTACGCCGAACCGGTGGACTAATATGCTAGTAAGTAGGTGGTCATAATATTTTGGCTGATCAGTGTTTATCTTACAGTCGGGTATATACAATGGGTCGTATATATGTGCATATGTGAAACCCGGCCGCTTGGGTCTGTCAGGATATCTCCACACTGCATATAGAGGAAATTATATTAAATATCAGGCTTCCAATATAACAGATTTCAAAATGATCCTGCAAGCCCTAAATAAGAAAAAATTGTAATATCATACCTTTGATGCTGACCCCCAATGAAGGTGGCCATCCATGACCTTCCTCCAGACATACCAGCAGGAGAAATAGCCGATGCTCTCCTTGTGGAATAATTTCATATTCACAACGTTGTCTAGATGACGACAGTAAAGGAAGTAGGAGTTAGGAAGCCATTACTGCTGTACCTAGTTCACTTAAACCGCACGCCAGAAGCGTACGATATTTATAACCCACAGTTTCTTCTCCGTCTCAAGGTAAGGGTAGAAGCATATAGGGCACCCATTGAACCTGTTCAGTGCGCCAACTGTCAGGGGTCACACCTTGCCAGCTACAAAAAATGCCAAACTTACTTATAAATAGTAAAAAATAGGTGCCCAAAACCAAAAAGAGAAGGAAGGAAGAAAGAAAGAAAGAAAAACAGCTAGAAAAACAACAAAAAGCCGATAGCAACCAATTTAATACAGCAAATGAGCAGTTCCCTCCACTACCTACAAATAACAACTCCGAGCAAGCACCCTCGTCGAAAAATACCTCTGCAAATTCAAAAATAAACCAAAACACAAGCACTTCTGGCCCGCCTGCAGGATTTATCACAATATGGAAAATGACTCACTTCGTTATCAAAATTGTGTGGCCTTACAGTTAGAGGGAATAAAATGTACGTACATGTACGGTGCCCGGCACTAACGCAAAGCTAAGGTACATGTTCAAATAGACTAATGAAACAGCAAATTGAAAGTAATCTCATTGATGGGGGCACAGGCGAATCAGGAATAATGAAAGAAAATCTTTGCAATTTCCATTGCCTCCCCTATTTCTTAACTTCTATCATCAGTTAATATTAGACCCACATTGCCTAAATAACAGTTCTCCTGATATACGACAGTGTATGTACCGTAACAATTTAAAATATCTTTCGAACCACGGACGAAGTATATACTTTTTTCTTCTTCCAAAAGTGTTTTGTTAGAATGATTTTTTCTGCTTATGGATCGTCGACGTCGAGGTCGTTACAGCTTGAGGCAAGGAACCACCCCGGCATTCGCCTGGAGTGATTTGGGGAAACCATGGGAAACCCAAATATTCATGGTCGGGCCGGGATTCGAATCCGCGTCCTCCCGAAGGAAGGTGAGTATGAACGTTGTGGAGAAGTAGTCACAGGAGACACCTATTCCGTCGCCAGTTGTAAGAACACAGTATGATCGGATCGACACGGTTTTTAGTAGCATCGTCAATAATGGAACATTGTGAATATTGTGTAATTAAAGTATCCGCTTAAGCGCTGTGAGCTTTTTCAAAGCTGCTGACACGGAATGGCGTGAATGGAACTTCTCCAGGTGCGCGGCAGAACCCCGCACTGAGCAGCTGCGTGTCCCAGCTGCTAGCCAGGTGTCCCTTCAGTCTCAAGTTGCCCACGGATTTCACACGATAAATCAAGCGTATTTCCTTACATATTTTGAGAACTGTACACTTCTTTCCAATGATATAACTGTAAAGTTGTCCGAGTCACAAGAACGCTCACCAACAACTACAAAAAATTCATTTGACGTGGATGTATAGTCGGAATTGACGGTGACTAGTGAGAAAGCAATGCATAATGTGTACAGGAAGACGTGCTATTACACTAGGAACTAAAACAAGCGCACTGGTGGTTAGCTAAGAAGGACTATATGCGATCAGAAATAAACGTACTGATCCAGTATGTATTACCAGGTACAAATATATTAGGGATGCACCTGTCGTGCACATCCAAGTTTTTGATCTGAGACCAGTATAACACGAATGACACGTCAAATCAACTGGGATAAACAGCTGATTATATGTTCTAAGTGAAAAAATGAACAGTATTACACTTACGTCATAGATTTTATTTTTTTTTACTTAAATTGCGTCCCGTCGACATAGAGATCATTAGAGGCAGAAAAGGGTGTGACGTAGAAACTGGAAGGGATTCGGCCATGGTCTTTTGAAGGAACCAATGAAATTCGCTTGGAGGGATTTCGGGAGATACGTAAAGTCGAAATCAGGATTACTGAATCGGGATTGGGTTTCTAAATCGTGTCCTCTTGAATGCCAGTCCTGAGCGTTGCAGCTCTCCCACCAGGCTAGGGCTCGGAGCACTATAGAATAACCGTGCTAAGATTTATAATACCTTAACGAAAACCATGTTACTAGATATTTCGTAACTGTTTCGATATAAAACCTACCGACCTCCGCGAAATATCTTCAACAAGACATATTCTTAAGCTACAGCCGGTCGTGCCCTCGAGGTTGGGAATAGAACTCGTTTGAGGGCTCCTCTGTCTGTAGCCTCCAACGGCTTTATTCTTAACAAGACGAGCAAACTACGTTCTGTGCCATATCCCTTCTCGACAACCAGTTTGACACCCGATTTACCCGGCGAACAGTACTGGAGCTATCTAAATGTTAGCACACTATATGTTTTAAGACTGACTGATTTATGTTAGTGTTTTTGTTATCACTGTGCACATTTAAGTTTCAGATCCCGCTACCTTTTTCCTTTACGCCTTGTCTCATTGATACAGTAATATTATGTGAGAAGCAGCTCAGTATCAACATAGATCTGTAAGTTTCTGGGAAAATTTATCGCGTTTTGGTCATTTGAAATTTGTTTTCAGGCAAAATCGAGGAACCAGGTGATTAGAGAAAGTGTTATTCACCTGTGCACTGTCGGTAGGATTTATCGTGCATCGGTCTCGGTTCGCACAGTGTTGACCAACTAACACTAACAAACGTGCAGTTGCAATGAGTGCGGAAAGAAAGCACAGCAATATGGAAGATGTAACCACTTCCGTATATAATTTAAATGCAGCAAAATTTCCTACGGAAGTTTTCTATGAATTTAACATAACAACACCCGTTATTGCGTGTGTTGTACACCGGTGTATAGTAGTAAACGTAGAAAGCCACGCGGCAAATGAGATCCTAAAATAAGAAAAGCAAAGCGGCCAGGAAAGTATTTGGATGAACGCCCAGTTTGTCTATGAGTGCGCTTCCGAAACAGTTACGGATACAAACAGATGAAATGTACTGTTCATTTTAATCCGATTTCTTTTAAACACTGCTCCAAGCGTGACAAGCGATTGTTACAACAGCTCCACAACACGAAGTAAGGCGACATGTTAGCACGTTAGTGGATCTAATCTGCAACCTGATGGCACCTAAACGTGTTTATCCACAGAGCAACTAAGTTAATAACATTACTCCCTAAAAACCATTTTACTATATTCGGATTTAACACTTGTGTCGATGGAACAACAACGAAGCTAAGTTACGGTATGCCAACCACCAAAGTACTTTTCACAAGTGCAGAGAACCAAGGATTCCTTTAAGTAACAGTAGGTGTAGAGTAGAGCATTATTGGTTACTGTACCTGCAGCGTGAAGCCGAAGGAGCCGTTCTTCTTCTCGACGATGATGGTCCTGCGGCGCCGGTCCTCCTCCGGCTTGCTGGCGGTCACTCGGTCGGGCTTGACGCGCTCCAGGATCTGCGACTGAACACACAGACCAGCGTCAGTCCACACCGCACACAGCACACCCTCCCCCGGCATCGCGCGCCGCACACTGACCCACCCCACCCCGCGCTGCACCACCAGGTGCGCGCGCAGTCACGGAGGCACATTCACATCGCGATTAATGGCGCTGTTGGCCGAGAGATCACTTCTGCGTCACAGAGTTTCGATTTGCTTCTGTCGTGGTTAGACATACAGTCTACGTGGAATCCGAACTATGGAAAGTACTGGCGTGGCTCATATTATCAAACACAACCCTTAAAAATTACTAGCCTCACCGGAACAGGAGCTTTTGAAAACTATCGCATTAAACACTGCAAGCGTATTTGAACGACGAAGGTCGCTTATTGGTGCGGCTGATCCCAACACACGTAACGTTACTCAAACAGACTTTAGCCGACTGCAGGCGACAAGCAACTGTACCTATTGGAGTTGGATTAACTGCTTGTAGTCAACATTACGTAGTCTATGCTCCACTTTCTTATCGTGTATACCGACGTCTTTGTACGTTTTCTCCTTCAAAATGGGTAATGAAAAATTAATCAGTGCCATAAATGAAACAATACCGTTGTGAGTTTGAGAAACAAGCAGTTCTACTAACGTCATATTCAGCGGAAACTGTGGACAAAATTTACAGAAGAAATAGGTAGTAAAGATGGTAGGATTCTTGACAAAACGTATTATCGAAGCTAATTTATACCCCGTATTTTTTTGGGCGGTCTGGTAGCTTAGTGGTTGAGGCGCTTGCTTTCAAAGGTTCTCTTGTCCCGGGTTCAAATCCCGATGGGTGCAGGAATTTTTAGAGTTGTGTTTGATCAAATGAGCTACGCTAGGCCGTTCTGTAGTTCGAATTCCACGTTGAACTGTAGGTCCCAGAGAAAGGGAACTGGCCGTCCTACCTCTGACACAATGGATTAGCAACCAACGGCTTATGGACTAAGTTTTTTTTTAGGTATACTTTAATGATACTTTTTTGAAATTGCATTATTTATGATTAAACTACATCTGAATTACATGTATAAATTATACCTACTAGCTACTTTATTACATAAAGTATACATACTAACAAAACATCTACAATATTTGTATTTTTCGAAAGAATTTTTGTGTTCTTTAAAAAATATATTAATCATTCAAGTACTCGGTTTGTGTTCACAAAAATGTACTGATCATGCCATACGCATTACCAGAGAAGCAACGTGACAAGAATTAGCAAATGCTACGGAGCCCGCGCCTTGGCGGGGCCTCGCGCTCAAATGATTGACTTAGAGGTATTGATTTGACTGGTGTCATCTCAATATTTGCCTACATATAATCACGAAAGGTAGTTTCGTAAATGTAGTGTTTTATTTTATATAACAAGCTTTAATACCTAAAGCAGACCAGTGGCCTCTTTTTAATATTTCCTACAGACCCCGTGCTTTCTTAATCCGGCTCTGGTCACAGGCACTGAATCCTCTGTTTTGGCCCCGCGAAGGAAATCTGTTTGGTATTCAGGGTTTTCTGCTCAGTTTGTACGAAGTTTTATTCTGTTTCTGAAGAACTTTCCCGCTTCATAGGAAACTGCGGTTAGAAACAAACTGCAGCAAGTTTTCATTCATTAGGACGCTCCTCCAACATCTGCATACACTTCGATGCCATCCCTGACACTCCACAACAAGTACCCCGTGACACCGTTCACCCCGTCCCAAATGGTGGTGGTTCACGCAATTTCTTTTTATCTTTACATATTCGCCATAACACACGCGGTGTTGCTCGAGTATTTTTTGTAAGGAATCTAAACAGTTGCGTGCCTAATTATTTTTTAGTTAGTGAAAAGGTTCGAGAAATTAATTTGTGAAATACTCACAAATTGTTTACCTGAATTTATTTTAAACTTACATTGTATTCTGTAATTTCACGTTTGCCTTGTATTTTGTAAATATTCTCTAATATTTCGGTTTGTCAAACCACATATCTACATTGCTTTTGGTTCAATAAAAGACAGTTTATGTATGATACATATTTACAATCACTTATCACAGTTTGACGTTTCGCAGGTGTTATGGTCTCTCTGAGACTATCATCTTTAGTAAGTGAAAGCTGCATGGCATTTAAAATCTACTAAAATGTCTCGGGGCTCATTCCGTAATAATCATGGAATTTCTATTGATCTGTCTCCAAATTACCATGAAGGTGGGGCAAATCTTCTAATGAATTCCTTTTTGTTAATATTGAATTAATCCAACACGAACCATTTTTACAGGTTTGTATCCGACGCCTCGTCAGGTAGGGACTTTCCAAAAAGTATAAGGTCTCTGCGTCCATTTCGCAAAATTATGAGTCTTAAAATAAACACACGAAATCACCGGCACATGTTTAATCGAGTAGGCGTTAAGAACTGCCTTAACGAGGCTAGTCGCCCGAGTTGTTGGTCTTGCAGTGGAAGGGCTAATAATAATAATTGGTACCATACTGCAGCTTCCTCACGACAAGTCAGTTTATTGACATTTCATACTATGATCAATGATTTAATAGATTCTATGCGTTAATGGTATATCAATTCACAGAATTTTGTAAGAACGTTTTGTTTGTGTATGTAAGGAAAGATCATTAACTAATTTTAGTTACGAATAGTTATTCATAGAAAATTATCGCAGAATGTAATCAGTAACAGATATGATAAAAGAGCTGGAATGGGATTCATTGCAAGACGGGGGGAGTATACAAGGCGTATACTGCCTGATGAGGCATGGAAAGATATTGGTGTAGGTATGAAAAGTAGTGCATGGAAGGGAAAAGATGACCAAGACACAAGGGTGTGGGAAGATTCTCTTTTTTAGGTAAGGGTATCAGGGAATGGAATAAGTTACCAAGGGAAATGATGAATAATTTACCGAAAACGTTGAAAGAATTTGAAGTTAAAATTTATAGAGGGCAAATGTAGGTGAGTGCAGGAAAGGGGGAAGATAGGTGTGTAGGAAATTGCCACCGGAGCGAGTGCTCCATTGCAATTAAAGTAAATTAAATTAAATTCCCCAAAGTATGGACAACTATGGTCGAGGACGACAAGATGCTACACCATCCCACGAATACTTCATGTATTTCAATTCATAACCAAAAATGAAGGACACTTTTAATCCAGTCTCACTTGTTTCATCACAAAATAATAATACATTAAATTAAAAACCAACACTTTAAAATACCGATTTCAAACTACTGAGGAAAGTTTCTTTGAAGTCAGTTCGTGAAGATTTCTGTTGGGTTTTGTGAAACTTTGTTTTGCCTTAGTTCTATTATGAATCTGAGTAACATAAAAATGGAATCGCATTCGTTTTCATCACAACAATGGCAAAAAAACAATTTTGGAAACGTATGTGCGTTGAGAGAATAAAGAAGAAAGCTCTCTGCTGTTTCTTTCAATTAGCAAAATATTTTTTTCATTTTAGCTCAGAGTTGTAATTTGTAGTACTTTCCCTTCCTCTGCCAAACGAAAATTCTACCAATGCTTGAGTTCGCTTCATAAAGAGGCTTGCATTCAGTGTTTTACAGTCTATATCTTTCTCAAAAAAACAATATTGGACCGCAATATTATCAGATGTCACCCGATATGTTCAACGTAGAGTTCCTTTTTAAAGGCGTCCGGCTTTTTAGAAGCACTAATTGTTATTATATACGAATAAAAAAAGTTAAAATTTATCGTTTATAAAAAAACGTCGCCATGATTGACCACCTGTTTAACAGTTTCCTGTCCAACCAGATAACTTGACATTTTCTTACGAACTTTTACTGACATTGTTATTATTAACTGCAATGGTGCTGAAAACCACACTGCACCTATCTATACGTTGCGCGAATTCTTACTTTGAATTCTTATATAGTTTGCGGTACATCTCCAGGTAACTTGTACTAGTCGGCGACTTCCTTATCTACAAACTCTTTCCCATTCACTGTTCATGGCGTGAAGTAACTTATATTTAATGTTCATGTTCCTCTCTTCCGTTCCACGCACACTTCTAATTGTTTGGAAAATATCCATTACCTATACACCTATACATACCAACCACTCTCCTTACACACCTCATTTATTCAAATTACTCCAAACTCAAAGTATTGATAACGGTTCCAGAGTGTGTATTAATTTAATTTTCAACAAATATCTAGTTTGCCCCTTTGCATTCCTTCAAACTCCTGTATTTGATATCATAAATGTTGGTTCCATACTATCGCACCACATAAGATAGGGTCTGACCAAAATTTTGTAGCTCTTTTTCTTACTTTCCCTGGTACATTCTTGAATCTTCCGCTAGACTATGCTAATGTGCCCAACCGATTTTCTTAACAAATTATAGGTCCTACCCAAGGATATTAACATTTTATACCAGCAACCATGATTATAGATTAACTAGCAGAGTATCCGGCGTTGGGATTGATTTACCCATACACTATTTTTATATTTCAGATGTGAATCATGTGTACCGTGTTTCATTCATTTGGCACCAGCCATTTTCAGAAGTACACTATGACATACCTGAACAATTCCCAGAACGGGATGAACTGAATGATGTGATACGGTATGTTTACATTTTTGTGGAGGCTGTATTTCAACCTAATCACATCTGTTAAAGTTGCTGCTCAATATAGGAAACATGCACCATCCACTCGTTGATACATACCCCATACATAAATCTATATCTGGAATATATGTTTGTTCAGGCATCATGCAGAAAAAAAACAGAATTTTTAATTGATTTTAAAAATTGAAAGGTAGGTGCCAAGTTAAAATTTGATGTACATGTTCATACAATGGGACACATTTATTTTGTGAATATTCTGTCATAACTTAAAAACAGCTGAATCGATTCTGATGGGATTTAAAACTATGGGTTTCTACAAGGAACACTGAAAATTAGAAGGTATGGGGTAAAGGGGGAGAGGGGCTGGGCTTTTTAAACCAAATGTTGACAGTGTTTTTCTGCAAAGATCCAACAATATCGCATAAAACTGTGAGTATAAACAGGTATAAAGAACGCTGGCAAAAATTAAGGGGGTGTAAAGGGGGAAGTAGTTTGGTTTTTGTAGTAGGGCCTATATTTTTCTGTTTGATTTAAAGTATAGGCAACCTGTGTAAAGTTCCTTCAAAATCGGATAAAAACTGTAGGTTTGTAGGAAGAATATTTGCCAAAATTAAATGCGATAAAGGTGGTGAGGGATTGGGTTTTGTAAAGAGAATGTAAACCATACATTTCTCTTTGCTTTAAAAGGATGTGTGTGCAGTGTTCCATCGAAATCTGATAAAATTTATGGATTTCTATAAACAACATTGGAAATTACGAGGGTGGCAATAAAGGGGTTCTGTTTGTTTTAAAGTATACATATGCAAAGTTTCTTCAAAAGTGGATAGGACTCTAGATTTGTATAAAGAACATTGAAAAAATTAAGGGGATGGAAAGGGGAAGAGGAGTTAACTTTTTTTTCAAACCAAATGCTGAAAATATTTTTCTCTTTGTTTCTGAGTATACATATTGAAAGTTCCATCGAAATCGGATAAAAACTGTGGGTTCGTCCAAAAATTAAGTGGTGTAAAGGGGGTGAGGGGATGGTTTTTGAACTTTTTTGGTAAAAAAAAAAATACATAGCTGTGTCAACTTTCATGGTGATCAGCCAAACGGTGTCGTATGTAGCTTTGCATAAAGAACATTGTCAAAAATTAAGGGGGTTGAAAGGGGGAGAGGGGTTGTATGTGTGCAATGAAAGTGTTGACAGTGTTTTTCTCGTTATTTTAAATTATACATTTATTTAGTTCCATCGAAATCGGATAAAACATATGGATTTGTATAAAAATTAAAGGGTTTAAGGGGAGGGGGTGTAGTTTTAGTCAGAAACCTTCTCCATGAAAATACATATCTGTGCCAACTTTCATAGTGATTGGTCAAACAGTATCGACTGTAGCTTTGTATAAATAACATTGACGAAAATTAAGGAGGGGGGGAGAGGGGTCGAGTTTTTGCAAATCGTTGTTGTTGTTGTTGTTGTTGTTTTTGTGGCTTTAGGGCGCGTCGACAACGAGGTCATTAGCGCCCTAACAATTACCAGCAAAGGCTATGATTAAAATTCATAATAAAAGTACTGTCTGCATGGTCGACTGTAAAGGGGTCGACCATACAGACAGCACATAAAACAAATCACAAAAATAAGATGTAGCCCTAAAGGGGCCGCCTGGAACTAAGACCGTTGTACACCTGGATGGCTGTAGAGGAGCCAAACAGGTTACAGAATACTTAAAAAAACACTGAGCTACCTCTGTGGATTAAAAAAGTACTAAAATTCTGTCTGCATGGTCGAATGTAAAGGGCTCGGCCATACAGACAGCAAATAAAATAAGTCATAAAATCAGACGTGGTTTTAAAGCGACCACAACGACTTAAAACCGTACAACACCTTTAAGGCTGTAAAGGGGCCAAACAGGTTCAAAAGAGGATAAAAAACACTGCATATCTTGCTGGCTGTATACTGGCCAGGCAGACATGAATAATAACAACACAAAAAACAAAAACCATGCATATGGATTGGGTGACTGTAAAGAGGTCACCCATCAGTCTTAAAACTGGACCGATCTGCCTAAAATTGGTTTCACCCGCCTCGGTTCGGGTGGGTCTTCGATCATTGCCTGCTGAGGAACGGGATCAGGCTCGTCCACCAGCATTTCTATTTCTTCTGGCTCCGAAGAGTCAGACGACTCCGACTCAGTTGACTCCTGGCTGTTCTTCTTCATCTTCTGCTTCTTCTTCGCCCCTTTCCCCTTCTTCTCCCTACTACTTGGTAGTCTGGGAGGGGACGAAGAGGGTGATTTCACAAAGTGAGTCGGGTCCGTCAGTCTAAACTTTGGGCCACGGATCTTCTGATTGCCTCCATTCTCACTTGTAGCAGTTGGCAATGCTACCACCGTGATAGCACGTGGTGGTATTGGAGGTGGCGTTGTTTTCGGTATCAGTGCTGGTGGATCCTTCTTCGCTGCTGCTGGTGTGGTCGAGGACGCAGACGTGTTGCTACCAACGTCCGCGGTCTTAGATGTTGTGATCTTAGCGGATTTTGCACCGCATTTGCACTCACATGAGCACGTTATGCTAGTGCTCATGTCTGCAACTGACGTCTGGGTAGCAACACTCTGCTTCCTGACGGGAGCTGAAGCCATCTTGGCAAAAGTAGTTCCGAAAATTGGAGCGGCGAGCGTCTTGGCCCTCTTTTTAGCTTCCCCATAGGGAATCCGCTCTTTAGTCTTCAGCTCCTGTATCTTGCGCTCTTCAAGATACACTTGACACTCCCTACTCCAGGCAGGGTGCGACCCGGAGCAGTTGACGCACACCTGTGGGAGCGTGCAACCAACACCCGGCTCATGTGCGCCCTTCCCGCAATTACCACAGGTTGGTTTTCCTTTACATGACGCCGTCGTATGTCCGAACCGCTGACACTGGAAACAGCGCATCGGGTCCGGAACATAAGGACGGACGTTCAAATTAATGTACCCTGCTTTGATGTTCTTTGGCAGTACTGGAGTGTCAAACGTCAGGACGAAGGTGGCAGTCTTTTCAATACTGCCATTTACCCTTCGAGTGATCTGACGTACCTCGACCACTTTCTGTTCCTTCCACTCCTCAACGAGTTCCTCGGTCCCTATGTCAACTAAGTCATGGCAGGTGACAACGCCTTTTGAACTATTCAGGGATTTGTGGAGTTCGCAGGTATTACGGCGAACTCCCCGAGCTTCTCACAGTTCAGGAGTTGGGTAGCTTGCCTACTGGAAGTTGTTTCCAGCAGCAGCGTCCCGTTCCTCAGCTTTTTTATGGTATTTAGGGTCCCTACCAGACCCTCTAAACCCTTTGAAATATAAAAAGGTGAAACTTTTTCTAAAGATCCTTCCACTCGTTGCATAACTATAAAAGCATTCGCAAGCGAACAAACTTTTCTGTTACTATTACTTTCAGAAGAGGGGGGCTATCAACCCTCACCCTCTTCTTAGAATTGGGTGTATTTTGATTATTCTGCGGCACACCCGTACTGCAGGGTTTTTTGTTTTTATTGTGAGGCTTAATTTTGATCCCACGAGTAAAAACAATATAGAAGGAAATGCTCATACAACAGGGGTGCGCAGGTGCCCCTGAGGTTGCACGTTAGCGGGTGATTTCCCTCATCACTCATTCGCCTCCTCGGCACGTGTCTGACCTTGAGGTTGAGGGGTTTTTTATAGAGGTTTGTTCCGTCCTCGCAATCCGGGCGATGAAGCCAAGATTTCCGTTCTCCTAGGCACACAACGTTCCACCGCCACGCCTTACGGTGGTCGTTGAAGCATGGTAGGAGCTTACGGTGTGGGAAACTTGCGGCGCTCACAAGTTTCCAGCTCGGGCACCGCGGGTTCGCCAAACCCGTACCTGGCACTTGCGTACCAGGCCCCTGCGGGGTTTTGCAAATCAAATGTCAGTATTTTTCGCTTTATTTTAATATATATTTGTGCAAAGTTCCATGGAACTCGGATAAAAAAAGTGGGTTTTATTAAAATTAAGGGTTGTAAAGGGGGTGGTTTTTTATTTTTATTTTATTTTGGTCAGAAACCTTCTCCATGAGAAAATAGATTTATATGCCAACTGTCATGGTGATCGGCCAATCGGTGTAGACGCCTATTAATCTCGGATATCGACAAGCAAGGTAAAGAAGGCAAAAGAACAGATATACAATGTCTAAAACCACAATTAAAATTATATCCTCACCAAATGGAATAGAGTCTAGTAATAATATAAGTTTTCAAACTTTCAATCCTTGGTATTTCCGTTTGCCACAATCGTTCATACTACGCGTACATATATGAGGACAGACTCAATCGTAGACCTCGTTGCAAGTGTATTGCCCTGGTTCGTAAATATTAAAGACGACCTTCATTTGATGGGATCAGAGCCAGATCAGATCAGATGCTTTCAATAGAGATGTTTTTCGGAAAAAAATTTAATGACAAATGGGAAAAGTCGAGACAAACACTCCAAAAGAAGATGCGGTACACCTTGGACAGAAGAGCACAAACAGGCACATTCAAAACGAATGAAGAACTACTGGGCCCAAAAGGAGATGAAACTCGCTGCCAAGTGCACAAACGCGTAACTTGGTCCTAGTTTGTCTCAACGAATATAAATATATATATACAGGTGAGTCAAAAAGGACTTTACAACTTTGGAATGATATAGAACAGCGGTTCCCAACCTGTGGGTCGCGACCCACTGATGGGTCGCGGCGTGTGTTTTAGTAGGTTGCGGAACAATCAAGGTTTTTGCCACGAAAATATGTCTTTTTTTCATATAACACGATATTTTACAAGTGCAATAATCATGAAATCCTTAATTTCCTTCTGGATAAATGTACGAGCAGAGTATCCAAAAATGTTTAAATTAGCTGTGAAGTTCGTGATGCCGATCAACACGACATACTTGTGTGAACGAGCTTTTTCAACTTTATTGTGTTTGAAAAACAAATGCAGAATTAAACTATGTGTAGAAAGTTACTTAAGGTTAAAATTAACCAGTGTTAACCCTGATATCGATGCCCTCATCAGTAAACACCTGATGCAAGAAATCTCACTGATTCTAAAGTTGTGTTTTTATAATAATTAAAAGTTTTTTCATTATTTTTGTAATAAAGCGAGAGACGGCTGCACAAAGCATCACCTCATCGGGTTGACGTCTAAAATTCCATGATTAGTTAAAACTCGAATTGAAAATTAAAATTCCACTGATGTACAAAGTCATATCTTTGTAAAAAAAAAAATCACCTACAAATCCCATTTTAGTGGTTGACTGGTAAGTTTACCATTGTGCTTTCCTGTTCCCAGTCTTCCATATTTTCATACGTTTGGGTGCAGTAAAACACATTGACAAACCTACCAATCAACCAATAAAATCGGGTCTGCAGGTGGTTTTCGCCAAAAAGCGACTTGGCAGAGCAGTTTCATTTTAATATGGTGACCGAGTTACTTCTAATCGTGGAATTTCCGCAGTCAACTTGATGAGGGGGTGTTCCGTGCAGCCGCCTTCCGGTCTATAATATGTTTGTTGTTTTATGTATTATCAATTCTTGTTTTTGTTGATAGTATTTCCTTTGTATGAAAATTTGCCTTTTCCTGGGATAACAAAGTCGATAGCGTATCGAGGTCATACAACAGTTCCCATTCTGATATTAGAGAAACTCTCATATTAGGTGGGTCGCGAAATTTTTTTTACATAAAAGTGGGTCGTGTACCAATAAAGGTTGGGAACCGCTGATATAGAAATTTGTTGAGATAACTTATAGAATCGATAGATGTGTCATTTTGTAGCAAATAAACTCAAGTTTGATGTACATAGTGCATCAGAACACCACAGGTGCGCCAGCGTAGTGCACAGTTACAATGGCTTCTTTCACTGGTGAGCGACGTGCTCGCAGTGCGTTTTGGCTTCAAGAAACGAACTCTGCAACAACCATTCGGCGTAAATTTCGCACAGAGTACGCTAAGGAACCTCCAAGCAGGCCTGCACTTTACTCTTGTTGAGACGGGTTGTTCACTGCGACATGATACTAAATCACCAGGTCGCCCGCGTGTTGATGATTATGTCGAACAGATTAGGGAGAGCTTAGCCCGCAGTACACAAAAATCAACGCGACGTGCGTCTCGCGAGACTGACACTCCACTAAAGACTGTTTGGAGAGTACTGCGTAGACGTGTACGCTCGAAACCATACAGATTCAAGATAGCACAGCACAATTGTGATGCAGATAAGGGACAGCAAAAATCCACATGCAACCCTGGAATACATTCGTGACAGCCCCAAAGTTAATGTGTTTTGTGCCCTTAGCAAATTTAAAGTGTATGGCCCTTTCTTTTTCATGGAAAAAACTGGTATTGCGAATCTGGATATACTTGAAAAATCTTTAATTTCATAGATCGATGAAGATGACCGAGATGTGATGGTTTACTACCAGAAAAACGGTACATTACCTCATTTCCTCAACTAATTTCGAGGTTTCCTCGTTAATCGCTTCCCAGGTCGGTGGATTGGCCGTGAAAGGGCCAATCACATGGCCACCTCGCTTCCCAGACTTGACGCTCCCGGTATTTCTTTCTCTGGGGTTTCATTGAAGATCGTGTATGTCCCCCCCCTCCCCCCAACCAAACAATTGGACCGACCTGAAAAATCGAATCTCCGCTGCCGCTGCTCAAGTTACGCCCGATTTGCTGCAACGAGTGTGGGAAGAAATTGATTATCGGTGGGATGTTTGCCGCATGACAATAGATTAACTAGAAGTGTACCCGGCGTTGTCCGGTCTAATTGGGATTGATTTACCCATACACTATTTTTATATTTCAGATGTGTGTACCAAGTTTCATTAATTTGGCACCAGACATTTCCAGAAGTAAACTAAACACTGATATACCCCAACAATTCCCAGAACAGTGTGAATTGAATGCTGCGGTAAGAAATGACTGTTTACATTTTCATCCAGGCTGTGTTTCAACCTAATCACATCTGTTAAAGTTGCTGCTCGATAATCGAAACATGTATCATCCGTGCATTAATACATACCCCATACATAAATCTGTATCTGGAACATATCTGTTTCTTCCGGCATCATGCAGAAAACATAGAATTTTAATAGCTTTTCACAACGTGGAATTGGGGGGTCCAAGTTAAAATCTGACGTATATGGCGAGACATAAGAACACATTTATTTTATGAATATTCTGGCATAACTTAAAAACAGCTGAATAGATTTTGACGCGATTTAAAACCGTGGGTTTCTATTAAGAACATTGGAAATGAAAAGGGGTGGGGGTAAAGGGGGAGATGGATTGGGGTTTTGTATACCAAATGTAGACAGTATTTTCCTGTTACGTGTGCAAATTTCCATTGATATCGGATAAAAACTGTAGGTATGTATAAAAAACAATGTGTGTAGAAGGGAAGAGTAGTTTGGTTTTTGTAAAACTAATGTGGACAGTATTTTTCTCTTTGTTTTAAAATATATGTGTGCAAAGTTCCATCGAAATCGGATAAAAGCTGTAGCTTTGTATGAAAAACACTTGCAAAAATTAGATGCGGTATGGCAGTGAAGAGTTGGGTTTTTTAAAACAGAATGTAGACAATACGTTTCTTTCTTTTTAAGTATACGTGTGCAATGTTCCTTCGAAATCTGATTGAAAAAAATGTGGGTTTCTATAAAGAAAATTGGAAATTAAGAAACATGGGGGTAGAAGGGGAGAGGGGTTGGGCTTTTGCAAACCAAATTTAAACATAATTGTTCCGTATGTTTTAAAGTATACATGTGCAAAGTTCCTTCAGAATCGGATAGAAAATGTATCTTTGTATAAAGAATATTAACAATAATTATGGGGATGGAAAGGGGGACAGGGATTGGGTTTTTGTAAAACTAATGTAGACATGATTTTTCTTCTTCTTTTGAAGTACACATGTGCAAAATTCCATCGAAACCGGATAAATACTGCGCGTTTGTATAAAAACTATGGGGTGTACAGGGGAAGAGGGTTGTGGTTACCAATTTTTTTTTAGTCAGAAAAAATACACATATGTGCCAACTTTCATGGTGATCGGTCAAACGGTGTCGACAGTAACTTTGTGTAAAGAACACTGACAAAAATTATGGGGGTAGAAAGGGGGAGAGGGTTTAATTTCTGCAAACCAAATGTTGACATTATTTTTTATATTTATTTTAAAGTACCTATACGTGTGCAAAGTTCTATCGAAAACGGATAAAAAAGTGGGTTTGTTCGAAAAATTAAGGAGTCTAAAAAGGGAGAGGGGGTTGCTTCTCAATGAAATTTATATGGGACCACTTTGAAGGTATACCCTACACACTAAAAAAAATCATTAAAATCTGTTCACAATTGGCGAAGATATCGCTGAACATACATTAAAAAAATAGAATTGAGAACCTCCTATTTTTTTAAGTCGCTTAAAGAGATACGTCACAGTCATCACAATTTAGCGGTGAGAAGAATTTCATCCCTTTTGACCTGGTGAAATTATTTGCTCGACTACTATATCTCTGCAAGGAAGAGGCCAGTCAATTACAGATACCGACGGTAACTTTTGATGGAGCATATGCGCTGATGACTTTTTTTTTCCCTTGGCGCTTTACGCCTTGACATCGAGGACACTGGAGGCAGGAGAGGGGATAAGGAACTGGAAGGAATTCGGCTGTGGTTTTTTGAAGGAAACATCCCAGTATCTGCCTTGATTGATTTCATTAAGCTGAGTAGAAACTGAAACCCGGATAGCCGGACGGAGCACGGAACTCGTGTTTTTCGGAGCGTTACCGGGTGTCCCAGTGACAACTTCATTACCTACATTCTTACGCGTTACACAAATTTTTGCTTTAAATTGTTTTCAATATTTGAGGTAACTTGTTCGGTATATCCTTCGATAATTGAGCTGTACCTGTATTATTCACAAATGTTTTCCCACTCCCTTATGCCTAGAATCAAATGCTAGTGTGTGTTTATGGACATTATTTTCTCTTTCACGTACTAATCCTAATTCATATTCCAATATCAATCCAGGTCTCATCGCCAATGAAAGCCTGATACCCCCTGAGAAGTATCTTACAACGCCTCATGTCTTCCAAAGACTGCTAACCCATTTCCTAACACCGCTTGTTTTTCCTGTCAGTCACCGATTGATTTCTACTGCAATTTTCACTTACAAATATATCTGCACCTCAACCAACTCCTGTATTTGACAGTCATAATGTGGGTCCCATACTACCGCACCATACTAAAGCAAATGACGAGCAAGATTTTGCATCCCAGTTTTCTCACATCCCCTCACCATCCTCTCCAGTGAATGCTCGACACGAATTATCCAATCGATATACCCTGTCCAAATGATTTTATTAGCAGTCAGTATATCAAGACAGTTACATTTTATGCCTTCATTCTTTTGGGCACTTATTTTATAATGAAAACCACATTCCTTTATATAGCTTACTATACCGCGAAAAATTGTAATTGGAGTGTTTAAAATCCAGGAAGTCTCCTTTCTTGGCTGATTAAATCATGAATCTTGATGCTATTGTCTTCTAAAATGGTATCTGTATAGACACCATATGGTTCCGTTGTTCTCATCCTGTTTGTGTAGAATTTACAATGGGGTGGATTAATGGCTGCAACTGGACTGTGCAGGATAGAAGAATGGTGTGGTAACTTGTATAAAACCAGAGACAGCGTGAAATACCCTCTTAGCTACCCTAATTCTCGCTTGCTGAGTCGTATATAATGTAGCTGCATCCGCCGTGCAAAACAGCATAAAAATTGAGGCGTGTACCTCACGACCTGCTAAAACACTTTCAACGACTCTCCCAGAATTCTTTCATCCGTTGCAGCCAGTTGAATTTTGATGACAAACATCCATTATTTGACGCTCACCAGCGGAGTAGGAATGATGATATTGCTGTTTATAATCACCAGGGGCCTAGGGTGTATCAAGGCGCACAATATTTCTTTCAAATCAAGACTCAGTCTACGAAAGGCAATCAGCTGCAGAATGTTATTTGCCTGATAGACCCAGCTTCCAGCATATGAAAACTTAACATGTCTTCAGTTCGGTTTAACACTTTCCAAGTACCTAAAGGCCGACTACCTGTACAGCAGGCGAATAAATTATTAGCGTTATAAAATTACTCATTTTTCAAAATTTTAACGCCTTCAAGAGACACCATAGGAAATAAATAAAAAAGACAGTCTATTCTTCTGGCAACGAAAAAAGTATTTTACTGATATTTCCTCCCGTGTTATTCAGAGTGTAACCTCCGTTGTTATTTTGTTACTTAAGCTCTAGCTGCGTGCTGAACTCAATTCACGCTTGTCGACACAATTAAGCGCCACGTCAGGTTTTCATGTTTCGTCAACAGGCTTGCGAATGACTAACAACAACTGTAACTGTATTTTTAAACACGGTAACCTTACATACGTAAGCAGAAAGCAAAGTTTTGCGTGTTATTGATGATATAGAAGTACCTTTCTTTACTGTTGACTAGCTGTGCTTGTAACTTCCTCTTTTTTTTTCTTATAGCTTTATGCATCGTCGATGTTGAGGTCATTACAGGCTGCAAAGGAACGGGAAGGAATTCGGCCAGGGCCTTTTGAAGGAACCATCCCGGCAGTCGCGTGTAGTGATTTGGAATCTGGATGGCCGGACGGGGATTCGAACCTGGAACCACCAGACTGCGAGGGCATAGCGTTCCCGCTCACCCACGATGCTCGGTACTTCCTCCAAATGGAATATGGTATTTACCCTTTAAATTTAGAGATAAAGTATCAAAGAGAATTTGAGTGGTAGAAATAAAGAAGGGAAGCCTCTTTTTTCCTCTTTCTTGAATCTCCTTCTTTCCTAAATGAAGGTTGTTTGCAAATGTTTGAAACACGTTTGTGCGAATCATTAGGAAATAATTCGGATGATATTATGGCTGCGGATGATTCTTGAAAGATTCAGTATCGTTAGCAATTTCTGATATATCTTCAATAAATTATTTGAAGTGATGTTGTCTGGCGTGCCTACGAACAGACCACTTTATTTGTATGTATATAAACTATAATATAAAATCCCTAATTGAATCGCAAAGTCGATCTGTTAATGTATTCTTGACAGCGACATCGGGAGTATTCCCTAATCTTCGATCTGTTATAGGTTGTACGATATAAACCCGTCACACCGACCCGGGTGGTATAACGGTTAGCGTTCTGGCCTCGCATTCGGGAGGACGGCGGTTCGAATCCTCGTCATGGCATCCAGATTTGGGTTTTCCATGGTTTCCCAAATCACTCCAGGCAAATGCCGGGATGCTTCCTTCAAAAGGCCATGGCCGAATTCCTTCCCATTCCTTGCCCCCCATCCTTTCCGTCTCTAAAGACCTCGCTGTTAAGAGACTTTAAAAAAAACGGTCACCGCGTATGAGGCTATCTGTTTTAGTGTATAGGAGAGTAAGAAAATTATATATATCTATAAAAAGGCAAAGCAACTACTCTCTTATTCTTTGTTGCATAGAATTTATTACGATTACCATGACAACTTATTATAAACTCTCTATAACATCTGCACTGTGGAGTTTGTGATATTTTCTTAAGTAGCTGTGTAATTTATAGATGCAGAAAAGTGTCATATACGTTAACCCACGACAAACATTCACTATGTGTAGTTTCGTTTTAAACGCGATCTGCTGTTACTCTTCGAATGCCTGGTGTTTCCTCATTCTGCTGAACTGTTAACGTGTTGTGCGTCATCACCAACTCATCTACATTTTCCTGAGGGTGCCATTTCTCCCCCATTTTAATTCACTGAACAGCAGTGAAAACCAGAATCTGGGTGGCCCGATGGGATTTGAACCCTCGTCCTACAGAATGCTAGGCCAGGTCGTTACCGTTCACCAGTCAGGCTCGGGACACATGTTCGCTACGACAAGTGGCACCTTGCCCTAATTGCCTCCACAACCCCATGAATTTCCTTCTGAGACATCTACATCTTAAACAAATAGTTAATCATAGCACGAATTTCTTTCTTTTCCGTTTCAGATAAACGGACTCGTCATCCGCTTCCATCACCTATATCGAAATAAAGGTTCATTCCAGAATAGGGTAACTTTGGACCAGAGAATTACATACAGTTTTTCCAAGTTTGCATATTTTGTTTTCCTGTTCAGTTCACTCAATTTCGGCAGTATTATGTTTCTCTTTAACGCTATGCACTCAACTGGTGCGCAAGTATGTCTAATAAGCTTTCCTACCGTGTAAAGTATAAAACTCAAAGCTTCTAATCTCGAAACTATTTAATTACCTTGAGAAAGAATTCTTACTATTTCTGCCCAGGATAATCCTGCTTGAGCAAACGTAATCCGTATCGCAGTAACATGTTGGCAAACTGCGTCCCTTTCTGCAGTCAGCTGTCCTCTTATGCGTGGCAGAGATCATTCAGAGAGCTTGGGATCTGCTCCGACAGCGAGACAATAGAGAACTTAGGCTTCACCGTAAAACTTCGACATAATTACTAGAAAACATTCCATAGCGAAACTGCTAACCGTTTAACAACAGCGACAGTAATTGGCCTAAATCATGGTCTGCAGGCCTAAAAGATGACAGTCCATAATGTATTTCCCCGTAACCTTTATTCCATGCGCACCACAACAGAATTCTTTTCCAGTTGTTGCTGGTTTATTAAGAACCATTAGAGCCGAACAAGAAGAGAAGAAAACGAAATAGACGACGGCTTATTTCAAGGAACTATTCGCCTGGAGTGACTTTGGGTTACTAAATTAAATAAAAATACGGCTGGATCTGGAATCGAGCCAGGGTTCTCCCAGAGGTCATGTCCGAACGTTGTCCCTGCGAAGAGTTCCTGGAATAGACACTAGCGCAGATTACTTCAACGTCAACTCGCGATGGTTCGTGGCGCGGAAGGTTACTTGAACACCTTTGGCGCTCTGTAGCCACGTCATGCAGTATGTGGTCCTCAAGCTGGATCATCCCGCCGGTCCATGTAATTTCCGTTTCCCTTGATGTCACCCATGATCTTGCACCTCATTCTTCCTCTCAATTTCCTGACGCAAACTAGTTCTTCCAAGGCGTCTATTAACAAGCACTCCCCTCTCAATGTGTACCATCCAGTTCTTCTTTCTTTCTCTTATGAATCGCTGTGGTTCACGCTCTCACTATTAAGTGCCACACTCGATACGAAACATTTTTCATGTCTTTTCCTCAGTGCTTAATCTCCTTTTCCGGTTAATAATCTCCTCTTTCTATTAAACGCTTCCTTCGCTACAGCAATACGAGTTTTCACCTCTCACGTTCTCAGTGATTGCATTTCCAAGATATTTGATGGCTCTTACTTGGTTGATATTAGCTTCTCCTATCTAAATACGCGTATTTATCGGTTTCCTTCCTTTGCCAAACACCATACTTTTTGTTTTTACTTTCTCATGTGTTTTAAATGGTGTTGTGTAAATGTAGATGAATGTGATGAGCGTTGTTAGGTGCCGTGTTGTAACAGCCCTAATACCTGAATTTTGAATAATATTGTACTGTGTGAAATATTTGTAGTGAGCCAAAGTTTGCTTGAAAGTGATTTGAGATGTTTATTTTGTAATTTCTTGTAAATAAGTGTATATAGACTTTGTTTTAGGTAAGAAAATTATTTAAAGACCATTTAATATGTTTAAGAACCGAATGATGCAAGAGAATTTATTAAAAGCTTGTAATTACTTGTATTAATGTATGTTACGATGTCTACAGGACAATTTTCCACCATTTGAAAGGATTTCTGTAAATAATTTTGTATTTAAGTATCTATAATTACCATTTCTAATCATTTTGTAATGTTATTAATTAATTTTGTATCAATTCCGATTGTTTTTAATATGTTTGATTGTTTGAGTGATTGTTAATGATCGAGAAATATCGGGCGGATGCCTTTGAAGCATTCTCGTAATTTCGATAGACTCTATATAAACAGATCGCCTGGACAGAGAAGTCAGTTTGCATTAAGTATTAATTCAGTGTTACAGAGACATTCATGCAAGTTTTCATTCCGTCAGTATTGCATCTTTGGATTGTAACAACTATGCTTGTGAATGTCGCAGACTTGTTTTGATTTGTTCAAAATAAACGAACATCTTCACATAACCTTGTTTTTTGGTGGACTTTTAATTAATGCAGTAATTAACCCACCAAAGAACCTTAACAGTGTGTTGTGCATATGAAGCTGAAAGAAGGGCGAGCCTGAAACAGTGTGCCAACCAATTCAGGCCTACTCTCCCGAAAGATATCAACGAGCCACGAATATAGCGGCAGACACGCTCATGGCGTGTCAGCGAAACGAGGCAACTATCAAATTATATACTACTAAAACGTGTAAGCAAAACACACACACACACAAGACAGAACTGGTAAATAAAGATCACTCACCAGTTATTCTTTCAGGAAGCATACCATGTCGCCACTACAGGATCAGGAAATGCATTATGCTCTCCTTGTTGAGTTTTCGATTAATCACCCCCGTCTCTCTCTCTCTGTCTGTCTTCAGTCAGAAAGAAACTGTGAGCTACGTGGAGCTCCTGTAAAGCGAAAGTCAACGCAGACAGCAAAGTTCCGGTGCTGCAACAGCTTCCGTTTATAAACTCTCTCTACAATGTGATGAGCGGGTTTACGTTGAGACATTTACGCACAGTACAGTAGAACGAGGCTCAATATGAAGACAATGATCAGAGCAAAAACAGGTTGCGATTAGCAACTGAATTCGAAGAAATCAAAGTGTAAGACAGCAAGTAACGCAATCTTGCATCATAACATTAGAGAGACTGAAGCGACAAAAATAACACTAGCGTGTATCTTCTTACGGATGCCCTTTATATGAAAAACCACCAAATGTAAGTATATTTATGAATAAATTTAAAAAAATAAAAGTTCCTCGTTACTAACATGGACACAGTTCGACTGACCGTTAGTCTTCTCAAACTCTGAAACAGTGTCTATCAGCAACGTAATAAGCTAATAATCAAACTCGGGACCGTTTTCTAAGGATTAATTTTGGTACTAATGTGAGCAACACACCGCAGATTGAGCTGGCAGCTCACAGCTGTGACGGGAAACCAGTTTACGGAATGCAACGCTCTACAGGTTGCAGTACTCTACTGAAGGTAATGTCATATCAAACGAATGTAAGTTCACTTATTTGTTCCAAACGATATTTTATTTAATACAATTTTTACTCTGATTAGGTTTGTTCTTCTAAATGCCGTGACTTTAGTTTTCGGATGAGATTTTCAACTTAAACTGTTTGGGAACAATTAAGGTTCGATTTATACAATGATTTTGTATTTTTGTTTTTCATGTTACCATCTGCCTTTAAGGAGCTGGTCATAAGCCAGCAAGTATATATTAGGCCATTTCGGAGACGTACAATCTTATTGACTCCTTGGTTTAGTATGTTGGACTTAAGTTTTACGGTGGTATTTCTGTATAATTATTGTAGTAGGCCTACCTTGATGTGAAACACTACCCCTAGTGTTGCTAGTATATCTAATAGAATGTTTCTTCTATAACCGTCAAATGATTTTTTTAAATGTAATTTGTATGTTGGTTAGTTAGTTCCCCACCTTCCTCCGACATCTGGATAACTATTGGGATGATATCTGAACATTATCGATCTTGCTAGAAGCTGTGCTGAGAGTCGCTAATGAAATATTATATGATTGGGATAGATCTATTTCTGTTGAGAGTTTTACAGACTTATTCCTCTACAACATATACCCCGATCTGATTTCTTGTAACTGGACGTATTACAACTTCTTCATTCCATTGATTCGATACATATAAGAAGAGGCAGCAGGGGTTTATTAAATTCAGTAGTCTACAGGAAAGCATGGGAGTGTATTTGATAAGTTCTACGTTTGTATATCATCAATTCACGGAAAACTTCATGGAAAACTTTTTTTTTTTTTAGTAATACTTTCGATAGCAGTAGTTCTGTGTGTCTGTGTGTTCCTCTTTCACATACCTCTCACCCTATGGTTGAGTCGGTTCAGTTACCAGGTCGGCACAATCCCTCGTTTGTAGTATTGATTTTGATTTCGGAGTATCTTGTTCTGGATGGTTGTGGCTACATACCCATCCATCCGCTGTTTTGTGTCGGCATTTCCGTTCCCTTAGCCAATAGTGTAGGTTTTAGGGCATTTGAGAGTCTTCCGTTTGCTACATAACATACATTAATAGTGCTCCACGTAATGTCGTACAGGTTTCGCGAATTTATTGATTTCTAATCAGGGTTGCATGCGCGTCATTAAATATCTGCATCGGCAGCTGCAATAATTCTAAGACTCTCTGCAGTTTTATTTCCATCTACTTAATGCCGACAAAACGAATCAACCAATGACAACGCAATTCGGAACTTTTTTAACTTGACTGAAGTGGTCGCTTATTGCTTCGATAGGGATAAGAAGAAAATTACAATGAAAGTTGTATTGTAACTTCAAATGCAAGAAAGAATAGTTCAGACACATTCGTTGCTAAGTTTGCTGTTAATATTGTAAATGTCATATGAGTCAATAAAAAAGGCAAGTGTGAGTCGAATCTCTGATGACCTCAGCACGCATCTTGCATGTGGTAGGGCTGATGGCAGTTGCTACAACATATTTTCAGGTTAGCCCAACACAGCGCCGCGTAGCCGCGCACTGTTTAAAGCTATAGTTCAGTTACAATTATAACGAAATGCTCTTTGAATTTACAGCATTTTAAATAAAACAAAATTAATGTATGACAAACTTATCTCAAAATAAAAATACAGATTATCAACCTCACAACTTACAAAGTATATTTGATTAAAGTGTTTTCGCTAATTGTCATTTGAATACAGATGTAGCAGATACTGAGTAACTAATTCAAAATTCCTAGGTATTAGCGTTTTTTGATGTAGACCGGTAGCAAAAATTGTCCAAAATTGGCAAGTCTGGCGAACACTCACGTATACACTTCTTAGTAGGGGGGGGGGGAACAAAAAAATCTTGCAGTTATTCCTCTACCTGAAAAGATCTAAACATCGATACCCCATACTCCTGGGTAGAAAAAAAGTCTTTTCGACTCTTTTGACTTCTATGTATATAATTTTACAAAATTTAAATACGATATTCGATTTTAGATCAGCGAAGCACAATATGCTCAAATTTGAAGAGTTTACGAGCAAGAGGTCTGTGACAGACGGAGCAGCCCCATACGTCATCAGAGTCAGAGGGACGTTGCTTGCAGGGGCTAAACATTAATGTTACATTTATACAATTGATACCTTAGATTTCTAAGTCGAGCAAATTACTGTAGAATGTATTAAATTATTGTAAGTTATCACTTGAGTTATTTAATGAATAAGCTAAGACATACGGACTTGCAATGGATAGTCAGCACATTTTGAATCAAGTCCTCAAAACTCGAGAAAACTACCTCACATGCAATTATTATTATCAACGTACAGACATGTCATAAATACCCACTACGCTTTCAATGTATCATAAAGCTTGAAGCTATGTGGATTCCGAATAATAAATGAAGGATCAAAGACGGGAGCAAGCAGTGCGACCTTGTTCTAGGAGACCGGACTTCCCTGTAGCCTATTACATAAACAAGGCCGAGTTGCCCAACACGGCCAGCTGGTTTAGCAACCATTCTCACGAGCTATTCATAGTTTCCAGATTTCCCAGAAAACTAGAAGATGAATGACGCACTGTTGTCACTGAGATGGTTTAATACAGCATGTTCCGAATAAAACAGCCGATACTAGCGAGAAGAAATGTGTGTCGTCCTGCTGACACCAAGTTTAGCTAGAAAATTAGTTTACAAATTTAATATACTAGCATACAACACAGAAAATGTGGTATAGATGGAATAAAAGTGTGCCGTATAGAGAAATTCTACATTCACTACATGTACGTAAGGAACCATGTCATTGACTAAGTGTCGTTATTTGCTACTATATATATAAAAAACACACACAACGCTTCGGATAATTTCTGTGCAACTGAAGCACATCGACGAACTCGTTATTACTCATTGCAGCTGTACTTTATCCGCAAAAAACATCTAAGTATGGGATTTGTATAATCACTGCACTAATCTAAGCCATGCAGTTAACACACTGACACGAGTGAATCTAACACTCGTGAATCTGTCTAAGGTTGATTGTAAAGAAAGACGTTAAGACTTGGCCGCAGCGCTAGGCACTGAATCTGGTTATACCAAATGATTCTGATGCATGCCTGGATGGTTCCTGACTCGAGCCATGGTCGTTTCATTTCCCGCAACAATTCGATTAGTCGCCATCCCACATCGCCCAGTCAAATGTACTAAGGCGAACCCTGGAGATTTTATGATTACTTCATCTTTTTGAGAAAGGTTTACTTAAGTGCAGAAATACAGAATTCCCACAATTCCTGGATTTAAGGAAATCAATACTACCAATTAGAAACAAAGCGACACAATTTGAAGGCTCCGCCGTCAACGAACAGTGAATGATACTGACCACAAGTGTTTGCAATAACCACCATTTACCAATGTGTGGTCTGGTTGCTCAGTGGTTAATCTCACTGGAGATCAGAAGGTCCCCGGCTCGAATGGGATTTTCAAAGGCTCTCAACCGCCCTTCATCTCTTACGTGGTTCTGTTTCCACCCGTAAGATTACGTGTTTAGTTTAAGGCAGCCAATAAAAACTGTCGCCACGTCATTACGATCTGACAAATCTTTACCACCATTTACCAAACAGTATTTCCATCAAAAACACTTTCCTGTTCACAATCCAAAAACTTCCTCATAATTGTTTCAAATGTTTGGTATAGTTCTGCCCTTGGAACATTATACTCAAATATTTAGACTAACTTAAAAGAAAAATGTGATATACCCCCCAAATTACTGTCTTCCATTTCACGTACAGGATCGAAAACTTAATTTTATTGCGTTGTAACATGTGCCCCAGTGACAATTTCCCCAGACACATAACTTCCCATTTCTTTTTTTTCAGTTCTTTAAGTGCTATTTCCCCACCATCTTCTTTGGCCCTTTGTGAGTTTTAAATTTAAATGGAGTGACATGTGGTCATGTTCATCTATTCACTTCCATGTACTTCTGCCAGTAACCTTCTAACCCCTTACACGCTCCCAGCTTCACCCACTAATGACTTATAACCCAGCTCCTTTATCATATCAGTAACTGATATGACAAAGTAATATTAAACATAGGTAGGGAGGAAGATATAGCTGTCATTTTTTTTAAAAAAAAAAAGGTGGCCGTCGCACTAGTTAAGCAAGTGTGCCCCGCAATTGACGCTGACAGATATGTCGCTTGACCTCACTTTTAAGAAAATCCCACGCCTCCTCCCCTTCCCGTCACTATTTTGTAGGTAAAGAGCCTACTTCTCAGCACTAAACTAAGTATGTGATCGTAGAATAAAGGTTTTCAGCTCGCATAGTACTTGCGACAGTGTAGAGACAGGAATCATCCACACAGGCATCGAAGCTACCTCCCACCAACTCCCCTGACATGTCTTGGCGCTTCCGTTTGGGGGCCTACACTTCAGGTGGATTATTAGCTGCCAATTACCGTTAATAATCATACAATTACTCGTTATGTTACAAAGGATAAGATAGAGGCCCCCAGCCTGCCTGAAATTCGACATCACACCTATTCATTAAATCACGCAATTATTTATGTTAACAACCAGTTAGTGTAGTGCTTGTGTCAGCCTGTTTCCCCCATCGCCACCGACGCGCTTTAAATGATAATCTACTATATAATTTCGTAAGGTCACTCACTCACCTCGATAGCTATTGGCTGAGAACGGTGTCACGTGTCAGCCTTCACTCACAAAACAGCGACCAGAAGATCCATTAGAAGGAATTCGTGGTTATGTCTACAATTTAATAACGAAGCAACTGCTACCAAATTAATTGGCATAATACATTCATTAAGTTTGCTTTTCATAGCATTTTCCATACATAAAAGAAAATAGTGTCATCAATACCAAAGCCTTTAACTTACAATTAAACGCCGAAACGTTTCAGGTTTAGTGTTGCCACAGCGAAAATAGTCATTATTTCACTGTTCTTTGGAATTGGGAGTGAAACTGTATATGTGTACCAAGTATCCTGTTTGGAGTACCAGGGTAAAAACAGTGGAATGATGACGCAATGGCGTACTCCGTTAAAAACTTTTATTTTCGCCAAAGTTATGTGAGGAATGATGAGTGTTTATCCTATTATATAAAACGCTAACGTGGAGTCTGCGTGCGTCATCTATAGCTGCTACACGCATTGGCTACAGAACGGTCACGTGACAGCCGTCACTCGCCAATCAACAGCCACCATATTGCATTCCTTCCTTCATGTTGCATTTTGTTTATTTACTACAGTTAGATGCAGAAACTCGTGTGAGGAGAATGGTGTTTGATGTTTATGTTATATTATTTGTATCAGTTATACACCAAAATTCATGTAAGGAGAAGGGATTCAATATTTACGCTATTTTATCTGTGTCAGTTATAAGCCCTAGGTTAAACTATAACCTAAGATTTTTTCGCAGACGGTAAGAAACAGTGAAGTGTATTTAAAACTCGGAGAAACGTAATGATGTATTGGTCAAATAAATAACAGTTATCCGTTTTCGAAATTATAGTCTACGTGATCTTAAGTAAAATGCATTTATTTATGCAAAATCCTAACCAAATACTCTGATAATCTAACCAGAGTAACGTATTGATATAACAAAAGATATCATTAAAAATGACTAATTCGTTTCTCCTTATAAGCTTTTCCAGAATAAATTCTTACTACCGTATATACGATACCATTAGTTTTTGATACATGTGTTAACTATTAAATGAGATTTAATATAAACTTTTGATCAGATTTAAACAGTCAAGGATATGACTATTTACAGTATAAGCGATATGACACTCGGAATACAACAACGATATTATTGCCGCAAAAGAGCAGTGAGTAGAGATATTAGAACTACGGAGAGCAGGGAAAAAAATTAATGCGAGGCAATTACGTGTCACAAAGTTACAATTAGTACGTTCGTTTAAATTTACAAATTGCTTTTTATTTATCTACGACAACCAGATGTAAAAAATCATGTAAGGAGAAGGATATTGTATGTGTACGTTATATTACCTGTATCAATAATGAGTACTAGGTTAAAACACAACCTACGATTTTTTTTTTGCCAGAGATAAGAAACGATGAAGTTTATTAAAAACTCAGAGGAAGTTTACACAAAATGTACGAATCACGAAATATATCATTAAGATAAATGGTAGTTATCCGTTTTTGATATTATACTTCCCGTCATTTAAAGTAAAATAATGTAAATAAATCGGTATTACTGGAGATCGCGATTCTGCCAGGAATTGCTGTGGTAAAAAGGAAAAATCCTGTAGCAATATTTTCCGTAGTACATGTAACTGTATTATGCCCGTCCAGGATGTATTACAACCTAATTTCTGCTTGAAAATAATGTTAGTCTACTGGCTATATTACAACGGAATCACTGCTTAAAAACAATATGTCTTGCGATTGACTACAGCATTTGAGAGTAGTAGAAGTTATGATTTTCGAAAGCAATATTAATGGAGGGTTGTGGTTAAGTTGACCAGAAAGCCCGAAATGAGTTTTACAAAACAATTAAACTGCTTTCTTATGCGCCAAGTTACTGAAGGTATTAATAAATGCGGTTGAACGTAGTTCGTACCTTTCGTGCTGAAATGTGCCTGGACTAGATATTACATGGATAGCAAAAGTTTCTGGATTCCTAATTTATTTTTCATTTTATTGATTCTATACATCCGCCCTCATTAATTCAGTAGAAGTTACTACTGTATTGCTGTGTAGAACATTATCAAATCAAGGCCACTAGCATTATCTAATAACAATCCCGTATAATTAACCAACTGCAAAATAATAATAATAATAATAAAATGAATTGCCAGAATATGGCGTTCAAACCGTCATTTTTGACGGGCTAGAAGCTAGTTAGTTAATAAACAAGGATGAATGAAATTAGGAGAACGTTTCTAGTAACAATCTAAGAAGAAAAGGATCATTGGCTGTATCTGAAAAAGAGGTTCTCCCAATTGATCTTTTGCAGGAGTGGCTAGTGTAACTATTTCATTCTGAATAATTATCATTGTAGAAAAGTATATACAGCAAATATCAGTCGTTTTCATTATACACTAACCAGCCAGAACATTATGACCACCTACCGAATAGCCGGTATATACGCCTTTGGCATGGATAACAGCGGCGACGCGTCTTGGCATGGAAGCAATGAGGCCTTGGTACTTGGTAGGTTGCTGGAGGGAGTTGGCACCACATCTGCACACACAAGTCATCTAATTCCCGCAAATTCCGGGGAGGAGGGCGATGAGCTCTGACGCCACGTTCAATCAAATCCCAGATGTGTTCGATCAGGTTCAGATTTGGAGAGTTGGGGGTCCAGCACATCAATTGCAACTTGCCACTGTATTTCTCGAACCACTCAATCACAGTCTTGGCCTTGTGACATAGCACATTATCTTGTTGAAAAATGCTACTGCCGTTGGGAAACATGGCCGTCATGAAGAGGTGTACGTGGTCTGCAACCAGTGTACGATACTTATTGGCAATCTTGGTGCCTTGCACGAGTTCCATAGTACCCATGGATACCCACATGAATGTTCCCCATAGCATAATTGAGCCGCCGTCTGCTTGTCTCCGTCCCGCAGTACATGTGTCAAAGGGATGATCCCCTGGAAAACGATGGATTCGCACTCTCCCCCCCCCCCTTTAAATCGGCATGATGAAGAAAGTATCGGGATTCATCAGATCGTGCAACGCTCTACCACTGCACCATCGTCCAATGACGATGGTCACGTGCCCATTTCTATCTACATCTACATATATACTCTGCAATTCACAAAATTGTGGGTGGCAGAGGGTGCTCAGCACCAAAGCTAATCTCTTTGCTGTGCATTCCAATCCCTAATGGTACGAGGGAAAAAAGAATTCATATAAGAATCAGTACGGCACCTTATTTCTCTAATTTTATCTTTCCTGTCCTTCCGACTCAAATAGGTTGGTGGAAGAAGTATTTCACTACACTCATGAGTGAAAGTTGGAGTACGCATGTTTTCCAATAAGTTTAAACGAAACGTGTGTCGTCTATCTACCAGAGACTCCCAACCTAATCTACTAATCAGTTCTGTGACGCTTTCATAAGGACTGTAGCAAGCGGTCACGAATCGAGCGGCTCTTCTCTGTACTTTCTATATACTTTCGATCAATCCCTTACGAAACGGGTCCCAAATGGCACAACAATAATCCAAATGTGGACGAACAAGAGATTTGTACGCTATCTCCTTTGTTTGTTCATTACAATTTTTCAAGATTCTACCTATGAATCGCAGCCTAGAATTTGCTCTACCTACTAAAGAATTAATGTGTATGTCCCATTTCATGTTCCTTTGTACTGTTACTCCCAAATATTTAATAGAATCGACCATATCAATAACTGTATTGTTTAACTCGTATTTCTGAACAATCGGATTCTTTTTGTTAGTTATGCTCATTGTTTTGCACTTTTTTACAGTTTAGAGTAAGTTGCCACTCAGCGCACCAAGCCAAAATAACATCCAGATCGCGCTGAATTTCTAAGCAATCGGCCAAAGTTCTTACTTCCCTATAAATAACCGCATCATCAGCAAACAATCTAAAAAGGCTTTTCACTTTGTCTCCGAGATCATTTATAAAAATTAAGAAAAGAAGTGGTCCTATTACACTTCCTTGAGGTACACCCGATGTAACATCTAGATTAGAAGAACTTTCTCCTTCAACGACAACATACTGCGACCGACCAGTTAGAAAATCCTTTTTCCATTCACAAAGCTGATCCGATATACCGTACGCTCGAAGCTTCGCTAAAAGGCGGTTGTGTGGCACAGAGTCAAAGGCTTTCTGGAAATCTAAAATGGTAGTAAATAAGGTAAAAACCATTGGAGTGGATAAGAAAGTGATTTGCTGGGTAGAAGAATTTTTAAAAGGTAGAAAACAGAAAGTTAGGGTAGGAAATGTAGTATCAAAAGAAGTGGAAGTAAAAATGGGTGTGCCACAGGGTAGCGTATTGGGACCATTGCTATTCATTATTCTAATGAATAATTGTGTTGCCTGTTTACTATCTGAAATTAGATTGTTTGCAGATGACATAATGCTGTATAAAAGAATCAAAACGATAGAGGATTGTAAACAGTTGCAGGGTGATCTGGACAGGATATCTAATTGGGTTAGTAAACATGGAATGAAGATAAATGCAAAGAAGAGTCAGCTTATTAGATACACAAATAAAAAACAAAAGGTTAATTATGAATATAAGGTGGGGAAAGAATTGCTTGCTGAAGACTTGAAATGCAAATATCTTGGAATTACTTTTGATAACAAACTTAACTGGGCAGGACACATAGGACAGGTGGTAGGAAAAGGTTTCAGAGTTCTGCACTTGTTGGAGAGAGTTATGAGGGGATGTACGAGAGAAGTCAAGGAATTGGGTTACAAAACTTTGGTCAGACCATTGCTCGAATATGGTAGTGTAGTATGGGACCCTCATTTTACGTATCAAATACAGGAGTTGGAGAGGGTGCAAAGAAGGGCTGCTAGATTTGTTTCTGGAAATTATCGCAGAATGCAATCAGTGACGGATATGATAAAGGAGCTGGAATGGGATTCATTGCAAGACAGGAGGAGGATGAGGAGGGTCATGGGAGTGTACAGGGCATATACTGGTGATGAGGCATGGAAAGATATTGCAGTAGGTATGAAAAGTAGTGCATGGAAGGGAAAAGATGACCATGACCACAAGCTGGCACTCGATTTCAGGCACAAGGGTGTAGGAAGATTCTCTTTTTTAGGTAAGGGTGTCAGGGATTGGAATGAGTTACCAAGAGAAACGATGAATAATTTACCGAAAACTTTGAAGGAATTTAAAGAAAAAATTTGTAGAGGGCAAATGTAGGTGGGTGCAGGATAGGGGGAAGATAGCTGTGTAGGGAAATTGCCACCGGAGCCTGTGCTCCATTGCAATTAAATTAAATAAAAAATAAATAAAAAAAATCTAAAAAAATTGCATCTACTTGTGAACCTGTATCGATAACTTTCATTACGTCATGTGTAAATAGGGCCAGCTGTGTTTCACATGATCTTTTCTTCCGAAATCCATGTTGATGTGTTGTAAGCAAATTATTATAATCTAGAAAATTCATAATGTTCGAGCATATAATATGCTCCATAACTCTACTACAAACAGATGTTATAGATATGGGACGATAGTTCCCAGGATCACTTCGATCACCTTTTTTGAAAATCAGAGTTACTTGCGCGATTTTCCAGTCTGAAGGTACTTTTCGCTCTTCTAATGATTTACTGAATATATCAGACAGAAATGGCCCGATTTCTGCAGCATACTCTGAAAATACTCTTACTGGAATTCCATCCGGGCCCGGTGCTTTTCCCCACTTCAGGAGCTCTAATTGCTTAACGATACCTGCAGTATCTATTCGTAATGATTCAATCACCGACTCGCCACGGCGTGGGAAAACGGGAATACTATCCTTATGTTCATTTGTAAATGAATTTTTGAATACAGTATTTAGTACGTTAGCTTTATCGCGGCTTTCATTAACCTCGGAACCTTCACGATTTAGTGCTGGAATATTGCAGTTGGTACAATTAACTTTTCGTACATACGACCAAAATTTCTTTGGGTTTTCTGTGAGACTCTTAGAGAGAGAGTTGGAGTGAAAATCGTTAAAGGCCTCGCGCATTACATTCTTAATACGTCCTCTTAAATCAGCTAAGGTTTCTAAATCGCTGCGACACTCCTTCCTTCTTGAGCGTGCGTGTATTTTCCTTTGTTTTTTGAGTAATCTTTTGACTTCGCATGTGTACCACGGTGGATCATCCTCTCCCTTTATTGTCCACTTTGGTATATGTATTTCCATGCCTTCCCTGACTATATGTATAAAACGATGCCACATCTCTTCAACGGTGTCCTTTGTTGACTTGAAGTTATGGTATTTATTCCTCAGGTAGGTTCTAAAACACTCCTTTGAGGCCTTACTGAATCTGTATACAATCCGCCCTCTTTTCCTTTTTCGCTCGGTCATTAATTTGATAGTCGCAATTACCGCTTTGTGATCGCTTATTCCTGTGGTCGTTGAAATGTCGGTGAATAATTCTGGCCTGTTGGTAACCAGCAAGTCTAAAATGTTTTCGCTACCGTTATGACACCGCGTAGGTTCATTAACTAGCTGCTCGAGATGATTATCTGACAACAAATCGAGAATTACTTCAGAAGCTGCCTTATCCCTGCTACCTGTGATGTGAACGTAGTTACGCCAGTCAATATAAGGCAGATTGAAGTCGCCTCCTAGAATCATAGCATGATCTTTAAAACGGCTAGCTATACTATTTACATTATTTCTTAACTCCTCGACGATAGCTATATCCGAATCAGGTGGACGGTAGAAGGCACCTATGATGAGTTTTGACCCAGCAACGTTGATTTTAATCCATATGATTTCACAGTTCGTATCGACGTCTATTTCATTACATGGGAGAAATTTACTCACAGCTATAAATACCCCACCTCCATGAGAATGTAATCTGTCTTTACGAAAAAAGTTCATGCTATCTTTAAAAGTTTCGGCGGAACTTATTTCCGGTTTCAACCAACTTTCTGTACCGATAACGATATCCGCTTCTGTACTACAAATAACGCTTTCAAGTTCCGGTTGTTTGTTACAAACGCTTCTACAGTTAATTACGAGAACTTTTAACTGACGAGATTCTTTTACGTTGCTCCTACATTCCGGTGTTGTATCTGATTGGGTTGCCCGTAACTGAATTTCGTGTTTCGGGTCTTCCTCCCTCAGCCTAAAAAACCACCCAGTGCATTCCACACGGCCCCTGCCACCCGTGTAGCCGATTCACGTGTGTAGTGCACACCTGACCTATTGAGGGGAACCCTACAAGACTCGACCCTATGGCGAAGATCGAGAAATCTGCAGCCAATGTCATCACAGAAACATCGTAGTCTCTGGTTCAGCCCCTCAATACGGCTCTGAACCAGAGGTCCACAATCAACTCTGTCTACGATGCTACAGATGGTTAGCTCTGCCGATATCTTGCGGTCACTGGCCACAGAGTTCACCCTTTCAGCCAGCCGCCGGAAGGAAGAGAGGATAACCTCCGACCCAAGGCGACAGGCATCATTGGTGCCGACATGAGCCACAATCTGTAGTTGGCTACACCCCGTCCCCTCTATGGCATCCGGGATGGCCTGTTCCACATCTCGGATCAGGCCACCCGGAATACACACTGAATGGACGTTGGATTTCTTCCCCGAGGAATCCGCCATTTCCCTAAGGGGCTCTAATAACCGCTTAACATTAGAGCTCCCAACTACCAGAATGCCCTTCTGCGTTTGCTCAGACCTGGCGGGCTGGGGGGCCGTCAACTCGCAGGATGACAATTGTGGGACTGTGTCAGCCTCCGACAATACATCAAACCGGTTGGACAGACGAACAAGTTTAGCGTCTTGGCCTTTAAGCCTGTTCGACTGCCCCCGTGTGCGGCTTCGAAGTCTAGAAGCCATACGCCAGTCACCAACAGGCGACTGCGGCACAGCATCCAACACTTCAGCCTGGGTTGCAGGTACGACAGTCGATATGGGAGAATCTGTGATAGGCTTGGCCATATCAGTTTCCCCAACATCACATCTGCTGCAGCCTTTTACGGCAGCTTCCAGCTGCGTAACTTTCGCTAACACAGCTGCAAGCTGAGCGCGCAGATCAGCCACCTCAGCTCGCGTCTGCACACAGCAATCACAGTCCCTCGACATACTGCTTTTGAAAAACGCAAAAAGAAAGGAAACAAAAAAAGTACAGAAAAAAGGAACAGAAACTCGAAATAACCTGTACTTCCTACAAAATATATACACTCGGAGATTGCACTAATCAAATCCCCACACCACTACAGATAAAATATAACAATAAAATACGCTACTGCACTCGGCAACTGTTCAAACGCTACTAACTAGTACTGTCTACAAAATGTAAACACTCAGAGATTACACTATTCAAATACCCACACCACTACAGATACAAAAAAACAACAAAATACGCTACTGCACTCGGCGACTGTTCAAACGCTACTAACGACCACTGTTTACAAAATGTAAACACTCAGAGATTACACTATTCAAATACCCACACCACTACAGATATAAAAACAACAACGAAATACGCTACTGCACTCGCTGACTGTTCAAACGCTACTAACGACCACTGTTTACAAAATGTAAACACTCAGAGATTACACTATTCAAATACCCACACCACTACAGATATAAAAACAACAACGAAATACGCTACTGCACTCGCTGACTGTTCAAACGCTACTAACGACCACTGTTTACAAAATGTAAACACTCAGAGATTACACTATTCAAATACCCACACCACTACAGATATAAAAACAACAACAAAATACGCTTCTGCACTCGGCGACTGTTTCAGTCGTAGTTGCCGATGTCGTGGTGTTTGTTAACATTGGCACATTAAGGGGATGTCAGCTGCGGAGGCCCATCGTTAGGAGTGTTCGGTGCACTATGTGTTCAGTCACACTTTTACTCTGACCAGTATTAAAGTCTGATGTTAGTTCCACCACAGTTCACCGCCTATCCTGTTTTACCAGTCTGCGCACCCTACGACGTCCGACATTTGTAATGAAGGGTGACCGCCCAACCCCTCTACGTTTGGACGTGGTTTCACCACTTGTTGAAGACACTCCCCACAGCACTCCTAGAACACTTGACAAGTCGTGCAGTTTCCGAAATGCTCGTGCCGAGCCTCTGGCCATCATATTCTGTTCTCCGTCAAACTAAGATAGATCGCACGCGTGTGTCTGACTAGCAGTCATTCCTCGTCAGGCGCCGCTGCTACCGCCTGAACGGGTTTATATCGATACTAGGTAGGTTGTCATAATGTTCTGGCTGATCAGTGTATACACAACAATTTTGAGGATACTCTGGTAAGAGAAAACGGAATATAATATTTTATGGAATTAATATGGAAAAAGCTATGTTCCACACTGGAAAAGGGGGGGGGGTTAAGGCAAAAGCCACGTCGGGCTACGTGAGGGGAGAGGGAGCGTAGGGAGGGATTCAAAAGAGGTCATCACGAGCTGCGCAATTTTGGACCCTCCCATAGTTTGTTAGTAGAGAGAATTTTGGACGAGAAGAATTGTAAAAAAAAATGTGAAGCAGATAATTTAACAAATAAGTAGTACAGGATGTGTGAAGAGGTTACGCTGTGAAGAGTTGATGGTTTTCATCAAAACTAGTAGACTGATAAGAAAAACTTTTTTCATAGGATCGCACGTATTTGTGAGTATTCAGTACGATTTTAAAAATACTGAATGAAATATACAAGGATCGAAAGTACAAGTTATCTGGTGACTGTATCTAGCAAGTTGTGAAGAACAGTTACAAACTAAAAAGACAAGAAGAAATGCTCATTTTAGATTGTTTACAGTCATCATGCTACGTTGTGTTACGAATATAAACGTTGCTTGTTTTCTGTCTGCGTCAGGCTTAAAATGCAGGGGAGATTGTTTCACCGGAAGCACAACCGAAATGGCTGTCGCTGCGTTAGGAGAGAGAAATCTGCATCCGGTGCGCTAAATGTTGCCTCCTTAGCGGAGTTGGTGTCTATAACAGTACAGCAGTGTGCCGATTAGCCGGAAACTAACTGTTATCCTGTTCAACTCAAGGACACAACAATATTTAAGGACAGCATTCGTTTCGGGTGGAATACAATACCCGCAACTACTTTCCAATCAAAGTTGACCAGTTCTCCGAGAAATAAGACTGATGAAAGCAATAATTTAAAATATTATACGATAACTTTTCTGAATGAATAGTCAAATATTTGTTGAATAAAATGCGTTTGTTTTATTATACAGCTCAGAGAAAAATAATTTCAATAATTAGGTTTTACTTTGAGACAGTACCGATAGTGAAACTGAGACAGTCCACTAGTCCGAAACGCTAACAAAGTCAACTTTGTGTCAAAGTTTTCTTACTATTAGCAATAAAAACGAAAAAAAAGAGCAGGATACCACTAATAATGAGTGTCAACACAGCATGTTCATACTGAAATTCAAGATAGTTTGTCAAAAAATTCTTAGAGAACATGTATCTGCAAATGATCAACTTTGTCAGTTTCTCAATTTAATTATTCATGTCTCGTTCCTCAACTAATATTTGTGTTGTTGCACTATAAATTTGTAAATTACCTTTCCGTACATCCAGCTCTATCAGCTGCATTACAAGCACTGAATTAAAACTAATGTGACTCGGTGCAACAAAAAAGCAACAAAAACTAAACATACTACCACAACAACAAAATCTGCTGATCAAACAGATACACACAATATTCTTTGTAATAACTTTCCTGACAATAAATACAATATGTACCCATAGATGTTTTAGTCTGACTACAAGCAACTTCAAATTTCCGTAGTTCTTATCTCTTAAAACTAAGAAGTAATAATTTCTTTGGGGTTACTGGACATGGCATTAGCCGAAATGTTGCAATGTGGTAGTTATACGATTAAAATGCCATTTTCTGCCTGACACGTAACCGAGACATACGACGGTCACTCCATAAATTCTTTAGCCTTTTTCAACTATCCTTTCTGGGTTCAAACACTGACTCCGACGTTCCAGTACTCTTAAGCCATCCATATAAAGTAATTACTCAAGTGTGTCAAAAAAGATGTGGCGTCATCTAACCGGAAATGGGTAGCAGCCATACTTCAAAGATTTGTAAATAGGGTGGAAGTGGAGGAGGAGGGAGAAGAGAGGGGAAGTGGTAACGGTGCCAACTGAAATCCACATTCATGAATTGCAGCCATAGCAATGAGCCACTATAGTGACTAATAGCAATGTATTGATGAAACATCATCTCACTTGATCAATTGCCTCTTCTATTTTCCTTGATAAATGCTCGTAGTTGTGTCAGTGTTGGCAAAATATGTTCCCCGTGGTGGCTCACTATTTTTCAGGAAATCTGGAGACTACACTTTCCCTGCAGAAGGAACAGGGGGGAGATATGGCGTGATCTGAACTGCGCTGACTGTTGCTTTGATTCTGCGATAAATAGTTCGTACAAGGTATCATCCACAGCAACAAACTCCGAGTTTTCAATGAGAGTTGGTTTCTATTTAGACACCTGCCTCCTCAATGCCATTTGATTCGCTACCAAAAAATTTCGCCACCAGGATGGACACCTTTCTCATGTCCAATTACTTTATCAGAATGTTGTCTACTGCTATTGTTGAAATTCTTGGTATGTCCTCGACCTGCGGAATTATTAACCTTCTCTCTTCCATCACTAATTAATGTATCACGTCTCCGCTGGATTTCATGCGAGGGGATAATCGTAAGTACTGGTTCTCCCTCGTATCAATTTACAAGCCCACTTATTACAACTGTGGTGTAGGCAACGGAATGTTACCACTATACCCTATACCTATATCTCACCCGATTCGTTACAGGTTGTTGTAATTTTGGACAAAGGAATAACGAATTACACGCCGTTTTCTGGAGGTTGTATGATTTCGTTTTACTGGTCAGGTTAGACACTTGTATTCTCAATCGCTGTTAATTGAACAGGCCTTAATCGCGATTTTAACACCTCTTACAAAAGAGAAACTCAACGTACCCTCAAACCACATGTCAAAAATATTAAAAAAGAAAATGTTTCTTAAAGCATACTGGCACCTTAAAACTATGATTTAAAAATGAGTTCTAGTCATGATGCACCGAGAGTTAGCCATTTTTTTAATCATCAATCTCTCCATCAGTTTTTGTAGACCACCTTCTTTTCTTAAAATTTAATTTCTTTATCTTTACATACCGCTTAAAATCTGCTTACAGTCTACGTAATCAGTTTTCTGTTTCATATAGTCTAACTTTTTACCTCCACAATTATTTTTTTGTGGTTTACGCCTTATCGACGTCGAGGTCATTAATGGCGGGAAGGGACTGGATGCCAAGGAACGGGAAGGAATTTGGCCATGGTATTTTGGAGGACCCATTCCTGTATTCACCTGGGGTGATTTGAGGAAACTATCGGAAACCCCAAATCTGAACGGCCAGACGGGGATTCGAACCAGCGTCCTCCCCATGCAAGACAATAGCGTTACTGCTCACCCACCACGCTCGGTTTTCCTCTCTACAATTCTTCCATTTGGCTGTTCGTTACATTAACAAATTAATCAACCCTCTTTGTCTCGACATGTAAACGTAATTCATTGTTTTCTTTTTGTTAATGTACTTCCATATATACTTGCTTTCTTTACCCATTATTTCAGAAAGATTTGATAGCTAATTTTTCAGTACACTTAATTTTCCATATCCGTCTATAACAATTGACTTTCCTTGATCCTAGTAATCATTTCCCAAAGTGACCTGTACCATATATAAAAACTTGTTTTGCTCGATATTTGATATTTAAACGTTTCTCATTTTGCAGATTGCTGTTTTTGGTAAAGGAATTCTGCCTTTGCATCGGCTATTGTTTCTAATTTTTTCTTTTTAAATAACAGAATTATCTTAACTCTTCTACAATATTTCCTATTGCAACATTTAGTCTGTTGTTTTTATCATTTGTTTTTGTTTGTACGACACTCTATCCTCATTATTTTGTTGACGCCGTTCTGTAGTTTCCCCGTATCTTTAGTCTAAATTGGAAATAGGACAATATCATCAGAAAACCTTGCTTACCTACTGCTGTGTTTCTTTCGCTACCTTGTCTTTGTCTACGCCAATATGGTCAATATCAATAATAAAAAGGAGATGGAGCAAGGCTGTCTAACTGATATTTCCATTTCATAATTCTTTCATTATAGCCACCTAATTCGCATATAGCTTACACATTATTCTTATATCTCATGGTTTTAAATGACCTTAAACTGCCCGATTTAATGCCAATTGCAAAAATACTGCAAATGAATTTAGTATACTAGGTCGTGTTTTAATATTCATCATAATGTTATTCTGGTATGTCATAAAACTCTTCCTTTCTACGTATATCCTATGCACGTTCTGCACGAAAGTTTCATATTGAATTTTCAAACCTTTTAACTGGAAATTCATTGTGCCATAGAAATTGTGTTTCCAGCGGCATTGTAAAAATTCTTAACTTATAAAAGTCGTCTCCTCTTGAAATCTCAACTACTTTTACTGCTTTGTTTCAACTTATTAAAGCTCCGTCAAATTCTTCCCTCAGAAACAGGTAGTATTATTACACCCGAGGATCAACAGACCGGTTTCAACACACCACAATCATAGAGCTCATGCAATTTCTGAAGATACTGCTCTCTGTTTGCTCTATATGCTCAGCTTGAACCATGACATTTGATGTTATATATCGTACTTAAATCTCCCCGAAATCATGTTGACCTTCCTACAAGCCGCAGTTGCTCAACATAAGTTTATTACTTTTTTTTGCAGCCATTTTCCCTTTGCCTCCCTGATTTTAGTTGAGAATTTTATTCCCGCAATAGACGTACTTCTGTTTTCCTACATCAACTTCAGCATTTCTGTTTTTCCTTTAAAACTTAACTTAGTCCACAACCCGAATGTCGGTGGGATCCTCCCGAAGGAGGCGTACTAAGCCAGTGTGTCAGACGGCCAGTGTGATCTGAACGACGGAGCGGCCTGGCCTACCTCACAAAACACAGCCCGCAAAAACTCGTGTCCGCATATGATCCAACAAATTGAATATTTTCTCTGAAATCACTGGCATATTTCTGGTACTACACGTTCGCTTACCTCATCTAAATATATATCTCTGTTCAATTTGTTATATTTTTCCTCAAATGATTTCCCTAAAAGCTTTTGTTTAAACTCACATTGGCTATTTCTGTAATCATTGTCAGTCACAGTGGTTCATCCCGTTTTCTTAATCATTATAAATTCCTCTAAAAATATTTTGATTGTCTGTGTGATAGTCATTCTGGATAGTCAGGTACAAGCTGGCACTCGATTTCAGGCCCAAGGGTGTAGAAAGATTCTCTTTTTTAGGTAAAGGTGTCAGGGATTGGAATAGGTTGCCAAGAGAAATGATTAATAATTTACCAAAAACGTAGAAAGAATTTGAAGTTGAAGTTGAAATTTGTAGAGGGCAAAAGTACGTGGGTGCAAGAAAGGGGGAAGATAGGTGTGTAGGGAGATTGCCAGCGGAGCGTCCACTCCGTCGCAATTAAATCAAATTTAGCCTCTCTGGTCGTCGTACAGAGATGAAATCGACGAAACTCCGTATTTAATTTTCCCACCCTACCTAGCCTTCTCCTATGACTGTCTTCTTTCTTTACAGATTCTACCAGCAGATCAGACGGGACTCCATATTTTAAATGAAGATTTTCTCGAGATACGATTGCCACAAAATGCGTTAAGCATCTCATTTCCGTTGATTTTTACTGATTTATTGGTCTTTAGGAGTTCAAGGGTGGATCATTGATTCAGTCTGCCACAGTTCCACCTGAATTGGCAGAGTTTCGTCTGCTAAAAACGGAGGTAAGGAATCATTGAGTGCGGCTAGAAATTATCCCTTGATCGAAATAGCTTTGAAAGATTGATAATTAAAATAACAGGTATGTATAAACTAGATTGGTTTGTGAGGGACATAGAAAATGTATATATAATCGGCTCAATTTTTAAAGCGTGGAAATAAAATAAACAACTGGATAGTTTATTTCCACGGTTTAAAAATTAAGCCGATTTTCGTATGACAAGGCAGAAGGATAATATATCTGTATAAGGGAGAAATTGATCTAACATCACACGAGTCTAACGAAGTGAAGAATAAACGCAATATATTTTCTAAGCATCTGAATTTCTTTCATAGGTCAGTTTGGCCGAACAGATTTAGCCATCCTGACAACACAATGAGTAGACGTTCCCCGGACCGCCAAGAGACCATTCTGACAGCACTTTTCCGCGGTCTTTTAGGCAAATACAGGGATGTTTCGCAATGTTCGCTTCAAATTTCCAAGTTAAACAAACCTCAAATGCCCAAGTACTATTTCCGGCTACCTTCCTTCTGTTCTCAATGACCTCGACGCAAAGCACAAGCAAGTAAGCAATCTTCCCTGCTTTCTAAAATACATTTTTTATTTCAGGTATTGAGTTTGTCGCAACTACCGTTTATTTTACAAAGACTTATGTAACTGGGTTATACCAAATTATAATTTTTATAACGATTGGAGCTTAATTGGTTTATATTTTCTCGCGAGTTTTTTTTTTTTTTTTTTTTGTGCTATTGAAGTCCACAAGAATATAGTTTTGTAGAATAATGTTAAAATTGAATGGGTCAATGGTGTATGTAAATAAGTAATTGGCGGAAGAATCTAACGAAAAGAAGAGATCGGATGGCGAATAACATTTCAAGACGTGCGGGATTCTAATTTGTTAATACTTGGTACAAATAAAGAGAAGAGGGAGGTACTGATTAGAGTGTGGGGATTGAGAATTGAGGTATGTGGAAATTAAGAGGTAAGCATGGTCTAGGAAAGAAGGGCAAAAAAGGAAGGCGGGTTTGTTAAGACACTGCGTAAGCGTTCCTGTACTACGAGTATATGCCAGTGGGTAGTTGACTTGTTAACGGGACGCTCACTGCGCCACTTTCACTAAATCTCGAAGAAAGTGACTGCGCCTGGACCGTCGACAGCGAGAACGCTTATCTCTAATCTCACGTTGCAGCATCACCTCATTAGCGTGTAACTAAGGTAGTCAGGATTTACGTTGCAGCTCCGCTCTTAATGACACGCTTCGTAATATAACTATATACAGAGAAATCCATGTATATAATGTAATTAACAGATTTTTACTCTGATTGAAAGCATGCACGGGTGAAAATTACTCTACACAAAAAAATATATTTTGAATTATCGTGACTTGTAGCTCAATCGGTGAAGCGACTGAACACACAGAGCCAAGGATTCTCTCTCGAAGTTGGATGTGTGGAGTAGCTCTCTTCGGCCGAGGATGGTAACGTTCCTCAGGCACATACATGGAATCTACCTTACAATTGTATTGTGAACGTTTAAATGCCTTACGTACCCGCAACTTGTGCCATTTTCAACTGCACCCATACCTCCTTTGCTTCATTCTTAAGTTTCTGTATAAGACAAAGATCGTAAGGGAAATTGATAAGTTTCGTCCAATATCAGCTTTCTTCCCCGCTAACAACAGCCTTCGTACACACACACAATTAAACATCACACACATTTTTAATGTAAATTATCCAACTGTTGGAGATAAGTTATTCGACACCTCAGTCGATAATTTTCTACAGATCCTGATTACCTCATCTACTAACGAAATATTCATAGCTCCCTTAATCAAGTACTCCTCTCTTCCACATGCAAATGTCCTTAATTCTTCATTAAATATCCAAACAAGCCAATGTATGCTTTACTTTATGCACGCTTACCCCCTTGTAGTCAGTCATTGTTCCTGTATCTTACAGATATCATCAAACCTAATTAGTTTACAACTATTAGTCTGATAAATCCGAATCCTTCTCCCTTCTTATATCAATCAAAAGTAACCCGCAAAAACGAGACCTATACTTCTCATATAACTATTACCTAACAGTAAAACTTTTCTCTTGGTTTCTTTTACATCCACTCCTACTCGAGGCTTAATTTCCACTCCCTAATTGTGGTAGCAGGTCATATTTGTTTTTCGGCGCAGTATGTGGCCACCTACCTACTCTACATCTACCGCGACAAATTGCCACCTCGCACCTGTCCCTTCTTTTCTTGCCCTATTCAGTACTCTTTCTGCCTCTCAATCAAGCCTGAAGGGTTCCTGCCCTTTCGTCCAATGCCGTAATCATTATTCTCCCTATATCTATCTATTTTTAAAACAAAATTCAATATGCAATGTAATAAAATTCAATATCGTCGGAGATCTTCACTCATATGCTCTTTTCTCCTCGTCATTGCCAGTGGTATACGATAGCCGCCACAACTTCTGATAATAATTTCCTAATTAATTCAATTTGTCGTGAATAATAGAAAAAATATAACAATGCTTCGAAAAGAAGATAAAAAAAGGTGGAATTAGTATATATGCAGGGGCGTAGCTACTATGGGGCTAGGCGATGCAGTGCACTGGGGCCCCTACGCTCAGGGGCCCCCAAGCATACCTCTGGAGGCCCCAAAGCGCAGTTCATGGCAAACTGGCGACCTTTTTTTTTTTTAGCTCTAGTCGTCTAAGTGGGCCCCTGAGACACAGGAAGCCCCTAGCCCCTCACTAAGGGCCCTCTCACTGCTCAGGGGACCCCTAAGCACAACTCAAGGGCCCCATCCTCAGCTCAGGGGGCCCTTACCAGCAACACAAAGCAAAAAAAGGTCTCCCATCTGGCCTGAGGGCCCAAAATAAATTTTTTGCACCGGGACCCTTGTTGACCTAGCTACGCCACTCTATATATGTCACATAAACGAATATACAGCTTAATGAAAATTAGCCCTGCACCACATATAGATCTCAGTAAATACTTCAAAACATTTTTGCAACCAATCACTACTCGCTGAAATAAACATTCGCACGTAGATGGCATTATGATTAAGCAAGTGGTGGAAGAATTGTTATGTTTCTACGCAGGACATATTGTGGTTCCGGTATTTAGTGTCCACTATTGTTCTGGCTGTAACAATCCGAGTCAGGCACGTGATGAAGTTCAATCAAAATCTACCCATATTCCCACCATTAGGTCATCTTATCGCAGTCTTTCGTTTAAGGCTAGACAACAAACAAAGTTCCTCACTGCGAAGAAGTCTCAGTAAAGCGAGTTACTCCGCCAACACAGCCTTTACATATGAAGCAAAAACAATATAAACTTCTGAATATGTGATTTAAAATACTGTTTCTTACACGTATACAAGTAGTAACCACATTCTTTCAAACCTGTCTGCCACACCACCAAACCATACTCGCATACCGTTTCTAGTTGCTGGTTGGAGTTCACTCTTGCGTAGTTTCCATCATCGTTTCCATCGGTTATTGAAATTTTCGGTAAGAAAAATAACAACTATACCGAACTGACATATAGGTTCATCGTGAACAAAACCTGTCCTCTAGGTGGGCTAACAGTTACGGCCAAACGCTTCTTCAAGGGTGAAGCACACTGCATATCAATGGTTTACATGAGAACAAGTTGTCACAAATCTTCTGTAAGAGAGCTGCGTGTTTGAAATGGCATCACACCAGAAACTATCGCAATAGTTTGGACGGTGTTTTCTTATTCTGAGAGCTTGTGGTCTAGCTTCAAAAATATGTTATAACTATGTGTGACAGAAGAACGTAGGAAGAAATTATAATCATTTTGAGATGGGGCAAATATACGTCACAGATCACTGTGTATTTGAGATGAGCTCTCCTTTCAAGAAATATATTTTACTTACGGTAAACATCTTTGTTTCTTATGTCGATATTAAAACCCGATAGCATGCTTTCGTTAATCAAACCAATATACATTAACACTTCCATAAGCGTAACTAAATTATAATTTTTAATTTACTGTAAATATTCTTATGCTTAGTACCGATATTAAAACACAATAAAATTTTATTGTTTTATTCTAAAGCTAAGCTAAACTTGAAGATTGGTTGGACTCTTAACCTGGTATTGGAGGCAGGGTGGTCAGTTCCTTTCCTCCCTACTACCTGGTAGTCCTGCGGGGTAAAGGGACTTACTGTTTAACGTGGAACCCGAACCACGGAAGCGTTCTGGCATACTTCACATTACACAGTAAGCTGTGCCAGAGGTGAAGGTCGGGTTAAGGGACTTCGAATCCCTGTGTGTTGGAGGGGATTTTCAAACAGGGGATCTCTCCGTCTCTAGTCAGACGCCTTAACCGCTAAGCGACCAGACCACTCGTTTTATTCCATATCAGAATTTAAAAATGTGATTTTTTTAGTGAACTGTTAAGGAAATTGTATTTTTCATTGAGACCACATATGTAATGTTAACCAAAGGTAATGCTTAGTGATATAATTCTATACTACTTCATGAGTTAGGTTAACACTAATATACAATAACAGTCTCTTTGTATCAATATCGAAAAATTTTCAAGTAGCTTTAATTTCTTGTATTTAATTCATTATATTGCATTAAAGTGTAGGAGAAAAAAAAAAAAAAAAAAAAACCTATCGGACATCACTATGAATTCAGAATCCAAAGTAATAACTAAAATAGGGGAAGTTTTTGTATGAAATTATATTTTTTGCTTCTCTATTATCTGGTACTAGAATAAAAAGGATAAAGTACACGGGTCCACACGCGCGATGCTGCGAGCAAGAACTAGTATGTGAATAAATCGATTTAAGTGTAAAAGCGACTAAGGTGGATAATATGCTTAGAAGAGAAACGTAACACCCCTTCCCCTACCGTTAAAGCCTTTCTGTGGAAAAGTTTAACGGAACAGTAGCTGAGTGCTCGAAAAACGCTGCCTTATAATCAGTACGGTGTCAGAAATTGCCCTCTGGGTGAGCGTTTTACTGAGTGACGGTGAAGGCGCACGCTGTTGCCGATGGCCAGGACACGCGCCGTTGGTTTCCGGAGCACGGACGCAGTTACCGCTAGTGTCGTTCCGGGACACAGACCCACATCAGTGTCTGCACACCACTTTCTACATGGTCTAATAACACTAACACTCTACAATACTGAGTCGATACGCTGGAAGAATCTTTTCAATCGTACACTACAATAAAACTTTAAACACATATTTTTGTATTCCTTCAAACACATCTGTTATAATCCTTTCGACACCCGACTTGGTTCGGTTAGAATCTGGTCGTATCTGAAAAATTCTTTAACACTGGGTGCAGCGAGTGACATACCGTATTCAGGTAATATTTGGTGTAAGCACATACCAAAAGAGGCCACAAAAGTGCTGCGTGTTCGACGTTAGATAGTTTTAGAGGTACAGGAAATTTTGTAGGACTTGGGCAGCCAGGCAGGTCGGCATGAAGTACATAATAATTATATTGTGTAACAGACATCTGTGCTAAGCTCCAGCGTATGTAACTACGTCATGTGACTGTGATATCTCACGAAACGCAGGCAATCCTCCACGAGAGTAAAGCATACAATGTACATTAGTGAACATGAACAAACTGGATGTACAGAGTAAGACGTTTCCTCCTTGCATGTGAGATCAAAACCCTAGCACACACCCTGGATCACGAGCCAACATTCGGTTTGACGCCACTGGATCATAACAGGTATAATATTAAACAGAACGAGCGCAATAGTTCAGCACTACGCAAAAGTATAATACATGACGCATTCTTAAACGGAAGGTCAAAGGAAGCAGATCAAATTACTGTACCCCACGTTCAACACAGGCCTGGGTGCGTACAGTCAGTGACAGATCTCCGAACTAGCCTGCGATAACCTCAGCAACAACCCAATTTTTGCGCCAGTCAGTTTCCATCAGTGAATATGATTAAATGTAGACAGGCAATGCTTGTATCTGTTTACATGGGATCAAGAATAAGTACCTTAAGGATCTATTTTGCCCTGGAGGGTACTTTTTCTTTTTCGCTTATGGTTTTACGCCTCGCCAACATCGAGTCATTAGAGGCGAAAAAGCATTGTAGGTAAGGAAAGGGAAGGAATATGGCCATGGCCTTTTGATGAAACCATCCCAGCATTCACCTGGAGTGATTTTGGGAAACCATGAAAAACCCTACTCTGGATGGCCGGACGGGGATTCAAACCCGCGTCCCGAATGCGAGGCCAGAGCCGCTCACCCAACACGCTCGGTTAGGGGGCGTCCATAAATTACGTGAGGTGAAATAGGGGGGGGGGGGGGGTCCGGCGAAATCTCACCAAATCTCACCAAACCCCCCCGGGGGGGAGGGGGGGGTCTACGGAAATCTCACGTGAGATTTTGCGAAAAATTTGGGGATAGTAGAGCCAAAAAAAAGGTCTACAATTTGCGCCTAAGTCGATTTTAGGAGGGTATTTCGTGAAAAAGTTAGGGTGTGACCTAAAAAAAAGGTCTACAAAAGTTTCGAGTGCGATTTCTAGGGGGGGTTCTCACGGACCTGATCTCACCAGAGGGGGGGGGGGTCCGGCCAGATCTCACGAAATCTCACCAAGGGGGAGGGGGGGTCCAGAAATCCGGAAAAACACCTCACGTAATTTGTGGATGCCCCCTTAGAGGATACGGTCAACCCAGTAGAAGGGAAAAGCAATCGAATGGTGAAACAACCTCTGTATTAGATCAAATAACTTTGTGTAACATGTATGTTGTTTGAAAGTTAAGGATCTCAGTAATTCAGAGGGACACTACCGCTGCACACTACTTAAAACAGAGGCAATACAAGCAACGATACAGATATGACGCATTAAAGTCGGCCTGAGGTATGTTTTTGCAACAGTACACATCACAACAAATAGCAAGGTTGTTAAGAATAACTGCTTTTAATTCTTATTCTCAAAAATTACTTTCATTTTATCTCCGTTACAAATTTATGGTAGCGCAAGACAAGATTGATTCAAAGCTACAGACTGTTAAGAACACTGTCACGTTCAGTTACGAGCTTTGCCATGATAAAGCACGTCAATGTTAGTATTATTACCGTACCGAGCCGCTATGGCATCCATAGAAAGTGGCTATCATTTAGATCCTGTAAGTCTGCAAAGTATTGGGCCCGCACATGAACAGCAATCACACACCATTTCCTTGCTTTCTGATACAGAAGTTAGTGCCTCGCGATGAAGTTTTATCTTAGACTTGGAAAACAACTTTATTCTTTCGGACTCGCTCGAAAATGATTTCGGATTCTTCCATTTTAATAAACTTAGAGCCGCAGCAAATGTTTATTATTCAATGGGTTGTATTCACTGTGGATAGAATTTCCAGTACTCGACCGACAAAGAGCAATCGTAGTAAAAAAAAAATAGTATCTTAAAGTCTGTGTATACGTATTGACGAACGTTTTTTACTTGATAAGTAAAACGTATCAGACAAAACATTGTGTACAGACAGAAAAACGGACGTTTTACCTGAACTGAATGAAGACGGACAACTTCTAGAAAACGGATCGGCTGGAACATTGTTTATCGCCTTCACTGACGTTTTCCCTTAGTTTTTAATCATCTCTCAGCCTGTGCGGAACGAAAATAACCATTATTTTCTTTTTCTTTTCGAAAACTTTTTACGCGATGGATTTTTCGAATTTCCAACAGCAGTCACACAATTTGTTCACGGAATTCATTCAGTTTTATTCTTCTCAAAGGACTACAGCGACAGACAAGAAAATCAAGCATATGCTTTGGTTGATAAATGTAAGGAAGTGGATCTTGGAGACTTGGGAAATGGATATATATATATATATAAATCAATTCTTTTAGCTCAATGTTTCATAAAGGATTGGTAAAAGTTAAGAAGTCGGCACGTTCTGTTGCTGGTGTCGATGACATTTACAAACCTTATCTGTGGAATTTCGATCTTCTTTCATTCTTAAACTATGAATAAATCCAGAGAGAAACAATCAGCAATATAGAGGATGATTCAGAAATTGAGGTAACTTGTTAGTTGCTGCAAATTAACAGAATTGTATAGAGAGATGTGTATATATAATGAACTAGATTTGTTTAATAGGTAGACAGTAGTAGTGCTAAATACAAAACAGTTAACTAATTATTCTCATCAAAATTATTTTATTTTATCAGATTCTCCTCAAAGAGTTACGGCGTTGTCCTTCCACTGTCCTGATCCTTTGTTACTAAAGTATATTTTGAACCTATCCCATCCACGTCTTGCATCTTCCTGAAGAAGTCCACGTCTTCGTAGATGAAGTTTGTATATATTTCCTGGTTTCAACATTTCGCATATATCTTGACAACTATCTGGTATAAGGCCGTTAAGATATTGTTTCGACATTACAGTTGTAAACTCAAGATCTTCGTGCTTGATGCGAGAAATCTTAGCAAAGCAATCTGTCTATCATGGGGTGAGATTGTTTTTGTATTTTTGCAATTATTAATGATAGCAACTTCAAATAAAAACCGTACGCGTAACCATTCATAAATAATTACGCCAATCTTCAGCTTCATAACGTAATTCCCGAAGCAAATTCAGTTGAGAAAACATTTTCCTCTTTAGTAACCGTCTTCTTGATCATTTTTAGTTTTTAATCTCAACAGACATAATGATATGAACTTTAAAAGTAATGCTTCATTCATGGTTTTAATAAAACTGAGCCAGAAACGAAAGTTAAAAACGTAAGAGTGTGGACAAGAGTTCATAATCAGTTTTACCTGACGTCTTGCCTGATCAAATGAAACGTACGTCAAAACATAACATGTACACCGGCGTTTACAATGATTATGAGAAACTTAATGGCAATTGTTACAGCTGATGAATTGTTATAGGAGTTCAAAATTTGGTTTATGTGGAATGACTGTCACGATTGTCGACGTGGTTGAAAAAAGATCGAACGAGTAGTGTTACAGTTATTAATAGCAAAAGTCATTAGCTGTAAATAGCTGGAATTCTTCTGATCAGATTTTCCACAATCAGTCCAAAGGCGGAACTTTGCGTACTATACCATGTAAATCGTCACAATAATCTCCATCGTGAAAGTGATTAAGAAACTCGTATTGTGATAGTGTATAGCTTAAGATGTGAGACTTCGGGTGTTAGATCTGTTCCCGTGACAACCCAATCAGCTTATCATCATGGTATAACAACTAACAGACGAGTGGTCTGGTAGCTTAGTTACAAAATCTAGGATCCCGTTTCAAATCCTAAAACTGCTAGGAATTTTAAGGTCACTGCTTTGTTCATATAACGAAATAGAGATTCCACGTGAAAAAGCAGATCCATCCAAGACGATCGAAACACTGTCATTCGGCGGCTGAAGAACCTTTCGATGTCTCCGGACAACACTGACATGCGTATTTAACTTTTTTTGTTATTAATGAACAAGTAGGGCAATAGATATTAATGAGAACACATACACCTTTAACGAGGTAAGTCACAACTTGTTTCTCGTATTTATTTTCTTGATTAAATCGAAAACAAAATATTTCAAATAAAATATTTAAATACTTAATACCTTGCTTAGAAGAAAGTAAATCTAAATGAACAATATCTTACATTACTGTTATTGAAAATTTTACATGAATTAGTTATTTTTGGAGTCGGTGTCAGCTGTCACATCGCGAAGATCGAATTACGGAACTATATTCGGTGTTAGAGGCAGCATTGTTGGTCATCCAGGCATATCTCTGGCGCTGCAGTGTCAGTTGGTAGGCTGCATCATGCAGTAAACACTTTACAGTTAGTATAATATCGGCGTATCGTGTTTCAGTTTTGTTGAAACATGTTGCTAATATTAATTGTAAGATGATTTTTTATGATTATTGTTTTTATCTTTTTTTTTTTTGCTTTGGCTGGCACCGACTCCAAAAATAATTAATTCACGTAAAAAATTCAATAACAATAATGTAAAATGTTATCTATTTAGATTTACTTTCTTCTAATCAAGGTATAAAGTTATTTTAAAAATTTTAGTGTGCTTTTTTTGAAGGGGGTTTTTATGTTGTTTTTTTAAAACCATTATTGTATTTTATTTTTTAGTTGTATATATATATATATATATATTGTATTTTAAATATACCGCAGCAGTTCTCATTTTTGCGAACTTCCTGGTAGCTCAGTGGTTAAAGCGCTTGCTTTAAAAATAATAATAATAAAAAAATAAAATCTATCTTTATATAACCCAACAACTTCTTGAACGGGATGTTGTGTTAAGGAATTTCGATTTACGTTTTGGTCAAGGCTGTGTTTCGATCTAATCATAACATCTGTTAAAGCTGATGCTCGATAATCGAAACTTGTAACATCTGGGCATTAATACATACCACATACACGAATGTGTCTCTGGAATATATACTTTTTGTTCCGGCATCACACAGAAAATTTAGATTTTTATTTGGTTTTCACAACGTGAAAGCTTGGGGTCCAAGTTGAAATCTGAAGTACATGTTGAGGCATTAAAACACATTTATTTTATAGATATTCTGCCATGACTTAAAAATAGATTAATTGATTTTGACGGTATTTAAAACTGTGGATTTTTGTAAAGAATATTGGAAATTAAAAAGTGTGGGGGTAAATGGGAAGAGGGATTGGGCTTTTGTATACCAAATGTAGACTGCCTTTTCTGATTGATTTAAAGTACACGTGTGTAAATTTCTATTGATATCAAATAAAAACTGTAGGTATGTACAAAAAACAATTAAGGGGTGTGGAGACGAAGAGTAGTTTAATTTTGTAAAGCTAATGTGGACAATATTTTTCCCTTTGTTTTAAAGCAAATATGTGCCAAGTTCCATCGAAGCCGGATAAAAACTGTAGCTTTGTGTAAAGAACATTTGCAAAAATTGAACGGGGTAAGGGAGTGAGCGGTTGGGTTTTGTAAACAGAATGTAGACACTATGTTTCTCTTTGTTTTTAAGTATAAATGTGCAGTTTTTCATCGAAATCTTATAAAAACTGTGTGTATCTATAAAGAACATTGGAAATTAGGAGGGGTGAGGGTAGAAAGGAAGAGGGGTTGGGCTTCTGCAACCTAATTTAAACACAATTGTTCTGTATGTTTTAAAGTATATGTGTGCAAATTTCCTTCAGAATTGGATAGAAACTGTAGCTTTGTGTAGATAAGGGGGTGGAAAGGGGGAAGAGAGATTTGGCTTTTCGAACCAAATATAGACAGTATTTTTCTGTTTGTTTTGAAGTATATATGTGCATACTTCCTTCAAAATAGGATAGAAACTGTAGCTTTATATAATGAACGTTGACAGTAATTAAAGGGGTAGAAAGGGGGATAGGGTTTGCATTTTTGTGAAAGTTATGTGGACAGTATTTTTATTTTTTTATTTGTTTTAAAGTATACGCATGCGAAGTTCCACAGAATCTGAATAAAATGTGGGTTTGTACAAAAATTAAGGGATGTAAAAGGGGAACTTGATTTTTTTGGTCAGAAATCTAACCATATAAAATACATATATGTGGCAACTTTCATAAAGATTGGTCAAATGGTGTCGACAGTAGGTTTTTAAAAAGAAAATTTGCCAATACAAGGGGGTGGAAACTGGGGGAGGGGTTCAGTTTTTGCTAACCAAAAGTTGACATTATTTTTCTCTTTGTTTTATAGTAAAAATTTGGTAAGTTGTATCTAAACCGGATAAAAACTGTGGGGTTGTATAAAAATTAAGCGGTTTAATGGGGAGAGCGGGTGGTTTTTGGGAATGTTTTGTAAGAAACCTTCTTCGTGAAAAAATACATATAAGAACCAACTTTCATGGTAATCGGTCAAACGTTGGCAACTGTAGCTTTTTATAAAGAACATTGACAAAAATTAAGGGGGTGGAAGGAGGGAGAGGGATTGAGCTTTGGCAGACCAAATGTTGACAGGATTTTTCTCTTTGTTTTAAAGTAAACACGTGCAAATTTCAATCAAAATGAGATAAGAAATGTAAGTTTCTATAAAATTAAGGGGTGTGAAGGGGGACATGGTGGTTTTTTATTTTATTTGGTCAGAAATTTTCTCCTTGAAAAATTGTATGTATATGCCAACCTTAATGAAGTTAAATGGTGTCGACTGTAGTTTTTTATAAATAAAATTGGCAAAAATTAAGGGCCTGGAAAGTTCTCGGTATACTGAACTGCGTTTCTGCGTAGGTAGGTCTTCCGAACCCAGCTGCTTTATAGAGGCTGTACAATGGCGTACATTTCAAACATGCTGTAATTATATAATATTTCACTGAGGCTAATATTAACCTTTCTATCGTGGAATGATCTAGACCAGCGGTTCCCAATTTTCTTTTGGCCGTGTAACCCTAATTGATCATACATTTTTTGGCGGATACCCATTTTTATAAGCCTAAGCTGAAAAAACCAGTCTCGCATCGATAATTCGTCACAAACGGAAGCAGAACCATGATACCCTTCTCACAGCGTGGTTATGACTCTTTTCAACGAACATTTTATTTAATTCTCGGACGGAACACGGAACTCTTGTGACCCTTCCATGGAACCCCAGGGTTCCGCGGACCAACATTTGGGAACCACTGATCTAGACCACTGTGTAGCTGTGTAGAAGCATCGCTCTTGATCAGTAGTTTTCAGAACTGTTGGTTTAACGGCCCATTGATTGTTTGCCAGCTTTCTCAGGATGTTATTTCTAGTGGCAAATCTGTGGCAGGTTAATTTAATTGCAATGAAGCGCACGATCCGGTGGCAATTTCCCCATACGCCCATTTTCCCCCTTTCCTGCACCCACCTACATTTGCCCTCTACAAATTTCAACTTTAAATTCTTTTAACGTTTTTGGTAAATTATTCATCATTTCTCTTGGTAACTTATTCCAATTCCTGACCCCCTTACCTATAAAAGAGAATCTTTCTACATCCTTGTGCCTAAAATCGAGAGGGGGTAATTGCTTACAAGTTAAGGAGCTGTCAAGTAGATTGGTTTTTCTGTGTTATTTAATTAATTCCATTCCATTTTATTTGTAATTTGTGTTTCGCCTGTCAGGAATGAAGATGAAAGGAAATAACTTGAGTTTTTATCGTGTTTGGTTTAAGAAAGTTCTTGATATAATATTCAGACATAACGTTCAGCGCCGAATCCAGTTTCTGTACATTCCTCCACATTCGGGAGGAGGCGGGTTCGAATCCCCGTCCAGGAATCCAGATTTGGCTTTTCCATGGTTTCCCCAAATCACTCTAAGCGAATGCCGGGATGCTTCCTTCAAAAGGCCATGGTTGAATTCATTCCAGTTCCTAGGCCTTTCCCGCTTCTAATGAACTCGACGTCAACGAGGCGTAAAGCCATCAGGGGGAAAAAAAAAATATCATCCCTCGCCCAACGTGTTCTGCTCAATTGAGTTTACTTCAAAATATTACACGAAGGTATTTACACTCAAAGTCTTCGACAAGCAATTCCTCCTTCACTTTGTGCATCCATATTTGGACTACTGTTGGGCCATTTTGGAACCCGTATTGCAAGGAACTGAGTGGTACTGTAAAAAAATAAAATGAGGAGCCACTCGACTTCTCCGAGTTGACTGAACGGCTGCAATGCCTACCATTTTCTCGAATACTTTCGGGCCATTTTTTTTTCCTCAGTTTCTTTGATCTTACTGATGCCCCAACTTTCTATTAAGCATAAATATCAGCAATCTTAGCAAACAAATTTTGTTTCGTTCTTTTGCTTAGTTTCATATGCAAATTTCATCTTTTTTTCACTGACTGACTGATGATTATCAAAACTGTAATGTACTTCCTGTAGACCTATAAAGCTGAAATTTGGTACACAGAAAATGTTTTACGACCAGATTATAAGAAAAGTCTGAAACTAGTAACTTTTCATACATTTACTGCTTATCTACTTCAAATGTGAAATCTTTTTCTATCCTAATAACTTTGTATGCCTCGGATTTTCATTACAGATGGAGCTTACGAATTTTAACTAATGTGTTAATTTTACTTCATTCTTCTCCTTAATCTGGAAGTTAGTGAAATTCAAAACTTCACGTTGTTCTTGAAGTTGGCCTATGATTCTTAATGTAATCTTTGAACATCGTGTTTGTAGCGTCCAGAGAACTTACTATAGATTCTAGATTATTAGCTAAGCAACTATTGCCAGAACAATTGTTAAACATATCTGAAGTCTAACTTTATAAATTAATAACTCACGTACAGTAAACACGAACAATAATACGTAAAAAAACAAATAAACTGTAATGTATAAACTTTGGTCAAGCAGCAACATTAGCGGAAGTTTTAATTAAAATGAAATTTGGCCTAGGCGGGAAGGGCAACTGACATTCGTTATTACAGCAGAGACCATGAGTAATTTAAGCTTTTTAAAGTTTTTTATGTTACTTTCATTTGCGACATGTTACTGAAAAGCAGTTCTACGTTTTTTCAGCAGTAAAGTTTATACATTTTTTAAATATTGAAATGCTAGGAAAAGCAAACTAAATGAATGTATTATGGCAATTAATTTGGTAGCAGTTACTTTACTATAACATTGTGGACATACGAGGTGTGTTAGAAAAGTAATGAGACTGATTTCGTACTAACCAAAGTTTTTATTATTTTCAAACAACAATGTTATCCCCTTCAAAGTAGTTCCCTTGGGCAGCTATACATCGGCGGAGTCGTGATTCCCACTCTTGGTAGCAGCGCTGGAAGTCTTCAATTGGTATGGCTTTTAACTGGTCGGTCACAGTCTTTTGAATGTTCTCTAGAGTTCCAAAATGACGTCCTTTTAGGACATGTTTCAATTTCGGGAAGAGGAAAAAGTCACAAGGACTTAAATCAGGTGAATAGGGGGGTTGAGGAACAACAGTAATGCATTTCGAGGTCAAAAATTCACGGATGAAAATGGCCGTGTGACACGGAGCATTGTCATGATGAAGCATCCACTTGTCTGCAATTTCTGGTCTCACACGGATCACTCTTTTCCTCAACTTTTCAAGGACACTGATCATCCTTATTGTTAAACGACGGTCTGATCTCACAAGAGCCCTCACACGATTAATGTTTTCGTCAGTTTTTGAAGTTGAAGGTCTCCCTGAGCGAGGTTCATCTTCAACGTGTTCTCGGCCTTCCAAAAATGATTTGTGCCAGCGGAAAACTTGTGCTCTCGATAAGCACTGTTCCCCATAGGCCTGTTTCTACTTTACAAAAGTCACACTCGCGGATTCACCAAGTTTAACACAAAACTTTATCGCACAACGTTGCTCTAAATTCCGATGCTCCATTTCTGTGACGCACAATGAAAACACAACTTTATTAATGGCGCTGTCAAAACCAATGTGTTAACTGTATGGAGTTGTAACTCAGACTGAGGAAGTGGAAGGGATCAACAATCAGATTTAGCATCAGCCAGTAGACACAACAATGCCAGATCTCCCGCAGTGTTGCCAATCTCATTACTTTTCTAACAAACCTCGTATAACTTCGAATTTATTCCAATGATATCTTTGGTCACTGTTAATTTGCGAACGAAGGTTAACGCAGGACGTCACCGTTCTCCAGCCAATAACTACCGAGGTGAGTGAGTGAGTGGGTGGGTGATTGAGCTTACCAATTAAACAAATGTCTGTAATACCTTTTTTTTCTAAATCTGTTAATGAAAGTTAATCCTTGAAAAGATGTAATCTGAAAGAATAAATGGCCTTTGTCATCCATCTGGGATTAAGAATTGCACCAGGTAATCTGAAAAAAAAAAGTCTTTTGTAGGAAGACGTCATACAAAAAGTAAACAAAGTTGGATAGGTCTAAATTCTTTATAATTATCTCTGGGCTGTTGGTTTTTTAATTGTCTGATAAGAATACTTGAAATGTGATCTGAATTAAGTATTCTATGTCTAATATTTTTTATCTTCAATATCAGTTTCGTACTTTGTTTTATCAAGCTTAGAACGCGCAGTCTGAAATCTTTTAAAAATTTCTGGCTGAGGGCCAGTGTTTGTGCCCATTTTACAATCGAAAATTGCTTTTAGAATAAGTACTAAACTTCCTGGTGACTTGTTTAATACAGAAGTTTATTTTCTAATAATCGCTGTAGAAAAACAAATTCTCCTGAGGCCGCCAGTTTACTGCAGTGGTATCTAAACACATTGTCTGGAATTTCACAATTGCCCTCACTCTTCAAGTGCTGAAAATACAGCTTTTGCCCGAATAATTTTCGTACTGTTTTCAAGCTGAAGAACTCCAATTAACTGTTATTCTTCTCCAGAACTGATTAAAACAAAATGAGACTTTCAGAAGTCCGTTTTGAATGTACCTAAACTACAATACAAATCGATGCGAGGGATAGAACTAGAAACCTATTAATTAACTATAATTAGTGAAAGTATTTATAAAGTTACAAAAAAGCGGTTCATTTTTATGTATTTTATTGCAAATAATACAGACGCAAAAAATGGTTTAAAGTAACTAAACTTATAAGGCCGATGAAAGAATGTAGGCTTTCTCTGTGAGTCAGTTGCGTAAAATCGTCTAGGACTTTCCACCGGGATAGCGCGTCAGTAAAAATACAAAGCGACGTTTCGGAGCCTGCATTTTTACTGACGCGCTATCCCGGTGGAAAGCCCTTATAAGGCCGATGTTGAGTAGTGATGGGCAAACCGATTCTTTTTGATGAATCGTTTGGAATCGATTCACTCCTCGCTGAGAATCGATTCTTTTAAACGACTCCCCCCCCGAAAATGTATTCTATATTCGCCACTGGCTTGTTTACGAGATTTTCGATACAATAAAAGAAATATAGGCGGAAGAAATTTCGGAAGGCGAAAATACGGTATTTTTTTATTGTGATAACGATTTAGTCACTGAGATTAACTGTGGCAATGACATTGTCTCACGAACTCTTAGATACTGATGTTGAATATGGAGCTTATACACTCAGATGAGTGAAGCGAGTTATATAAAATCCTGGATACATACTCTTAAGATAATCAGAAATATACCCTAAAATTCAATGAAATAAAGCTACTGGTTTAAAAAATATTAAAATATGATCTGCAACTCGGTAAAAATCCTGCCCCCAGTGACAAATAAATACCACAAAGAATGGCGACTGATGTGCTCATTCTTGGCAGCGGATGCATTATTAATAAAGACTAGGCAAGATTATAAGTGTAAATGTAAATAATAAATACCTGAAACGTGAAACTGGACCGGTGACTTGAATATAGTGAAGCACAAAAAGCAGGCTCTCCACTAACTATTTGAGCGCCCTTGCGCAATACCGATTACGCCGCCCCCTGTCTAACTACAACCAGTGGTGGATCTGGGAATTTTCCGAACCGGGTCAACAAAATGTGAGATTGCCACACTGTGAAATTTTCAAGACTTCCAGCTAATTGTTGTCAAACCTCATTACTGATTCTAAGCCTTGTTGCAGATTGTAATTGTCGATTGAGATTGTTGATTTTGTAGGTGGCATGTTTGTTACACGTCTCGCTAGAGGGCGTCCATAAACCACGTAGATCGGTCTTGAGAGGTGGGTGGAGGGGGTTGGAAGGTGGGATTCCGAGCCAGGCCAAATAGCTTTTCATTCATATTATTTGTCACACTTAAAATGAGATACAGAACACTCAACACCATGTAAATATTTATTTCCGTCATGGAAAAAACTACGTGGGGAGAGGGGGGTTAGAGACATAAGCCACGTCGAGTTACTTGGGGGGAGGGAGGGTTCAAAAGAAGCCAAAATGGAGCTACATGGTTTATGGACGCCCCTTACATATGCTCCAATTTTACTCCATAAATTTGGCAAATTTTTTAATTTGCCGGATGGTGCTTTTCTTAAGTTAAACAGCGTATCACTAGCATTTTACCCACAAACCAATAAATCAGTGTTTGTTTAAATGGCATAATTTAAATTTTATATTTATTTTCTTAGTTTCAGTATTAGTATTTTGGGGGACGTCCAGAAATTACGTGAGGCTATTTTCCGGAAATCTAGACCCCCCCCCTCCCCGTTGGTGAGATTTCATGAGATTTTCACGGAACCCCCTCCCCCCAGTTGTTCGACCAGGAGAAGTTTCGAGACTTTTTTTAGCTGTCGTGCTCCCCGAAAGAATGATACCCCCTCAAAAGCCGGTTTTTGGCCTTGTAAACTGGTATTTTTTACGTTTTTTTAGTTCTACACTCGTTCAAGTTCAAAATTTCACGTGAGATATCCGTCGACCCCCCCCTCCCCTTTGGTGAGATTTCGTGAGATTTTCCGGACCCCTTCCCCCCCCCCTAAAAAGTCTCACGTAATTTCTGGACGCTCCCCTATATTCATCGACGGCACTGTTCCCCAACGTCTTTTCGTTTAACCTTTTTCCTCGTAGAAACCTCACCAGCTGGAACAGTATATATGCCGCTTCAGCACCTGCTAATTTTTGTAATGGTCCAATTCATAAACTTCGTTCATTTCTATTGCAAAATGTTTGCATTATCCACAAAATTAAGAACTGAAGAACAACTAAAACACTGATGAAGTTCGTATGATAACCGGACGCGCTCCATCGCAATTAAATTCAGTACTCGATGCATTCGCAATTTGAAAAACCCACGCAAAATGGGAATAGCAGATGGCTCTGAAATCGGTATACTTTTCCCTGTCCTCAAATAATCGGGAAATACTTTATTTGTGGTAAAATATAAAAGTTATAGGACTTATAATTCATTGATAATTTATTTGTAAATCTAAATCTGTGTTGTGGTAGCATCTATAACAGTCTGGAAGGAAACCAAAAACTTATAACTAGTTCCAAAAACACTAGAAAAATGTGTATTTAAGGAAATAAATTCCTAAATTTAAAAAAAAAACTTTTTATTTCTGTAATATATTTTTAATTTTCCTGTTCCAAAGATAAATATTCTTTATTTCCTTACAAATAAGTTGCCAAACCAAGAAACACGCCGTGGGAACTAAGATTGTGAATCGAAAGGAATCACGAGTTACGCAGATATCAAGAGTTAAAAAGAGCCGAATCCATGGAAGAGTCATTAAGACAGAAGTGAGCCGAGAGCGAGTGAGCCGAGAGTCGTAAACATTGTCGAGTTAACGAGTCGGAGTCGACTCAGAACCTGGACGAGTCGGTGAGCGATTGCGCAACAACGGCTCCGCTCCGGAGCTCCCTCTTAACAACTCTTGAGTGAACCGTGACTCTTCCAAGTGAGTCGATTCCGCAAACGATTCTTTTAGACGAGTCGACTCTTTGAATCGATTCACGATTCTTTTGCCCACCTCTAATGTTGAGGATGTAAATCACGACCTGAGCGGAAAAATGCTAAATAACGCTAACCAAGTTTTAGCAAAAAATGATTAGAGTAAATGTTAAAGACAATACCATTTTTTATGAAAAGAGACAAAATTCAGATTTAAAGGATAAATGGTTTACTTTATCAAGGAAAAGCAGCATTTTTTCAGCAAAAATCTCATTTTCTTTTCAAGATTTCAACCTCGATGAGGCACTGGTTAAAGTTATAAAATAGAGCTGAAACTTTTCCAGTGTCATTTTCTAGCTTATTGACAACATTTAGTCCCCCCCCCCCCCCCCAAGAAAAGGCGATTTTTTTATTTCTATATACCTTTGACCACTCTAGTGCTACAGTATCAACTTGGCGTTCCTTGACTATTTCATGCGAATTATGTTGTGCATAGCTTAACGAGATTCACACCGGTGTACTCTAATAAACTCAACTTTAAACTGTACTCTATGATCCGCAAGAAATATGAGTTGTGAACTGTCTATTTAGCAGTTATCGGAAAACGGTCAACAAAATTAGGGTTTTGCACTTAATGGAAGAAATTAGATCCTTTTAGTATGATTTTGTACAAGTCTAGTTCTTTACATCCTATGACACATTTTTAAGACAAAAAAAACCTTCCACAAACTCAATCTACTCTCCCTCAACTAAGAGGTCACATTTTGTGTCTATGCTACTCTTATTCACAGTCAGCCAATGATCTTTAAACGGTGTGTTCCAGAAGTCAATCTTCTGCTCTGTCTCCACCAATATGAAGATACGAAAGTAGTGATATACCAATTTTCCAATACTTTCTTGTATTATAATGTTCACATGCACGAGTGTAATGAGGAAAAGTGGGGAAAGTGAGTTACTAACAGTAGTAATAAAAGATTTATTAAAAGGAGGAATATCATTAAAACCGGTCATATTGAACGCTTCACACGTAAGCTAGATGTTGAGAGGTTGCCATTCTTTTTTAGTGCTCGTCAGTATTTTTATCCTATAAGTTGACCGAATGCAACATAAAACTCTCACATACATATGCTGCAAACTAGGACTCATAAAAGATCTTCAAATACATCAAATCTGAAAATAAATGAATGTTTGGATGTATGTAGTTATGTTCCAGCATTATCGCTAAGCAACATTCAAAACGTACATTCCGAATGGGCAGTTGGTATTAAGTTCATCGCTGTATTTTTGTTATTCATAAATTAAGTCTAAACTGCTCTTCAAATTGTTACACATAAACCACAATAGAATCATGAAATCTCAACCCACGGCAAACTAAGAAACATCGTTTCATTTTAAACATTTTCCAGTATGTTCGCTAAAATCTGACACACACAATGACGAAAACATTCGAAACGTTTACATTATATCCAAAACGTAATAAACTGTTGAAGAAGGAAAATGGTCTTTAATATGACACTTGAAGAGTTGTTATGCCGATCCATTTCAGCATTGTATGTTTTAGCAATGCCTCACAAATTCGAGTGTCATGCATTCATATCAGAGAAATATGGACAAGTCAGACAATTCTTTTTCTGTGCTACTCTTATTGCACAAAACTTACAACCGTTCTTAAATTCATTACTTCTTACCACCACCAAGAATCATTTTATAAAAAAGATAAGTCATTCTAGTATTAGACTATTAATATCCAAGCGAAAGTACAGGCGGTTATTGAAATAACGACTAGAGTTGAGTTAGATGGGGTTGGTCAGTGTTAGGGGTGGGGTCTACGGTTATCACTAGCACAGGCGAGGGGGCGCTTCACGGCAAAAAAATGACTCACCCACGCATCATGGTTCTCCATAACAAGCGGCATTAAAACAAACCACGGCGCCACACCATGTCAACAGAAAAGGGCGGCTGCGTGGCGATCCTGTCGGAAACAAAACATAACCACAACATAACACAACAATCTCCAAAACATACCTTCTTTCTAACCCAAGGAACATGTCACATAAACAAGAAAGTCCCGTGTACATAAGCAACAAAATGTTTTATATTAAACACACATTAGAATAAACAACATAACAACATGAAAGGTAGATAGGAACTGTTTGACTTTATCCTGTTTCACGACAGTCGCATAGCTCAGCGGTACAGCGATCGACTACGATTTGGCAACAAGCTGAACATCCTGAAAGGCACTTCAGGCAAACTCTACAGGCTGCCTGACGAGGAATCTCATTTTCGCTTAATACCACGCTCTCTCTACTCCAGTGGGGAGGAATACGAAATCTACCTCCCAAAACACCTCAGTAGCTTATATGGGAATTATGCTGAAGAGCCAAAGAAACTGGTATAGGCATGCGTGTGCAAACACAGAGATATGTAAACACTCAGAGTACGGCGCTGAGATCGGCAACGCTTATATAAGACAACAGGTGTCTGGCGCAGGTGTCAGGTCGGTTACTGCTGCTACAATGGCAGGTTATCATGATTTAAGTGAGTTTGAACGTGGTTTTTATAGTGGGCGCACGAGAGATGGGACACAGCATCTCCGAGGTAGCGATGAGATGGGGATTTTTTTTCGTACGACCATTTCACGACTGCACAGTGAATATCCGGAATCCGGTAAAACATCAAATCTCTGACATCGTCGCGGCCGGAAAAAGATCCTGCAAGAACGGGACCAACGACGACTGAAGAAAATCGTTCAACGTGACAGAAGTGCAACCCTTCCGCAAATTGCTGCGGATTTCAATGCTGGGCGATCAACAAGTGTCAGCGTGCGAACCATTCAACGAAACACCATCCATATGGGCTTTCGGAGCCGAAGGCCCACTCGTGTACCCTTGCTGAGTGCACGACACAAAGCTTTACGCCTCGCCTGCGCCCGTCAACACCGACATTGGACTGTTGATGATTGGAAACATGTTGCCTGGTCTGACAAGTCTCGTTTCCAATTGTATAGAGCGAATGGACGTGTACGGGTATGGAGATAATCTCATAAATTCATGGACCTTGCATGCCAGCAAGGGACTGTTCAAGAAGGTGAAGGCTCTATATTTGTGTGGGGCATGTGCAGTTGGTGTAACATGGGACCCCTGATACGTCTAGATACGACTCTGACAGGTAACACGTATGTATGCATCCTGGCTGGTCACCTGCATCCATTCATGTCCACTGTGTATTCCGACGGACTTGGGCAATTCCAACAGGACAATGGGACACCCCAAACGCCCAGAGAGGCTCCAGAAACACTCTTCTGAGTTTAAACACCCCAGACATGTATATTATTGGGCATATCTGGGATGCCTTGCAACGTGTCGTTCAGAAGGGATCTCCACCCCTTCGTACTCCTACGGATTTATGGACAGCTCTGCAGGATGCATGGTGTCAATTCCCTCCAGCACTACTTCAGACATTAGTAGAGTCCATGCCACGTCGTTTTGCAGCATTTATACGTGTTCGCGGGGGCCCTACACGATATTAGGCAGATGTACCAGTATCTTTGGCTCTTCAGTGTATATGCCTTTTTTCTCTCTCTAAACATCTGTAATCCTTTGAAGCAGCAACATTATTTTATAAGAATTCATGTCGACTCTGTCTAATAACATTGACTGCACTAACACAAATATGGAAGATCGTTTTAGTGTTCAGACATGCTGATTCTGCAATACAACAATGACAAACAACCCAAATATGTTATTTCGTTCTGAATTCAACAACTTTGATATTAACTTTTCTCTCTAGTTCCACGTCCACTTTCTAAATCGTCTAGGTACGGCCATACTAATTATAAGCTAAAAGTGTTTTAAAAAAGAATAAGGAAAGAATGAAGATATAAAACCTTTTTATTAAAGGTTTAGATTTCAAAACTGTATAGGCTCCTGGCACAAATGTACTACAAGTTACATACAGCCTGCAATCTTAGGTTTACAGAAATCGACGAAAGTCTGAAACTATAGTCCTATTGTATTCTTGTTTCGTGAACAGTCTCCGAAGGACATAATTCGAGCAGCTTATATTGCTATTTTTTTATATTAATTAACGATTTTTTCTTATTGCTTTACAAATCATCGGCGTCAAGATCATTAAGGGCGGGAAGGAACGAGAAAGAATTAAGCCATGACCTCTTAAGTAACAATCCCCGTATACGCCTGGGGTGGTTTTGGAAATTCATGGAAAACCGAAATCTGGATGGTGGAACGGTGATTCGAGCCTACTTCCGGTACCAAAGATCGTACACCACAAGAAAAACTATGAGCATGTTTCCATGGCTGTTTCACTAAGCATTTGTACAGATTACATCTAATACCATTCCCTCTATGCGTCTGTGACGAGACAAGCGAAGGAGATATATACCACGCGATATTCTCTTGCAAAAGACACTGGCAGCAGTCCACCAAACTGCTGGAAGACCTACAACAACTAGGCATAAACCTCCCAACAAACATCTTGAACCTTTTAGCTATGGAAGACCAAAGAGTATACAAGGCCATTGTAACGTTTATAGAAAACAACCAAATAAAAATATAAACCAGCCCGAGTTATAAGTGTGATGAACAGTGTATTGTTACCCATATAGCAAAATTTTTGTATTACCTTGAAGTGTTTTTATTACTTTGAAATGTCCTTATAGCTAAATACTTGTACTACTTTGAAATGTTTGTAATCCTGTGAAATGTCTGTATAGCAAAATACTTGTATTAATTTGAAATGTTTGTATTACTTTGAAATGTTTGTATTGTTTTGAAATGTCTCTATAGCAAAATACCTGTCTTACTTCAAAATGTATGTATTACTCTGAAATGTTTGCAATACAATGTATGGTCCTGGAACCAAGTGCCAATAAAAATAATAATAATAATAATAAAAAAAGACCTACTTCCTCCCGAATGAGAGGCCAGAGCGTTATCGCTCACCCATCACGTTCAGTTTATTAATTGAGGTGAAGTTTAAGACTCACATACTTTTAAATTAATCGTACATTAATGCGAAATTCTTTCAGTGACTAAGCTAAATTGATAAGCACATCTCTAGATAATTTATTCCAGTCGCTGACTGCCTTCCCTAGGAATGAAAACATTTCCATTGCCTTGAGCCTCAGATCATGGGCTAGTTTGTGACTCAGATAATTTCTTTTCTTCCACATACTACTCCTGCTCCCAGTAATCATCCAGCTCTCATCACTATAATACGTCTTACTGCTACACAGATGCAGCACTCTCTTCACCTTCTTCCTGTCTTCCGATGACTTCCAATGCAGCGCCTTTATCCTATCAGTTTCCCGTTGGGTTTGGCGTTAATTTACGCAAACATATCTAGCTGCCCTCATAAACCCTTTTAACTCCTGTATCTTAAACCCATAATGCGGGCTCCATAGTAGCATGTGATACCCGTGCCGCACTTCCCCAACACATCCTCTCATCACCGTATCCAACAGATGCAATTAATTATTTGAAACCTTTCGTTATCACTTTCCTAATGTGACCAGCCACACCTAGTCACAAGATAGACACGAAATGTAATACGTAGCTTGGTTTAGCTTTAAGGCTGTTAGTGACATTAAAAGATGCAACTAAAGGCGGCAAGTAGTAAGCCTCAAATTGAAACCTGGGGAAGGAAATGCGCTGAATTTCCTTCTTATGCGTAATCCTTTTAAACGAGAAACAAAATAGGACGTATTTATTTTTTTTGTAGCGGTCAGGGTTTGGATCCGCTTAGGTGAAGGAACATTTCGCTCTGCCTTCTCAAATATTCCCCACTACAAACCTACACCGGGACTGCACGTGCGGGCCAGAAACTGAAAACAGTGCTGACATAACTGCAGTAGGCGGTGCCTGCTGCAGCCCGGACAATCAATACGCCAACAAGCGTGGGAGCGGCCCACTTCATTACTGCAGTACACACACAAGCGTATCATTTGTGACAAATACTTGTTTCTTTCATCCACAGAATATTTATATAAAAAAATACCTGCGTGAACGATAGCTGTGACGTGGAAGATTAGGCCTATACTTAAATTTAATTCCAGTTATGTGGTTACTACGCACTTTGGATGAAGCACACGACTTACAATAAACCCCTATCTGTCGGACGTAGCAATACATGAAGATATACTTAATCGAAACAAATTGAAGTAATAAATTACGAGATTAAACGATCTTACAAAAAATCCACTATTTACGAATACGATAGCTAAATAGTACGAGTGGCGCTCGATAAGTTGGAAAAAATTGCATCACCATCCCGGTTCGTCATTTCAAGAAAAACCGTAACTGTAATTTGGCCAGCTAAAAATAAATGACGTTACTAAAGCGCTTCAGTTGTAAATGAACTCAAGTAAACATGTAAAACCCGTCAACAAACTTCAATTAATGCTTCGAGGATGTGGTCGTTATTTCAGAAATTTATTTTTGGCTCTTATTTTATTTCGTAAGTAGAAACCCATTCGTCTTCAGAAAGAATGCGAGTTACTACCTATAATACAGATTCTGGAATGTCGAAAATCCACACAGTTGTAACAAACTATATATACTACTACATGAAGAAAGAATAATCAATATAAAAAGGCTTTCGTTTTCTCCCCTCCCCCTCCCCCTCCCCTCCCATCCATATAGGTGTTTCGAAAACTACCGTTTATCTCGGAACAACCGTTAAACTCTTCATAGACCCCTTGATACCAGTTATGTACATTAAATCAGCTGCAATAATTTAACTAACTGGAAAATAGAAAATTTTTGGATACGAGAACTCACATACGAGAGCAATGTACTCCTAGAGGTTTACGTACTTATGTACTATTATCTCCCGTAATAAGAATCCATGTCTCGCCTGGAAATTTAACGAAACGTAACCGTAGAACTACATACCGGGATAGGTATCTACCCAAGGTAAACTTTAAACTACGTTTCTAAGTTAATCAGGTACATTATAATTTAGGTTCAAGGTTCTAACAATAGGATGAGGTCGCGATACCCTTCAGTTTACTGTGACGGAGTGAAGACGTAAAGCTTGTGTGCGGTTGATATCTACCCCGGTTTGTAGTTCCCGTTAGTGTATTGTTCATGTAAGTTATTTTTCTCTTTTTTGTTGAAATAAATTTAACATTACATTACAATAAAACATTAGATATATAATTTTCGGCAAGCAAACAATTGATATGCAGTGAATTTTTTTGGCAGATGATGGCGAAAAGATACAATTTGAGAAGCTTCGATTCACTGGCAAAAGCTTTGACGCAATCCGAGTCTGCCAAAGAATCAGCAATCGACTGTATCTCCGATGAAGATGATAGTTTAGAGAGAATGAGCGGATCGGAGTCGGATGAAGATGCCGATAATGAATGAGAGGAAGTAGTTCCCGAAATAAGACAGAGACGTGGAAGGTTAATTACTCGTCATGCTAGTCGTTTAAATCCCGGTCGAAGGCCAAGTATCGTCAATGGTAAAGATGGGCATAGATGGTATACGACACCACGTGAACGATCTCAGCAACGACGAAATCCTCCGACATCGTACTTGCCGAGCCCACTTGGAGCAGCGAAATAAGTCCGTACGCCTTTTGAAGCATGGGATTTACTTTTTTCTGATTCTTTGTTGGAGAAGATAGTTTGTCACACGAATGAAGAAATTCGAAGATATTTAGAGGCACTCGAAATTGATGACACAGCAAATCCCACGTACTCGAACATTTCTTTGATTGAATTGAACGCTTACGTAGGATTACTATATTTTTCGGGCATGCGAAAAACGAGTCTCACAAATCTTGAAGATTTATGGAGTGGTGATTACGGTCCCGTGCAACGATGTCTCGACTTCGATTTTCCTTCATATCGAAGTGCATACGTTTCGATGATAAAAGTACACGGCTTGAGCGAAAAGCAATCGATAAATTTGCTACAATCCGTGAGATTTGGGAACAATTTGTATCAAATTGTACAAAATATTAATCTCCAGCTTCATATTGTACAATAGATGAACAACTAGTTTTCTTCCGAGGACGATGTCCATTTAAAGTATACAATAGCTCTAAGTCAGATAAATACGGAATCAAGATCATGATGCTCAACGACGCACGAACGTTCTACATGTTCTCTGCACTGCCATACGCTTGAAAAGTACAGACAGAGAATGACGAGTGTGTCCCATCATATTATCGGAGCCGCTGCATGGAACCACCCGAAACATTACGTGTGACAATTGGTTTTCGTCAATCCCAATTTTCGAGAAAATGCTTTCAGAGCATTCCATTACCATGTTCGGAACACTACGGAAAAAGAATCGTGAAATTCCTTAGTATTTCCGAAGCGCAGGACAGTTGTCATCATCCAAGTTTGCGATCGATGGGAACATGACTTTGGTATCCCATACTCCAAAACAAAATAAAATAGTCATCCTGCTGTCAACATTACACGATACTGACACGATCGGCTCGAACACCAAGAAACCAGAGATTATAAAGTTTTATGATACAGCGAAAGGAGGAACTGACACGTTTGACCGAATGTGTCACAAGTACTCCACGCACCCTAAAACTCTCCGATGGCCTGTGAGGATATGGATGGCCACGCTTGACCAAGGAGGAATCAACGGCTTAGTCCTTTACAACTTCAACGCTGATCTTGTCAGTATGAACCTAAGACAATTTATAAAAAGCTTGGTCAATTCGCTTTTGGATCCAAACCTTAGGGAAAAGCTAAAAGTACCTTCTCTTCGCAGGGAACTAAGAAACAACACACTGATTCTTCTTGTTTGAAAATTTCAACCAGCTAATGAGTCACCAAAATAGCCTACCCGATGTGGTTTGTCTCCCCGATCGGAGGATCGCAAAACGCGAATATAATGCACAAAGTGCAAGCGACCGACCTGCAAGAATAACAGAGTACTCTACTGCAGCAATTGTGGCGCCTTTGAATAATTTGAAAGGCATTACTTTTTAATTGGTTTTTATATGTATCAAATTTCTCTCTTTTTTTTTTTACATTTTGCATGACAGAAGCCGAAATATATTTTTGAAAACCAATATTTCATGGATTTTTATATGATTTTTCCATAAATCAAAATCCCAATTTTTTTTAATTTTCAGAGTTTCAAAATAAATAGAATTTTTTGTCGAAACATCATGATGGCATTTCTTTTTCTCAAAGCTTTATATATCCTCTTTAAAATCCCGTTTGAAATTTGAAAATCGGTTGGTAAAATAGTTATAATTTTATGTGTGTTAAATGACGGTTTCGCCGTTTCTTAACACTTTTAGCTATTTAAATCGATTTTTTACCAACTAAACTTTGATAAAACTGAATTTGCTCTTTACCATTCTCTTCAGTATGAAAAAAAAAAAAGAATGAATGTCCTTATAAATCAAATTCTGCTTTCAGAACGATTTTAAGAACAAAAACCCATGGGATAAATATTTACCCCAGCTTGCCACAAGGTCTTTGAGACAAGAAAAAATTATTATATTCAACAGAATTAAAGATAATTCTCAAACGCACCAAATAACGTGTACATAACATCTTATGTCTGTACAGCTTCAAGTAATGCGCTGTCATCTCTCCGTTCCGTTCACGAAATTCCAACTTCCTGTTAGAACCACAAGGGATTGGAAAAAATACAGATTCCAATAAATAAATAAATAATTTGTGCACGAATTGGCGTATTTGGCTGAAGTGCGGCAGTTTTCTTGTGATTTGAGTGCGGCCTCGAGCGGCAAGCTGGTCAAGGCGGTCGGGACGGCGGCAGCTTTCTCGCTAAGCCTGACAAGTGCTCTACTCCAGTTACAACACTGGGTTCACCACTAACACGTTTATCAATTCTGTAACTCAAGTTCACGATAACACTGTTTCGGAAAAAATTATATCTAGTCACCCAAGCACATTTAGGCAGCACATTTCCGTCTGTCTATTGTATTGTATTCTGCCTGGTCGTAGACTCTCTCGTTAGTCGAACTAATTCAAATGGTACAGACGTACGCTGGGCAGTTTCTTTCCTTGTGTCTAGTACTATTGTATACTATCTGATAATTCGTACGCGTGGATTAAGAATTTCTTTGCCAGAATTGAATATAGAAAGTTGTTGGTAACGAAGGTAAACAACACCGAGTCGGCATGACAGGAAAGCCATCACTATATCATTCCACCGTCGAACCTCTCTCTTGAAGAGAATCAATTTCCAACATATTTAAAAACAGAAAAACAAACGAATTTGAGGGGATGTGGGGGGTGCAGGGGGAAGGGTAGGGTGGTGGGAGTGTTAATTAAGGGCAGCTTGGTCTTTGCAGCTTTCTGCAGCATGAGCATCCGATTCTTGGGTTCTAATAACTTTAGCTGCTCGTGCTCTGTCAAAAAAGAAGGCAAAATAAACTGGTGCCAGAAACATTTAAGCAGACAAAGTAATAGGACAGAGAAAATCTACATCTATACTAAATAATACGTTTTTCCTCTAAAAGAAATTTATTAACAAATTATACACTAACATAATGCGCGAGAAGCACACTTTGAGCAACCGACCTAACATTACAGACTAACACACACATCCGTCTTTCTGTCACCATTCGATAAGTTTTCAAAATTTCGTGACTACAACTATTAATCATACCGCAAAAATGTCCTGTGCCCTTCCTACAGATACAAAGTATTTCCTTGTTAAATTCCGTCAATATCGGTATAGCCATTTAGTCGTCAAAACGTAACAAAAAGACAGATTTACTTCCACATTTATAGTATTATTACTGCAGATCACACACGCACACTAATTGAGAAGAACCCCTGAAATTTGTGATTTCTACAACTTAACATTCAATCCGAACAACCGACGGTCCAGGCGTGACTCACGATCAAAAACAATTTAAATTTTTTTTTTTGTCTCCACGGAGATTTGAACCGGAGCCCACGATTCAAATAGCATTAAGCAAGCTCTTTAACCACTGAGCTACCAGACCACTATATGGAAAGGCAGTACAGAGACCTACATCCTACGCGTCTGTCTATCGCCGTTCAGTAATTTTTCAAGACAACTTGTATTATCTATACAGAACATTTTTCAACCAAATGTAGACAGTATTTTTCTCCTTGTTTCAATGGATAAGTGTGCAAAGTTTTGCCGAGATGGGATGAAAACTGTGGATTTGTATGAAGAACAAACAAACATACATACATACATTCATCTTTATATATACAGATGACTGAGGTGAGTGTGTTTTACGCGTAACGTACTGTTCTTTTCACACGCCACTGTCAAAAAGAGGACAAGGATGAAATCCAGGGCTGCTTCTTCACAGCTGGTCTTGCGATAAACACAAAGATACCGCCAGCTTTAACGTCCCCATTCGACGGAGTCACTATCAACTGTATGGCATGCGTTCAACTTTGCGATATTAACACAAGCCTTGATACATTATCTGGTATTAGTGATCTTGTACCATCACCTCTCCAGTGTTGCTGGTAAAATACCGAATGTCAAAAATTTCTGCTACTCCAGCGGTCCATGCAGTAACCTCAACCATAAGGTTGTCACTGGTTCGATTAGACTTTTAATACCGTTTATGTAGATTCACTTCTTAAAATAAAGATAGTAAAGGAGGGCAAGATCGTAAAGCAGACTTAAGATATCCCGGCAGACACACCGTGCCGGATCAATAGAATGTTCCCAAACAAAACATCCGGCACTTGGAAGAAAAGCGCTCTGTCGGACATTCAACGACCACCACTGCTAACAGTGAAATTCCGTATTCTACTGGGTCCAAAGCATTGTCAACAGCAATAAATAGAATGGTTCACAAAGTAGAAAAATTGACCAGTCATTTAGTAACTAAATTTTACAATTCATGAAGGTCTGTTATGCGAAATAATCACGCCTCTAACACACCATGCACCATGTTCCTGTTTATTCCTATCATTTCAATCGATTCTTAGATCATCTTTATATTTCGAATCCGTTTTCCTTCGTTCTGCTAAGCATCATTAGTGGCTTTTATTTTCGAGTCTTTTCCGACTCTCTATTTCATTTCAATTGAATACAGTTTAAAGAAACTATAACGATAGAATAGTTCATAAGCAAATAAATACAACTAATGAGCAGGTGATGGTGACACTGGCAGTTCTCTGGAGAAAGCCACAGCAAGGTGGCTGAAAAGGACGCGGCTCCACCCGGAGAACCAAGAAAACAACTACATCTCATCTCGCACCCCAAAAAAGATACAAGACAACCTCACTAATAAAAATAAGCATGTCACATCCAGCACCAGTGCCCACTAACTAAGAAATCAAAATTTACAAATCTTGGGTACCAGTCAACGTCATTCATGAATGTCACAAAAACACTTCTATATTAATTGGCCCAACACGCGCAGAAATTTCTCCATCGGAACTATACCCACCGGTTCGAATCCGGCCGAGGGCGTGGGAGTTAATTAGCTATTGTGTTGCCCCCATTGGAGAGTAAACGATAATGATCAGAACTTAGTAGAAATACACTTCGAGATGGCTGTATGTCTGTATGGTTGAATTGGCCAAATGCCAATGATAAAAAAAAAAACGCTACTAGTCACAGTCACTGAAAAAAAACATTAAAGATACAGTATAGAAATCAAGTACAACAACAATCCGTCAAAGGGAACAAAAAAATCTCTCAAAACAAAAATAAATCCAGTCACACAGTTTGATGAACCAAAGACAAACACAGATGTCATGATAAAACTATTTCCAGTCCTGCAAACGTTCTAATATTCCTTGTCTACGCTTTCTGGAACTTCAGGCTGAATTGTTAAAATATTAATGAACCATGAGGAAAATGAAATATTCAGACAAAAAAGGTCACAGAATTTTGCACTGGTTTATCTATGAACCAGAATGAAGAAAACAACTATTACATGCCGACATCAACTCCACCCACAGAAACATAAAATTCACAACTGAACCAAAGCAAAACTTGCTCCATCCAGTTATAGCAAGACACAAAATCCAATATTCAACTTGTGCATAAAATTGATATGACAATACGCCATTCACAACACAAAGACGCTGGTGGAAAAAAAAATCTTGATCGATTGCATAAAACACCACTCAATACAGAACATTATGTACAAGCGTACATAACAAAACCATATCTGCAACAGTATGTTTAATAACGTTGAACGAACTGTGAAAAATGATCTACAGCGACAAAGTAATTAGAACGCTGACGCTAAGAATGGATCATACTTATAAACAGATAAGGAAAAAATTATTAGGAGTAGGAATAGAAAGGCGTTAGAAGACTAAAAAGGACATTAACTAAATTACGGGTAACCCAAATAAAATATTTAACTGGAAGAATACCATTGTGGAAATAACACGACGGATGTGTAAAAATATTCTAGTCCCTTTATTTTTACATACAGAACAAACCACGTAGTAAACGAAAAAGTTTTGCCATGTACAAACAGATGTGAAGAGTTCGGTTAAAATATGCAGATTTTTGAGGGGGGTAGTTATTAGAAAGTTTGTGTCCCCAGAAACTTAATCGTGGCTGGTTAATGTCAATTATAGCTTCGTCAGTTTTCATCAGCGACACCAACAACGATAGCACTATCACAAGGTTTGAAAACAATTCTTAAAGTAAAAATCGAGCGTGGTGGATGAGCGCCAACTCTCTGACCTCACAATTGGGAGATTTGGATTTTCCATGGTTTCCACAAATTACTTTAGGTTAAAACCGGGATGGTTTCTTCAAAAGGCCATGGCTAAATTCTTTCCTGTTCCTAGTCCCCTGTCGTTTCCCGTCTTTAAAAACTTTAACGTCGACGAGGCATAAAGCCAAAGAAAACTTAAGTAAAAACTCGGCAGGTAAGCTCAGTTGACTGCAACAACCGCATGATTACTGTCAGGAGAGGCTGATTTGCAATTCATTAAGATGTGCTCACTGCTATCAATCTGTCTCTCACTTCTGTGATTCTGTCCCTACATTTTGGTAGCTGGAAGCAAATTTTACAGTCCTCTTACAATCTAAAACTTGGGAACTGACTAATTTCCCAAGGATAATGAGATCCCGTAATTATGAATAAATCGAAGGCCCATACTGTCATTTCAGTAAATTCAGAAATACGTTATAACTAAGTTAAACCTAGATTTTCTCATTGAAGAGAGGATAATAAACTGCAAAAACATTCATTTTCAGCACCGAGTAATTTTAACTCTTAAAATTATTTGTGTATTTATTGAGTACGCATATAGCAATCACAGGCAGAGAGATACGATGTGTCTTCAGGTGTAACATTTTAATTTTATATAGTGCGTAGGAAGCCACCTTGCCAGGTCATGGTTAATTCATCTCAAAGATTCAACTTTAAATCTCAAATACATCAGTATGAAGTATACACGAGACTGAAACAAATGACGACACCCACTTCTCTACTTTATCATCCTTAATGACCTTGGAAGTCAACACAGGAAATTAAAAACGCACACTATCACTAAAGACTTGTCACGTTTCTTGTGTGCGCGTGACTCAGGGTAGAGTAATAAGTGATACCTTTCTTCATTTACTGCAGTTGTCATCACGTTCTTGTAAGCGCCGAGACATCCAGTGATCGTTCAAAGCACTTAACTGTTACCGAGCACATAACCCAAAATATCCACTTGCGGGGGCGAGGTGCGAGGTTGCGTTGTGACGACACAGGAAACGGTCTCTAAATGTTACCTAACAGCTTATTACGTTACGTTAGAGGAACACTAATTAGAGAATTAGTCGTTAAAACCCTATGTGCTTTCCTCCTGACACACACCACCTGTAACCGAAGTAATACTTCGGTTAATATGAGAAAGTTTCCCATATCTGTCTGCATTTTATAGTTAATCATATATTGTTCTCTACGCCGATATGTACTTATTACCCATATTGTAGATTCACAAAAGCGTACGCGAACTTACGGATCTCTATTCTATACCTCACAGAATGTACGCCAACATTCAACCACAGTATATAGATTACAATCGTGATCTAGTTGTAAAGACCACAAACTTATTAAAGTGCATATATATATATATATATATATATATATAGAGAGAGAGAGAGAGAGAGAGAGAAAGAGAGAGAGAGAGAGAGAGCGAGAGAGAGAGAGAGAGAGAGCGAACGAGAGAAAACCATATAAAATACATAACTAAACTCTTTTTCTGCAAAGCACCCGTGCCACCTCGTACATTCAAAACCAATAACGGTTAAAGATTATTACATCCTATCAAGCCCAAGCACTATAAAATTCCTGCATTGAAAAGATACACACTTCCTCCAGGTGTAACTTTTACGGATTCTCTATTGCTTTTCTATACACACTCCCAAAAAAATATTCATCAAAATATCGCATCTAAAAAAAATTAATTTGACGTATAAACATGCACATGAGACACCATTTCTAGATGCGTTGCGAGCGTAAGACTAAAAATAAAATTGATTAAACTTTTTATGAAGTTTGCGGCTTCTTGAAATTAGTGAACACCCATACACTGCTGTGAGCAGTTGCAGCGCCTGGTACTGGGAAAGACGCGGATCCCCACTCAGACCATCCAGGTTTCTCGAAATCACTGCAGATAACAGCTGGGATAGGTGGCTGAATTCGTTCCCGTTCCTTTACTGCAATCATCTTCTGCCTGACCTCGATACTAACAGTAAAATATAAAATTTTAAAAATGAAATACTACTGCGCTCAAAATCTCATGTTATCTCATGTTACATCTACCTCAAATTCGTATCTTAGATTTTGTGTTGTGAATTTATATTTACAGTTCATCGGCAGGTTATAAGGTTTGTGCGCGTACTAACGCATCAAGCTTGCCGTCAGAAGCACGTGCAGACGAATATATTACTAACTTGCACGGATTCTGACGGAATTCGCCGGCAATAAGTGATAACACACATCCTCTGCGCAAGAGATGCGGAGTATTGTGGTGACACCGCATTCGGCCTGGCCGCTAGCCAGGGTCCCCGCCCCAAACCAACTATCGATCACAGGACACCACCCACTTTCAAATGCAGAGCATACAGAAAATCCCACACAAGAAGCTGTCGCCGCCTTACTACTAGCAGCACAGCGGCGCTTCCGTGAACGACTGATGATGTATCGCATAGTAGACCGCTCCTCCCAAACGAATTGTTAGCCGAAATACGTGAAAACAAAATGTAAAGTAGAATTAATATAACTACTGGCACTCATGATTTTATGTACTGCTTCCTATATTCGCTTAAAATAATAAAAAAATGATTCGATTAAAAAAAAACATTGTTTCAAAGAATGGACGATGGTTACTTTTATAAATTAAAATACATTCGTACAAACTTCAATAGAGCTACGTATTAGAATTAGAAGAAAATAAGACCATACTAAAATGCCGTATCATCGTCATAAAGTTACATCGATCACTTGCCAATGAGTGAGTAATTGGGCGAAAGGCGGATGATTTCTGTTCTCGCTTATCGCTCGTCGGTGATCAACAGATGGGTGCAATCATAAAAAGTGTAGGTTCGACAGGAGAAAACAGCAAATACTAGTAGAGTGAAGTGTGCATAAAGGTTACAATTAAAGTGCTGTATTTCGGAATCGAATAGCAGTAGAGAGAAATGCAGAAAGTGCTGATAGCTACCACAATGTTTCCACTGACGATACTCCACATCAAAAGAGCGAAACGCGTCTAGTGAAAACATTAGAAAAATAGTTGTTAAAAGACGGTGTTTAATTTAAAACAAATATTGGAATCTTCGTACCTTTTGACGCACTGCGAAATTTCATTTATAATTCTCGCAAAGATTGCTTAGATCGCGATGTATATATCGAACAACTTTCATTCTTATAAAGGAAAGACTCAAGGAAAATGACGTCTGTGAAAACAATGCAAATTAAAAACGAATTGTGCAGCATTGCGAAATGTCTGTTGGCACTGGGTCAAGACTGCACAGATTGCAGAGCCTATAATATTATTTTAATACGTATAAACCAAAGACAAAGCTTTCATGAAAGAAGCGCAAATAAAAAATAAATGCTAAAAGCTTTTCGTAAATGACAAATTTTACGCAGGTTAATAACTTCAAACGCAAACTACGTCATTTGTGTACCAGCACAATCTCCGTTTAAATTACGACACTTAACTGTCGCTGTAATTAGCCAGCGAAACGCCACCGCTATAATTAATGAGGTTCATTTTTAGAAATATTATCGAGACTCATAATGGATCTGAATATTTTGGGAAAAAAAACTAAAAGCTACAGTTTCTAGAAAATGAAAAACTTACTGTAGCACCAAGAAAGGTTTTTTTTTTTTTTTTTTTCCAGCACGCAATCGGTATATTACATGAACTACGGAGATCTGATGGTACATAACGGGGTTTTTTTGGGGCAAGGGGGAGGGGGGGGGGAAGAGTGATGCAAGGAGATGCACTTAGATATTGACAGTACTGGAATATTATTGTCAACTCACTTCTCACTTACATCTCATAGATGATTTCATTCATTCTAGTTACGGTAATACGTTTGTCATTCCTCTGACTTTGACGCTCAAATAAAGTACTAAAGATACGCTTTGTCACTGAAAACATTCGTCTCAGATCAAACATAACAGGATTTATTAGCAAGCAACGGGGGATCTAAGGCTCTATTTTGTTTTCTGCGATAAAACCCGAAAATGATTTTAAATTTATGTTTGAGGAACTATTTTCACGTTCGTGTATACAACTAAGTAAACTGCATATGATATTGTGGTAGGCCGGGGTTCTGAAGACATTGCCATGCGTTCCGCCTCTAGTCGAGACTGGACCTACAGCTTGACGTGGAACGTTCTCGAGTGCTCATAAGAAGAAGAAGAAGAAAAAAAAAAAATCCCTGGTCAGATTAGGACTTGAACCCAGGACCCTTAATTTTCAAGGCAAGTGCCTTATTCGGTGAGGTGCCAGACCATTTTATCCAAATACATTCAAAACTGCATGCACATCGAAAATATAAGGCCAAATTACGAAACGTCCCGAGACTGTTTATCTAGACATTATGGCGTGTCGTCCAGAAATAGTGGTGACAGAGAGGACTCCATACTGGGAAGGAACAGGGAGCAGACAGGCTGGAATCTGGGCCTCGTCAGCATGTACCTCGGTGTGCAAATTATTATCCAGAATATTTTCGATTTATCAATGCAGCGACAAAGGGTCGAATCTGGCTATAGCGTCGCGTCGCAGCTTGGCCTCCGTGTAGTAGAGGTGGGCTGTAGCAACGGAAAACTTTATAAATGGCCAAGAACTTTCACAGTTGCCACTGATAAAGGTAGACGGAAGTCTACGCAGTAAAACCGACTATTATTTGAATAATGCGTTCCCTAAAGATACCTTTACATGAAGCAGCGACCTCTCAAATGCAACGTCAGATGTGCAACTTAATCTCCATCCACTTCTTACTCGTTAAGTAATCCACAGTGGCAGATACATCGTTAATCTCCACTGACACAACACATAAGTAGGGGGAGAAACTGCGGTCCTAAAAAACAGTTTAGAAGCTGTCAATCTTTCACACCTCCAGTGCAACTCACATACACAAAATAAGCTTTGTCGGTTAAAGTCTTTCAAAATCCATGTAGAGAAAGACACTTGAACCGGGGGCCTCTCGATTCCCATTCAGACAGAGCCACTAGAACACTCGTGCAGTGCAGGAGCATAATACATTTTAGATAATGGTAAATTTGTTTTGTTTTTCTAGATAATAAACGTCAGAAATCAATCTTCCTTTATTTAAGGAAGTATTCTGTGATACGATATTTATCACATAGCAAGGTAAAGGTTGTTGGCATCGTTATAGGAGTAACAATCGAGAAGAAACAAGTACTTACGATAGTGATTCACACTACATTAATACGATAAGAGAATGTGCATTCAATTATCAACCAACAAACTCCAGCCTTTTTTTTATGGGCTGTGTTATATAGCAAACTGAACCGACCGTCAACTGGAAATCAACTACTTGGAGTTCAATGGATTGTGTAGATTTCCACTATCGTTGTCGATGTCTTCTTAGTTCTCCGGATGGGGCCGCGTCAATTGTTTCTCCAGAGAACTCTGAAGAAAGTCACAGCAAGACGGCTGAAAGGTCAGGTTTTAAAAAATAAATTTGGAGACCATTTGCAACCATTCATGGCCTTCATATTTCCAAACAACGATGGACTTTTTCAAGACGACAACGCGTCATGTCGACGGGCCTAAATCATTCACGATTGGTTTGAGGAACATTCTGGACAATTCCAACGAATGATTGGTCACCTAAATTGTCAGGCATGAATTCAATTGAACATGGAAAGGTCACTTTGTGTACAGTGTCCTGCAAGGGCAACACTTTCGCGGCTGTAGCGGAAGCATGGCTGAATATTTGTTTACGATCAATGCCAGTCGGGTTGCTGCACTGAACCGGGCAAAAGGGATTCCAACTCGATATTAGGAGGTATCCCATGACTTTGGTCACTTCAGTGTACAATTATTTCGCAGTTTTCACAGAAAATTTGTGAGTTATTTCAGGAAGTGGTTTGTGGGCATACTGAAGTGCTCTATAATCATGACGTGAAGATGTCTCTCATGGATCATTTATTATAGTACGTTAGCGTACCTTTTGGTCAACATTACTTGTCTCCTATTTATCTCATGGGTGTCGCGTACACTTTTCCTTCAACAACAAGGTGTAAGGAACAGGTTTATTTCTACTGGCCGTGGATTATGAACCAGCCGAATATTTTTCCAATATTATAAAAGGAAATCAGTCTTGAAAATTTTACCGTTATATGATTTTATTATGTTTTGTACTTTTCGGCTTCACTTACGAATGTTTAACTTTTGAATATGTAAAAAAATTCTTTTATTCTTCTCCTCTTCGATATCGGCCATCTAAGGACCACGAAAAGTAATTCTGTGCACTCATTTCAATCCTTCTTTTCTTGACTTCCAATAGTTCTTCATCCTTTCACTTTGCTGTTTCCTCCTTTCTTCCGTCCATATGTTACTATAATTTCCCTTCTCCTTCTCCTGGAAACCTTTGAAATTTTTGATCAGCCTCCTCCTAAAAGTTGCTATTTCTTGTATTAAATCATTCTTTTATGTTAGTAAAATTTGTAAAAAAATTTTAGGGCAGTAAAGGAAGTTCCTCATTTTTTAGAATTACAGTTCTTCTTCATCCACTGCAACTATTACATAATGTCTGGTCGGTATTCATACGTGTAAATAAGTTATGTAGCTGCTACAAGAATTGGTTGCGTTGTATTTCGCAACCATTATCAGTGTCCTTGGAAGACCTTCAAGACCTTACTGTGCTTTCATCATAACTTGTTAAAGAGTACGAAACGCATCATACTGCTGTCTGTTTTATATGTTCAGTAGTATTCGCAGACGTGTTACATCCACACCAAGGCTATCAAAAACTGAACATCAAGCACTGCTTATGACTGAAAACAAAGTCGGTAAACACAACTATAATCAAATAGAGCGTGTTAGTAGCAGGGCCGACTTTAGGGGGGGGGGGGGAGAGGGAGGGGGTAAGCGGGTCAAATGTACCCGGACCCACCCGGCTGATGGGGGGCCCAATCACCGGCAGTAGGGGTCCCCCGCTTGAAAAGTCGTATAGCTGAAGAAAAAAAAAAAAAGTCGCCCATTTGGTGTGAAGGAGGGCCTTGACCGATAAATTGGCCAAGGGCCGCCAACTTGTTACGTGACTGCTAAGAACGCTTACCCCGGGCCCCAAAATCCTAGCGCCGGCCGTGGTTAGTAGTGGTTCGCATCACGCGTGATCAGTAAATTATTACATCTCGGGCACGGTAATGAGATCCCATTAACAAGAACAGTGGCGTAGCTAGGTCTACAAGGGCCCCGGTGCAAAAAGAGTTATTTTGGGCCCTCATGGGTGACATTTTTTTTGTTTTTTAGCTCTGCCAAGTTACTGATAGGGGCTCCCCTGAGTTGAGCTGAGTTTGGGGCCCGTGAGCTGAGCTTGGGGCCCGTGAACTGAGCTTGGGGGGCCCTGGGCTGTGACTTGGGCCCCCCTAAGCAGTAGCGTATCTAGGTTCACAAGGCCCTCAGAGTTAAAGAAAAAGGTCGCCCATTTGCCCTGAAGGCCCGTGGGCCCTCAGAGCCGCGCTTGGGGGCCCCATCAGCTGCGCTTAGGGACCCCCTGAGCGGGGGGGGGGGGGGGGTCCCGGTGCACTGCACCGCCTAGCTCTATGGTAGCTACGCCCCTGAACAGGAATAGAGACAGGTATGAAATGAGATGCGTCTCATTGTGTTAAGAGAAGCTAATATCTTTGCTTTAATCGAAGGCTTCCGTGGTAGAAATAAATAGTTTCCATGCTTGTCGGGTATAAATACTAACATGTCGGACGATCTGCATCGGACTTGTTCTATGGACGATCTGCACCACGATCTCTCTCACACGCACTACAAAACACTTCTGAAGCGCGTGTGCCAAAACGTCGGCATTCAATAATTGAACGCGGCGATACCCGGGAAGCGTATCTTCGCTGTTGGAAATGATTATTATTCACTTAACATTGTGGATTGGTAACAATACATTGTTTGTAGATAATTAGTGACTACTAAATTATTATATACCTCCGTGAAAAAATGTTTTAATTCCATTTTCATTATTATTACTAAACACATTTTTAGCTACCTGACGCAGAATGTTTAGTGACTTGTGAATGTAAGATGGATGATGGTTGTAACTACGATCTTTCCATAAGAAACCATAAACGCGCAGTTCAGTTTCTTCGTGTTTATTTGGTCCTGACTTGGTTATTGCGTGTCACGCACCCGCGTGGGACGAGCGCAATGGTGGCACGCGCCCTCTGCGATCAATACGGCGACGCAGCTTCAGTCCAACATCACAACGCAGCCTCACGTCGCCAGTGGCTGCTTCCTTCGCATTCCATCATCATCAGCCCTTCTCTTCACGTCCATTAAACTTCCCGTTCCTTTTGGTGTTATCTGTGACTTTGTACCTTCTCCTTCCTCACACTTCCCTCCCACAAACTAATCCTTCCAAGGCGCCTTTTTTTTATCGTATTATGCTTTGGAGTCTTTTCATACGAATTAATCTACTTAAGGTTCAAGAGAGTGCTTGTACCTTAAGTAGACTGTTGTAATTCTGATGAAAAGACTACAAACGAATTTTTGAATAAAAGCAACCATCGGCATCAATACACATTTATGTTCTTCAACATACATTTTCGCTACCGTACAGTTCTTGCCAAGCATGTCATCTTCCATAAGCTGTCATCATTACAGTTGATCGGATGACGTCAAAGTTATTACCACCCGCATTCGTATGATCTAATTGAACATCAAATTCAGCGTAAATATTTTACCAACAGGCAGTCATTTAACCATTAAAAATTGTTGTCACTAAACTAGTGCCGTAAATATTATTATCTAGCGAATTACAATATCCATAAGACCAAACGAAATTACCAACAACTAATTAACATGATAATTAACATGTAAAACGTGTGAGGGGAAGGTAATGTTCCTGGTTGGCAATTTTGTCTTAATTACAAATGTAAAATCTTAAGTCACGATATCAAACATGGAACAATACCCGAATCACATGTGTTGCGAACGCATTAAACTCTGCTAAACTAAATATCATTCATTCATAAACTTTTATGTAAACAAAAGGCTTGAAACCAAAGGAAATTATTTTCAAGCTCGTAAAATGTTTCAGAAACTCAGCATTTAAAACACTACAATAATAATTTCGTGTTGTCTTACTAGCAGATTTCTTACTGACTGCGCATTCCGCCTCTGTCCTACCGGGTATAAAGGAAAGTGAAATCCTAACCACGGAACCTACCTCACATTAGCAAAGCATTCAAGAAGAGAAGATCGCAGTTTTTTTTTTTTTTTTTTTTTTTTTTTTTTTTTGCTGACTGGCTTGAAGCAATCCTCCATCCCTTCCTATCTTGTGCTAACCTCTTCATCTCTACATATCCTTTACAACCTACGTCCTCAATTATCTGCTTCACATATTCCAATCTCTGAAGGCCCGTAAAAATTCCAGTCTAACGAAGGAACTTCTCTTTCCCAAACCACGCACGTTAACTTATTATTTTTTTATGGCTTTACGCCACGTCAACTTCGAGGTCAATACAGACGGGAAAGAATGGGGAAGGCAAGGAACGGAAATGAATTCGGCCTTAGACTTTTTGAAGGAGCCATCCCGTCATACACCTGGAGTGCTTTCGGGAAACCATAGAAAGATATATCTGGACTGCCGGACTGGGATTCGAACCAGTGTCCTTCTGAATGCGAGGCCAGAGCGTAACCGATCATCCACCACGCTGTGTTGTACAGTAATTGAGACACTAGAAGGCTCTACAGTGCTAGATGCGATCGCCGCGCTGTCTTCTTAAGAGATCAGCCACATTAAGAACATCCGTAACAATCAAAGGAACCGGAAATCATTAGATAAAAACATTGTGTCTTATTAAATGGCAAGCGAACTAAACTCCGTGAAACATACCGCATCATGGACTGCGCATCAAATAACTTTGAGCATGATGGCTGTCGTAACTGCTAACAATTTATCAAAAATAAACCTCGAGAAAACGTTTTAACAAGACGTGTGGCGATTAGTAACCTGTAAATGGACTTGGGGCTCACAATCATCCAAAAGAATCGAAACAACATTCATAAAATTGAAAATAAGCACAAAAAAATTATGTTGGCTGTTTTGCTAATAAGAGCCTGCTGATACCGATTATATAGGATCTCACAGAGCGAATTCGTGATTATGAAGCAATCGTGAGGAAGATATGAGGGTGAGCGGAATGATTGATCAGTGGATATTAGCATCTCGCGTTCTTCCTCAAGGTCCCGAATCCGAATTCCGATACAACCTGAAATGTTTATATGAGCTACGCAGACGCTATTGGTTCGGATTCTATGTTAAAAGGTAGGAACCTGGAGGAAAAGAACAAGGAAAGAGAGGGATAGGGGCTTTCCTGTAAAACATGACATATTTCTGGTCAGGATCTGGGAAGTTAATGCCCTCTGCCAGCATTATCGACCCGACGTCCAGCTGCAAGCCATTAGACGACACATCTGTTCCTCTTTTACGTTGAGTCGCCGGGGGCCAATAAACCATTCCTTGTATAAGCTGCACGGTATTAAAACTGCTCAGTGAAAGCAGTCACACACAAACTAACACCTTATCCATTTTCTCTGTAAGAAATGATGAAATTCCAAGACAACTCTTTAACTTTTTCATTGTTGTACATACTTTACTTTTATTTGAGAAACAGAACAGAATAACAAAAATTTATGACATTGGGGTGTTCAGACAGAATGTAATGACGTTATTAGTTACATTAATATCAGTTGAAGCATCATTAAACGCTTTCTTCGGTTAACCGAGTAAGAGTTTGTTGCTTTTCGTTTCTTGACACACGAGGGGGTACCCAAAAAAGGAATTATTTTTTAAAAGCTATATATTTTCAAATGTTTTACAAAACAACCTTATCCTCTTCAAAATACTCTCCATTACAACTAATACATTTGTCCCACCGGTGCTTCCACTATTCGAAACATTTTCTGTAGTTAACTTTAGAAATGGCTGACAGCTCCTCCTCCGTTTTTTTTCTTGACCTCTTAAAGACGGGAAGAGAAAGACAAGGTCATCTCTGTGGATTGAGTTTCTTCTCCTACTCATGCGGATTTTTATTGTTTTCTTAAAGCGGTTCTCTAGCTGGACTGAAAAATGGAAAGCCCGCAGCCAACAAAACAATCATTATATGATATCAAATAGTAACTACAGACTGGTACGTTCAGTCGAGACTAATGAACATCTGAGGAAAATATCATTATGACACAAAACTTAATACACCTCGTGTGGTTTTTGCTTTGCTGTTGTTAAGTAAGGTTTCTTATTGGCCTACTCCCAAGGAAGAAGTTCCCGTATACTCACTTATCTCTTTGGTACGAATCTGAAATCATTATGACAACTACGAACGCAGAGCTGGAATGAAACCATTCAAAATTAAATTAAAAAATTACGGCATTACATAAACAGACAGAAGTTTAAAGTAAGCTAACCGAAAAAACCTTGTAATAGGCAGTAAACATGGCGTTCGTAGATGATGGGATCGATTACTATGCTACGAAATCTCAAATTCGATAAAAACAATCATAGTCGCTCAAGTCAGTTACTCTTCGAATTTTATCTGCTTTTTGTAAGTATTTGGCGAGTTGATAAGGAGAGTACAAGGGAAAGAATGAATCAGTATGCCTGCTTAAATCTAAACCGTGAAATTCGAACTATAAACAGATTAACTACGCATAAACTACAATTTGATTCGAGTATATTAATTACTTATCAATTGATTGCATTCACAAAGATTTGCCAAACACAGATGCAGAGAGGGGAGCGGGTGGATATTCCGTTAAAATTATCCAAGATATCTTCAGAGAAAGACAAAAAAATAAAAATAACTCAGTCCACAACTCGAACGTTGGTTGGATCCTTTCGAAAGAGGCATTCTAAGCCATTGTGTCTGAGGTTCCTTTCCTCTGGGACCTACAGTTTAACGTGGAATTGGAACCACGGAACGACCTGGCGAATCATATATGATCCAACACAACTCTAACAAATTCCTACTCCCATCGGGATTTGAATCCTGGACCGGAGCAATGAGCTTTTAAAAGCAAGCACCTTAACCACTGAGCTACCAGACCGCTCCAGAGCAACCGTAGATTAAATCTTTTCACGTTTATCATAATCCGTGTATTATCGATCATGGTCAGACTATAAGTGCCGTTCGATCAGTTTTCATGGTAATAAAAATTATACCTACGCGGCTCGTTACAGTCTTGAACAAGTCACATCTACACTACGCTTTGTATTTAGCCTTCTGCCTCCCCGCTGAATCCAAGTAACCACAAAATGGCACGTTCGTTACGTCACATAATACAGGGTCCGGCAATAAAACCTCCCACATTTCACGTAGCCGGCGTGCGGGTTGTAGTGAGGATACTGATGTGGAATGTGTTTTTTTTAAAGAGGTGTACCTGCCATTTTCAGTGTGCGCCATGTGATGGCTTGATGAGCATGGTGCGTTTGTTGTGGACGAATTTATTCGTAACAGTTGTTCTCAGATTTTCGGAGACGATTCGAACTTGGCCTACATGATCGAGTCCCGGATAGAAAAACTATTCAACTGTGGGTGTCAAACTTTAGAAAGACAGGTTCAGCACTAAAAAAAAACCTACAGGCCGTCCTCGGACTGCAACAACGCCGGAAAATTTGGCGCGTGTGAGTGTGTCTATGCAACATTCACCAATCTTTGGGGACACTTAAAGCCTATAGTGTACAAACATCGTCCCACAACACTGCAAGCACTTAAAGAGGCCATTACCCAAGAGTTGGCAGCCATTCCAAGAGAAATGACGCGAAAATGTATGGAGAACTTTCTGGATAGACTTTGTCAATGTGTCAACAATGGAGGGCAGATATAATTTTTAAAACCAAATAATTAAAAATGGCAAAGTATGTATTTTTCATAAATAAAAGTAATTATTCTATATCATATTTAGTTTTTATGTGACAACACATTAAAATGAGGGAGGTTTTATTTCCGGACCCTGTATAACCCACAGGAAATGTTCACTGTGCAGCGGTATTACCAGCTTGCTCCATTTTTGATGTGATCTCAACACAGCAGACAAAATGTTTGCATAAGGCAGTGCAGGAGGCGAATGACGTAAATAAACTGATTTACAAGTTAATGGATGAATTACGTAAGTTTAAAGCAAACTTTTAACACTGTACTAAAGGGTCGGCATATTTATTACGGGTACCACAAATCCTTAAGCAATTACCAAAGGCGTGAAGACGGTGTTTACATTCCACGTCTTGAATGCACTAGAAAAAACAAAAAAAAAACAAATGACTACTCGATTTTTTATACCAACGTAAGAGAAGACACGCAATGCTTTGAAGGTGTGTTCCACGGTTCATAGAGAACGGTGTGAACACGTGAGATGAGTATCTCAAGTGACTTCGACTAAAGAGAACGTAGAAGCAGTTGTAGTGTTTTAGAGGGATATTATGCTACAACACCATATTCTTCAAATTTGTCCCACAGGAAGCACAAATTTCTCTGGCAATTCAAATAGGAATTTGCTGAGACGCGGAGAACTTTCCAATCAGTTGATTTCCAGTTTTACCATCACCGCAACGTTTTGAAAACTATCGTCTAGAGCAGTGTTTCTCAACCCTTTTCAATCAGAGGACTAGTAAAATGCTAAAAATAATTCTTCGGACTAGAAAAAATGTTAAAAATAATTCTACGAATCACTAACTTACATATATATATATATATATATATATATGCAAATTATTAACCAACCTCACCAATTGCTATCGGCACTTACTGAGGTTCCTTAAGACTTACACCACTAACAAAGCCGTCAGAAAAAGATCGTTAACTTAAAGGAATTCTCGTCTATATGATACTGACTGGAAACATATTTAGTTAATAGACTATTATAGTAACATTGCAGTGCAGTCATACCCTCATGTTTTTGAAACACCATATCGCTGTTTGTTGGTTGTAGAATCTTTGGATTTTAGATCATAGCCTTATGCATTACGAATAGGGCATCCACTTTATGAGAATAATTTTTACTAATTTATTCTTTGTTGTGGTATTCTTAATTCCGTTAGAATTATATTTTTGCTAATTGATTTCTGGTCGATTTTTATCTGTCTAATGCGGCTAAAATATTTTTTTTTTTAATTTTAGCCGCAATAGACTTATCTAAGTCACTAGAAAATCATTATTAATAAAACAGCTAACTAAAATGGCCTAAATATCAACATGTTAAATTTTTTGATATTGTGTCTGCAGACCACAGGTTGAGAATCACTGATCAACATTTTTGACAACGAGACCCCTTTAAAAGTAAAAAAGTTTGGCGACCCCCCTCCCCAGGTCAGTAGTAAAATTTTGTCAGTGATTTAAAAAATGACGTATTTAATTTTCTTTCTATTTAGACTATCGATCGATAAATCAAATGCTGTGAAATGTAGTCGCGGTCACTGTGGGGACAGTGATGTATTCATTGCCGTGGTGGCGGCGCGGGGCGAGAAGGTGGGGTCAGCGGCCACCATGAAAAGAAGTTTGTTTTCGTTCACTGTAATCAGTTGTCCGAGTACACTAGCGAGTACCGACTAGCTTCGTTGAGAGCAAGGATAAAATGGATTTCTCAAAAGATCTGCGCAGCCAGGCCCGCCGCTAGCTGTTTGAACGGCCGCGTGCAATACCGATTATGCCACCCCCTGTCTAACTACAGCCAGTGGTGGATCTAGGAAATTTCCGAACCGGGTTAAAAAACTGTGAGATTGCCGCCCCTTCGAACACTTCGAACATTATTTGGCGCCCCCATTGTTGCCATCCCGAGTGTCGGAGTGTCGCAGGCCGCCCGCCGCAGCTGTTGAGTTTTTTTTTTTTAAAAAGAAAAAAAAAAAGTCGCCCGCTACATAATACGCAGTCTTCTATGTCTGTTACAAGTGGCAGTAGCGGAGGAAGCAAATCAAAACCGAAAAAAAATAATAGATTTTATGCCAATTAGGGGGCATCCATAAATTACGTGAGGTGTTTTTTCCGGATTTCCGGAACCCCCCCCCCCCTTCCTCTCGCCCCTCTGGTGACATCTGGTCCAAATTTCCAAATCCTCACGTGAGATACAGAAGAGAAATAGGCTTCAACTAGAAAATAATTTGGTTATTTACGTCTCAAAAATACAACCACGATTCGACAACTTATTAAAAAATAAACGGGCACAACTTTCTCACTGAAAATTTTGAATTTGTATTGTGTTGTAAGACATAAAACCCTTCATTTTCACATTTACCGGGCTTGCAACCGCGATCCCGACCCTCCTGGGGGTCGCGACCCACAGGTTGAAAAATACTGGTCTAGAGTATAGGAGGGGGGAAGAGATGTACCACACACGCACTGTCTCGGAGATCAATCATCCTCCACGTTCAAACTCACTCACATACCAGCACTTCTTGCACGTTTCATCTTCGTTTGACTGCTCTGGGTGTTGCAATTTTCACAAAAAGTGATACAGTAAAAGGACTAAGGTCGCGGACCACGTGATCTCGCCTGGCTGACATAAATACTGCACCTGCATGTGCCTCCAAGGATACGCTCTGCAAAAGTTTAAGTTTGTAGGGACCTGGAATTAGTGAAGTTAAACATTCCGGACAGAGAGTATTATCGCTTAATATTGTAAAGGTTATGACTGCTTTACCCAGTCTGGCTGAAACATGAATGATATCTGCTTTTCATCAAAAAAGATTGATCTGAAAAATTTGAAGAATTTCGGTTGAGCTTAAATGGTCTTAGAAGCAAGACAGACAGAGGTTTTGGCTCGACAGACTACGCAATATAGAGTAAAAGAGTCAAAGGACATGATCCGGCAGAAATACGAACCTGACTTGTGCTTCTCCCATGTGTTTACACTGCAAAATTTAGGTTGAATTTGAACGGAGTTAAAATGCGCAAAGACCAGATTTTGCGCGGACAGAGTCTACACAATATAAAGGGTCATCGCGTTAACTGATCTGGCGGATATACGTACTGGAACAATATTTGACTATATTCGCGAGATATCTCAGTCAATCAAAATTAATTGGATTGAAATTGTTATCTGAAAGATTAACAAAAAAAATGCAAAAACAAAAATCGATGAACATTTAAATTAACTGTGCATTACAAACACCAGACTAGTAACGACAGCATTATGGAAGTCAATCCATATCCACTGCGGAAATGATTGTGATTTATCCCAGGGCTTTGATACACAGTTTGGTAATTACGAATTGTGCTGGCCAAGTTGAGAATGGTGGAAACTTCAACCAAGTAAACTCCGCCCCCTTGATTGCGACGGGACTTTCTGCTTGAGCTTTCATTGCAACTGAGTGCTCAGTCCGGTGGAGATTTCCGTTAACACCAAATTTTACCCCTTTCCTATTCTTACCCTATTCTAACTATAAATTCTTTCAGTGCTTGTGGTAAATTATTCTTTTCTCTCGGTAACCTCCTTGCCTAAAATAAGAAAATGTTCCCGTTTCCTTATGCCTGAAATCGCAATGGACACGAAACATTTTGAATGCGAAAAGGCTTTCGATAGACGATATTAAATTGAGAGATTCTCAATATCTCACCTCGCCCACATGGAAAGGCTTCACTAGTAAGTTCTTTGCCTATCCAAGTGAGAGCTGAATCTTTTCCGAATTTTAAGATGTGGTATTAGATTAGTTCAATCGATTCTTGATGGGCGTTCTTAGAATGGAAAGCGGGCAAATTCTATTTCTACAATCACGTATGGGATAACGGAACTGTGCAAAGAACAAGGCCAAAATAATGTCTGTAGAGATGGAAAGAAGTCAACGACAACAACTTTTGCAAATAAGATTAAAAAAAAAACACACACACACACGAGCAGCACCTATTCGACGTTTTACAACAAAAACAGTAAAAAATAATAATGAAGACACGTAAATTAAAATAAAAATATAAAAAAGAAGTCTTGAGTTTTTTAATTCTTTACTGAGATGATCAAGAGAATATAAAACTGCGCAATATTCAAGTATGTCCTGAAAAACGTTTCCGCCAGCGCATTAAAATAAAACCTGAAAATGATACTGCGTCAGCAGTTTGAAACAAGCAAATTACCGTTCTCGATTGTATTTTAACTAAAATGAAGTGATTATGAAAGCAGCAATAGACATTTATCACTCCTCGTCTTGCTAATAACAGTCCACACTTCAAATCGCTTCTCGAGCCTCTTAGTTTTGATTTGACCCAACTGAAATAAACCATTAATAGAAAAATCCATAAACACGGATGTTTTTGCCCCTATTTTTTCGTCTGGTATATGAAATAATGGTTAAGGAGCAAATAACTGAACATTACTAAGCGCTGCAAACCACCTCACAGACGCCTCATGTACCGTCCGTAGAAGCGGTTTAGAAATCGTGAAAGTCGGATTGAGTTTCCCGCAGAATATCAGGCAGTGGACAAGCATTCCAGCAGCCTAGCAGATTTTGTGACACCACGTTTCCTATGACCTGTAATGGACCTTCCTGGGTCAAATCTAGAAAAATTTCGGAACTTGCTTTAACTTACATTCGTTTCTGCTCTGCAAGCCTCGCTACGGCCAGTAAATCTGGAAGTACTGTATGCACGAGGAAGGTAAAAAGGGCTTCTAGTCTCAGTTTATCCTGACTTGACACTCATACACGTTCCAGTCAGAAACCATCGCAGGCGACACTTAACAACCCACCAAAGTTCCATCACCATCGGATGAATGGTTAGGAACGCATAGAGAACAAACATACAAAGAAACATTCATTTTATTTATATAGATTGTATGTGGTGAGTCAGAAGGCAGTTGCTTAGCACAAAACTCTTTTTGCTAGACAAGTTTTCAGATTAAGCTGTGAAAGCCATTCCACGTCAACTCACGCCGCAACAGGTTTCCACTCGCACCACTACTGCAGTCGTTCGGATCCACATCATAGTATTTTCATATTCAATTAATTCTCAGTTAAGGGAACTTTCAATAAAATCTTATATATTTAATATCTCGGAAACGGCTCTAACGATTTGTATAAAATTTCATATTTAGGTAATGTTTTGATTTTTAAGTTTATCTATGTAGCTGTCTTCGTTGCAAAAACGCGATTTTACAAAAAACGAGCAATTCTTGTATTTGATATCTCTGAAACGGCTCTAATGCCATCTTGCAGAAGATTCAGGTACTGATATCAGTTAAGTTTCTCTTTGGTTAGCTCAAGGAACACTTATATCTTTAAACGAACAATTCTTGTATACTAACTTACCCGTGCGAAAATTTCTCACAGTATCGTGATCAGTTACCGAATGAATGTGTAAATAACTGAATGCAAGAATTTATGAACGAAAGTTTTTATTTTATTTTGAAGAGTAGTTATAAATATCGGTTTTATCGTAAAAATTCATTATCAATAAATAGTACAGTATATATACAATTGTAAAATATTTAAAAAAATATATTTAAAAAAATAGATATTGGTTTTGTCAGATGTGATTTTTTTCAAACTTCTTTACAAAACTTCTTTGAAAACAATATTAGCAGTTATAATGTGATCATCGTTTACATTTTGACCGTATGTGTCTTTAACACAAAGATAAATATTACTGAATCTACGAACTCTTGTAAAAGCCACGTACAGGAGTCAATTAGGGAAAAAAAATAAAAAAGAATAAAAAAAACAGATTCTGGTAAATACAATCCTGAACTTTGAAACTTCTGACCTTGTGCTTTATTAATGGTCATCATAAAGAAGGTTACCTTTATCGCGAATTGTTTTCTTATCATTTGGAAAGGCACGGTTGGATCAGAAGGAGTGAGGTTAGTGTGGGGTATGAGCATAATTTTATCGGAGTGAATGAATTTAGCACTGATGATGTACTCGTCTTAGTGAATCACCACTAATCTTGCACCAATAATTAATCCGTGATTAGTATTAAGATTTGTATTTAACAAAATAATAGCATTTTCCTAGCGATTTGGATGCAATTTCATATGTAGATAACGTTTTGCTTTTCAAGTTTGTAACACGATTTCACAAAAACAAAAAACAGACAAAAAAACGAGCAATTCTTGTATTTGATATCTCGGAAACGGCTGTAAGCTCATCTCGTAGAAGTTTCAGGTACCAGTAAGCTTACTGACGTTAGTTAAGCTTCTCTCTGGTTAGAGCAAGGAACCGTTCACTTCAAGAAAAACGTTTAACTTTAATCAAACTTCACGCAAAATCTTGCGTATTGAACGGAAATCGAAAGATGCCGGGGTCCTAGTATAAACTTATAGCAAAGTATCCTCAAAACAGAAACTTTTGCTTGTTTTTCGTTTCAGTATAGGATATGATCGATATTTGGAACAAATTTAGAGTTCCTAAGTAATACCGATTTAAAACAGATCAGAAACAAAAATGGCCTAAAATTAAGAAATCTGACGGCCACTCACGTTTTTAGTTTAAATTAAAACAATTGAAAAAAAAAAACCTAAAGGCGGGTTTACACGGTTCACTTTTCGTAATCACTCCGGATGAATTACTCGCAGTGAAAGGAAAGTGAACCATGTAAACAGAGAATCATCCAGAGTGATCATCCATGATGACGGATGAAAGAAGTTGGCTCGGGTTCAACTTTTCGTTCACTTTTGGAGTTTCACTCGGATGAATCATCAATAGTGATGCGTGTAAACAGTCAAAATATCGAAGTGAAACATATTCCTGGATCGGTCGCAATTGTTTATTTCTGATTGTTGTTGTTTACAACACATAATGATTTTTAAATTGAATTAAGAAATATTTATTTATTTTTAAGTTCTTTCAATAATATCGAGTGTTTATGGAATTTTGTAGAACACAAAATTTGAAACTTATAAAAATTAAAACAGAAGGGATAGTGGTACAGAGGACATAATTAAAGGATTTAATCTCCCACTTTTGAAGAAATCAAGAACAAAATTAAAAGTATCTGAACCAGATATTATAGTGAATTAACTAAAGTTTTAAAACCAGATAAATGTGATGTAAATTGTGCTTGTAGGTAAAGTGTATTTGTTTTAAAGCAGTTACTAGTTGCAAGAAACGTGAGAATAGTTTCTAGCTTCGGTTTAGCCGGAAGACATTTTCTCATTAGTGTCCTGTAATTAGTGGTGAGTTTTTTTGACAGTAGACCTAAATCTGTGTGATTTAAAAATTCTAAGATGATTTTTAAATGCAGTTTTCTCCTCCTATACCCTTTCTACCACGCCGCAAGGTCCAATTTCTCGTCCACCAACTTCTATTTTTTCAATTAACTTTCTTCACGATGTAACTTTTAATTCTTTACGCGAGATTTCTGAAAATTAAATCCATTCCAACACGCGAAAGTTTGTTTGTTGCCATCTTGAAGTGAATTGAATGGTTCATTTGTGATGATACGTGTAAACGAAAAGTGAATTCACCTTCACTTTCACTGCGAGTGATTCATCCTGAGTGATTACGAAAAGTGAACCGTGTAAACCCGCCTTAGTTCTCTACTTAATGAAACCTTATCAATACCTCTCACGATGGAGTAAAAAAAAATATATATATATATTTTTTAGATCACCTTTATTTTTGAGGATATAATTTCTGAGAATATAGTCTCACAAAATTTTAAATATGACATTCGGTATTGGATCAACGAAATACGCATGTAAAAATGTGGAATCTCCAACGTCGTTTAAGTCCTGGACGACTGTAACAGACAACGGAATGTCAGTATTGGCTACGGGGTCCTAAAAAGCAAAAATTCCGTGACAAGTTACTGTACTACCGAAACCCATCGCATGATACAACACACAAACATTAGCCAACACATTCAGTTTGACTTTCCAGATGGTCGCGTTAGCGCGTCCTTGAAATGCATTACGAGCCACAGTAAGTGCTAAACGCGCTTCTCACGACGCACTAATTAACATGTAACTGATGTTCTCACGAGCTGCAGTAAGTGTGTCACGACACCCCGAAAACAACACAATTAACAATGGAACTAAAGGCACGGGAATAGACGAGGGAGAGAAAAGTGGTCATAACATTTCTTTGCTACGCTATACGGTCACGTGATACAATCTTTCTTTCATATTCACAGAATAGTATAGTGTGTGCTTATCAAATATCGAAAGTAAACATTATTTTTTACATCCCATTTCATCAGTAAAGACAAATCTGAGTATTTTACGTTCACCTCATAAGCCTAAACATTATAACCATCTGCTTAATAGTGTGTAGGTGCACAGCAGCGAATCGAAAATTACTTGGTAGGCAGCCCGCGACACCGAGAAAAAAATTGAAAGCAAAGACAGGTCCAGTCTGGGGGTTGAAAATCGAATGAGGTTCCATAAACGCTATGTACGGATTCGATCCGGTGATCGGAACATAATGTGTATTAGTTAACAGTGCGTTACTTAACATAAGCAAATGTATGACATTTAGTGGGGTTAAGCAACATAACGAAGGCCCAGCTCGTGTTCAGCCTGATACTATGTGACCTGTGCTACTAACTTCAGACTATGCAACCCGAAGAAAATTATGCTAGAACCCTTTTTCCGGATAGTGATAAAAATGGCTGCAAAAAGACGTTTGTATACTGCTTGTGGTCGATAAATAAAAAATGTACAAGAGTAAGGTTACAAATTTAATTTCTTCTCGATCGATGTTTGATACCATCTATGAAGCAAAATTAAATAAATATCTGGATAAAATTTTGGGATTTAACGTTGCAGCTCTTCCCGTTATAATTACTAAAATTAACCATGTCGATGGTGAAAATGGTAACGTAAGACAATACCAATTACATCGGTCAACGGCGGACATGTACTATTAATGAAAATGTTTGAATATTTAATACTGGACATCGTAATTTCTCCGACAATACAGCGTCTTCGAATGGTAATTTACGGACGGCCTAGTACAAAATCTTTGCACTAACAGAATTGGCACAATCAATTGGGATTTTTCAGAGATGTTTAATGTTTCAATAGACAGAAAATCATGTATAAATTTCTAATCAGCATCAGACGAGTTTAAAAGATGCCAGTATCCACGTACCGGAACTTCCGCTTGCCAATCTTTTGCTTGCGAGTAAAAACATATTTATCTTCGGCTATTCTGTACCCTAACACACAATGTTTAAAATGATTTACTATTAAAAGCTTCCGCGTTGTTAAGAAGTTGCTCGTCGCTGATTTATCTTTACTACTTTCCTTGCTTCGATCCCTTAAAGTAGTTTTAATCCAACAAAACTATTATTATTTTCATTGCATACTTCTAAAGCTATTGCTGTTATTTCTAGTATATGGATTACCTAAGTTTTATTTTTTTCCGATTTTAAACCCTATACACTGTTACTAACTAAAAGGTCAATTCCAACAACAGCAACTAGCACCTTATTGATTCTTTTTTTACTGATTTCTTAAAACATACATATTTCTTTCGTCCTTCTGAAAAATTATTTCCTTTCTTTGTTTAAACTTCGGGGAAGAACTGTTGTATATTAAAAGGTTGTAGTGTAGATGGTGAACACTCGTTTATTTTCTATCGATATCTTACGTCACCAGAAAAAAATAGACAACTATTTCATTTGTGGTGTGAATGGCTAAACAGAGAAGATTATTTTTTTTCGGCACAGAGAATAAATATCAACGATCCATAAATTCTAAATAAAATAAATTTAGGGAATTTGTAGAAAGAATAGACCAGCAGATTCCAAGATTGTTAATATTATTCGGAGACAATTTCCTCCTGTAAAAGGGATTGTACTTATTGTAGCTCCAAGCTTGCCAAGGGCAGCAAGGTAACGCGAATTTCAATTCATAGCAAGCAGGTCTCACTCTCCGGACTTCTCTGTCAGTCCTCGTATCAGTATCACAGAAAGCATACACAGAATCGTATTCATTTTATCGATTTATTTTTTTAAATAAAGGTTTGATAGCTCGCTAACATTGATCCTTAACGTAAGAAGTAACGGTGTAGGATTACATGTTTTCGAAGGAACCATAACCGAAAATCTTGAGAGCCGGAATGGTGATCCAAACCGCATCCTCCTAGATGGCAAGCGCCAACGTCGCCACTTCAATCACCAACCTTGGTAAGTTGTCTTTGAGCTACCTGCAAGTTATTTTCATTACGAAAATGACCACATCCTTTGTTTTAAATTCGTAAAAAATAATTGTTTAAAAAACATAAAAACCGCCTTCAAGCACACTAAAAATTTAAATATAACTTTATATCTTGCTTAGAAGAAAATAAATCTAAATAGAAAATATTTTTACATTAATCAGTTATTTTTGGAGTCGGTGCCAGCTGTCACATCGCGAAGAACGGACTACTGAACTTTATTTGCTGTTCCAGGTGACAGAGTACGAACAAAAATTCCGAATATTTTACAGCATGTAGTGAGGCAGATATTATTATTGCGGGAGACAGTTTAGGGGAACAAATCAGACAGTATTTTAATCTGTGGTTCGACCTCGTTGGTCGTCGGGACATATCTCTGGCGCTATAGTGTAGTGCATCACGCGGTAAACGCTTTACAGTTAGTATAATATCGGTGTATCATCTGTATCAGTTTTGTTGAAACATGTTTCTGTAAGTAGTAACATAATTTTTATGTATTATTGTTATTCCTTATTGTTTTTATCTTTTTATTTTTCTTGCTTTGGCTGGCACCGACACCAAAAATAACTGATTAATGTTTTTATACTTTTTAAACAATTATTTTATTATTAAATTTTTAGTGGTGTTATAGTTTGTTTTGTATTGTAAGTATGTCGCAGTAGTTCTCACTTTGCGAACTTCCTGGTAGGTCAGTGCCTAAGACGCTTGCTTTCAAAAAAAATCTGGCTTTTTTATACCTCAGCAACTTCCAGAACGGGGTGAATTGGTTGATGTGTTGAGGAATGTCAGTTTTGGTTCAGGCTGTGCTTCAACCTAACCAGAACATCTGTTAAAGCTGCTGCTCGATAATCGAAACATTTAACATCTGGGCATTAATACGAACTACATACACAAATCTGTCTCTGGAATATATCTGTTTGTCCGGCATCACGCAGAAAATATTGGTTTTTAATTGGTTTTACAACGTGAAAGCTTGAGGTCCAAGTTAAAATCTTAGGTTCATGTTGAGACATTTTATGAATATTCTGCCATAACTTAAAAATAGCTGGATTGATTTTGAGTGGATTTAAAACTTTGGATTCCTATAAAGAACATTGGAAATTAAAAGGGGTGGGGGGTATAGGGGAAGAGGGATTGGGCTTTTGTATACCAAATGTAGACTGTCTTTACTGTTTTCATTTAAATTACATGTGTGTAAATTTCCATTGATATCAGATTAAAACTGTAGGTATGTATAAAAAGCAATTAAGGGAATGTAGAGACGAAGAGTAGTTTGGTTTTAGTAAAACTAGTGTGGGCAGTATGTTCCTCTTTGTTTTAAACTAAACGTGAGGCAAAGTTCCATCGAAACCAGATAAAAGCTGTTGCAAAATTAAATGGGGTAAGGGAGTGAGCAGTTGAGTTTTGTAAATAAAATGTAGACGCTATGTTTCTCTTTGTTTTTAAATTTACATGTGCAGCGTTTCATCTAAATCTGATAAAAACTGTGGGTATCTACAAAGAACATTGCAAATGAAGAGGAGTTGTGGTAGAAGAGAAAAAGGGTTTTGCTTCTCTAAACCAAATGTAAACAATTTTCTTGTTCGTTTTGAAGTATAAGTGTACATACTTCCTTCAAAATCGAATAGAAACTGTAGATTTGTATAAAGAACATTGACGGTAATTAAGGGATTTGAAAGGGTGACAGCTATTGAGTTTTTGTAAAACTAATGTGGACAGTATTTTTCTCTTTCACTTTGTTTTAAAGTATGTGCATGCAAACTTCCAGCGAAATCAGATTAAAATGTCAGTTAGTACAAAAATTAAGGGCAATAAAGGGGGAGATGGGTTGGTTTATTATTTTTTTAATCAGAAATCTTCTCCATGAAAAAATACGAAAAATGTATGTACCTACTTTCATAGCGATTGATCAGACGGTTTCTGGTGTAGCTTCTTATAAACAACATTGACAAAATTTAAGAGTGGTAGTTTTTTTTTTTTTTTGCCAGAAATCTTCTCTATAAAAAAATACATATATGTGCCAACTTTCATGGAGATCGGCCAAACAGTGTTGACTGTAGCTTTTTAAAAAGAACATTGACAAAAATTAAAGGGGTGGAAAAGGCGAGAGGAGTACAGTTTTCGCAAACAAAAAGATAACAGTATTTTTCTCTTTGTTTTAAAGTAAAAGCGTGCAAATTTCCATCGAAACCAGATAAAAACTCCAGGTTTCTATTAAAAATTAAGAGGTGTAAGGGGGGAGAAGGGATGATTTTTGGATTTTTTGATCAGAAACCTTCTTCGTGAAAAAATACATACAAGTTCCAACTTTCATGCTGATCAGTCAATCGGTGTCGGCTATAGCTTTGCATAAAGAACATTGACAAAAATGAAGAGGGTAGAAAAAGGAAGAGGGGTTGGGCTTTGGCAGACCAAATTTTGACAGTATCTTTATTTTAAAGTATTATGTGCAAAGTTCGAACGAAATATGATAAAAAATGTGGGTCTGTATAAAAATTAAGGGATGTAAAGGGGGGAGAGGGGGTAGTTTTTTTTGTTTTGGTCAGAATCATTCTCCATGAAAAAATATATGTATGTGCCAACTTTCATGTAGATCAGTTATATGGTGTCGACTGCAGTTTGTATAAAGAAAATTGACAAAAATTAAGGGGGTGTAAAGGAGGAGAGCGATTCATTTTTTGCAAACCAAAAGTTGGAAGTATTTTTCTTTTTCTTTTAAAGTAACAGTGTGCAAATTTCCTTTGAAACGGGATAAAAAAAAGTGGTTTTGTATGCAAAATTAAGGGTTGTAAAGGGATAGAGGGCGTGGTTTCTCCATTAACTAACTTTATATGGGACCACTTTGAATGTATACACTATCCACTAACAAAATTTCATTAAAATCTGTTCACAATTGGCGAAAATATCGTTGAAAATACATAAAAATTAAAAAAAAATTAAAAAAATAGACGAATTGAGAACCACCTCCTTTTTTGAAGTCGGTTAAAAAGAAGTTACGCCTCTCGTATCTACGGAAGAATACAGAACTACTAAAATATCATTTAGCGTAAAGAAAACGATAACTGAGAGTTGCGTGAACAGAAGCACCGTCGTGTTATGAGACCTTGGGAAACCTCTAAGTGACAATAATGGTGACAGTTTGTTTTCAGGGAACGAAGTCGCTGTGACCATCCAAAACGCTATACAAGAGTGGAGGCTTTCTCGGGAAGCTAGACGAGTGAGAACGTTTGTAAACGACGTTTCGGCGGTCACAATGACGACAGAGTTTTGACCGTCGAAACGTTCTCACTCGGCTAGCTTCCCGAGAACATTTCAGCTATCCAAAACGCTGTTTCCGGTCCTCTTTTTTTTACCGTTTTGAAGTTGCTGATAGTAGTTAGTGGCTGTGGTATGTTATCCGAGTATTTTACAACAATATCCACAAATTGTCACTAGTTGCCAAACCCTTGACGAAACAGGATATTTTCTAGGAGAATCAAAGATTCGTTTTCTTCTGTTCACTTTCAGTTGGAATGTGACGGTATAAAACAACCTTGTCACATACTTTACATGCGGCCAATTCTTGGATTGCAGTTTTGTAAGTGTTATACTGAACTTATTGTCAGTGGAAGGTCTGACCTTGAGAATTTTCCCCATGTTTCCAAAGTACCTTCTGCTCTTGATGCTGATAGCTTTCAATGGAGGATCCCGTCTGCAATTCCCTCAGCCTTCCGAAAATTCCTGATAACTTCGATCGAACATGTTCTCCACAAGTCCTTTTTATCTTCACGGAAGTTTTCAGTTATATATTCCTCTATCCTTACCGCAATGTAGTTTATTAAGGCAGAAAACAATATTGATCGAATTTCCTTTCCTCCACTGTTCAGGCGCAACAAGAAGCGTTAAGCAAACATAAAACTCGGAAGCAGTAATTTTAAACAGACAAAAACGTGTCGCCACTTTGTATAAATATATTACTTTTCTTTCACTGATACTTCTGATTTCATAAGGCAACATTAAGTATGAGTGACACAGTTCCAACACCATACTGCACCTTGGTAGCTGACATGTGTTCGCTTAGATGAATGTTGATATGATTCGTCCTTTTCATCTGAATATTTATACATTGTGTTAGCAAACTTCCATTCTTCGCAGTGATTTATTTCAGCCTTGATGTCCGCACTTCCGGGAGAAAGAGTCAAACAACCAGGAACAATGCAGCCGGTAGGGCGGAATGAAGAGGACCAATCCTCCAATAACTACGAGTTTCGCTGCTGTAGCAAACAATCGAAGAACTCAAAAATATCATTTGCAGCTAAATTCCCATCGATCTGCTTTCTTGGTAGTGCTCTAAACGATCATTTATAATTCGAAACAGGAAATTACCAAATGGCTTCTAAGTTGAGTACAGTGAGCTAAATATAATCCTTTCGTGCCACGTGTGTTAAGGTATGACGCTGCGTGAATATTTAGTCTAGCTGGCTGGCACTTCCTACGGAGCTTAAGTAGCTACAGTGCAAACTGCCGCTATGACACTTATCTTCCATGTGCTCCCGTAAAACGGAAGAAAGATGTCATCCTGAAATAATCTATCAGCATCATTAGAAACACATTGGAAACCACGTCCTCAAGATCTCGTGACAGTCGCCTCAAGTCGCGGAAATCAAGACGGATAAACAAGATTTTAACAGCTCAGACCAATGGCGCCAAAAACGGAAAGATACCCCAATTGCGTCGGAAGACCCATTATGCACCTCACCTCACGGAGAGTATCTGAACGAAGATAATTCGAGTAAGAGGTACACTCACCAACCAGAGATTTCTCGACTATGCCGCCCGTTACTATGGTACCTCTGAACAGATTGTGGAACACATTTGGGGAGTAGTTTACATCGCGATACATGACGTCACAACGTGACAGTGCTTATGAAAGTTGCTTAAATAATTGATAACTAAATTCCTCGTGCCATTGGCTGTGACAAAAAGGTTCAGTTTTCATTACGGTCAAGGCTGAATTTCACCCTAACCACAATCTCCGCTAATATTGGCGCTACAAATTCAAAGGCTCGATCACAAGCGGATTGATACAATCATTTTATCGTAAGTTAGCAACGCCGTGTATCGCGACGTAAAATTGAACCCTCATTTGTACTCCGTACCCTTTAAGAAAATATGAAGGTCTTGCAGTTACCCGCGACTTCGTCCACTTTAAAGTGTGTTATGATATAAAAGTTTTTGTTACTATTCACAGTATTATCAGCAGAAAGATTTCTCCTTTAGGGTTGAAAATATGATCAACTGCTTCCTTGCCTTTTTTTCTTCAATAAAAAGTGTACCTCAAAGCCGGAACATACGTAACAAAGGTATAACGCGTGCCGAAAGATAGACCGGTTACATACATTACTCACTTAGCGGCAGTAGACGTCTTGAGCAGATTCTGACGTCAGTATAGTCAGAATTTGGCATGGCAGCTACCTTCTGCACTCCAAATTCACTGTGTGACATTGAATATTAATAATCATCCTCACCCAGGCTGTGTTTCAACCTTACCACAACCTTCGTTAATATAGCATCTTAGAAATCAGCACTTTTTTCAAATGTTTCACATATAGTGCGACACATATATTACGAAAGGAATACCTGAGATGTCACACTATTTCATGTCCACAACTGAAGACATCTTCTTGTTAACTTTCCGACAGTCAAACTTTAATTTTTTTTATGTTAAGTATAGATTTATAGTTCCTGCTCTGGAACTACTATTATTGATCTTTTGATACAATTTAAGTAAAACGCGACACATGTCACTAAATTGGCGCTCATGAAATCAGCTTAAATTACTAATAAAGTTTCAGTTGTCATTCTGGTTCAAGCTGTATTTCAATCAAGCCACAAACTGCGCCAAATTGTCGGTAGGAAATCAAGGGTTCTATCACCCGCGCATTAATACATTCACTATATCACATGTTAGTGACATCACGAATTGCGATATAAACTTGACCCACATCGTGATATCAAAGCAACCGCTAAAAATTGGTAAAAATGATCTTTGCAATATGGCGGTCGTAAAAGCGAAGTAAATTATGGCTAAATGTGGAACTACATCCAGTTACATGAACTATGGCATCAGCATCATGCAAATTACTAAAGTAACGTTACTAAAAAATGTGTACTAAAATGCTCGTAACTTCCGCTGTACATCGGAAAGTCCAGAATTCATTACAACTCTTAACACAGTTTACGTTAATTCTGCAGGTCAAGTTTACCTCGCGATACAATGATTGTGTTGGTGTGCCTGCTTTAGTCCAGCTGCAAAATCATACTGATGGTGTATAACAAAATTAATTGTGATTATTTTATTCTAGGCTAATAAGGAAGCTTGATATATAAAATGTTGCTACTACTAGAAAAATTGGTTCCTATGCATTTAATGTGTTAAAGGGGTGTCCGCAGGAGTTTAGTTATTATTAGTAATAAATAAGCTGCTTTCATAAGTGCCGTATTAGTGACGACTTGTATCTCGATGTGAACTGCTCCTAATATAGCTTCTTGAAATAAAAAGTTTCTACCTTAGATCATTCAATACATTCGTTTTAAGTGAAAGATTTAATAGTTATTTGCAGAATATTGAACAGTAAGCAAGAAACATTGTTTTGTTTATCACAGGCTACTATTTGAACTGATTTCTACAAAAAAATTTGAGAAAAAACAAAAAAAGGGTTAGTTATCTTGTATTAAGTTTTAAATTTTGGTAAAAATAATTTGTAATGTTACAGAGAGTGAATAGTAGGGGGAAAAAAAAGACACACACACACACACACACAGGCAATAAATTGAACCGAGGTAGAATCGAAACCGTTACATATTTATCACGAACATACAAAAACATTTAGCACACGACCATTTGGCACTTTTAGTGAACTGACCTTCGTGCTGGTATACTCTTATTATTTTACTTTTTTCATGCTTTGATTTTTCACGTATATTGTGACGCATATATTACGAACTGAATTACAGTGTGATACCGGAGGTGTTATATCATTTCATGTACGCAACTGAAACGTCTCTTCGTGAACTTACCGACAGCGACCGTACGATTAAAAAAAAATAAGATTAAGTACATACTTATATTTCCTGCTTCCAAACTATTATTTGTCAAGTGCATCAGTTTTAGCGCAAATAAAGTAAACACACACATGCATATATCACAAGCTTTTTGCTTTTATTTCTGAAAATAATAGTTAGTGATGTATGTAAAAAGCAATTAGTAAACGTGGCACTGCCGTGTACGAAGAAGAAAACTTTTTGGAGTTTGCGAATTTATAATAGCAATTTCTTAAGGAACTATTAGTTTTTGCAGGATAAAACTATCCTATGTCACTTCGCACAAAATTTACTAACTTTGTGCCAAGTTTCGTTTAAATCTGTTGAGCTATTAAGGTGTGATTGAGACCGACAGTAAATCCAAACATACATCCAAACTTTCTCACTTATATACATGTAGATAAAATTATTGTAGCTACAACACCCGGAGCTGAGTGGCTGCAGAAGCTGGATATAGAACTGAGACTGTTGGAATTGCTCTGTGCCTGTTATTAGTCATGTATTCTTTTTTTAGTCCTATAATTAATTGTTAACTCTGTTAAAAATTTTGCGATGTCAAACGATAAATAAATAATTAGTCTGTCCTTTCAAACAAGATACATGTGTCCAAAAAGGTTTGACTGCAACAGGAAATGATTCACTTTCTACTTGTTGAAACAGGTGAAAAAGAGAACATGAAACAGGCTAACAACCACAGCGAATAAGGGGTCTAGATCAATTTTCAGTCTGATTATTTACTGTACTACAAAGACACCACAAGGTAATCCAAGTCCGAAAACTTCAATTTACCCACTAGCAGAAGGAAGTTAATTCAGCCCGCAGGTAATCACTTAATGCAAGGTCTGATGTAGCTTTCCCCCTTCTCCTATAAAATGGTTTTACGTTAGAAATTTTATAAACTCCGGTTGATCCGTTTAGTACGAAAGTATAACAACTACGTTTGGCCCCTGAGTTAATGGTCACATTTCTGTCTGCTGTTTCGCCACTGCTTCGTCTTGCATTAGCATGATGAGAATCAGTTGTGTGCGTCTAAACTTAGATGTCGCTTGTTGTCTCGAATGAAAGAGTGTGCTATACGTCAGTAAGTTCAAAAGTTACGGTTAACATTTCATCAGATCAATGCCTGCAATGCTGTGACTTTTCTTAGCGCACACTAAAGAGCCAAAGAAACTGGTACCCCTGCCTAATATCATGTAGGACCCCCGCGAGATGCAGAAGTGCCGCAAAACGACGTGGCATGGACTCGACTAATGTCTGAAATAGTGCTGGAGGGAATTGACACCATGCATACTGCAGAGCCGTCCATAAATCCGTAGTACGAGGGAGTGGAGATCTCTTCTGAATGGCACGTTGCAAGGCATCCCAGATATGCTCAATAATGTTCATGTCTGGAAGTTTGGTGGCCAGCGGAGGTGTTTAAGCTCAGAAGAGTGTTCCTATAGCCACTCTGCAGCAATTCTGGAAGTGTGGGGTGTCGCATTGTCCTGCTGGAATTGTCCAAGTCCGTTGGAATGCACAATGGACATGAATGGATACAGGTGATCAACCAGGATGGGTATGTACGTTTCACCTGTCAGAGTCGTACATAGACGTATCACGGGTCCCATGTCACTCCGACTGCGCACGCCCCAAACTATTACAGAGCCTCCACCAGCTTGAACAGTACCCTGCTGACATGCAGGGCCCATGAATTCATGAGGTTGTCTTCATACCCGTACACGTCCATCCACTCGATACAATGGGAAACGATACTTGTCAGACCAGGCAACATGTTTCCAACCATCTACAGTCCAATGTCGGTGTTGACGAGCCCAGGCGAGGCGTAAAGATTTGTGTTATGCACTCAGCAAGGGTACACGAATGGGCCTTCGGCTCCGAAAGCCCATATCGATGATGTTTCGTTGAATGGTTCGCACGCTGACACTTGTTGATCGCCGAGCATTGAAATCGGCAGCAATTTGCGGAAGGGTTGCACTTCTGTCACGTTGATCGATTGTCTCCAGTCGTCGTTGATCCCGTTCTTACAGGATCATTTTCCGGCCGCGGCGATGTCGGAGATTTGACGTTTTACCGGATTCCCGATATTCGCGGTGCACTCGTGAAATGGTCGTACGGAGAAATCCCCACCTCATCGCTACCTCGGAGATGCTGTGTCCCATCTCTAGTGCGCCGACTGTAACACCACGTTCGAACTCACTTAAATCGTGATAACCTGCCATTGACCAAAGATCATTCCCATTGTACGAGGGTTGAATGATAAATAATGCCTTCACCTTCGTAACTCCTCAACAGATGGCAGCACTGGTATGCGGCAGGAACTGGCTTGTTCTGTAGACTCTCCTCTGCAGCTCCAGTTGGCGGGAAGCTTTAGCATTGAACGGTTGTAGTGTTAAAGTGTAAAGTATGGAACCCTGCGCAGACGGTCGGTCAATACGATTTAAGCAACGTACAATCATTGAATTTTTGACAGCAGAAGGTGTCACCCCAAAGGAGATTCATCAAAGAATGCAAGCTGTTTATGGTGATTGTATCGATGTGAGTACTGTGCGTCGCTGGGCGAGTAAGTTTAAAGATGTTGAGGTGGGAACACCTGACTTTCGTGACAAACAAAGAGTTGGACGTCCTGTGACAACAACCACCGAGTTTCACAAGCAAAAAGTTGACAGACTGATTCAGGACGATCGTCGTATCACTCAGAGAGAAATTGCAAGCATAATAGGCATTTCACAAGAACGTGCGGGTCACATTATTGCTTTGCTTGGTGATCTGAAGATCCGTGCACGATGGATACCTCGGATGCTGACGCCTGAAATAAAAGCGAACAGAGTTGAAATTTGCCAGGAACTCCTCTCGCATACGAGAATGAAGGTGATGCCTTTCTCCATTCAATTGTAACAGGAGACGAAACATGGGTACACCATTACGACCCGGAGACGAAACGCCAGTCTATGGAATATCTACACAAAGACTTGCCCCAGAAAAAGAAATTCAGAACACATCCCTCAGCTTCTGGGACGCAGATGGTGTTATCCATGTTGATGTCCTTGAACGTGGGACAATAAATTCAGAGCTTTACATCACAACGCTGCGAAATTTGAAATGACAGCTAAAAAGGGTCCGAAAGGAAAAGGGAATTGTGTTCCTGCAGCATGACAATGCCAGACCACACACTTCACGTGCCACCACTGCAGAACTTCAGAGACTGAATCTCACCACCGTACGGCATCCTCCATGCAGTCCAGATTTGGCACCGTCTGACTTCCATCTGTTCCCGATGATGAAAGAAAATCTGCGGGGACATCATTATGCTTCTGATGAAGACGTTGAAAGAATTGTGAGACTGTGGTTGCGGAAACAGAGTGTCGACTTCTTCCGTGATGGCTTCAGAAAACTGGTTCATCGTTGGTAGAATTGTACCCAATTGTCTGGTGATTATGTGGAAAAGTGGAATATTAGTAATTAAAGAAGACATTGTAAGGATTATTTCTGTGTTTGATTTATTAAAATATTCCCATTCAGTCCCGAGTTAAGACCTTGGAGGCATTATTTACCATTCAACCCTCGTAGTAGCAGTAACCGATCTGACGCCTGCGCCAGACACCTGTTGTCTTATACAGGCGTTGCCGACTGCAGCACCGTATTATGAGAGTTCACATATCTCTGTGTTTTAACACGCATATCTGTACCAGTTTCTTTGACTCTTCAGTGTATTTAAGATACAATTTGTCGACATTCCGAGATTTTTTCACTGTATAATCCCGAAATAATAAAACAATTGAAAAGAGGTTATTTTAGTCGTTCAAATTCATTATAACAAGAATTTTAAACAATCCATGTATATCAAAGCTTACTGCCTCTAACACTTTGTGCAGTATCTATACTCTACAACAAGAATATATGAAGTATTAGCTCGTACCCGCGACTTCGTACGCGTGGATTAAGAATTTTTTTTCCAGAATTGAATATAGAAAGTTGTTGGTAACGAAGGACTGGTCCCAAACAACACCAAGTCGGCATAATATGACAGGAAAGCAATCACTATATCATTCTACCGTCGAACCTGTCTCTTGAAGAGAATCACTTTCCAACATATTTCTGTCACCATTCGATAAGGTCTCAAAATTTCGTGATTACAACTGTTAATCATACTGGAAAAAATGTCCTGTGCCCTTCATACAGATTTTCTTGTCAAATTCCATCAATATCGATATAGCCATTTAGTCGTCAAAACGTAACAAAAAGACAGAGACCTTCTTCCGTATTTATAGTATTATTACTGCGGTTCACACACACACACACACTGACTGCGAACAACCCCTGAGGAATCATTATAACGTAAACAAATGTACACCTACAGCATTGTAAGACTACGTATGATTTGCTTCGCATTGCACCCCTAACTTTGTAATATCTACAGTTTAACATTCAATCCGAATAACCGACGGCCCAGGCGTGACTCTTACGATCAAAAACAATTTTTAAAAATCTTAGCCTCCACGGAGATTTTAACCGGAGACCACGACCCAAACATTAGTAAGCCATTGCTTTAGCCACTGAGCTACATGACCGCTAAACGGAAAAACAGTAGAGAGACCTCCATATCCAACGCGTCTGTCTATCGCCGTTCAGTAGTATTTCGAAATTATGAGACAACATGTATTATTTATGCAGATAATTATTCAACCAAATGTAGACAGTATTTATCTCCTTGTTTCAAAGGATAAGTGTGCAAAGTTTCATCGAGATCAGACGAAAACTGTGGATTTGTATGAAGAACAAACAAACAAACAAACATACATACATTCATCTTTATATATATAGATGTCTTCAAATTTCTGCCTAATCAATAAATTGTAAGGCAGATTTTTTATATTTTTTATTTCTGTATCAACTCTTTAAAAATTTACCAAATTAACATTCAACAACATAACTCTTCTTTTAACGAGGACAGTATTATCTTTAGCAATTACTTCCAACCAACTTTGAAATACACAAATTAAATGCTACCATTCAGGACACCCGTCTTACTAATATCACTGCATGTATATGTAATAATTAGTCTTTGAACAGCAGGCGGATTAAATTATGATAAATTTTAACAAATCTGATGATAATATTGAAGGTATTTTGCATAGCAATTTTTTTATCCCCTATAAATAACTAGCAAGCTATGTGTGACAACTCAGCGTATTTGCCGCTTTGAATCAACCCATACTACGTCTACAGCGCAACAATAATCGAGAGATCCACAATACAAAGGATATAGCTTTTGTTTTTTTAATGAATTCCTAGGATAGAGCATATGCGGCGATAGCAATTTCCTTCCACACCTAGTATTAAGTTCCCACAATTTTTACCTGAAATTCTTTCAATGTTTGACGTAAGCTTTGAACTCCCTTTCTTAAAAAAAACCACTATCTCATTCCTGAAAACAAATGCTAGGTTCATGGTTCACTTTCACTTACTATTCGTTATTCTTCGACCAGTATCACTCCAAACCAACTCATTCATCGCATCAGATACTAACTGTGTTTTGCGATAAGGACACAGGCAGTTTCTCTCTTTAGCGTCCCCTCCAACTCCTGTATTTCATACAAATAATGAAGGTACAATGCTATAACACCAAACTCAAGCAGCGTCTGACCAATATTCCCTCACTTTTCTGGTACATCCTCTCAAGACTCTCTCCGATACACAGAACATTAAAACCTCTTCCTGCCACCGGTCCCACTGTAGACACCCAACTGTGTTTATCATTAAAGCATTCCTCCACCTCACAAATATACAAACCTTCTCCGATAGAAGAAAATCGGAGAGCGACTTCAAAACGTCGCATCAAATTGACGCCTCCCCAAGTGAGAAACCCTAGAATTGTTGACTCCCTTATTTCAGACGAAACCTTTATTTCGGTACTTGTATATATAATAAGTTGACTCTTATTGGCATTTATATCCATTTCACGTCGATCAACCCATCTACATATCGTATCCTCATCCACCTGTAGCTGTTCACAATTCCCACGGAATTGTGTGGGTGAGCAGTAACGCCTGGAACACAGGAGAACGTGGGTTCAAACCCCTCTTCGTGCTACCAAATTTTAGTTTTCTGTGATTTCCCCAAGTTGAATGCCGGGTTGGTTCCTTCAAAATCCAAAGGCTGAATTTCTTCCCGTTTCTTGTCCCCAACTTCATTGACCTCGACGTCGACGAGGGGTCAAGCCATACGACAATATCACAATTCTCTCTCGTTTTAATCCAGTTCTATACACTATGCCATCAGAAAACAACCTAACTTTTCACTGTAATCTACCAGCAAAGTCATTCATTAGGATAATCAACTTATATGGTCCGTATACTCTACCCTGTTTCCATCTAATATTCTTAATGCCTTTTCTTTCGATGCCATATTTCAAAATCTAACTTTTTGTTTCATATATCTTAACAAATCGGCCACCCAGATAGTCACTTTATCATCCATCCAATGTTTTAACCAAATTTACCACCATTTTATGGCTCACTCTGTCAAATGCCTCGTATGGATCCGCTAATACACTATCGACTTGGCCTTCCCCACCGGAAAAATCTCGCACTTTTCCCGCTAAAACGAACACGAGGCTGCCTTTAGGGACTGGGTTTTGGGAAGACACGGGTTTGAATCCCAATCAGGCAATCCAGATTTCGGTTTTCATGGTTTCCCAAAATCACTCCAGATGAATGACGCGTGAATCCCTTCCGTATCCTTGCACCCATTCCTATCTTGCCTCTTATGATCTCCAGGCGTGAAACAATAAGCATAAACAATATCCCACGAAGTGAGGTTCACGTGAATAATCTCTTCTAAACCCATGATGCTGATTTAAAAAGGACTTCATTTTCCCACAGAAACTTTTGATGTTGTTAGATATCGAATTACCCTTCACTTAACTTCCGGCGAGCTTAAGCTTACTCGTCTTCCGAATAAACGGTTCGATGCGTATTGGGTGTCAATATACATAATACAAGCACGTATAAGTCCTGATGGCTTAATCCAGCAGTTTTCCTCAGAGACAAGTTGTTGCTTTTTTCCTCTTGGCTTTACACCTCGTCGACGACACTAGAGGCGGGACAAGGAATTGGAAGAAATTGGAAGGAATTCGCATGGGCCTGTTGAAAAATCCATCCTGGCACTTACTGAGTTATTTCGAAAAACCATGGAAATTCAAAATCATGATGATCGGACGGGAATTTGAACATGCATTCTCCCGAATGCTAGGACCGAATGTTACGGTAGCGTATTCGGACCATTGCTATATAAAATGGTAGAGGACTGAACAGGTGCGGCGTGATGTGGACAGGATGTCTAGATCGGTTGGTAAACATGGGATGAAGATAAATACAAAAGAAGAGTCAGCTTATTAGATACACATATAAAAAGAACTAAAGGTTATGGGGAAAGAACTGCTTGTTGAAGACTTCTAAATATATCGGAATAACATTTGATAACAACCTCAATTGGATAGGTTACATTGGGCAGGTAGTAAGAAAAGGGTTCAGAATTCTGTACTAGAGAGTGATGAAGGGAACTGAGCTACAAAAATTTGGTAAGATCATTGTTTTAATATGGTGATGTAGTATGGGACCCACAATTTGGTTCTCAAATACAGGAGTTGGAGGGTGAGCAAAGAAGGGCTGTTAGATATTTCTTTGGAAATTACCGCAGAATACAATCGGTAATCGATATGATAAAAGAGCCAATATGAGATTCGCTGGAAGACAGGTGAGGAGAGATGGGAGTGTGCAAGACGTATAATGGTGATGAAGCGTGGAAGGGAAAAGATGACCATGGTCACAAGTTGGGACTCGATTTCAGGCACAAGGGTGTAGGAAGATTCTCTTTTTTAGGTAAGGGTGTCAGGGACTGGAATAAGTTACCAAGAGAAATGATGAATAATTTACCAAAAACGTTGAAAGTTGAAAGTTGAAATTTGCAGAGGGTAAGAGAAGGTGGGTACAGAAGGGGGAAAACGGATGTGTAGGGAAATTAACACTGAAAATTGCGCTCCATCGCAATTAAATTAAATTAATTAAATTCAATTAAATTGAGCGTTCACACACTGGGCTTGGTAGTTATAGGAGAGAAAATGCTTGGTACATGAATAAGAATGACTTTTAAAGCTATTCTTTGTAATAAATGACCGTAGGAAAAATATATATTATACGCATAAACAAATGTACCTAACAACAAAACAATGCTTACCAGGAACGAAAAGACTTGTGCCATCAGTTACAATAGAAAAATCCGAATTTCCTCGTTATTTCTCTAGGAATCAATAACTTAATGTTAACTTCAAACACTACGCTTGTGCAGTGTAGTGTTGCGTATCTTAGGAAGATTCCACAATGACTCGTGCTAAAACTTACACGGGGAAGCAAACCCTGACTATGAGAAATAAAATAAATAAAAAAAGTCATGTATGTCGCTGATGATGCTCTTGGAAGAGTGTACGTCACAAAGAATAAAACAATCCAATTACATTTGCGTGCCATTAATCTTTATAAAAAATGATTAACTCGCAATTGAGAAAATGGTCCACAACATCCAGTTATTAAGGGGAAGAGATCGAACTATGTCCACGCAGTATTATGATTGTTCATTGAAAATGCAGGAACTAAAACGAATCAAAATGAAACAAAATAATTTGTAAGAAATGTTAATTTTATTTTAAAACGAAAACAGAGTTGTGTACAGTAATATTATTGAACACAACTCGTTTGCCGTATTGTACTTATACAGCAAAAATAAGTTCACCTGTAGCATAAGCTAACCTACTGATGACACATCATTTTTTTAACTCAGTCACACATAGACAAGAACATCCAGATGCCTACACTGCTATGGAAGTCTTCCTATTATTTTAAAGTTTAGTTATAAGTTTTTTCTGATCAAAAAAACTCTTAGTGCTGCAACGCGCTCTGCAAGTGGAATGCCAAAATCCTGTAGCTGAACGGTTTATACTAAATGCTACGTAACCACAACTCCACCAGAAGTCCTTTGCAGCACCTAGCATCCTGTCATTTCGATAATTTTGCCACAAACAATAACCCCAACCAACGGCAACGTCTCGACAAAGAAATTTAATTTTGCTGAACACAACTAATTTGTTGTAAGACAACCAGAGTCTTTTACAACACAGGTCTAAATGATTCATCGGGTTTCACCTATATACGACTTGTACACTGCCATGACTCTCTTCATCCTCCTACTGTCTTCCAGTGAATCCCTTTCCAGATCTTTTATCATATCTGTTACTGATTAGAGATGGGCAGGTCCGCGATTTTAAGGGAGTCGGGTCCGGATGTACATCCAGCGGACCTGCATCCAGGTTCCGTGTCCGGCGGACCTGTATGGGTCCGGCTCTACAATCGGGAGGGCGGAGTGTATGGCGGAACTGGATGTGTACGGACCTACATCCAAATACGTGTCGGGCGGACCTGTATGTGTCCGAACCTACAATCGAGGGTATGGTGGATACAAACCCTACCAAGGAGAACTGCAGTATGAGTTATATCGTGTTCATCCATTAATTTACGAAATAAGAGAATATTAATTCTGATAATTTTGTTTTATTTTGTCTGAAACTCACAATTGTACGTAATATTATAAAATCATAGCATAATCAGACTTGATAATGATAAAAGTAAGAGTAAAATTTCTGTCGGCTTCTATAAGAATAAAATGAAATCATTTCTTAATAATGTTTAAGTACCACCAAAAAAAAAAACAAATCGAAAGTCTTTGTTAACTGTTAGTTTTTTTACTAAAAATGAAATTATTCAAGACTCAACATTTTGAGATAATTATTGCCTTTGCACAATATACCAGCTTAAGAAACGGTTTATTCTAAATGAACAAAAAACAAAATTGCTAGCATAACTTATTTTAAATTGTGAGCGAGAAATTACGTGAGATTTGTTCTTATATTATGTATAGTGTTTTGCTCTGTATACTATGCGAAACTGTTTTGATTGAGTGAATAAACGTTGTCGTGAGTGCTAAATCGAGTGCGATACAATGCATTTTAATCAAACAGTAATATTTATGTTTTGCCAGCCGTCTTTTTGGTGCTTTCAAAATCTTTATTTTATTTTGTGCAATTTCAAAAACTTTTAATTTCTTTGTAATTTTATTTAATATTATTTCCAATTTAGTTGAAATTATTTTTAAGCAAGATTTAATTCTTAGTAATAATAACCGATTGTTTGAGCCATTGTTAGACGCTCTAGAAACGTCTGGATGTGAGGTTTTTTCAATGTCGGATTATAAAATATTTCTGTAAAGCGGCCAGCAGAGTCGCTCGCAATAATGCCACATAATCATATTTATATACAGTATATTACTAGCTGTTACCCGCGACTTCGTACGCGTGGATTTAGAATTTGATTGCTAGAATTGGATATAAAAAGCTGAAAATTATCTAAGATGTCCCAAACAACACTGAGTCGGCATAATAATACAGGAATGCCATCGATATACCATTCTACCTAAGAAACTGTCTCATGACTAAAACTGTTATTCATATCGGGATAAAAGTATCCTATTTCGTTCCTAAATATACAAAATATTTCCTTGTCATCGGTATACACATATATTCGTCAAAACGTAAAAAAAAAAGATGGAGTCTCACTTTCGCATATACAATGTTATTAGTTTAGATCACACGAAAACTACCTGTGGAACCAGTATACCTTGAATAAAGTAAACGCTTTCTACCACCAAAGATTTCCCAGAATATGGTTTCCTTTCTATAAAATCCTAGGCTTGGTTCAAATTATGAAAAGCAATTCATAAAAATACTTACACCCAGTGGAATTTGAACCCGCAGCCACGCTGGAGTTTTCACAAGAAACAAATTCGTTACCACTACGCTATCCTATCATAGCTGAATACTGATGCGCATAACAAATACACATAGATATTATGCGTTTGTATTTCAAAGTTCATATAGTTTTCATAATTTAATGACAATATGTTCTTATCTATACATAATATAGTATCCCATCACGATCCTAATGTCAAAAAGCATCTCCCTGTCAAATTTCATCACGATCGGAGAATCCGTTTAGCCCAAGAAACGTAACAAACATAAAGACAGAGTTACTTTCGCATTCATAATATTAGTATCATCATCATCATTAGTTTTCTGCCCTCGGGCAGGTTTTCACTTGGCTGCTCTCCATGATCTTCTATCTTCTGCCTTTCTCTTAAGAACCATGTAGTTGCCGTCTTCCTTGATATTGTCTATAATTTGGTATTAGTATAGATATGTATAATGTTCCTTGGAAACTCTACAAACCGTATTTTTGAAATAAAGAGATGTTAAATGTATTATCTGATTTGTCCTTAAGCTATCAGAATTGAGAAAGTTAAAAATTCTAGAGACTTTGTGATTAATCAACTGAACGTTAAAGTTTAATAAGACTACAACGCATTAAAATTACTAGTTAAATTACAAGTCCTATCTTATTTAGTATATAAAACACTCCTCACCTTAGAAGCATGAACCCCACCAATAAAAAAGTACTACCGGGTTTTAGCTATCCATTGACATTTAATAGTTATTGTAATTATCTACTTATAGTCAGACATTATGAAATAGTTTTCATTTATAATCTTATCTTTAAACAGAACTGTAGTCCAATCGTACAGTAAATGGCATTAAACTCTTCAGAACATAAATTTCAAAACGGAACTGTAATGAAAAACTGCGTTCCAGCTCCGCGTTGCAGGTCCGGCCGTGGTTCAACCTCCGGCCACGCGAGAACTGTGGCGCTGTTACAGGTCCGGCTGGATACAGATCCGACAAGGGCGCGGATGTACATCCATCCCTAGCGCAAGTGATACGGGTCCGCGGAACTGCATCCATCCGGACCTACCCATCTCTATTACTGATTGCATTCTGCGATAATTTCCAGAAACAAATCTAGCAGCCCTTTTTTGCATCCTATCCATTCCTGTACCTGATACCCAAAATGTGGGTCCCATACTAATTCAAGCAATGGTCTGACCAAAGTTTGTAAACCAATTCCTTTACATCTCGCGTACATCCCCTCATCACTCTCTCCAACAAGTGCAGAATTTTGAATCCTTTTCCTACTACCTGACCAATGTGTCCTGCCCAGTTAAGCTTGTTATCAAATGTAATGCCAAGATATTTACAGTTCAGGTCTACAACAAGCAATTTCTGTCCCTACCTTATAATCGAAATCAACCTTTATTTTTTTTTATCAAATAAGCTTACTCTTCTTTGTATTTATCTTCATCCCATGTTTACCAACCCAACTAGATATCCTTTCCAGATCACCCTGCAGCTGTTTACAGTCCTCTATCCTTTTGATCCTTTTATATAGCATTACATCATCTGCAATCTAATTTCCGATAGTAAACAATCAACACAATTATTAATTATAATAATGAATAGCAATGGTCCCTATATGCTACCCTGTGGCGCTCCCATTTTACTTCCACTTCTTTTGGTACTGTATTTCCTATCCTAACTTTTTGTTTTCTACCTTTTAAAAATTCTTCTACCCAGTAAATCACTTTCTCATTCACTCCAATAGTTTTTATCTTATTTACTACCATTTTATGACTTACTCTGTCAAAAGCCTACACTATCAAATTGGCCTACCTTGTTGAGCCGTGCTCGGCTCGCATTTGTTTATTTTCCCCGCCCGCGATCGTCTTTTAATGCTGAGCCCGCGTGCTAGTTTTGCCCGTGAGAGAGCGCTGTGGCCCGGTGGTGCCCTCTTTCGGCTGAATGAGCTGATATAATCGGGTGACACGAAACCGGGAAGTGAGTCGGCCGGCAGCAGCGGCTTGGTTCGTTGTACCTAATACTTTCCTCAAGGGACTGCGACGTTAGAGGCCCGCTGGTATAGCGAGCTCTTGTTATTGCCCAGGCAGCCTGGAAGTACTACTTGAGGTGGATTTGTGATTCCACCGAGACCGTTCCTCGCTCGCATTAATCGAAGGAAGTCCTCTGCTGCGCGTCGTGTCCGTGAGCGTTTTCCGCCGATTCTGGAGTACGGTGGTGGTCGGGGCTGGTGGTGACTTCGAGGCGATAAATTACCATTTTCTAGCCCTGTTGGGTATTCGGGATAGAATACCTGACGACTCCAACTACAAAGTGCGTCGCTTACTGCATTCCTGTTAATTGTGTTGCGGGAATGGACAAAATTCCCCGATATGTGGTGCTAATCGTTCCCGCCACCTTATAAGTGGGTGTGAGTGGTAACGACTTATGCGCCGGTGTACACACACTATAGTGTGTCAGAATCTTTTGGTAAGAACTTGATTCTTAGGTTAAATTGAAGGACGCTGAGGTAAACTGATTCCTCTTCGTTTGAAATAATTGGTGTATTTTGCCTCCTCTGTACAAATTGTGTTTGATACTAGTTGTAGATTGGTTACATAATGGTAAATTGGTGAGAGCCTGCCCTGTTATATCACGTTTCCTAGCGCGTTAGGTTTTCTGTTTGGATGTTTAACACAAGTGGAGATATTGTGATTAGGGATATTCTCATGGCTTAACCTGGTTGTTATTGCACTGACTTATGTATTATATTGTATTATATTATTTGTGATTACAGGATTTATTAAGATCATAATCTGCAAGATCGAAGTCTTCTTATGTATTATATTGTACTATATTATTTGTGATATTATCTATAACTTCAATCGTAGGCCATGATTCTCGCAATAAAATGTTTGAACAAGGCTTGCTCTTTATAACCATGCTCCCACATGCTTCCCATTGAGTCCTTAGTGGCTACCACACATACCACTTGTCCATTTCATCTGAAATATCTTGCATACATCCCACCAACTGAGATTCGCATGAATATCTTCGCCTAGAGTCACGTTGCCTACTTCAAAACCACTTAAGCTCCTCACATATATTTCTGATGTGGTTGCATACCAATCTCTCCATTAATTTACCTACCACTGATGTCAAACTGATCGACCTGTAATTTTAGACTATTTCTCACCCCTCCTTTATGTACAGGTACTACTATCGCATTTTTCCACTCCTGTGGTAAGTAGCAAGTATCTAGACTCAATTTAAATAATATTTCAAGATAAGGTACAATGTCACATCCGGCTATCTTTGAGATATCTGTAGTAATATTATCTACACCAGCCCCTTTATGTTTTTCAGCTTTCTTGTTTCCTTCATGATATCCTCAGGATGAATTTCAAATTTTTTGGTCTGCTCAATTCTAATTGTGTTGTTAAGCTCGTTTTCCGAGTTAGACCCTCCCGTTTCTGATTCATTGTTCCTAATGCTCTCACTAAACCAGTTACTTAAAATCTCTGCCTTTTTCAAATCCTCAGTAACTTCTTCTCCATCCTTATCTATAAGCGTCAACACCCTCCCTTCCCCTCAGTTTTCTAACATAGCCATAGAAATTTCTAGATGCACTGACAATACTCTGCATAAAACCATCTTTATCCACCTTCTTAGCTATTATTTAGTCAGTTGTTTCAAAAATTCCCTACTACCCTTCTGTCTCTTAACTCTGTTACGTTATCTTCTTATCAACCTCTTTAACCTCCTCACATCCATATTATAGTACACAGTTACTCTACTTCTCTTTATTTTCTGTTTTGGAATAAATTTTTCTCCTCCCCTTTCTTATTATCTCCTTGAACTCTTCCCAGCTTTACTACTGTACTTGCGCCTTCCTTCCATTTGCTGACACGTTCTCTGAAATATATCTCTTCAAATTCGAAATTTGTGCCATTTTATAGTTGTATCTATTTCCCCATTCAATTTTGGGTGCTGGTTTACTGAATCCTCTAATATCCATCAGAACAGCTTCATGATCACTTATTCCTTCTATTACTTGACACCCCACAAGGTTATCATCGGACTTTATTTAGAATATATCCAAAATATTTTGTCCTCTGGTGTTCTACTCTACCACATGTGTATATCCTCCTTCCCTTATTAGGGTATTTGCAGATCTCCATTCCTTTGCGTTATTAATCTGATTTCCTACCCAGTTTACAGCTGGTAAATTTAAATCCCCACCAATCATGACAATTATATTCTCACCTCTGAAATCTGGGTATGAATTTAATTTCTCCCAGAGCCTCATATTCATCTGTCATTCTTCCACTGCGGTAAGCTGCGAACAACCTGAATTTTTCTTTTTTATTACCCCAGAAATCTACCCCAAGTAACTCATGGTCATGATCTATGAACACTAGTGAACTATGGTAGATTTTGTTAACTAGTATGAAAACTCCTCCACCAATTGCTCCTCTACCTCCCCGGTACACTCTGTAACCATCGGGAACAACCGCACTGTCTAGTACTTCTTTTAACCAACACTCTACCCCAGTTATTACTCGTGGCTCGTGTATCTCTATTAAGTTTGCAAATTCGATTAATTTGTTCATTATACTTCTACAGTTCACCAGTAATACCCTTTTTACTGGCTATATATTTTCGCATTAACCTCCTCCTTCCCAGTCAATTATTGTTTCGGCAACTTCATCTATTTCTTTAACATCTGTGATTTTTTCCCATCGTGGATCTACAATCAGTATCACTTTGATCATCTATTTCCATTCCTTCACCAGCAGCCCCTATCCTAAAAAAGTCACAGTCCTGACCCCATCATCATTGGAAATAGGCTAAAGCTTAGAATCTCAATTCAGTTGTTTGGTATGTCTTACGATTCTACGTTATATAACGCTGGAGCATTAAAAGAAATTCTCAACGTGTGGTGACAACATGGAGGAAGGAAGGAAATATATGGAGACGACGCAAGAGACCTTCACCACGCATTGAAGTGAAGCAGGGTGGAGGAGGAGTGGGGGAGCATGGCCGGAGTGGAGGGGGCATGGCCGCTTCCATACAGACACGGGGAATATGTACAAAAACCTCAAGGGGACTCTAGGATAAACGTGACGCCGCAATCTGGTGATGGATTATTATGTAACTCGCTGAGACAAATAAAAAATGAAGAATAAAATTTTTTGATATCCTATTTAGTTTTCGAGATATTCTGTCTCAAATGTGAAATGGTTTTGTTTGAAATTCAGAAAAAAAAATTGGTCAAAGTCAAATTTGATGATGGATTCTTATTTAAAAAGACGAGACAAATGAAAAATAAAGAATAAACATTTTCGATATCTCACCTAGTTCTCGAGGTATACTGTATCAAAAGTGAGGTGTCTTGAATTGAAATGCAGAAGAAAAATTTCGCAAAAGTCAAATTTAATGATCGATTCTTATGTAACACGATGAGACAAATCGAAAATAAAGAATACAATTTTTCGATATCTTGCTTAGTTTTCGGGATATACTGGGATTGGGTTGACATGCGGCCTGGACCAGAAATTAATTCTGCCTAAGCTACAATGAATTACATGCAGAATGGATATTTCAGTTTTTTTACTACCACTTGTGGTTAGGTTGAAATGCGGCCTAGACCAGAATAAAAATAGTTATCTTGTTAACATACATCGTAAGCTTAATTGGAAATGTCTGGAAGTAGTTTCCATCGCGATATACGTTTTGTCACTAACTTGGTTCTCATGAAATTACTAACAGTAATACATAAATTCTTTGTCCCTCATGGAACAACAAAACCGTTCTGGTACAGACTGCATTTAGACCTAACCACAATCTCCATTAAATTGCCACTATAGAATCAAACTATGTAGACATACCCACACACGCGTATTTGAATCGCAAACTGTATTTGCAGTAACAACATAGTTTGCTTCATCAAGATTCCTAGATTGCATAGGATAATTTAACACATTTAATTTCATCATATACTGTCAGCATAAACTGCAACGTAACGAAAGAATTTTTTTTTTTAACTGCTTTACGTCTCTTTTTAACATTGAGGTCTTTAGAGACGGGAAAGGATGGGGGGCAAGGATGGGGGCAAGGAATGGGAAGGAATTCGGCCATGGCCTTTTGAAGAAAGAATCCCGGCATTTGCCTGGAGTGATTTGGGGAAACCATGGAAAACCCAAATCTGGATGCCCGGACGGGGATTCGAACCGCCGTCCTCCCGAATGCGAGGCGAGAACGCTAACCGTTACACCCCCCCGCTCGGTTTCTCCAAAGACTTCTGGTAAACAAATGGTCGTGTACCATTCAGAGTTGACCGTGCTGCGTTGTTGCCCTAACGCCACTGTCGCCACGTGACCGGTAATGCCGAAGAAACAGGCAACCATTTACTTCGATGAGCTGCTTCCGCGAACAACTTTTGTCGGATTTGGCTCGTCTTGGAAGACCCATACAATAGATTGCTGTTTTGTTTCGGGCTCATATGCATCGATCCATGACCTGTGTAGATGTTATACACAGCCTTTTGATGCACCTTGAACGTATTTTTTTTAACATTTCCTTGCACCAATCGATACGAGCTTCCTTTTGAGCGTTTGTCAGATTATACAGGATACAACGCGAACAAATCTTTTTTACGGTCAAATGATCATACGATATTTTATTGATGCTTGTCATACTAATGCCCAAAGATGCCTCAGCCTCACGGTATGTCACATGGCGATCTTGCTTTATCAGTTCACGCATAGCATCGATGTTTTCTGGCACAACAATCGATTTTGGACGACCCTGACGGAATTCGTCCTGAAGCGAACTTCGACTACGATTGAATTCGTTATACCAGTTTTTTTACAGTGCTATATGATGGTGCTTTATCGGCGTATAAAGAATCAAGTTCATCGATGCATTCTTGTCTTGATAATCCACGTCGAAAGTTGTGAAAAATAATCGCACGAAAATGTTCACGAGTTAATTCCTTTTTTCGTCTGAGATGAATTTTTAAAGTTACTGTGAGCTACAAGTCGCGCTCAAATGACACTTTGTTATGAATAAGGCTATGTTCAACACTGTCAATGTTTCCAATGGAAACGTCAGATGGCGCCTGGCAATACTTATTGTTGCCAAGGCCAGGCAATCTTCGTATGCGAGCAGAAACAATAGCTGTTCGTCGTGGAGTAAGGCCACTGGCTCTCAGGTATACCTAGTGTTGTAAATTGAAAAAAAAAATGTTTTTTTTTCAGCTTTATGAAAAAAAAAAAACATGGAAAAAAACCTGGCACCCGTGTTTTTTTTCTATTTTTTTTTTCTTTCAGACAATAATATATTTGTCAATTATAGTTTTATTTAAGGAACTTCCATTTTACAAGTATGTTTTAAATCTTACAGAATCATATAATGTCTCACATAATGATTCATAAGTGTATCTATGTAGGTAACATAATTTTATTCATCCTCTATGTCAGTACCACATTCACTAGTATCAGCACTACCAACACTAGTTCGGTCGGTGTCGGAATTTTGTTTTTCTACTTCTGTTTCCTCTATATCCATTACTTCAGAAGTAGTTACATTTTCTTTTACTGGTTGTTCTTGTATTGTACGCAAAAGATTTTGAGATTTCAATTTTAAATTGTGAGGAAAGTACAGACTGTGCATAAATCTGTGCATAGTTCTGTATTACGGTCTTTTAAGTTTGAATTTAAATCTATTATCATACAAAATAGGAGCTTTACTTCTTTTCAATCGTTGGTTTACACCAATGGTTGCAGGAAACGATTCATAATTACTGACAATTTAATGAGCCAGTACCACTATACTCTCAGAGTTTAACAAGTATACGGATATAAGGAAAGCACAATAAGTAATAAAAAGAGGCAAAAAACCGCAGATAAATTTTAAATTCCTAATTTTTTAAAAAGATCCGTCGGTCTACAGATAAATTTGTAGGGCTGGCAGCACTATTTCAAATAGCAAGTATCAATCCAAACAATGGGGAATGGGGATTCCTTCTCGCGCAACCTATTCTCTTCGGGAAATCCTCGTTCATAAAAGAAAATTTAGGTCAGTGTTGCCAATATTTTCGTAATTTTTTTTCCTACTGAACCAGAAAAATATAGTGGATTTTAAACTAAGATAAGTACTTAGAATAAACTCTAAAACAGTAATTTTAAACGATAACTGCCTTAAAAATTTGAGATTTAGTAGTTGTGAAAAAAACGTGTCCCAGAAAAGGAAAGTTTTTTTCAAAGTATTTTTTCATGTTTTTTTTTTCAATCCAGAAAAACACTAGGTATACCCTAAATGACTGAATCGTATTTACACTAGCAAACTACAACCTTGAAAACTTCAACATACTGGGCCATATCCCCGAAAACAGATAAAGAATCCACGAAGAATACAAGTGACAGTCGGTTAGGAATTAAAATTCCTGCGGCTTTCGTATCTAATATCCTACCGTAAAGTATAATTAGTTAATTACAGAATGCTAACAGGAATGGTGCCATAAATGGCAGCTTACATTTAACTGCAAAAAGTACAAGGCAATGCAAATAAGTAATAAAAAGACCCCGTTTGCTCAGGAGTACAAAGTTAACAAGTCATTCGTTGACACGGTGAATTCCCTGAAGTATCTAGGCGTAACAGTACAAAGCAACATGAAAGGGGACTTGCACATAACTTCCGTTGTAGGCAAAGCTAATTCTAAACTACGATTCATAGATAGTATTTTGGGAAGTTGTAATGTCTGTACAAAGGAAATAGCGTACAAAACACTAGTGCGTTCAGCGTACTGTTGTGGAGTTTGGGATCCGTATTGCAAGGGATTGATTGACACGTTAAAGAAAGTACAGAAGAGAGCCGCTCAATTCGTGACTGCTAGTTACAGTCCTTACGAAAGTGTCACAGAGTTGATACGTGGGTTGGGCTGGAATTGTTTGGCGAACAGACGACGTCGTTTTCGTTTGAATTTGTTGGAGAATATGCGGAAATCGTTAATTTACGAGTTCCGCCAACCTATTTAGGTCGCAATGACAGGAGGGAAAAGATTAGATGCAGTACTGATACTTTTATGTATTCTTTCTATCCTCGTTTTGTTCGGGATTGGAATGCACAGAAGGAGGATTGGTGCTTAGCACCCTCTACCACCCACACTATTTGTGAATTGCAGAGTACAGATGTAGATGTTCCTGTAGGAGAGAAAGGAACGAAGAATAGAAAAGAACGTTTAATGTAGCCACAGCCCTGGATCATTTGCGTGGCTTTCTATTCTTTTCTCGGCTCAAACAGAAGTACGCAAAGTCCTCAATCAACCGTAAACTGAAAGATCAAGATTTGTTCTTCAAGGAGCTAATACACCACAACGAATATTGTCACACGTTACATCAATGGCTACAAAAAGCTGTCATCAATTTAGTTTCAAATACTTGAATTCACGTCAATTATTTCAATTATAAATCCATCGTAAATATTTGAATTGCGATAGAAGTTTTCTGATAAGAAATCCAACGTAGTATAATGCCCTAGACATCATATAGATAACGTTAGTAGAATGTATTACATACGAAACTTGATTCCTGTTGGATCGTTACCGACGTTCACACTATAGGTACCCGCAAGGGCGGATCCAGGGTTTTGGTTTGGGAGGGGCTTGAGTGGATTTTGGTTTGGGGGGGGGGCTTGCCTTCAGTGGATTTTGGTTTTGGGAAGGGAGCTTTAGTCGGGCAAGGGGTAGTCTTTATTGTCTCCTCGGGCCTCGAATCCGTAGAACTTTTAAAAAAAAATTACAATGTCGGGGGTGGACCTAGATACTTTGGGGGGGGGGGGCTTGAGCCCCCTAGTCCCCCCCGCCTTGATCCGCCCCTGGGTACCCGAGACAACATTCAACATTACTTAGCTGTTAGTTCCAATCTCTGTAGACTCACCAATGTTAGCAGTAGAGATATAAGGAAAAATACTTACATAAAGGATATAAGGTTTATAATTTTATCATAAATTTGCCTAAGTAGGCAGGCAAGTAGCCCAAAATAGATCAAAAGCTAAAATTTATGGGCAAGGTTACCTGCCATCGAAGTCTCGTGCGGATACTATCACTGCATTGTACAGTATATCAATTAAACACACAATTAATTCTCAAAGTTATTGACCTCAATATTCCTTCATGGTATTATCGTTACAGTTTTTCTTTGTGAACGGTGACAAGGAAGCTTAGAAAGCTGATACTCTGTGGTGACAGTGTCGAGAGAAAGCAAAACCGACACTTTCTCTACGTCCAATCAGTGCCGCTTCGGCCGCAGATAAACTCACTTTTACCTAACTTCTGTATGTATTGCGAGGCTATTTCAAAAATAATAACTGTCGTTTCTGTCGGCCCAGGTCATAGCTGTTAAAGCGTCTTGTGTCGCTCCGAAAGATAAGAGATGATAATGATCCTAAACTAGCATTTGATTTCAAGCATAAGGTGGTGGGAACATTTTCATTTGTAGGTGGAGAAGTCAGAGATTAAAATAAATTTTCGAGGGAAATTTCGAACAAGTCACCTCAACCAATGAAAGAATTGTGTAATACAAAAATAGATTTGTAATGTTACAGCAGGAGATGCTGCACCGCTATCAATTAATTTAAAAAAATGGAATGAATAAACCTTTAATTATGGGCCTTGAAAATCCAGCAGAATAAGCAATATGTATCCAGATCGGTACGTAGTCTCAAGTTTAATAATACAGATCTTCTCGCTGTCGCAAGAGCGGTTCTGCAAATAAAATTTTGCCACAGTGGAAAAAAAAACAACATATGTTATGCTATCACAGATATCTCCCACGTGGTTTATACAGCCGGGCATGACAGAAGCGGATTTCGGAAGAAAAGATCATGTGAAACACAGCTGGCCCTATTTACACACGACGCGACGTAATGAAAGTTATTGATGCAGGTTCACAAGTAGATGCTATTTTTTTTTTTAGATTTTCAGAAAGCCTTTGAAAGCCACACAACCGCCTTTTAGCGAATCTTCAAGCGTACGGTATATCGGATCAGCTTTGTGAATAGATAAAGGATTTTCTAACTGGTCGGTCGCAGTATGTCGTCGTTGAAGGAGAAAGTTCTTCTAATCTAGATGTTACACTTCCTTGAGGTACACACGATGTAATAGGACCACTTCTTTTCTCAATTTTTATAAACGATCTAGGAGACAAAGCGGAAAGGATTTTTAGATTGTTTGGTGATGATGCGGTTAGTTATAGGGAAGTAAGTAATTCGGCCGATTGCTTAGAAATTCAAGCGTGATCTGGATGTTATCTTGGCATGGTGCGCCGAATAGCAACTTACACTAAATTGTAAAAAGTGCAAGACAATGAGCATAACTAACAAAAAGAATCCGATTGTTCAGCAATACAGATAACCAGTTCATTTATTGATATGGTCGATTCTGTGAAATATTTGGGAGTAACAGTACAAAGGAACATGAAAGGGACTTACACATTAATTCGTTAGTAGGTAGAGCTAATTCTAGGCTGCGATTCCTGGTCGGATCTTGAAAAATTGTAATGAACAAACAAAGGATATAGCGTAAAAATCTCTTGTGCGTCCCCATTTGGACTACTGTTGTGCCATTTGCGATCCGTTTCGTAAGGGGTTGATTGACAGTATAGAGAAAGTACATAGAAGAGCCACTCGATTCCACAGTCCTTATGAACGCATCATAGAACTGTTTAGTAGACTGGACTGGGAATCTCTGGTAGATAGACGACGCACGTTTCGTTTAAAACATGAGTTTGTGGTAAACGTGTGTACTCTCACTTTCTCTTACGAATGTAGTGAAATACTTAGTCCACCAAACTATCTGAGTCGGAATGACAGGAAAGATAAGATTAGAGAAATAAGATGCCGCACTGATTCTTATATGAATTCTTTTTTCCCTCTGTGGTGCCACAAGACGATTTAAAACTATAATTAGGAACTTTAAGAAGTAATATTCAATTAGAATAAGAATAGCATTAAGGAATTTTAATTATGGTAGTGAGAGTGAGGCAGGTAGATTTTTGTTTAAGGTTTTCTGGAGTCAGTTGCAGACTGCGGCTGTGTTTGGCGCGCAGAGCAGCCCAAAAGTACAGTTAGCAGGGGTGAAGGGCATATATACGACCCCAAGGAGCCCATAGGGGTCTCAGTCTTGCTCAGTTCTGATCAGTTTTTGCTCAGTTGTGGAGTTGAAGTTCGCGGATCCGCTCCGTGTGGTCACGCTGATGTAAGTCCATTCCATAGTTTTCTCTCTATGCGTCTCTGCCGATGTCACTCTCGCTACAGATTTATAGTGGAGAAACTAAGAACATTAGAAATAAATATATAATTGTCTTATCAAGATGATAATTTGAAATTGAATATGTGTGTCTGAACAGAGGACTAATAGTGTATTAATGTTATCAGAATATAGGTTCTAATTAGTGTGATTCAAAATATCCAATTATTTTTTTTTGTGACTGTCTCCCCTTTTCACATGATGATTAGCTAATAGTCATAGAGGAAAAGAATGCAGTCAATCTTCGGTAAAGAGGTCCGATAATAAATCATTAATAAAGAAGCCGAGAATAATTAAAAGGAGGGGTGGGAGCGTTACACCTCGTACCATTAGGGACTAGAATGCACAACAAAAAGATCAGTTTTGGTGCTGAGTACCCTCTGCCACCCAAAATTTTGTGAATTGCAGAGTATATATGTAGATGTAGAAACGGACTGGGTCACAACAGCTTATTCTATCCTAGTGTCGTTTGCATCTGAAGGGGAGCAACATGTTACAAATGTGTACATGCCAAGCCTCTTTTGCAATGATGATTTAAAGACTCTTTAGACCTGAAGAAACTTCAGTAATTCCGAAAGTGTCGCATAGTTCTCAGTTAGGCTGCGTTTCCACTAAGCGGCTAGTCGCGAGCGACCGCAGTCGTTAAGGGCCCCATACACACAGCAACTTGTTGGCCAACTTGGTTGTGTTGTAGCTGAAGTTGGTGTGTGTATGGGTAGGTTGGCAGACCAAATCACAAGTTGGCCAACCAAGTTGGTTTTCAAACGCTTTTGATATTTGTAGGCGGGGCCTATTGTTGTGCCAACGTGTTGTAGTGTGTATGGGCAAGTTGTCCAACTTGACTGCCAACATCAGTCTGCTCCGGTTTCTCATCGAGGCAGTGCTAGTGATCTATGCTAATAGTGGTATTGTGATGGCTACTATTCAGAACAACGATGCATGGAACACCATCATCGAAAAGTTTCGCAGTCTACCACAGTTGTGGAAAGTGAAATCTGATTTATATAAAAATAAAAATTCAAGAAACAAGGGCTGGGAAGAATTGCTGATTGCTTTCAAAGAAGTGGAACGGGATGCCACACTCGAAAGCATGAAAAAACGTATAGCAAATATGCGTACATGCTATCGACGGGAACTCAAGAAAAAACTAAAAAGTGAAAGATCTGGAGCAGGAGATGAACATATATATGAACCTACCTTGTGGTACTTTGATAAGTTAGATTTTTTAAGGGACCAGGAAACACAGTTGCCGGGAATATCGTCCTTTGACGGTGCAGACGACGATGAAGACGACAATGACGACTCTGAGATGAGCTCAAGTTTAATTAATAGCTTTGCAATTAAAAAGATTTCGGTTAATCGAAATCAATCTAGGGAAAAAAAAAGAATAGTTTGATAGGTATTTTTAATAATTTTTATTGAAAATTCGATAAATAATATGTACTAATGCTGATTGTAATTTAAAATTTCTAAAAACTTTTAAATAATAATAATAATAATAAGTGAATAAGTTAAAAGTGTACTAGGAAACCAGGATTCCTCCATTTTTTCACTCTGTTCATCAATTTTTGGCTCCCCTCTTTCCCGATTTTTCCTGTTATTATTTCCTAAAACTTATTCCAATTTTATATTTCATTCTTCTACACGAAATTTTCAAGCCAATTATTTCCAAACGTTTTCCAATTGTATTAAAACGTAGTTCATTTCATTGTTAGAAAATGTGTAAATGCCGAGCTTTTTCATGAAAATTTTGTGTGCAGTACGTGTAGGCCTATATTTATATATAAATTGGACTTGTGGGTCTCATATATTTCGGATGATCGAAGGTCTACTGTATTTAAAATACTGACTATCTCTATTAAAAAAAGCTTGATTAAACATTTACTAACTTATATTTGCATGTTTGTTAGGAGTCCTTAGAAGTCATTAACAGAAAGAAAACCAGTAAAGTTGGGAAGGAAGACTACCTAAAGAGAGCAGTTAAACATTTGGAAGAAATTAAAGGAAAAAGCCTGAAAGAGAAAGATGAAGCAGCAACATACGCTGAGTCTTGGGCCGTCTCATACAGAAAGCTGAGCGAGGAACAAAAGCTTTATGCAAAGAGAGCTATAGACGAAATATTAATTTTAGGACAGTTAAATCAGCTGAGCCTAAATAGTGTAATCTGTCCCGTAGGTAATCGCATCTCAAACACATCAGATCCCCATCCACCAATTGCATCAAATTCCTCTGAATTTTCTATACAATATTCCCCCTCACCAACGAAACCGAACAATGTGGTATTTATAACACCTACACAATCCAGCAGAAATGCAAATAATAACGATTATTCAAATGTCAGTTATTTCAAGATCAGCAATACCAATAATTATTAATTAATTTTAATTAGCAATGTACAAAGTTTAGTAATTACTCAATAATATTAATTCATTTATTTTTGCCATATTATAAATTTCATTAATTGGTAAGGTACGATGTGTACAATATTACATTAATTATTAATAAATTACATTAATGATTTGTTTTAGAAATAGCTTTGTTCTTCATTATTTGGTGATGGTTCTGCGTGGCCTACCATTTTCCATTGCCAAGGAACTGCCCCAGTAGTGTTGAAGTAATTACAAAAATGACTTCTTACTTTTTTAGCATTGTTTTGCGGATTTCTGCTTCGAGTTGGTTCCAGTGGTAATAAATGTCCTTCTCCTCTCCATCCTTAAGTTTTCTACGTCGGTGCTTCCAGCAAGATATGCTGATTTGTTTCTTTGTATAAGAAAATTATGCAAATAGCAACATGTTAGAACAATTTTGCTAACTTTTTCTGGTGCTAAATTTATAGTTGTTAGCAAAATACGAAATCTACTGGCTAATATTCCAAAACTATTTTCTATAACGCGTCTCGCACGGGATAGTCTTTAATTAAAAACTTCTTGCTCCTTATTTACTGAACCGCTGAAGGGCTTCATGAAATGTTCTGAGAGAGCAAAAGCTTCGTCGCATATGAACACAAAAGGTATTTCGCCATTGTTTCCAGGAGGTAGATGCTCTGGATCAGGTAAACAAATACGACCTTCTTCATACTTGGAATAAAATTTACTGTTTGATAAAACTCCACCATCTGATACTCTTCCATTTGCTCCAACCTCTACCATTATAAATTCATAATTGGCATTTGCTATTGCAAGGAGAACAATGCTGTACGTTTTCTTGTAGTTAAAATAATATGAACCTGAGGCAGTTGGTTTTCGTACGTGAATATGTTTCCCATAAATAGCCCCAATGCAATGCGGAAAGTTCCATTTCTTTTCAAAATTATTAGAGATCTCCTTCCACTCTTCTTGACTTTGGGGCAGCTAAAAAAAAAAAAAATATTACGAATAAATTATTTCAAGACCTTGCACATTCTTGCAGGACCACAAAGATGATTTAGAAGTATTTTTACCTTGATAATTCTTTTTCTCATCAGCGCACAAGTGATTGCTTCGGAGGTTTCTATAACAATTTTCCCAATTGTTTGAGGTGCAATAGCCGTCAGGAACTTCAAATCTTCAAAGGACTGACCTGTAGCAAGAAATCTCAATGTAGTGGAGAGACGTTCATTCACCGATATTGCATCCCTCATTCTGGTGTCTTCTTCCTTAATTGCAGGCGAAATCATGTTAAGGAGCTCTTGATAAATAGAATCATTCATCCTCAGAAAATTTTTGTAATCTTCTGGTGCAGTTACTTTGAGCTCCGACAGCAAATTTGTATGTGAAAATTTGGGACGTTTTTGGAGCCACTTTTTTGCCTAAATTTTTCTTTTTATCTTTTCCCTCTCATTTTCCACGCAGGCAGCAATGATAACTGTACATAAAGCTATTTCTTCTAGTTCCAACATTACTGTATGCTTGTTCTTTCTCTACTGATGTCGGGCAACAGTGTTGGCCAACTTGTTTTTGTGTTGGCCAACCAAATTGGGAGACATGGTTGGCCAACAAGTTGCTGTGTTTATGGGGCTCTTTAGCGGCTAGCTTTTTAGCAACTACGCGCGGGAATGTATTCCACAAACCAGCTCATTTTCAGTATGGACGTCGAAGAAATAAATGACGTTAACAAATAGAAAACGAAAACATAGATTTGGATACATCCTTTGTTATTTGCATTGACGTCGGAGGTAACGGAAAATGCAGTGTCGCATCTATATTTAGAGATAATACATTCCATAAAAGAACTAACCAAGAACGAACTAAATATTACAGAAAGCGCGCTAGTTACATCAAAAAAAGAACACACTGATGCCTTATGTTTTCGTCGGTGATGATGCTTTCTAATTAACTGATAAAGATTTGCGTCCATATATTGCGAATTTAAAAAAAAAAGAGTGTTTAACTACAGGTTGTGTAGAGCAAGGTGATACATAGAGCGTGAATTTGGCATAATTAATTAAATTAAATTGCAATAGAGCGCGCGCTCCGATGGAAACTTCCCTACACACCCATCTTCCCCCCCCCCCCTTACTGCACCCACCTACAATCGCCCTCTACAAATTTTAAATTTAAACTCTTTCAACGTTTTTGTTAAATTATTCATCATTTCTCTTGGTAACTTATTCCAATACCTGACAACCTTACCTAAATAAGAGAATCCTACCCCCTTGTGCCTGAAATAGAGTGACAGCTTGTGATTGTGGTCATCTCTTCACCAATATACGTCTTGGACCCTCCCACCCCTCCTCACCTGTCTTCAAATGGCGAATATGTTAAAATCGAGGTTGAAATAGACATACACACTGAGCACGGATGCTCGTGGGCGACGGTAAAACACAAAATAACAGCGTTCATTAACAGTAAAATAATTGTTTGTTGGCTAAATCTGCGAATGGAGTACGGAAGTGAAGAAACAAGGTCGTAACGCACTACTAGCTTCTCGCACTGGTAGATGCCAAAGCCGTTATGTTACGATGATTAATAGGATAAAAAAGCTGAGAACTGTATCTGTGCACCGTCCGTAGACTACTGTTGTCCCGCGAGCTTCAGAAAGAAAAACGATAACTAGGACAAACCGGAAAATCAATTATTCAGCTGACAGCAGTATTTCCGAAGTATAAAAATCCGGACTTGTAGGGCTTGCTATATTTTTGGTGCCATCTAGTCTTTTTCCCTCTAATTGGGAGTAAGTTGTTTGATAACTGTGTTGAATGTGAAGCCTAGCTGTAATTTGGCGACAGACTATGCCTTGAAGCCCAAAAAAACGTCAACTGAATGAGTACACCATTCCCACATTCTCTCGTAGATATCTCGGAACAGTATGAAACGAGAAATAGGTGTTTCCCGCTGCTGTGCAGGTCAATCCGATTAGAATTTGGTAGTGGCAGATTTAATAACACTTAACTACTGTTGTTTGGATCCAAACTAGCCGATTTTCTAGTTATTTGAGATAAAAATTTGTGTAGTGGAGTTTTTTAACAATCATAAGATGCTTTATTATTTTAGATTCATTTTGTTAATGATCATATTTAACCAAACTTTATATAGGCCTATAGCGATTTATTACCGATTTCAAAAGCTTAAGGCCAAGGCTTCTTGGTGTTTCTTTCAATCCATTTGTTCACGACTGATTTTATATTCGTGTGAACGAACTGAATAGTACTTACGATAGTTCTACAGCAGGATGTTGGAGTATGCTGCGAAAACCATTTAGCAAATTATATGTCACCATAGCCCTATTTACAAACAAACAAATGTGGATTGTTTAGCAATACTTTACTTCGAAAAACGATAGCTTTTAATCAACTCTAGCTGATTTATTTGACTGTTAGGTGTACCATAGAAGTTTGTTAGATTGTAGCACGACAATACATAGTACTGCAATGTTTCCCGGCATCTGAAACTAGATAGTGAAGATTTACAATGCAAGAAGAAAACATGTTAGAACAGTATAATATCTGTAACAGTACCACATTCTGCATATGTACCTAGAAAATGATACTAAGTGGAACAAGCTTACGTTACAACGCTAACGTTGTGGCCTGTTTACTACACAAGAGACTTTCAGTTTACATTTTGTAGGATCCTTACGACTTACTGAAGAGCGTGTCCAATCTCACACAACACTACTGTATAATATATATCAAAAACAGGGATGCGTTAGGCAACGTAACAGATCTCGTCAGGGCAACCATGACCTACATGTAGCTATCCTATTGGAATACTGAAATCCCAAGAGAAAATAACTAGTCGCCGGGAATGTTCAAAGTATAGGCCACCATTTAAATATGTATTTGTCTATTAGTTCGCAGTTAGTCTTTGCATGACGTCCAGAGGGGTGTGAGTAGTGTTGCAAACTGAAAAAAAAACAAAATGTTTTTTTTCAGCTTTGTGAAAAAAAACATGAAAAAAAACCTAGCACCCGTGTTTTTTTTCTAAATTTTGTTTTTTTCAGAAAACAATATATTTGATAAATTATAGTTTTATTTTATGAACTTCCGTTTTACAAGTGTGTTTTAAGTCATATTGAATCATATAATGTCTCACATAATGATTCATAAGTGTATATATATAGGTAACATAATTTTATTCATCCTCTATGTCAGTACCACATTCACTAGTATCAGCACTACCAACACTAGTTCGATCGGTGTCGGAATTTTCTGTCTCCTCTAGATCCATAACTTCAGAAATAGTTAAATTTTCTTTTACTGGTTGTCCTTGTATTGTACGCAAAAGATTTTGAGATTGCAATTTTAAATTGTGAGCAAAGCACACACTGTGCATAAAGACTGCACCGATAGTTCTGTATTACGGTCTTTTAAGTTTGAATTAAAATCTATTATCATACAAAATAGGAGCTTTACTTCTTTTCAATCGTTTGTTTACACGAACGGTTGCAAAGAAACGATTCATAATTAGGGACCGTGCACAAACTACGTGGTTCGGTCCAGAGGGAGGAGGGGTTAGCTGGAAGGCTACGTGGGGAGAGGGGGGGGGGGGTTCGGAGCCAGGCCACGTAACTTTCCTTTCGTAACATTTTTCACAGTTAAAATGAGGAACTGAACTCACAACAACATGTGAGTACTTATTTCCCTCAGTTAATTACATCCGTATGTAATTTACAATAGTCTGACAAGAGAAAACAGTACAAAATGTCTTCTGGAATCAAAACGGAAGATAGCTACGTGCTAGGTGCTACGCTAGCGGGGGGGGGGGGGGGGGGGGGGGGGTTTCCACAGGAGGCCAAAATGGAGCTATGTGGTTTATGCACGCTCCCTTACTGACAATTTAATGAGTCAGTTCCACTATACTCTGAGAGTTAACAAGTATACGAATATAAGGAAAGCCCAATAAGTTATAAAAAGGGTTGGCAGCACTATTTCAAATAGCAAGTATCAATCCAAACAATGGGGAATGGGGATTCCTTCTCGCGCAACCTAGTCTTTTCGGGAAATCCCCGTTCATAAAGAAAATTTCAGTCAATTTTGCCAATATTTTCGTAATTTTTTTTCCTACTGAACCAGAAAAATATAGTAGATTTAAACTAAGATAAGTACTTAGAATAAACTCTAAAATAGTCATTTTAAACGATAACTGCCTTACAAATTCGAGATTTAGTAGTTGTGAAAAAAAAGTGTTCCAAGAAAAAAAAACATGTTTTTTTCAAAGTTTTTTTCATGTTTTTTTTTCAAGCCAGAAAAAAAACCGTTTTTTTACAACACTAGGTGTGAGACATCCGGTCCCTTAACTTCCATGTGTAACAACTGTTGACGTGCAGTCGTGTGAAAAGTTCTGGACGGCACCATGTCTAGCTTGACAGTGGAGACGACTTCAACTAAGGGGCGAGGCTCTTCCAATCCGTCGGACTCACCCCTGTGATTAGGTCGCCTCATACACTTTTGTTCCAAGTGAGTATATCATCCTGATTTCAGTTTTCCGTGGTTTCTTAAAAAAAGCCACGGCCGAAGTCCTTGCAGTTCCTTATCCCCAACCCCCTCCAATCAGCAGACTGGTGAGGTACTCATGATTCCTAGAGCTCCCACTTATACCGTGGGCTAGACCGGCGTCATAAATCTCAATTATTTTCATTAAAAAAAAAAATTAAGTGTAGTCTGGAACCAGCTTTGCTTCAACTATAGGCGTCCCTACTATCGGCAGGCTGGGGAACACGAAATCGCTATTTACAAACAAATATAATTTTTTACGACATTCTTTAAATCCATTTATGAAAACAATATATAACTACGAGCTACTTCCACCAACGGCACGGAACGACAAATTTACACCTCACGACATTAGCTTCTAGGTGGCGCCATCTGTCATAGTTTCTTTTTGTACATACGAAGTGGCCGTTGTTCGACTGCACGCTAAAGTGTACTCCCGAGCTACGTCGTACCAGGAGAGGGGCTTTGGAAGCAGTGTCTCATCTGGCGTAAAACATGGCACTTATGTGCTACTGGCAGCACGTAACTGAGTTCACAAAGCCGCTTGCCCCGAAAGGCAACCAGAGACGGTCCTCGTCTGCCTCTGCGAAGCACTCACAGTTCATACCAACAAGCGTTGTCATACATTTATCAAGGCATACTGTCTTATTATAAGGAACAATTATCCGATGCTACCGACTATTGATGAAGTTTGATCTTTCAAATACGCTAGTGATCAGTAGAGCTACTCCCTAAACCAATTTTTGCAACACACTGCAAGCGTAACCTACTTCACTCAATTCTGCACATAAGCAAGTGGCAGTAAACATCGTAATGATAAGCTAAGAATTGCAAAAAGTGAGAAATGCAGGCAGATTTATGACAGTGCTGTCTTTCAGCATCAAAAATACGTGATAATCATCGGATCGTCTTGAAGTAGAAAATATGTTTTACATCTTTTCGGAACGTTAATAACATACACTGATATTTAACGATCAACCGCGCAAATAATTTTATTGTGCTGGTGACATGAGTAAGATTGTAGTCTTACAGGCCTATCAAGTCCGCTGCTTCAGATTGGACTAGCACTGGGATTGAACCCTCACCGGACTGGCAATGTGGACATAGGTCATGCAGGTCGTCACTAGACAGAACACACATCACGTCCGATCTGCGATAATCGAGTCGAAATTCTTCAAAAAAAATATTTTCAAGGCGATTATAAAGTCGGTAGACATATTCACGAGTGTTGTTTCTTTCTATAGTTTTTCCGGGTCTTTATGACCTACTGCCATCTCAAGAGACATTTAGGACAATCTATGAGAGGTAAAAATTGGAATATGATAAGCACACTTCCGTTTATACTCTTCGACAAAAAAATTGTTGCGATAAGCTCAATATTTAATTTCAGACAATATCGTCATATGCAGGGTTCAGAAAATAAAGCCGTAGTATATACACACTTCTAGGTTATCAATAAAAACAAAGTTGCTTGCCGGAAATATTAAATAACAACAAACGTAAATTATTACCTTTTTCTAATTGTTGTTTGCCGGGTATGATGTAAATTCGGCAATCAAATAAAAATGTATTAAAAAACCGCGGAGGGAAATGAATGTTCAAAATTCTGACTGGTAGGTCTATGTATTCATAGCACCACTCCATCAAATTGAGACTTTTATATCAGGTATGTTGTTATTCTTATCTCAAAGAGGCAAAGCCCTTTCATTTTTTTCGCAGGAATCCATCGAATAACGAGTAACTGTTAGAATCAGAACCAAACGTACGAAAAAATCTCGTAATTGTTTTGTGTAAACAAAAACCTCGTCTTATAAATGTTATTAACTTCGCCATTTGGAAAAATCAAGTCAATGTTCTAAATACGATATTTCAGTATTTTTCAGTTGTACTAATCACAAGAAGTTACCAATAAATCTGAGAAATATTTGACCAGTTACAGGTACGTGTAATTAGAAATTTTCACTTACTTTTAGGTAGTTTACAGTGAATTATGAAGAAAATGTTCTGAAACACAATAAACTAAACCAAGAATCTAAAAATTATGCTAGTAAACCAATTGATAATTCATAAGGGAAAGTTTCAATTCAAATCCCATACAAATTCAGTTCTTTATTAATCCGGTTATAGTATTCGTATCTCTAAATTCCCCCCCCCCCTTCCCCAAAAATAAAATTGAATTTTGAAATAATGAAACGCGAGGGCAGACAGAGAACTGATAAAAATCATTCATTTATGTTTTTATTGTTTAGGTCGATTAAAATTACCACACGTCACAAAACCTCAGAGTCTGTGGAAGTATATAACTAGTGTTCTCTGAGGATGTATGTTCAGTACGTGTACAAAAAGATGCCTAACCAAACAATCAGGATATGCGGGTGGAAGTTCGCATCTGCACATCGAGTTGTTATTAAACCTCTTGATTTGAGTATTTCAAAAATTAATTCCACAAATAAACTATGTTGAATCAAGAGTGGGTAGCTAAAATAAAGACTAATGACAAGGGAGGCTAAATTGAGAGTGTAGCACTAGAGCTTTCAAAGACTTTTTTTTTTGATAGAGTGAGCCATAAAGTGATGCTAAATAAGGTAAAAACTATTCGAGTAGTAGTGATTTACTGGGTAAAAGAATTTTTAAAAGATATAAAGCAAAAGTCACCCTTCTAGCCTGACGGAGGGGCTCCAGAGACCCCTAGAAGGCGCGAGGCCCCCCAGAAAGCGCGAGACCCGTAGCATTTGCTAACTCCTGCTACGTGGTTAATCCGGTACTGACAGGGTAGCGTACTGGAACCATTGCTATACCTCGTTCTAATGAATGATTGTGTTGTTGGCTTACAATCACAATTTAGGTGGTTTGGAGACGACATAACGCTATATAAGAGGATCTAAACAGTACAATACTGAACAGCTGGTGGGTGATCTGGACAGGATATCTAGCTGGGTAGGTCAAAATGGGATGAAGATAAATGCAAAGAAGAGTCAGCTTATTAGGTACACAGATAAAATAAAAAAAACTAAAGATTAATTATGGTTATAAGGTGGGGAAAGAATTGCTTCTTGAAGACATGAAATGTAAATACCTTGGTATAACATTTGATAACAAACTCAACTGGGCAGGATACATTGGTTAGGTAGTAGAAAAAGATTTCAAAATCCTGACTTGTTGGATAGAGTGATGAGGGGATGTACTGGAGAAGTAAGGGAAATGGATTACAAAATGATGGTCAGTATGGGACCCACATTTTAGGTATCACATAGAGGAGTTGGAGGGTGCGGAAAAAAGGGCTGCTAGATTTGTTTCTGAAAATTACCACAGAATATATTCAGTAAGTGATATGATAGAGGAGCTGGAATGGGATTCATTGGAGGAGGGTGAAGAGAACTATGGGAGTGCCCAAGGCGTATATGGTGATGAGGCTTGGAAACTATTTTTTATGGCCTTACGCCTTGTCGATGTCGAGGTCGTTAGAGGCGGGATGGGATTGGGGAAAGGAACTGGAAAGAATTCGGCCATGGCCTTTTGAAGGAAGCATCCCAACAATCGCCTGGAGTGATTTGGGGAAACAATAGAAATTCCGAATCTGCATTCCCAGACGAAGATTCGAAGAAGCGTCCTCCCGAAGGCGTGGAAAGATATGGGTGGAAGAATTAGGAGAGGTTTTTTTATTTTTATTTTGCGTATGATGCTGTATGACATTTACACATTCAACAATTATACTGTATTCAACGAACAATAAGTAAACACACAAATATACACTTACATACACATAGTCCAGTCAAATAAGGATTAAACCTCGGAATGAAATATAACAAGCTGAAAATTTGCTTAAACCTTTGTTTTAATATTTTATAAGTTGGCTCAAAAGTCTCGTAGAATCTCGTGTACGCTAGTCAAGATATTCAAGGTCAAAGGTCACAAAAAAACAGTTTTCTACAAATATCTCACTTCCTTTAATCTAAATGTTCTTTGGATTATTAGAAAAGTTGTAAAGCATAAAATTCTCTTAGCCGCAAGGACGATAGCGGTACTGTACGATACGTTAACTGTATAATCCAATAGACAGCACGATTTATAACGTTAATTATTTATTAATAATGTTGTAATAATGAATAAACTGTAATTATTTAATAATTAATAAATTTTATTTATGGTCATTATATTATTTATAAATCATAAATTAGTTTAATAATAACTTAATTAATATTAATAATAAAATATTTAAATGAAATAGCTTAAATGCAGTTTAATTATTTTTTTTCCCGACAGTTTATAATAAATCTATTACAATTCAAGTTAATACCCTATATAGAGAATTTTGTTGTTGTTACTGCTTATGTCAAGTATGCAGCTTAATATACTTCATGTTCGTCGTTGTATTCCTCTTAGTGTCGCTCAACTTTAATTTCTAATTCATTATCTTCATCGTCGTCATCCACTAAATATGGTTCTAAAGCTTCAAAGATTTTAGGTACATATTTACTTTCTTCATCCAGATCATCTGGTTATAAGGCAGCGTTGAGGCATACAGTCCATTACACTGACCACAAACTGACCATTGCAACTCTCCTTTTCTGCATCCGCAATTAGAACCACAGCATTCATTACAATTACAACTTCATTTTGCAACATCCACCCCCCTTCCCAGGTTTGCATCTGATAGTAGACACGATGGATGTTGCACTTGTAGGTGGAAAAGTGGGTAACTGGACTGGTTTGTTGAATATAGCCGATCTGATAAATTGTGTATATCGAAAATCGTCCATGCTGTATTCTGATTTTGGAGCATTATACATTTGCCAAAAGGACACGCACTCTATTTTGAAACAATGTTTCTAGAGGACAGTTGTCTTGCTGAAAAACGTGAGCCGATTGATCCAAATCGGAATGATTTTCGAATATTTTGATAATTGATAGTTTTCCTTTTTTAAAAAGTGCATATGTTGTGTCACATCCACTAAAGGCGTGCAAAAATAATTTGTTTCTTAGAACGAGGATAACTGTCAAAACTTTTAGTCGAATATATGTGTGTTTCCACATTACCCTTAATGATTTTCTTTAAAAAAAAGTTTTGCTAATGTGATTGAGTACGTCCTATTAAAAGAACTAGTATATAAATATCTTCTCCTACGATGTAGACAGTCTTTTGTTGTGTAGATTCTTCAATAGCTGTTTCGAACATCAGCATCATCTCTGGTTTGTTTTGTAACGATGTTAACTGTTTTTAATTTCTTAATAATCATTTCAATAAAGTTATTTATTACATCGGTTCGATCCTGATAGTTTTGAGCAGGGATTGGTAATTTGTACCATGCTCTTTAGTGTTGACGATGCCCATTACGCTGTCCAGCTTTCTGTAGGGCTGAAGGAGTTAGATGTTAGACTAACAGCAGTCTTCCAGGCAGGGCGACGTAACTTCAGCCATGTTTTGTATTCCCTAACATCTCCATGGATCGGAAGAGTCTCATTCTTTAGAATTCTCGACCATAATTTGATTAGAACCTTTTGCCTTCTGATGTGAGGTGGTGTGATGTTGCTGAACATTGGCAGCCACTGAACAGATGTAGATAAAAGCGAGCCAGCTATGATGCGCATTGTTAGAAGAGGTGAATTGATAGAAAAGATGACCATGAACACAAGCTGGCACTCGATTTCAAGCATAAGGGTGTGGGAAGATTTTCTTTCGTAAGTAAGGGGGTCAGGATTTGGAATAAATTACCAAGAGAAATGATAAATTATTCACCAAAAACGTTAAAAGAATTTAAAGTTGAAATTAGTAGAGGGGAAAAGTAGGTGAGAGAAGGAAATTGAAAAAATGGATGTGTAGGTAAATAGCCAATAGAGCAAGCGCTCCATCGCGATTAAATAAAATAAAATTAGAAATCGCGTACATTATCGGCATTGGCACGTCACTAATCTTGCATAAACAAAAGCATAAAATTATTTCTTGCTTTCTGGAATACTCTTCAAACTTTTTTGTGTATATTTATGTATTATACCTTCCTATGCTATACTGATGAGAAGATTTAGCTCTAACAACGTTAGTCGAGTAGCCGAAAAAGCAAAAATTAATGACGAATATTTGAGAAACTGAATATTGCTACCATCACAACACGTTTCTATTCTCTGCTTGAAGTACTGTGATAGCGGAGGCAAAATACAATTTCAAATACCACAGGCACTAAATTCAAGACCAACACAAACAAAATATCATATAACAAATTTATCTTTTCTGGAAGATTTCATTTTAAAGAAACTTTCGGTAGTCACCTATCTATCGCTGCCATAAACAAAAGATTTATTTTTAGCTTCGCCCAGTGGGCACATTAGCTGTAGGTGGAGGCGGCACGGCAGTCCAGAAATAGAAGAGCCGCCACGCTACATTATCTAACTCTCAACATACGTCTTACAACGGATATTTCGTACTATAGGACAGCGGAGGTGACAACTCGTGGAGAGAAATGTTGAGGCAGATAGAATACTGACAGAAACTAGCTGTAATATAATGGTCACACGAATTTTAAATCAATTAAGCACTTATTTTCCTTTCTGATTCACTGAAACTAACATACCAATAAAACTATAGGCAACGGGTGAAAAGAAAATTCAATAACTCAAGGCGATAGATGAAACGCTGTAATTAAATGATTCCACACAACTAAAATTTGCAAATATCATACATTTTATCGTGCAAATATCAAGACGAAATAAAGACTTCCTCTTCTTGTGATACCATGCGTTTATGGGAACACTCTTGGGAAGATGACCTGGAAGGATTTCCCGTTGTCTTCTCCAGTGTGTGTGCGCGTATGTTTAATTGTGGATGACCGTGTTAGTGTTTTCTATATAGTGTGTTGTTCCTGTTTTATGAAATGAGATTGAAGAAGGGAGAGGATGAAACAAGGTACTGGCCCGCTCACGCCTGTTCTTCCGAAAGACACCGCGGGGCCGCCAGGCATAACTTCCCCATCCGACGGACGAATCAGTATCAACAGAGCCGTACGTCCTCACTCCACACGCACTGCGGATTTAACACTACACAACCTGGTGATTAGGAATTTTGTACCACCATCTCTCCTACCCTGCTATGTTGAAAAGTTCTTCCAACCCCGCAGCCGCAGCCAACTGAGTCAACGGGGCTGGCAAAACCAACGACAGCTGTCGTTATAAAGCAGTATCGTGGTCACACTTCATGCACGCCAAAATGAAATTAGATGCAGAATTTGAGAAGAAACTTACTAAATTTCACGAGAATCCTATAACATTTCGAACAAAGTGCCTAGCGTCAAATTTGGACAGTTGTTACCAAACTAGTTGTTCACCTTCGTTAGGTATAACTAGTTGTAACATTTCAGCAGGGGTACTGTGAGGGGAGGGGGGAGGGAAGGGGCAACTCCAAGAGCCAAACAGTAAGTGTAAATCTTTACATCTAAACAAGTTCTGTAAGGATTTGATCAGTAATACTCGAATTATCTCAGCCATGAAGATGAAAATAGTCAAAGCATTTTCAGGTATCCACCAAAAGTTAAGAACATTTCAAATTACGAAACAGAAGTTAAGCAACGAACAGAACAGTACGATGTTTACCAGGGCTGTGTGCTCCCACATGAAAGATAAGGTGAAAACGCTATTATGTGGAGAGAGACGTCAAAATTTTCTTATCCAGAAAATTATCTTTACCATATAGGCAGTTACTTTTTAATGATCGTAAGAATTGTTTATAAAATGACTCTTCCCAATTCTATGAAGAGGAAGGCATCTTCCAGGCACTCACTTCAACTGCTGTTAGTGTCAACTAAACAAATATTTTTGGTTAACTAGTGAACTAGTGTTTAGCCTACAAGTAGCAAGGTGACTGGCAGTGAGCCATTCGACGTCTTCAGTCATTTATTTTTCATTCAGTGGCAAAGAATCCAATGAAGGCGTAGTGCTAGGAATGTTTTCGTAGGAATCGTAGAGTTTAATCATTTGGAAAAAAAAGTGGAAGGAAACAGAGGTTACTGAACCGTTTCCTTACCCACTCCGCACGTTTCTTACTTAATTCAATTATTCGTTCATAATGCTACTCTATGACTGCATCTCCTTACATGGGATTAAAGATTAAATTGGCGGAACCGTGTGACCAGCAGAGATGAAGCGCTAATCTTCATTTTTTTCTTGTGATTTCTTGTGTTGTCTTCAAAATTTGATTATCAGCTGAGACCGCAATCTTGTAAAGCATCACCGCTTTGCGAGCATCCATAAACTACGTAGCTTCATTTTGGTCTCCTGTTAACCACCACCCCCCCCCCCCCCGGCCGCCTCCCGCGTAGCATTTTTCCATATTGATTCCAGAACACATTTTGCACTGTTTTCTCTTGTCACACTATCGTAAAATACATATGGAGATAATTAAATGACCCAAATAAATATTCACATGCTGTACCTCATTTTAACCGTGAAAAAACAACATGAATAGAAAGGTATGTGGCCTGGCTTGGAACCTCCCCCACGTAGCCCAGCGTAGCTTTCCAGTCAACCCCTCACCTCCTAGACCAAGCCAAGTAGCTTATGAGCGCTCCCTTTCTGCTTCCATTATTTCCTGCGTTGTGTGATTCAGACGAACTGACAAAAAAGAAGGAAGATTCATGTTAAGCTGATAAATGCATATAAAATATTCATACAACATGCTGTATTTCTGTAGAATTGAGTAATTGGAGGACATTTTTTTTTTGCGGAAATAGTTGGAAATAACGACTAAAAACAGAACTTATTAAAATTGAAGTGCCGGACTCAAGATCTAAAAGCAAAAAAACCTTTGTTTGAGAAAGTCACGTGACTGTTAATTTACGACAAGAATTTTTTGTGCTACGGTTCCATGTAATGTAAGCTCCTAGTATTCTTTCGAATCTCATAAAATCCGGTGGGTGACCTGTAACGCTCGGGACTTGCATTCGGGAGGAAGCGGGTTCAAATCCACGTTCGGGTTTCCATGGTTTGCCAGAATCACTCCAAGCGAATGCAGCAATAGTTCCTTCAAAAGGCCATGGTCGAATTGCTTCCCATTCCTTACCCCTCCCTTCCAAATCATTTCCTGTCTCTAACGGCCTTTACGTCGAGGAGCCGTCAAGCCCAAAGAAAAAAAAACTTTCTAGTCTTAAGCTTGGCCTTGCGAAGACAAAGAATTTTATTGGATAAAAAGAGAACTAGGAGATAACAATAGACCTAGAATGACTGAATTCCGCTGAAGCACGTATACACGTTATACTAAATATCTGCTCGTTATGCTTCCTGTTTGTTCACATAAGCTTTGTGTTTTAATGTTAGTCGTTGGAATTCAACAATGACTAATAAATTAATTGCTGGCAAACACTCGCTGCTGCTTGGTTCTGGGTCTGATTTCTGTATAAATTAGTAACGTAAATATATTGTTTTGAGGTAGCAGGCCTAAATGGCTTTACGAAATGATTCTACCAGATGTTATGTTCTAAAATATTTGCTACAGCAGTTACGAGCATCCTCGAAGACGACCATCCATAAGCTTTCAGACCGAACCCAGAGGTTGCATCGTTTTCCAGCCTTGACTGTTCGGAAGAAATGTAAAATTCTTGTCCACTGTGAAGTACGTCGAAGACACCAAGCAAGCAGGCAGTGCCCAGAGGCTATGACAGTACCACCGGTGTGGTGGCTCAATGGTTAAGGCGTCTGATGGAAAGGTGCCCGGTTCGAATCGGGGAATTCTGAAAGGGCCTTAACCTGCCCCTTCACCTCTGGCACACGCCAGAACGCTTCCGTTGTTTGGATGTCACCTTAATCTGTGAGTTCCCTTCACAGGGTAGGATTATAGGGCTAGGTAAGGGTAATCACTTCAGAGGTGCATGAGCGGCAAAACCAAACTCTGACAAACCGACGACCGAACTAACATAGGAGTCTCCATGCCAATAATGTGATACGCTTTATTACATACTATTCTCAAATGACGGACTGAATACAGTGTTCGAGGAAGTTATTTATTCACAGTTGCCTAATTGTTATAAAATAACACTCAATGCAATTTCTTTGCCTTATGCTGTAGCAAAAAGTGTCAGTTGCCATCCTGAATTGTTATAAAATTACGCTTAATGCAATTCCTCGTGCCTCGTGTTGTTACAAAGTTTCAGTTTTAGTTCTGGTACACGTTGTATTTCGACCTAACCCCAAACTCCGCTAATATTTCATACACAAAATCAAAGCTTCAATGACACGCATATTAATACATCTAGTAGTGGGATTAAGGGGTTTATATAAATTTTCTGGAAATCACTAGGCTCAGTCAATGGGGAGCGTTTGTGGGCTTTTGAATCAGTCAATCAGAGTGCAGGGAGGCGTGGACAGGTCGCGGCGCGTCGCCAGGTGGCAGCAGCGCACAGCAGTAACCTCAATCTGTGCGGGTACTCAGCGTGATATCGCAACTCGATAATTAGGACGCGCCGCCAGGCGACAGCAGTAACCTCAATCTGTGCGGGTATTCAGCGCTATTTCGGGATGTACCGCTGTTCGTTAAGTGGCACACGCCGTCTTATTTTCAGCGCACCATTAGGGACGTCACAGGCTACCGTTATTTCGGACTGTTGTTAAGTAGCTGATGCCGATAGCCACTGCTACCCGCAGTCTATAAAGACTATCATTAGGAAATGCGGCTGCTTGCTGCTTGATGGTAACATTCGTTATTCCAAACCCTGTAAATTTCTTCCCAGAAAGAGCGTTTTGTCATGTGTTATTGATATATTGAACTATTTTAGTTAATTAATTGTTTAATGACCATAACATTAACTTCTAAAATTATTTTTTTCGTATTTTTAGGACAAAACTCATTGTTTCCTTCTGCAAATGTTATTTTTTGCTCAAATAACAAGTCATTACTTGAAAACCACCCCCTTCCCCCTCCCTCTACCTTATATCGCATACACCTCTGCGACTATTCGTTGTTCTTTTCTTCGAATGTATCTAGCTGCCAATTTTTTCCCCATTCAAATTGTCTCATTAACCTCGATGGCCATGCTCTTAACATCACATTTTATGGCATTTTCGGTGCTATTTAATGGCCATTTATTCCCTCCCAACATCCTCATCTCCAATGTGCTCCATATACACACACAGAGCTCTGTTTCATCTGCTTCATGTCTTTCAATGATACCCAAAGCACCTCTTGTAACATGTCAGTTATAAATTCTGTTCTCTTTCCATTTCTAGCTTCATATTTTACAAGCAAATGTTTGTCGGTGTGAGCAGGAGAGACTATTTTGCAGTGCAACCATCGCGGCACCCTTTGGAGATGGGAAAGGAGAAAAGCGGACCGCTTTCCTTCAGTGGGGACAGTCCGCCCCGTGCCAGCGGTGCGTGAAGTATAGAGCGTGTGTGTGCGTGTATGCATGGAAGGATACACTATTATTTGATAATAAGTTCAGACAAGTTTTGATTTTCTTGTTTCACTCTAAAACCCTCGTTTTGAGGAGAAGATTGCAGCTGGCCAGTGAGACGCCGTTCGAAAGGATAATCATCGAATGTGTTCCAAAGCAAGTGCTCGTCCAGTATAATCACAGTGCGACGATTGAAGTTTGTTTTGTGTGTGTTATGCACAGAAATTCCAGAAGAACGGACAGCGCTGCCTACAATATAAACATCAACTACATGGTATTTACACAATTTTTATATTCCGCCAGAACAAACCGAGTCAAAGTGTGGCGCATTGTACCTGAAAGCGAAAGCCTGTAGAGAATTGTGCTCTCTCATTTTATTTTGAGTTAGTCGGACTTTGTTCATGATCTGTCATTTCGTTGTTTATTTAATCAATTTTTATTATATAGATTTAATTATTGTTTTATGTGTTATTCAATGCAAATCATCTTTTCTAATATTGATAACAATAAATGCAAGTGTCAGTAGATAAAATTAATGTAATTTTTCTTGTAATAAAACAAATAATTACATTTCTAAATGTTTATTGAAAATTCTGGAAGGACTCCTTCCATGGTGCACAGGCAAAATTAAACAAGGTATTTTATATAAAAAACATTAATGATATAGAGTAATAGTAACTGGTGGAAATCCTTACTCCCGGGTACACTACAATGTATACATGGAAATGTGAGTGTGTGTGTCTTCCTACGCGTTTGTGTGTCTATCGTGAAAGGAGCCTACTGGACCTCAACGTTTCACTATCACTGGCCACCTATTTGTCTGGTACAAGTCAGAAGCTGACATTAACAAAAGACTTTGAGCAAACAAATATATGTGTGTGTGTGTGTGTGTCTAAATATGGTGATTGGAGCCTACTCGATCACAAGATTTCATCATCAGTTACCACCTATGTATTGAAGGTAGACATAATTAGTTGGGGTGTATGGCAATAATCCCGTAATACTTTGCTTATCCTGTAACTCTTCAGTCTGCTACTTGTATGTACATGGTGGCGTATGGAACTGTGTCTTTTATGGTCCTATGAGTGTTTGTGTGTTTATTCCTAAGTGGTTGTGTGTCTATAGTGATGTGTGTGTGTGGTGACGTATGGATTTGTGGATGAGATTTTGTATGAATGTTTGACATCTTGCTGATGACCAAGTGCCTACTGCAACTCATGGTATCTAGGGCACATATTACAGAATGGCTGAAAAGGCTTGTGGTTTGGTATAGATGTGGCGGTGCTAATGTGAACAGTTTTGTACCTAGGACACACGATAATGGATGGCAGAGAGGTCTGTAGTGTGAGATAAATGGGACGATGTTGATGTGAAGAGTTTGGTGCCTGTAACACATGTTACCGATTATTTTTTGACCAGTCATGAGGCAGGAGAGTTCTACCTCCACTTCTTCGTTGCATGATTGGTGCTGGTTATTGTGTGGAGCTGCAATTATAAACAAATTACATACTTGGTCCAGAATCCGAAGGTTGGCGTCAGTTGGGGGGGGGGGGCGTGTTGCAGGTCAATGGAGAGGTTTCCTGAATGCTAATTGGCTGGAAAAAGTGGTGCAGAATCACCACAATACTGCAAGAAACTTACACAGAGAACGGCAAGCAGCTGCTATCTGAATGGAAATTACCTTGATATAAAATTGTAATAGCCCAACACCATCCAAAGTATGGCATTGCAGCCTGTGTTAAGAAAGGCTCTTGAATATATTCATGCCTTTGTGGTACTAGGGCAACATCTTAATGGATGGCTTGTTGTTATGTGTGTGATATGAGATTATGCTGATGTAAACAGTTTGGTACTTGGGCACATGTTACTAAATGGCAATGGTGGCTGAGGTTTGTGAGAAGCGAGACGATGCTAATGTGAACAGTTTGATACCTGGGGTAGCTATTACTAATGGATTCTTTCTGGTTCCAGGGTTAATGAAACTATGGAAAAATTGTGTACGCCTGCTCATCAGGTATTGTTACCGCTGTTTACTGTATATTCTTTACAATTACCACTCCTGTTTTACCTACACTGTCCATACCTACATCCATTTGCCTTATACCTGCCCAAATCCTTCTTAAAACTTATGCTTTCATGAATGCGGGTGTGTTTTTTATGTACAGATCAATATGTTGAACTCGGAGACAAGAGACGAGCGTGATTTTCAGATTTTTCTTTTGACTGATTGACTGTTTACTCCCCTTTCCATGTATTACATTCTCTCTAGGCCATTTCCGTATGTATGCTCTTTAGGTCAACTAGGACCATGTTAAGCCTCCGTCTGACTTGAATCTTTGCTTTTGAATGTGTACACAACCACATTACAACTAGAGTTGTTAGCCCAAGTGGGAACCTACAGTTTAATGTGGAATCCGCGTTCTGGCGTACTTCACATTACCCACAGCAATCTGTGTCAGAGGTGAAGGTGGGTTAAGGGCTTTTGAAAATCACCGCCCCGATAGGGATTCGAACCGAGGACCTATCGATCTTCGGTCAGACGCCTTAACCACTGAACCACCAGTCCGCTTCTTGATAAATATCGAGATGCTGAGATTTGATGTTTATATGAATTCTTTCTTTCCTAGTACCATTCGAGTTTGAGATACTTCCTTTACCCCCGTTATTTGCACGTCTATGTTATTAGGCTCCTATTCACAGCAATGTGTGAGGAGGAGAATATATGGCACCCATATAAAAACATTTCCCATCTCATAAACATTAGCAACGTTTAGAGGTATACATGCTTTGGCATGTAATTTCTGAAGACAAGAGAGGCCTATGAAACGCATGAAACAAACCACACGTGTTGAATGATGTATTATTATGCAATAAAATGATGTTTTTTATTTGACGAAACCCCTACCCCCCCCCCCCCAATTTTGTATATTCCTCCAGTATGATGGAGTAGAATTCTGCCCTTATTACGAGTACGAAATACTAGAAATGGAAAGAGAACAGAGTTTATAACTGACATGTCACAAGAGGCTCTTTGGGTATCATTGAAAGACATGAAGCATATGAAATAGAACTCTGTGTGTGTATAGGGAACACATTGGAGATGAGGATGTTGGGAGGGAATAAATGGCCATTAAATAGCACCGAAATTGCCATAAAATGTGATGTTAAGAGCATGGCCATCGAGGGTAATAAGACAATTTGAGAGGGGAAAAAATTGGCAGCTAGATACATTCGAAGAAAAGAACAACGAACAGTCGCAGAGGTGTATGCGATATAAAGTAGAGGGGAGGGGGAAGGGGGTGGTTTTCTAGTAATGACTTGTTATTTGAGCAAAAAATAACATTTGCAGAAGGAAACAATGAGTTTAGTCCTGAAAATACGAAAAAAATAATTTTAGAAGTTAATGTTATGGTAATTAAACAATTAATAAACTAAAATAGTTCGATATATCAATAACACATGACAAAACGCTCTTCCTGGGGAGAAATTTACAGGGTTTGGAATAACGAATGTTACCATCAAGCAGCAGCATTTCCTAATGATAGTCTTTATAGACTGCGCGTAGCAGTGGCCATCGGCATTAGCTACTTAACAACAGTCCGAAATAACGGTAGCCTGTGACGTCCCTAATGGTGCGCTGAAAATAAGACGGCGTGTGCCACTTAACTAACAGCGGTACATCCCGAAATAGCGCTGAATACCCGCACAGATTGAGGTTACTGCTGTCGCCTGGCGGCGCGTCCTAATTATCGAGTTGCGATATCGCGCTGAGTACCCGCACAGATTGAGGTTACTGCTGTGCGCTGCTGCCACCTGGCGACGTGCCGGGACCTGGCCACGCCTCCATACACTCTGATTGGCTGATTCAAAAGTCCACCAACGCTTCCCTTTGACTGAACCTGGGGATTTCCAGAAAATTTCTAGAAACCCCTTAGTCCCACTACTTGTACTGTATCGCATTTTAGTGGCAATAATGCATCGCGATATAAATTTGATCAAAATAATCAAGGTTTCTTACATCTTTCTTTTTTGTTATCCGTAATTCAGATCGATATTACGTTTGAATGGCTAACGCAGTTACATGGGGTTGAAATATGTCATCAGTGAAAGTAATGGAAATTAAAAATTGATCTCAACAACTTACGTCATAACACGTAATATTAATTTTAATGGTAGTCTAGGTTGTATTCATCGCGATCAGTGTGGAACTACTTTCACTACACACTACAGTAATGAAAACATTTAAATTATTTTTTTAAAAAAATTAAATTGCGAATGCCCTCTGCTGTAATGTCAAGTTCCGGTTATAAAGCGATATAATCAAAACTGCCGCTAATCGAAAATTGAAGCGTTTATTTTAATATCTATTGGAAAATATTATAACGAATACTTTTACTTCAAACGAATCTACTATATAATTTCGTAAGCTCACTCACCGCGATAGCTATTGGCTGGAGAACGGTGTCACCTGTCAGCCTTCGCTCGAAAAACAGCAACCCTTAGAATAAATTCGAGGTTATGTCCACAATTTAATAGCTAAGCAACTGCTACCAAATTAATAGCTATAATACATTAATTAAGTTTGCTCTTCGTAGCGTTTCAGAGTTAAAAAAACTATTGATAAATTTTTGCGGCTTATCTGCTTACTACATGTTACTAATGAAAGCAACTTAAAAAAAATTAAATTACTCATGGTCTCTGCTGTAACCACGAATGACAATTGTCATTCCCGCTTAGGAAAAATTTCAGTTTCATTAAAACTTTCACTAATGTTGTTGCTTGACCAAAGTTTAAGTATAGATCAGACCAATTATGTTAACGAATAGAGTATTATGACAACTAATTCCTTCAGATTGTTTAATAATATGGAATGTGTATGAAATTCTCTGGCCGTTACAGATACTATGACCAATGAGTACGTTATGAGTGTTTGCCCAATCTCAATAAAAAAACGTGATGGTTTCGAAGCAAACATGATTTTTTTTTTTTAATTATACAGAGGGAACTTTCAGGGCCAAATACAAGTCAGGTTTGTATTCAAGCAATTATACTATTACGCTATCGCCGCTGTTCGTGTTTAATACCTACCTCTATGAATTCTTCTGAGTTCAAGCTCAAGAGATTTTATTCACCCTGAAAAACAGGTCAAGTTTAAATTTGGTCAAATCAGGTCAAACTGTCATAATCTTTCATCCTAAAAACTGGAACTATTCTAGACCCGTGATGGTACCCAAAAAACGGTCACGGGCTTACACTAGTATTAAATAAATAAAAGCAACTAATAATTATTATTTCGATTTAAACGGACTACGTACATTCCTTTAAATGTTCTGACAATTTATTCGCGGATGCTTAGCTAAATAGAAATGTTGTTAAATAACGTGCATAACTTAGAAAATTGATGTGAAAATTGTGAAGCTCTAAATAAAGAATGCTACTACATATGGAAGAATATTGTTTATTCAGTTTCTGTATCACATACGTGGGTCAGATAGATTTTCTGATCTTTTACGAAGTTAATGCTGTAGCTACCAAATTATGCTTTATGTCAATAAGAAATATAGCCGGTATGCCACTGGATGCAACGATTAAACCTGGTATCAGAAAACTGAAGAGTGTATACTCATCACGTCAGAATGTATTTTATTTATAACAATCTATTTTTTTAAGCAATTGCCAAGAAATGAATTGCCAGAAAGCTGAAAGAAAAATATGTATTTCGTTTAAATTAGCATATTAATTATTCTTTTTTCTGAAATCATTACTTGGTATGAATGAAAGAAGTTCCTAATTGATTGCGATCTATGTGGCCTAAACCACAATTAAAACTAATATTACGTAGCATAACGTAAGTTGTTAAGATTTATTTTTAGCATCGTTCGTTTTCACTGGGGTCGAAGTAAGTAAATCTTACCACAAAGCAGAATAGTAAATTGTAACCCATATTCATCCTATTTTTGTTTAATTTATTATTATTTATGCTTTCTAGAATTTATAAAAGATTTTCTGACCGCATATCTTATTGCAGCGAAGTTGGCTGAGAAAAGTTCAACAAAATGAAGGGAATTATTAGCTTTAGAACTGAGAAAGTAGAACACAATAATCACAACAAAATTTCATTGGGTTCACAGCACATAAAAAGCGAAGGTCGATTGAGATCTTCAAATCGAAATTATGCACGAATATTATAAATTACAACTCATGTGTCCAATAACTTGACGGGTCTAACATCGAACTTGTCTAGGAGAGAAAAGTGGCGGTTAACATGTATATTCAGGAATAAAAATCGATATAACCTGTTTGTTTTCTAGATTCACGTAATATTCGACCTGTTCTAGTTAGTATGATTAGAGACTACTGAATAAAATTGACTTTGGGTAATTTAATTCACTAAAAGAAATATTTGTATACATTAGAGAAGTAAAAGAAATTAGCATACAATTTTTAAAGTTCAAAACTGCGTTACGTAATATTTTAAGTTTGTTCAAGACGATATGACGAAAATCTAACAACCATAAAGTAATATTTGAGAGTCTAATTTTTATTTTTATATACGTGGAACAAAAAAATACACCTAGAGGTACATTGGCGAGCAAGGTCGAGATGTCAGCTAATGAGGTTAATGAAACGGCAGGGGAGGAGTCGGCCACTCTGGACGATTAAACAGTCTCGACAAGTAGTTTCGGAAACCTCGGTACCTCTGAATATCACGTTCTTTCGAGTCGTCCTCAAATGTCCACTCAGTAGATTCATTGAGTTCAGCTGAACTTAGCTCACAAACTAATCAAATCTGTCATAAGAAGGCATTTGTTTCAATTTTTCCTATAAAATGAAACAATGTAACAAATAGCAAAAGTAACTGTAAAAAAAGGTAGGAAAAAATCCGACGAACTAATCACTAATAACAGTGTTGTATGCCCTCATTCCATACTCATTGCGGAGATGTTTAGGGCTTAACCCAGGAATTTGGCACCCAATCTTGAGATTAATTGTTCACCATCACCTCTTCTAACCTGCGGGCCATGTATTCCCCATGATGCAAATTTCTTCCACCACCTTGTCAAGCGCCCAACACCATCATCGTGGCGAAACGATTTTAATCGCTTACTTTGGCTTACCTTATCAAAATATGGCACTTCTTTTCAGTCCATACCCAGCAATCACTTTTACAAAATTGCTGTACCAATTCAGACTTATTGTTAACTTCGCCGTAAAAGTATCAGGCGCTACGCACGCTCGGTTTAAAGTAATTATTAATGATTGATGTCTCGTATAACTGACTGGATATATAATAGAGGTGAGATATGAAACTATCAGAAATTTGTAAAAGATTTATAAGAAAACTTTGATGAAAAAATGAGATTTCAAAAACTGCTAATAACTTATCGATAATACAACACGCTCTCGACTTCCTGAAACACCGACATCATAAAGAATTTTGTTCTACAGATATACCAAACTTATTGAAAAGACAGCGCCCGCGTCTTAGAATGGAGAAGCCCTACATACTGAAAAATAACATGTCAGTTACTTATCCGCGAATTTGGAAGTGTGCGTGTTAACCTCGCCATACTTGTCTGGGAGAGGTACCACGATAGGCCCAGATTGAAATCGGGGGGCTTACGAACCGACTGTTTCAAAGTCCCGCACATCCATTTATCACACAGACCATAACTTAGTCTATAGATGTTCCTTATCAATTAGGATAAGGATCACGACAGATCTCAAATCTTTTCGCCAGGTGACCGGATTTCTCGGTAAGAACGCCACAAGAAAAGAAGTTTCATTTTACTTTTTGAATTCTTCCTACATACATACACTTATTATCTGCTCCATTTCAGTTTTTCTACATATTTACTTTCAGTTCTCCAAATTTATTTAAATCTCGTAGTAACATTTGCCCAATGCTTCGCACGCGAGTGCTTTCGTATGTGCAGAAATTCATTAACGATTTTATTCTATTACCAAATATCAACTTGAAGAGGCATGAATTTAATTATTTCATTCGCATAAAAGTAGTTCCAGAGGACCAAGTTTCGATCCCAATACAGTGAATGTTTCACTGCACATGTGACAGAAGATATGATTTTTGAATGGAAACATTGGTGACGTTTGAAATTAGTTTGAAATGCAGCCAAGAATTATTTTTAATTTTCTTTACTTTCAGTGGCGCCATATTACTAATTTCATTTCAGCCGCAAGTAAGTAGTATCAACGGGTCATGATTTGATCACAATACAGTGAATATATTAATGCGCAAGTGACAGAAGCCATGATTTCCGAACGGAAACATTAGCGAAGTTTGTGCATATGTTGAAATGCAGCTTGGACCAGAATGACAACAGACACGTTTTATTAAAGCATAACGACAGACGGATTTAGTTTTATAATTCACGCGGTGTAGCATAAGGTTTTAGGATTCCTAGTTACTTTTTAATTTAATTGGTTTCATGTTGCTTCGTCATTAACTCAATAGCACATAAGAACCTTCAGCTTCGGTAAAAAACTACAACCGAAAACAAACATTACAAAACCAGGGTTATAAGCGGTATTTAATAGTAAGAACAGTTCATTACACTCATCATGGTTTGAATAGCAGCCAAAATTTGTATATACGTTCCTTAGGCAATATAATTCCAGAATATTTGAACATTATAGCCACCAAATATATGCTAATAGAGTAAAGTCGATCGAAATATAGGCAGTTTCGCAAAAGTTGCTATGAAACAAATGCATATTTGTTACCTATTGATGTTTACTGTAGGCCTATTCATTTTTCAGGCATCTTTCTTTGAGAAAAAACTGAATCCCACATTCATATGACATGTAGGTGAGAAGTATCACAAATAAACGGTTTTTTCTTAATAAACATTGTACAGCATTCAGCGTCGATTGAGAGCGGTCTGGTGACTCCGTGTTAAAGGTGTCTAACTGGGGATCTGAAGGTCCTCCGTTTGTAGTGTGACGTTCATGCCACACTCCATGAATATATATGTCTTCGACTTACAATATTCAGATTATTCATTCAGTGCAAATTATTTTGTTATTCAAGTCCTAGGTTAATTTATTCAAACTAAACCCGGGCGGTCAAAGATTTATAAATAACTTTTGGTAATGCAAGGTTGATTATTTAAAGGAGCAAATAAATGGTGAAATAATGAAATGTGCTGATAGCCAGTGCAAAATTCTGAACGTCTGCGTGGCTGGAGAAAGCCGTTGGCTGGTGACAAGAAGTCGCCTTGAGGACCAAAGGGGTGCCGAACGCGACGGGCGAGTGCTGCTAGCCCAAGGTCAGAGCGTTGCACTCGGACGCTAGTGAGGTATAACCGATCTGCGCTGCCTCAACTGGGCGCGAAGCGAAAAAGCTAATAGCGAGTGTTCGGAACATCACGTGGTTTTGGCGAATGCTATCCCACCAATGCTGTATAGCGTCGGGAGTTACAAAAGTTAATCCACAACTTCCTTTTTTCCATGTGACATTGTCGCTGGACTGCGAGAGGTGGAGCCATCGTCTTCTTGGTGGCTAAAGGAAGCTTCATGGACACTTTGTTGGCCGGAGTCATCGAAGACACTTGGGCGAGGCGAGCAACGCAGCACTGGCCGCAGCTTTGAGATCGACATCTCAAAGTAACACGCTGTGTTACGTTCGTCACGGAACTGTCTTCATATGGTAATGTGCTCTTATGCCAGGCCAAAGTTCACGGTTTAACGAGGCCTGAGAGGCCCGTAAACGCCACATAAGACTGGAATTTCAACTCTAATCGTGTAGGACACCTGAGCTAGCACGCACCTTTTTCACCGAACATTAAATTCTGAAAGCTCCTCGTTTGTAACATGATTCAGATAATGTTCATTTTGTTTTAATGGCGCCCTAGGAATATTTATATGTATATATGCATAACATCTGACTGTTGGCCTTTTCGCTACGATACTTCATTGATCACTTTGATAACTGAAATACATAGAGTTCAGTTATTATTTGCTCTAATTCGGCAAATTGTAAGGTCTGGGTATTGCATGTAATGTTGCATTATCTTACGTTAGAAGTAACGTTAGATGTACTCAGCAATGTAAATGCCAGAAGACCGAATGAAACTTAATCTCTGTTTACCTGCAATCCTACAGCAAGAAACATTCTTGCTATCCAAATTATAAAAATTCATATCCATCTTAATATTCAGATTCACCCAACACGCACCCAGCACACGTTCGAATCCCTGTCTCGACCGGGATTTTCATAAGGCCCTTAAACCCGACCCTCACCTCTGGGACAGCTTGCTGTGTAATATGAAGTATTTAAGAACGCTTCCGTGGTTCGGATTTCATATTAAACCTTAGGTCCTCTGTACGCGGTAGGATACTGGGTTAAGGCGGCTACGACAGGGGAATGCGCAACCAATAGAAACACTGTCACCAGGTGATTAAGACGATACCGAATTATTGTAGCGTCGACTGTAAACATGTCGTACAAATTGTGTAACTGTCAAAGATGTTAAAAACCTCGGCGTTAGATTAACATATTCCGTTAATTTTAATGTTTTAAATTTCTGAGAACTGATTAAGTAGAAAGTCAAGAAACGAAAAATAATACGGAACATGCATGCAATTCTCGTATACGTCTAGTATTTTTATTTATTGATTTTAATTAATCAAAAATTTAAATAATACAAGGGAAATGTAACTTAGCAAAACTCAACGCTATTGGTGAATTGAATCGTGACGTCAAAGTACACGTCCATACTGTAAACTAAGGCGTAGTTACTGGGCGTTTTAATAATTTTGTGATTGTGTTTAAGTTTTATTGTTCTTTATCAGCATAACTGGTGAAATATTGCAGTCTTAAGAGAATACTCATACAATAAATAGTGATTGGAAGCGGTTTTGTAAAATCTCCCAAAAAAACGATGTTTTCACGATGACAACGTAATTTGCATCAAATCCGGATTAAAAAGTTGCTGACGACGGAGTGAAACTGCAAGGTAATTAGTGTTAGACTAGACGACCCGTGCGAAAATTTCGCGAATAAAATGCGATGAATAGTGAGGTTGAATGCTTGTATTATAATGAAAAGTAGAACCGTACTTTTGTAGCAAATATTTTTTTATTTTTTTAGTGTAATAGGTACGCATCAACATACTCGCAACATATTACGAAACAGTTGGGAAAATTTAAAACACTTTGCATTTATGACAAACTGTCACTGACCTTAACAGAATAAAACCAACCTCAACAAAATGCACAAAACATCTCTGAAATATTTCTTCCTGTGCGAATAAAATGTTTACATTGGAACTGTGTAGCAAAACGACAGTGTTTCCGCAACAGAAAAATAATATCCGAAAAGCTACTTATTGAGAAAAAAAAAAAAGTTTATTGACATCTCTATGATATCCGCTGCTGCTATCTAGGGACTTGGCTGTGAACAGTCCCATACGCGCTACCACTTTAAGCACCAAATTCCGAAAAATTCTTTCTTGATTCATGATTTTACCTAACTGGAGACCTTAATTTTTAAAACGATATGTCATTTATCGATATCGGCTAGGTATCAAGCGAGGTAAAAAAAAAAAACGTTTTGAGAAATGATGATATTTTTGCCCCTTAAGGGTGGAATTTGGAGAACATTTTTTCTTAAATATGATGTGAGCATAGCGGATAATTTAATATTTAAATCGATACCTCACTTATTGATTAGGTTAGGTATCAAGGGAAATAAATAGCTTTTGACAGAAAAATTCGTTGTAAAAGTATTAATACTTTTGCCCTCTAAGGTTAGAATTTTTTAAAATTTATTTCTTAAAATGTGGTAATGGAACCGAAGACATTACTAAGACCTCAATATTTTAAATAATACCTCGTTTATCAATTTTGATTAATTGTCAAGGGAGATAAATGGCTCGAGATGCAAACAACGCATTTTAGAAAAATTGACATTTTTGCCCTTTAAGGGCCGAATTACGAAACATTCCTTTCTAAAAATATAATGTTACCACGGAAGAAACCTTATTCTTAATATGATACGTCATTTATCTATATCGGTTAGATATTAAGGGAGATAAATCGCTCGTGACACAAAAACGCATTGCAAAAATATTGATACTTTTGCCCTTTAAGGGTCGAATTCCGAAAAATTTCTGTCTTACTATATGACATCGCTAAAGCGGTGATCTTAATCTTTAAAATGATACTTCATTAAACGATTTCAGATAGGTATCCAGCGAGATAAATGACTCGTAACACAGAAAACAGCATTTTAGAAATATTGACATTTTTGCCCCTTAAGGGTCAAATTCCGAAAACTTCATTCCTTAAAATATGATGTGACCAAAGTGGAGGCCATAAGCTTTAAAATGACACCTCATTCTTTGATTTCGGTTAAGTATGAAGGAAGATACAGGCTTGTGACAAAAAAATACCTTATAGAAATAATATATACTAGACGACCCGTGCGGAAATTTCGCGAATAAAATGCGATGAATAGTGAGGTTGAATATAATGTCACCAAAGCTGAGTCATTACTCTTCAGACTCCTACTTCATTTATTGATTTTGGTTAGAAATCCAGGGAGATAAATGGCTCGAAACACAAAAAACGTATTTTATAAAAATTGGCATTTTAGCCCTTTAGGGGTCGAATTACAAAAGATTCCTTTCTTAAAATATAATGTTACCACAGCGGAGACCTTGGTCTTTAATATGATATCTCATTTATCTATATCGGTTAGATATTAAGGGAGAGAAATAGCTCGTGACACAAAAATGCGTTGTAGAACCATTTATAATTTTTCCCTTCAAAAGTTGAATTCCAAAAACATTCTTTCTTAAAATACGATGTCACCAAAGCTGAGACATTATTCCTCATAATCTTTCTTGATTTATCGATTTTGGATAGATGTCCAGGGAGATAAGTGTCTCGAGACACAAAAAACGCATTTTAGAAAAATTAACATTTTTGCCCTTTAAGAGTCGAATTCCGAAAAATTCCTTTCTTAAAATATGATGTGACAAAAGTGAAGACCATAAGCTTTAAAATGACACCTCATTCATTGATTTCGGTTAAGTATGAAGGTAGATATAGGCTTGTAACAAAAAAACCTTATAGAAATAATATCAATGATATTTGAATTATTAAATTTTTAGTGCAATAGTTACATATTAGATACACCTAATGTGAATCAAGGGACACGCCGGAGTAATCGACACTGAAATTGCTGACAATGGGAAATATACATGTAATTCAAATATAGGTCTAGTATATTAGTGGAGATTGTGGTACAGTTTAAATGCGTCCTGGAACAGAGTGACAACTGATAACTTTTGTTACAGGTAAGACACAAGGAATTACATTACACGTTGTTTTATAACAATTTTACTAAGTTAATTAATTGCAAAGAAATGACTTGCCAGAACATACCGTTCAGCCCGTCATTTTTGACCAGCTTTTTGCAGCAAAGTATTTTTTCCAGAAAATAGTTTTTTTGAAATGAAGTCCAAAAAAAACAACACAATCTGGAGGTATACACATGAGGACTTCACTGCAATCATACTCCAGGAATATCTACATTCTTACATATTTTTTTTCACTTTTTGTTAATAAATGTATTGGTTTTTCAATTGAAATACGCATTATTTTTTTACTTTAGTTCATTTTCGTCTTTTCTATACTTGTATGTCGTCAAAAAGTATCTTCTCGTAACATCGAGAAGATCGATTTTTTTCTTTTCTGCGATCGATGTGTTTAATTTTGTTAAGTTGTGGCGTATAAATGGCTGAAAATAAAATAATGTACATGACGAAAACAGATTCGCCTTCTAACCAAATTTCAATGGCTATTGGCGAGAAATATTAGGAAGTCGTTGTTAATATACTGGTCGACATTGTACCGTATTTGTTGTACCTTTTAGAAGTAACGAGATTTGTTGAAATCAAATATAAAAAAAATCATGCTCAACTATTTCTCTAAATAAAAATATCTGACACAGCGGAGATTTAAACCCGGGTCGGAAAATTAGGGAGCGGACATCTTACCGCCTACATCACGTTAACTCTAGGATATACAGGGTGTTACAAAAAGGTACGGCCAAACTTTCAGGAAACATTCCTCACACACAAACAAAGAAAATATGTTATGTGGACATGTGTCCGGAAACGCTTACTTTCCATGTTAGAGCTCATATTGTGGACGGCTGTGATACAATACGTCATTCTCCAGGGCTACATCAGCGCATCAGTGATTCCATGCGACGGAGGGTGGATGCATGTATCCTCGCTAATGGAGGACATTTTGAACATTTCCTGTAACAAAGTGTTTGAAGTCACGCTGGTACGTTCTGTTGCTGTGTGTTTCCATTCCATGTTTAATGTGATTTGAAGATAAATAATAAAATGAGCTCTAACATGGAAAGTAAGCGTTTCCGGACACATGTCCACATAACATATTTTCTTTGTTTGTGTGTGAGGAATGTTTCCACAAAGTTGGCCGTACCTTTTTGTAACACCCTGTATATGTCAAATTTTGTATATGGATTTTTTTTGTATTTTTTTGGCATTCCAACAGCGTGGTCTTTAGAGACGGGAAAGGATGGAGGGCAAGGAATGGAAAGTAATTCGTCCATGGCCTTTTGAAGGAATCATCCCGGCATTTGCCTGGAGTGATTTGGGAAACCATGGAAAACCCAAACCTGGATGCCCGGAGGCATTTGAAGAAAGGACTTTACCACAGAAGTATCATTATCAGCAGTGGCGTAGCTAGGGGGGGGCGGTGGGGGCGGTCCGCCCCGGGTGTCACCCGTTTGGGGGTGACACCCGCATTTCGAAATAGTAATCGAAATTAGTGTGATACAAAAAATATATATATATATATTTGATAGACTTCTTTTATCCTTTGGTGTCGAAACACGTCTACCTTTACCAGTAATGTTCTGAATATTTCTTTTTAAGTTGATCTATCGCTTTTTCACATACGATCCAGTAGAGTAGAGTACAATAATATTATTGGCTACACCGCGCGCTTAAACAATAGAGCATCGCTCTGTTGCTCCAACAATCACACGAACTCGTTGTGCTTGCCGTCCGTCACAGTTGTTTGGTTTGTTACGAGCGGCGGTGGATATAATGTAAGTTTTCTTGTATTAAGAGAGGAAGTTTTAAAATTAAAGGATATATCTATAATTGTTAAAATCATGGTAATTAGGCAGTTAAATTGTAATTCCTCGAAATTATTTCAAGAAAAATGTTAGATTTTCCTTTGAAAATGAAAAAAAGCAACCAAGCGTATGCTGGAATACGCGTAGTCTAGGCTTCAAAATTGTTTTGCTTTTTTAGAATTCTATTACTTTCTAGCTAAGATTCACAAGTGACTTGAAGTATTTTCTAGTAATTTTTGAATTTATCATCTGACAGATTCGAATTGAGTACATTTCGTGTTATCCGATATACACTCTGCGTACCTTCCTTTTGTCAACAGTGCACCTATACTCGACATGGAATCGTATCATGTTCGAATTTGTGAAAATGAAATAAAATGATTCGGAAAACTGCATTAAACTAGCAATACGGTCAGGTTTCAAGTCAATCCGAACGAGTCCGAGTGTTATCGTCTGTCGGTAATCAGTTTTTGTAGGGCATGTGTTTAAAACAGTCGGAACCGCGTATCTTGCTAGCGAAATCGTAACATTAGTAAGGGGACATCCATAAATTACGTGAGGTGTTTTTCAGATTTTCGGACCCCCCCCCCCCCCCCTACGGATTGTCTTCGTAACTTTTTGAGACCTATTTTTTTTAGGTCTCACCCTCCCAAAGCCGATTACACCCACACTTTTCGACGAAATACCTCCCTAAACTCGACATTCGCCTCATTTGTAAACACTTTTTTTTTTTTTTTAGCTCTACAGTCCAACACAATTTTAAAAAATCTCACGTGAGAATTTGTGAGATTTCGCTGGACCCCGCCCCTATTTCACCTCACGTAATTTATGGATGCCCCCTAAGCACTTTAACTCTAGGTTCATGTAAGTTTGATATGCTTGCTACTGATTGAGAATATACAAATATGATCGCGATCAAATAAATAAGCGTATGATTCTCTAAGAATTTTCCATTAAGAGTTTACAGAAGAAGATTTCTTTGTCGAATACACGTACCTACATTCTTATGGGTTCCTTAAATCGACAGGGATGTTGAACTTCTGTTCCTGAACAAAAATTGAGCTTTAATCATAAACTGAACGAACATTCGAGCCGTTTTCATCTTTATTTATATGCTACTACTAATTTACACATGGAGATGGGCTTCGATACATATCATATTTAGGAGTCTGTAGCTACTTATTTCGTAGGCAGGTAGTAAAATACTTCACTTATTAAGTACTTCATGTAAAGGCGACAGATATCTCAAAGGCGTGTTCTTTTATTACCTGAACGTTGTTTTTTTTTAATTATGTTTAATTATGATTTTATATTTATTATTCCTCTATTTTTATGAAGGAACTTAATGTAGAGTTGCTTCTCTGAAAATACAGTATCCTCCAGGGTCTCACAACTTGTGGGACCCGGATCCTGGGTTTGCTCCAATGGGACCCCATCTGGGTCTGGAATTGCTTCTACTTGGATCAAGCCACTTCTGTTAACTTTCCTCTCAACATCCCTTGGTCCTCCAAATACCGAGGTTGTGAAGTCATTTAAATACAGCCTATGTTAACGTTTCAATAACAAATGGGTAGTTTTCGACTTTTTTAAATTTATAGCGAAATCTTATGGTCGCCCTATAGTTACACTGGCGGAAATTAAAATCACAACACGCATACATGAATGGCAAAATTTTAGGAAACTTTGAAAATATATCCAGGGCCGTACCTAAAGGAAATAATAACAAATGGAAATGGATCAGGCTAAGTTATTACCTTTTACAGTTGTCAGTGAGAAATGCGCCCTACTTGAGCACCAATACATTCGTGGATCCTTGCCGGCATGTCTTCTTGGTGTATGTCTCACTACGCGTGCATGTCTTTTGCAGTCAGTTGTAGCACAGTTTGTGCTGGGTGACCATGTGATCTAATGTGTCTACTTGTGGTATCGTAGAAATGCTCTATTTGGGACAAATCTGGGAACCGTGCTGTCCATATTGTGATCGAAACTCCTTGCAAGGCTTGTGTGACGATGGCCGCAGTATGAGGACGGGCACTGTCTTGTTGGAAAATACGATTCGGATGTTGAACATGTAGGGTATCACAATAAGATGCAGTACCCCGTCCACTTAGTGATGGGCTGTCATTGCCTTCAACAACAGCCGACTCAGTCATGCTATCGAAACTGATTGCCACCAAAACATGACACCGGTGACGGCACTTGCGTGAGGTTCTGAAATCACAGCAGATAAGCCGTTCCTCCACTACGCCTGCGAACATGTCGTCGATTATCACTTTGCCACAGACAGAATCGAGACTCGTCTCTAAACACAAATGTACGCCATTCACATGTCCATTTGTGTTTCGCATTATACCAGGGTATAATGATGGCAATGAAATTAGATTAATGGGACACAATGCACAGGGGCCAGAGAGTGTAACCCAGCTTCAAGCAATTAGTTTACAATCATCCGGGGAGGGGCGGAGGCAGGGTGTGACTATGTGTAACCACTACTTGGATCTGGCCTGCAGTCAACCATCTGCCAGCAACAGCCACCCACACCATTTGGCAGTCTTCACGTGCTGTTATCCATCTGTAAGGACCTGTGCCTGCTCTAGGAGTATTAGAGCTTTTTTTCATCACTGTGCAACAAGTCTGTATACTGACATTGCACTACGGCAAATCGTTCTGGAAATTTCACGATATGATGCACCCTTTCAAAACGCGTCAATTCTCCGACCTCTCTCACTGTTAGACATTTGGGTCTAGAGAGTTGTCACTCTTCGCCTTGGCATACTTAGACAGCAAAAACTTGTGGGCAACCACGTGTCATGTGACACCACACTGTTCGCCACTTATACGCTAAAAAAAAAGATTTTTTTTTTTTGTAATTTACATAATATATAGCACCGTAATTCTCACATTATTACATGCAAAACTTTTAATGTTAAATCATTTAAACTCTTCATGCGGGCATATTTGGGGCCAAATTTCATTCGTTTATCACAACACCATCTGGGTGCTAGGATTTTAATTTGCACCAGTTTGTGTATCAGTTGCTAAGTGTAAAGGTCGAACTGCACTTTACCAATACTGGCCTGTACCGTAACGGCAACGACAGCCGGTCGAGTGACGGCTCGCCCCCTCGCGTCCAAACTTTTCCATAGCTCACCCGTGTTCCTACCCGGTCTTTAGTCTCCTTCAACGTTTACAAGTGATTGTTTCAGGGAATCAGTGTTGGGGATGACAGGTAGGTTTAACACCCTACTTTATTATAGACTACTGTACTTTATTCTGCACAGTTTTGGTACGAATCTACATTAAAATACTTTTTTATCTGACTCACGTAATCACCTAACTGGTTGATATTTTATGTACAAAATAGTATCCCAGCGCAGTATTAACAATATCAACGCAATCTCAATGAAATGTCAATCACTCGCACTTTACGTGTTTGTTTTGTCTGAGGTTCTTTTCGATTCACTCAGTACTTTTTGTTAGTGAAGAACGAGATTGCAACATATTTTAATTTAAATACAAGTCGTAAAGATTTTGTATAGTAAAAATAATAATTTCATGTTATCTCAATGTTCTAGTCACAGGAACTCGCAGTGCACCTATATCGTAGTCACCTAACTTGAAAAGAAGACATACAGATTAAAGTGAAATTCAAACCACCTAGCATTCTTCGAATTAAAAGATAAAAGCTTTGCCATTGGTAAAAGTCAATTTTAAGGCACGCAAAAATTACAGTCGAGACCGGGATTTGAAACCGGACCTACAGTTTTCAAATCGCACGCAGTAATCATTTGAGTCAGCAATCCGAATATAGGTGTGATGAAAAATAAGTTTTCAAACATGATAAAATAAACATATTCTTTTTCTATATCATATATTTTTGTTATCAAAAGACACGAATCCACTTTTATGTGTTTGAATACATATTTTTCAGTACTTCTAGATTAGTCTTGCGTCTGGTTACGGCATGCGATTCGGGTGTGGGAGGTTCGGTTACAAATGCGGATTTCGGCTGCAATTTTTGTGGGTCGTAAAATTGGTCTTCAACTCTGGCAAAGTTCTGATTTTTTTAATGCGAAGATGCTAGGACTCTTCCTACATTTTACGAACATCTGATGAACATGGATGAAAAAAATACTTTTTTAAGGCAAATAATAACATGAAAACAACATTTAGTCGTAAGGGAAGGTAAATTTCCGAACTCTCTCGATGCGCTTCTCCACATCTAGCAGGCCGATACGGATCCGCACGGTCAAAACATAAACCAATTCAATGACGGTCGAGTGTCGGACTGAGACCCGATTTTCAGAGGCCCCTCTAAAACCACTTTCGATCACCGGTGAGCAACACGTGGCTAAAATCTTGCCATATTGACTATTGAACATGAAGTAACTAAAATTGAACATTTGGAAGATGTGATTTACGAGTTTGCAGCTGTTAAAGCTAAAAAGAGATTGTTTTTAGTTTATTGTGTTTTTTTTTTAAATGAAGTTAATATTACAATTTTATTAACTATAATTTTTAATAACAATAAATGTTTATTTAATTATATTTTATTAATATTATGTTTTACACTTAAAATATATTATATTTTACTTAATTTTGAATTTAAATTTTGGAGGGGTGATACCATCGATATCCGCCCCGGGTGTCACCCACGCTAGCTACGCCACTGATTATCAGCCAATTCAATCATTAAACGATGTGGCCTCAAAGTCATGAGTTCAGGTAGACATATACCCTTCAACACACATTCAGGAGATTGAAATCAGTTTTTAAAATGTCTGTTTCCTTTGTGGGCTTTAAAAGGTTCGTAGTTGCCATGGATTAAGTTTGAATAAGAAATTATTTCAAAAATATAACTATTAATCTTTTTTAAACTAAGTTATGATTAGAGTTTGAATAGGTAACGAATTGTTACGTATTATAACAGTTAAAATAACGACATTAAACTTTATGTACTTACATTAAAATGATCTTCACGACAATATAAACAACTAGTTGAACATTCTTTACGTCTTCTCATAGCTGTACACCACTTTTTTCTTACATTCGCAATTCGCGGGACATAAAAATACGCTTCATCAGGTTATTTCTTATCGTATTTTTGCACATAGATACAATAGAGTATTTATAAAACGGTTTCGACATCCTTCCATATCGAAATTAGATATAAAACAAAACTTTTGCGATATAACACTCCCCAATATACATTAATGTAGTCGTGTACAATGACGTCACGGTACAGCGCGCCAAACTGATGACATTTAAATTGTCGGAACTAGATTGTAGTTTAAAAAAAAATTTAATGTTAAATTTAAATAGTTTCATCAATATTACATTTTTTGTGGTTGTATAACAGTGTAAATAATTTATTTGAAATATAAAAATAATATATACCTATACCGTATTGATGCTGTAGTTTTTGCGAGATATCGGTTCATACCCCTCACACACACGCAGCTTGCTTACAGATTTATAATAGTATAGATTTGTAAGGAAATTAGCAGGAAAAAAATCAATTTTACAGAGCATAAAGCCTGTATCTACCTACATTGGAATGCAAGAAACTTTCGTGGCAAGCCAATTTTTTTAATGGTTTTACGCTTTGTCGACGTCAACGTCGAGATCATTAGAGGCGGGAAAGGTTTGGTGGCATTAAGGAATGGGAAGAAATTCGGCCATGACCTTTTGAAAGAAGCATCCTGACATTTGCCTGGAGTGATTTGGGGAAATCGTGGAAAACCCAAATCTGGGTGCTCCGACTCGAACCCTCGTCCACCCGAATGAGAGGCCAGTACGTTAACCGTTCACCACCACGCTCGTTCTTGCCAACTTGCTTTCACAGTCCACAATAGCTCGATTTTAATGCTTCAGTGTTGGTAATGTGTGTAGTAACACAGACTTTATTTAAGTCATAGCATCATTTTTATTCTTTCTGATGAACTTTACACTTCTTTATCGTTTATCATTCTTGTTTTTATATTCAGCTGAACGAAAAATGTTTGTAAATATTTCTATGCTCATTTTGGAGAAATTGTAGCTGTTTATTATTTAAGTGGTGTATGATATCCGTTTCGGCATACTATCGTCTTACACATATATGGCAAGATGATTTTTTTTTTTTTTTTCCCACCCAAACTAGCATTTACGTTTCACTGTCAATCAGAAAGTGAATTAGCAGTAGTTTGTTATTCAGCAGTTTTCACCCAATATCTCAACGCTACTTCCGTATTCACCTAACTTCGTGAGATAACTGAACAGATTTGCCGTCAGATACAATTTTACTTAGTGCAAATGTGTAGGGGGCAGTAATAATATCGAACTGTAGCAACAGTGTAGTCTTCCGCAATGTGTAGGAACGTGACACGACAATTGTGCAAATTTTACTTTAACACGTCATTTCTGAAGATAGATAGTAGCGTGTCCCTTCACTCTCTCCTCCGTTTCCTCACATCCAAATCCTGAATTGTGGAAACCCTAATTTGTTCCGCGTCGAATAAATACACTGGTCAACAGCATTTTTGTTACAAAGAAAATGAATGGTGCTCTTAGCTAAGTCGTGGGTGCTGAATTCGAAAATGAAATCAGTTTTTGCCTATCGGGCTCAGATTTCTTGTGACACGCTACCCTTTGTCTATCGATATCGGCGTAAGTCCTTGAAAACACTCCATATTGGTTATTCTGTGGCTTAATTTAATTATTCTGCTGATGTAATTGTTGAAAAACAATCGAAATATGTAAAACTAACTCCCATACATTATTTATTTATTTATTATTTATCTACGGACTTTACGTCCAATTAAATTTAATACATTTAACAATATTGTCCAGTTTACATCAAAATCATTAGTCATAATCCGTATTTAAATTCAATCAAATAACATGTTACACATATTATGTTTCTGTTCGATGTCACTTTATCTTAATTATTTTTTGTTTTCGTATTTAATATTCGAAGGTCAATGCTCTTATATTAAAAATATAAACAATTGATGACTTTGAAGCACCACTATTGAATAACATAACACTAAACATAAACAATAATAGCAAATTACACTAAACATTGCTGCTTTCTATGCGAGTGGGATAGCAGGGACAGAAAAAACCACTATGTTGGGAAAACGTGGAATGAGCTACTGCCTGAACAGCAGAATATGGTAAACACTCCTCTCGTTCACCCCAAAAATGTGTATCTACCTCCGGTGCATATTAAATAGGGTCTAGTCAAAAACTTTGTCAAAGCCATGGATAAAACATCACAAGGATTGATGTACTTGCGAAAGAAGTTCCCAAAGATCAGTGAACCAAAAATAAAAGAAGGAATATTAATAGGACCACAAATTAGAGAACTAATGGATGATGATAATTTCCTTGATGTCTTGAGTGATGTTGAAAAAGCGGCTTGGCTGTCTTTCACAAGTATCTGCAAGAATTTTTTAGGCAATAATAAGGCAGAGAACTATCGCGATATTGTACATGAATTATTGAGATCATACCATCATATGGGATGCAACATGTCACTCAAACTGCGTTTCTTGAGCGAGCATTTGGACTTCTTCCCCGATAACCTTGGCGCCGTTAGTGACGAACATGGCGAACGATTTCACCAGGACATTTCTCAAATGGAAAAGCGTTATCAAGGCATTTGGAGTGCGGCAATGTTGTCCGACTACTGTTGAACTTTACGAAGTGATGTTCCTGAGGCAAAATATTGCAGAAAATCTCAAAGGAAACAGTTTTAGATATGTTTCTTACTTTCCTTTGCTCTTATGTTGCTCACTTCTCTGATTCTTTTGTGTATTGACACATAGATTTTAATGTTTACATTTGGAAATGTTGTGAGCGTGTCTTATTGGTAGATCCATGCGATATCTTATATCTTTAAACGAGCAATTCTTGTACAGGGTGCGGCAAAAAGATCTGACGGTTTTAAAGTACAAACAACATGAAAAATAAAAGTGATACAAAATATTTTATTGCTTATTACAGAAGGGTATTCATGAAAATTAATGACAATAACATCAGAACAACCAATTTCATCCGTTTAAGATGTGAAGATAACGTTCTTTAAATGACGTCCGTCTTTGAACAAGCATTCTTCCAGCCTTGCACTGAAGCTGTTGAACACCTGCTCTAACATTGCACAAGGCAGGCTGGCGATTTCTTGGCGTATGGATTCTTTCAGTTCGTCCAGTGTGCGGGGTTTGTTTGTGTAAACTCTTGCTTTAAGGAGTCCCCACAAGAAAAAATCACAAACGCTAAGGTTTGGAGAGCGAGCTGGCCATTCAATGTCCCCAAAACGCGAGATCACTCGACCACGAAACATGCTTCTCAAAACGTCCATAACCTCACTGGCTGTATGGGCAGTTGCCCCATCCTGCTGGAACCATATCCTACTGCGCACCAAACGATTTCTCTTAAGTTCAGGGATCATGAAGTTTTTTAGCATCAACAAATAACGTTCCGAATTGACCGTAACGGTTCGACCACCCTCTTCGAAGAAGTATGGCCCAATGACACACCTTCTGGTTACACCACACCACACGGTAACCTTAGTACTATGCAGAGGACGTTCATGCAGTTGTTCCGGATTTGTAGCCGACCAATAACGAAAGTTCTGTTTGTTCACATAACCATCCAGATGGAAATGTGCCTCGTCGCTCATCATTAAAATTTTTTCATCCGTCAGCATTCCAATCATCTCTTCTGCAAATGCTTTACGCTTTGCATAGTCATTAGGCTTTAACTGCTGGACAATAGCCATTTTGAATGGTGGAAGTGCAGATCGAAACGCAAAATTCGTCTTACCGAGCGGTCAGACATGTGCAAAGCAGCAGCTTGTTTGCGGGCCGACCGCCGAGGACTGGCTTCCACAGCTTCTCTTACTCGATCGATATTCTCTGGCGTCCTAGATGACCGTGGGCGACCTGTTGACTTCTTTTTTAACGCTGAACCGGTAGCTCTGAAGGTGCTCACCCATAGCATAATGGTGTTCCGAGTTGGGACTCTTCCTTTTGGACTCACGTTAAATCGTCTACGGAACTGCCGCTGAACAGCAACGCAGGAATCGCCACTTTTAAAAAACGCCTCGACAACAAACGCACGGTGCTCACCCGACCATTGTTCCTTGGCTACTACAAATGTTCACGTAAGGGCTCTGGATTGCGCCTATCTCCAACACCCCCACCATCTACTCACTCGACAATAGGGCGGCGAAAACCGTCAGATCATTTTGCCCCACCCTGTATATGTATATATATCTCGGATCTCGGAAACGGCTATGACGATTTGGATGAAATTTCATATTTATATAACGTTTTTTATTTTAACGTTACCCAAATAGTTGTCTTCCCTACAAAAAAGCGAGTTTAGAAAATACTAACAATATTTTCATTCGGTATCTCGAAAACGGCACGAACGCCATCACGTAGACAATTCAGGTACCAGAAAGCCTACTAATAGTTTCTCTCTGATTTCCATGAATAATTAAACGAACAGTTCTTGTATACTGGCTGACCCCTGGAAATATTAACACTGCGATTTTAATTGTAAAACATTTAAAAAGGAAGATAATTAAAAATTTATCATTGGTTTTGTGGTGATACTTTACAGAAACTTCTTTGAAAATAATATTACCGGTACCAGTTATAAAGTAATCATCGTTTACTTTTTGACCGTAAAAAGTGGTTGTTAGTTTTTCATTAAATACTACAACCTTAAATATAAAACATTTAAAAAGTACCTGGGTGACCGATTTTCGATCGGCATCTTTCGATTTATATTCAATATACAAAATTTCGAGTAAAGTTTGATAATAAAGTGCATAATTAAATATGAATACATCTAAAAATTCCAGAAAAAGCCGCGTACGAGTGCATATACGACAAAACAGGTCCTGATAAATAGAATCTTGCCTTTTGAAGCGTCTGACCTTTAGCACTGATGTCTAAGTGATGTTAGGCAGTTCTATCATTACCGTGACGTCACAATCTGATGATGAATTCTTATAGAACTCGACGAAACATATCGAAAATAAAGAATAAATGTTCTTGATATCTTGCTTTGTTTCCGAGATATAGCATGTCAAAAATCAGTTTTATGCATAGTTCCTTGTGCTTTTGGCGACGTTTCTTCTGGTCCAGGCCGTATTTCAACCTAACAATACCCACTAGGAAGAAAACAAAACACTGAAAGTACATTTCCACCGTATAGACATAGTGGTTAAGGTGATTGTTTTTCCTGGTCCAGGCCGGATCTAATCCTAATCTCTTCACTTTTGAGATATAATATGTCGAGAACTAAGCGAGATATCAGAAAAATAAATTCTTTATTTTCGATTTGTCTCGACGAGTTGCTTACGAATTCATCATCAAACTTGGTTATGGCGAAATTTATCTTCTGATCCAGTTCGCATTTCAACCAACCACGTCAATTTTGAGATACGATATCTCGAGAACTAAGCGAGATATTAAAAAAATTATTTTTTACTTTCAATTTTTCTCGTTGAGTTACATGAGAACACATCATCAAGGGTTATCGAAGAATCCCCTGATTTACCATAAATCTTGCACCATTATTTAATCCCTGACTGGCATTAAGATTTCTATTCAACATAATAATAGCATTTTTCTTTGAAAGAAATTTATGAGGCGGTTTCGCAAATGGACCTAGCGATTTGGATATGTAGATAACTTTTTGCTTTTCAAGTTTTTAACACGATTTTTTTTAAATGAAAAGGAGCAATTTTTATATTTGGTTTCTCGAAAACGACTCTAACCTCATTACGTAGAAGGTTCACGTACCCGTAAGCCTACTGCTGTTAGTTAAGCTTCTCTTTGGTTAACTGTGCACCTCAAAACGCCTAGGAAGCCTTTTACTTTAATCAAACTTTACTCGAAATCTTGGATATTGAACAGGAATTGAAAGGTGCCGAGCGAAGATTGGTCACCCAGCTACTATAGGCTAACGTGAGCGTATATAAAAATCATTATCAAATGAAAACTGATGCCGATACGGTAATTCTGAAATTAAATCTGGATTTAGGAGTGCATTATCTTCCAGAAACATTTAATTTTGTTCTTGTAACAGAAAAAAGTATTTTTTGTAAACCAGTGATATCGGTGTCACACCGATATATTACTGTGTCGTGATTCTGAACACTGTCCTTCCTGAGTTTTTTTTTTATGACTATTGGGATCGATGTTCAGTTGACGAGGACGAGTTCTACTCGCGGTCAGATGTGTATCATGAAACGAGGTGCGGCACACCAATTAAATGATACAGAAGTACAGTTCCTCCAACTTCAGTGAATTTAAAACACGCTAAAAATAATTCATTTGGCTTAAAAAGCAACCATGAGGGTAAATGGAACTTCCTGCGAGTCGGAGCACTTTGGTGCAACAGGCCTGTCTTTGTCACCATTTCTTCGCCTTTCGTTAAACTGCATTAAACTATGTTCCACGACTTATAAATTCCTCCTTTTAGCATTTGGGTAAATTGAAATAAACATTTATCGTCGCTGTATGGTATGCATGGGTATCACGTTTCCTATTCTTGGCTTTGTTGGATCAACGTTTACTTTGAGCATTTTCGGAGATTTCTAGCAACTTTCAGGTATGACCACCAACCATATTTTCTATTGCATGACATCGCTCACTGACGAAATCTGTATACTAAAACACTTTGCGCCTACCCGTGTCATATTTCCGGGAATTTATTTGGATATTGTTTATTTCGCGTCTGTATTCATGATACACCGATCCTAAAGGGTCTTAATTTTTATTATTACAATTTACCAATTAATACTAGTTGATGAATGTCGTTTTCCTCCTCGTTTGCATTATGCCGTTAGCTTCGGTTATCATAACAAACAATGCATTTTTCATTATTTCAAGTACCGATAATTTTGTGCAGTTTTGTCCTTGTGAGGTACCACCTCTTAAAACTTGGCTCATCTGTGTCAAGCGCTTACTTTCACTGTTACGTTGGCTCCACATGAGAAGTCTCCCGAAACACACAAACTTTCCCTTTCGCACGGCGCACCGGATATGTTTGTCTTAATGAACACGTGATGCAACGTAGCTATCCACTGAAACCGGGAACGAGACCGCTATGAAAATGGTCAGGGGACTCAATGTATAAAATTGTCCTCATAAGTAATCTAAGTAATTTATGTGTGAAGGTAAAAAGAACAAAAATTAAAAGTTGAAACTGAAACCTGACATGAGATTTCAAACAGTTAAAGAATGAAGGTGATAATCATTGCTTGGCTATACCGACTGGTTTTCCGTAGTCCCTTCCGGCGAATGCCTGGATGGTTCCTTTAACAGGCCACGGCCGACCTTTTCGATCCCAATCCCCTTACGTTAAGTAGGCTGAAAAGGTTCCCGAGCTTAACCTGGGAGGAATGAAATCTGTTTATATATATATATATATATATATATATATATATATATAAAGGAAAACATTGCAATCTTTAAAGTAATGCATAAACGGATCGATTTATCTGAAGTCAAAAAGGGCATGGTCACTAGCTTCTGGGGCCGCTTCCAAAACTGTGAACTGTTTGCGAGTCCCCGTGGTAAATGTGTATCGTGCATTGCAAAATGACACTATCTAAAATCAGCGATACAAGTGAAGTGCAGCAGGAGCCATAGAACATAAGTGAACGCCGACTGCTGAGATGCGTTTGGGCTAATAGCAACCAGGGGCGCCGACTCTGTGGTAGACTTGCGCTTAATAGTTCGCAGCTCCTTAGCGAACTAGATCGCTCTTTTGGTTGGTTAGTTCCCATCACGAATTCCAGGACAGATCGTTCGCTCGCTTTGTTACCGCTACTGCATGCGCACATTGGTTTGTTATGGTAGTTGTGGTTATCGGTGTCTGTCTTTTAATTGTTAATGGGTTCAAAGCGCGTTTTATTTTCATATTCCGGATTAAATTTCCGTTTGAGCCTTCTGCAATAGTTATTAATGTTGAACAGTCGCTTTTTTTTTTATCTATCTCTTCAGTGAAATGTATCTACAGGCAACTACTGTATGTCTCCTTTTTGATCTCATAATAAATAACCTAAAACAAAACATATTAACCCTATCACATCATCGCATTGTATAAGTCACATAATATTTTGATAGACTTTTACATTACAAATATAAGGTAGTTACCTGTTAGCAGTGTATTCTAAACCATATAAACCAACATTCACCATTAGTCTGAACTGAACGATGAGAAGCGCATGTGCGATGGGTGAGTGGGCTAGGGCAGCGCAGCGCTCTCGCTATTGAAAAGGATCGAACGAACTAACGAGCGAGGAATCTGGGAACTAGTTCGTTCGCGACATCACAAGACTACTCTGTGGGTGCCCGGGTGCTCCAGCATCCACGATAGTGCGGAGCACCCGTGAACATGAGCATCAATACTATTCAGTAATCGACTTTGAGCAGTACCGTATTACCTACCTCACGCGGCACCACCTTTAGAGATCGCGCTTAACCAAGGAGATTATAAACACTACGTTTGGTCATATTTAACATTTAGTGTAGGTGAGATTTGTGATGTGCACTCGCGCCGGTAGCCCCCTCACACTCCGCCACGGCTCGGTCGTTGTCCGTCGAGAGGGTAAATAAAGCATTTGCTTTGAGAGCGCGACGTGCGTACTGCCATCGCATGTCTTTCAGAAAATTATTAGTTTCGATGGATAAAATCGTAAGGTGCCCAAACCTGGAGAACCCTCCACTAGTAGCTCTTCTCGGCTTAGTACAGCTCAACAAATCCAAACAGGAAATTTTATTTCTGTATATTCAGTTAGAGAGAAGAAAAGACGCAGTTTTCAAGGTAAGAGACAGACAAATTTTCCATGGATGTTATACGATGCAGATATAGACAAAGTATTTTGCCAGTCTGTAAAGAAAACACATTTCTAGTGGCAATACTGCATCGAAAAAATTATCAAGATTGGTTTTTCATCATGGAATAAAGCCTTAGAAAGGTTTAAAGATCATGAAAAGTCTGGCGTTCACTGTTTTTGTGTACTGCATAAAACCACTTCAGAACGTAACGTCAATGCACACAGCATGTCATCAAAAAGTAAACTTCAAGATATAGAAACAGCTTGAACCGGTCTCTTAAAAATGTTTTCAGCTCTTCGTTTTTAGATGACCAGAGGCCTAACCATAAGGGACCATAAGGACGAACATCCAATTTGCATTCGATTGTCGAAGCTGCGATCATGGTATATTTCCGGAGGTTGTCATAAGATATCACGAACTGTGAACAATTTAGAATGACGAAGTACCCCACTGTATACAATAATCAAAGCGGTACAAAATGCGTTCTATTACTCAATTATGGTTGATGAAACAAGTGATATTTCCAATAATGAACAAGTCACATTCTGCTTTCGTTACGTGGACTCAAAGCTTAATATACATGAATCTTTATCGGCGTTTATAAAATGGTACCAAACACATTCGAAAATTTGTTTGAAACTTTCAGTGACTTAATAAGATGATTTAATATAAATATCAAGATGTGTAGGCGTCTGTCATTGTACAGATGGTGCTGCTAATGTTAGTTTAGCGCATACTGGCCTCCACTCGTCACTTGTTAAACCTAGTTGTTCAAGACAAGTACCTGCAATAATTTTTAGAATAACGAGAGTGTTTATTGTCTTCGTACGTGGTTCGCCGAAACGCCAAGCTTGTTTTAAATCACTACAGGCAATTGGCGATACTCAAAACCTTGTCTGCGGCCGTTTTGCCCAACAAGGTGGTGGTGTTGCACGCGGTCCTTGATAACTCTTTAAACAATTATAGCGTACTACTATATTTTTGAACGACACAAAAAGTCGGAAAGATGACGGCACGAAAGCAAAATGACTTTTTAAAAGGTTTTCAGTCTTTTTAATCTCTTTTTATTATAAAATTTGATAGAAATTCTCGATCGTGTCGAAGCTCTGAATGCAATTTTGCATAAGATTTCTTGGAACTTGCAAAAATAATGTCAATCCCATTACACTATCCCAAAAATCAAAATCATTGAAAATCGGCTCTCGACCTAGCTCTTTTCTTGGAACTGGATGAACTAAACTTCAAAAATAAGGATATCTGAAAGGTTATAAGATACATCAAGTGAACGGCACAAATTTTCCTCTCCAGCTGAATTTTATAGAAAAATATATTTTAAAGTGTTAGATAAAGTCGTAGCCTGTTTTACCAGCGCTTTTGTTAAAAATGTTACGGCACATTTGAGTAACATGGAATTATTTCTTACTGAGCAACATGGTACAAGCAGCAGTTACGTGAACGGAGAAAACTGACATGGATCGTTTGGTTCTTCGCCGTAACATGCTTCCATACATCGCACGATCAAAAAATGCCAAACAATAATAAGGAAGACATTGTTTATTTCATAATGCATTATTGCCAATCTGCCAAAATATGGTATTTGATATCATCAAATGGTTAAAAATCATTTGAACTATTCCAGTATTGACATGCACCGCCGAACGGTCATTTCCGGCATTGACTTGAACTGTGTGTTATTGCGATGGAGCGCATGCTCCGGTGGCAATTCCCCTGGTCATCTAATTACCCCACTTTGTAATAATATGTTATACACTTTGTTAAATTCCTCCGCCTATCTGATTTTGCCATTTACGAATTTTAATTCTAAATCCTTTCAGCGTTTTTGGCAATTTATTAATTACCCCCATTGGTAATTTATTCCAATCCCTAACCTCCTTACCCTCATAAGAAAATTTTCCCACTACCTTACGCCCATTATCATCTTTTCCTTTTCATCTACTACTCCAATCTCTTCGAGGAATATCCCTCCAACATACGCCTTACACACTCCCAGAACTCTCTTCAACCTCCTCCTATCTTCCAATGATTACCACTACCAATCCAGCTCCCTTGTCATTTTAGATGAGCGGTCAGGTGTCTCAGTGGTAAAGGCGTTTGACTAGTGATCGAAAGGTCCCCGATTCGAAATCCTGTCTCGGCGGGGGATTCTTCTGACAAACTAAAATGCTTCAATGGTTCGGATTCCACGTTAAACCATAGGACCCCCGTAACCGGTAGGATAAATTATCATCAATCGTATTATTTATTTAGTGGGTCCTGCGTAATTTCCACAAACAAATTTAGCTATTTTCCTTCGTATGCCCTCCAACTCCTGTATTTGATACCCAAAATGTGGGTTTAAAACTATTACGGAGAATAACATCTTATTTAAGGAGTACTACGAGTCAGCAAAAACTGAATGATCACATGGTAGTGCCCGTAAACAAAGAAATAGCGGACTATCTGGATCTAGAAGAAGTCGCTGATATATTTACAAATAAACCTGTAGTTCAATAACATATGTTTTCATTGAAAAAATTAGTGTCATTACATAGATTATAAAATCTTTCTCTTCAAAAAGTTTATTAACGTTGATTTATTTATAGTACAATTTGTTGTGCAACTGCCAATAACACTTAATAGACCCTAATAATAAAATGATTTTTATTATTACCTATCATAGGCAGGGGCGGATCCAGGGGTGGACCTAGATACGTTTGGGGGGGGGCTTCAGCCCCCTAGCCCCCCCCCCCCCCTGGATCCGCCCCTGATGATAGGTATCTTTTCTTTATCGTTCAATCCAGCCTTTTCAGCCAGTCTTTTTTTTCCTTCTCCACTGCATCTCTTTATTAATTACTAGCAATACCCACGACTTTGTTAACGATAGCAATCCTTGCGAACACAAATCATATGCAATAGTAAAATTCTGAGATTTGCTAGGAGCACAAAAAGCAGTAGTTATCCGCTACTATTGTAACTCTAAAATGTTTAATTTTGTTACACAATCACGCAAAAAAAGGCTGATCCCATTTTAATGAAATTTGTAAGGTTATTGACCTGGAATAGAATTAAGAAAATGCAAAATCATTCTGTCCTAATCTGCTCCTCTGTTCCCTTATAACTTGAAATCTACTGGACAGCTTTGGAGGCGATTTTTCACGATTAAGTAAAAGTACCGTCAAAATCGTTCACGCTCGTCGCCAATTCATTTAAAAAAAACTATTCATCAAACGAGCATAAGCAGCCATGAGGTTTTTTTCAAAGCCAGCGCCCCTGCGTGCAACCATCAGCTAATCGCCCGGATGAACCAAGCGGCTACCGTATCTCCAACGACACTACTGAGAAGGATATGTGAAAAATGCGACCAGTGAAATTTGCGGCCAACCTAAAATCTGCGAAATCTGCGGCCAGTACCTCTTCTCTTTGTGTCATGCCGCGCCGCCCTAATAACTCTAAACACCCCTTTAGACGACCCGACCTGGTCTCACTAAATCGTGCCTGGAAGTTTTTACGTGAACAAATCATTTTACATTACACGCCCGAAACAGCCAAGTTAATTTTTTTTTTTAATAGACACGCAAATGTTTCACAGGTTAAGTATTATTTCTTAGACTTTTTTCGCACTCGTTACTGAAAGCTGAATTTTTTGCTGATCTGCAACACTGTTCGGAAAATCCAGTGCGGTACTAACTAGATCGGAGTGGCCGAGGTCGTCTAGAGGCGGCCATAAACGATCGCTCCATCCGTCCAAATGGAGCGATGTCACTCCATTATCGTGTCGTCTGTGGGGAAATTTGATGTGGATGACGTTAACCCACAACTGCTGATGGTAGAATATTTTTTCCTACACTAGTTTCTTATCTGCTTAACGTCTCTCTAACAGCGAGGTCTTTAGAGACGGGAAAGGATGGGGGACAAGGAATGGGAAGGAATTCAGCCATGGCCTTTTGAAGGAAGCATCCCGGAATTTGCCTGGAGTGATTTGGGAAACCATGGAAAACCCAAATCTGGATGCCCGGACAGGGATTCGAACCACCGTTCTCCGGAATGCGAGGCCTCCTGCACTAGTAATGTGAGGCAAAGGGAGATTTTGCATGAAATCTACTACGATTCTGTAAGTATCTGCCTCGTTATTACAATTCTTTTCTACGTCTTTTAAGCAAGAATAAAACTTGTATTTTAATAACAGTTATAAACTATAAAACATCTGTAGTGTCAACCTGCTGTTTAGAAAAACATTGGCTACAAACGTAGCAATTCGCTCAGAGCGCCGGCGGGGCGGCTTTTAACGATACAACCAGTTTGATCCTATTCTATAATAAACATACCGCTACAGCATTGTTGAGAATTCTGGCCGCAGATTTCACTGGCCGCAAATTTCACTGGGCGCAGTTTTCGCGACACCACTGAGAACGTTGCAACAAATCTGTCAATGTAAAATATCATTATTGAAGAGCACATTACTTGCTCAATCAAGTTTACTTGGGATTTGCATTCCAAACAGTACTGAAGCCTGACCAGTTAATCGGCTAGCAATAGTTTAGATCCAACTGCTAAACTAGCGCATCTACATCACATCTGCTAGTTCCCAGCAAGAAAACTCTTGTTCAAATTGACGTCAGTGGTTGCTAAAATAATGGAGAGATTGTTATGCAACCACATCAGACTTGTCTGTGACCAACGAGGATGGTTATCAAGTCGGCAGCATGACTTTAGGCAGCGATATTCATGCGAAATATACAAGATATTTGGGATGAAACGGACGAGTGTAGTCAAATCGATTGTGTAGCACTAGACGTTTCAAAAGCTTTTGACTGGGTGAGTCATAAAACAGTGCTAAATAAGAAAAACTATTGGAGTGGATAAAAAAAGTGATTTGCTGGGTAGAATTCTTAAAGGTAGAAAGCAAAAAGTTAGGATAGGAAATGCAGTATCAAAAGAAGAGCGAACATGGGAGTTCCACAGGGTAGTGACTGAGATACAGGCCCGTAACTACTGCCGGGGCAGCCGGGGCACTGCCCCGGAGCCCCAAACTGATGGTTAAAAAATTATTGTATTTTAATATCTAATGGGAAGTTATTCCCATAAAATAACCAGCACCTAGCTAAAAGCTAATAATAAAAAAGCCATCAAAGTGCTAGAGTAAATGTTTTTGCGTGTTCATATCTAAGAGCAGACAGCAGAATGTCGACTCGAATGTGTAATGTCGCGCCAAGTGCCTGCCGAGTAATAAGTGCAGGCTGGGACGCGCAGTGAGCTAGTACTAAAATTTGGAGAATGAAAGAACCTTCTGGCGAAAAGCTCTTGAAACAATCCTAAATGCGACCTTAACACTTGCAACATAAAGTCTCGCATTTCATGGATCTAGTGAAAAGATAGAATGTGGCAACAAAGAAACTTTCTCTCGATAGATCAGCTCATGTAATAATATGACCCAGTACTGCAAGAATTGATTCAGCGTCCGCAAGGAACTGTGAATAACCTCAGTCTGAAATTCAGAATGAACTTATAAACCTATTAGCCTTAGAAATAAAATATTAAATTACCGTTGAGCTTCAAAACTGCTTGTTTGTTTCATTGATTTTAGTTACCATTCAGGACATTGCTAAAGTTGATCAGTTAAGTGAAGTTTACAGGTATGTCAAAATAGTTAATGATGAAGAAGGGATACATATTGATATCAAAATATTTGAAACTTTTGTATCCTTTAGAGAGGTAAAATTTCAATCCGCCCAAGGTCTTGCAGAAGAAATACTTACTTCATTGGAAGAGAAAAACTTTGTGGACAAGGGTACGACGGGGCTGCAGACATGAGTGAAGCATACAGCATAATGAAGAAAAGCGCCACACGCATACTTTGTGCACTGCACTGCACATAACCTTAATTTACTATTAAAGGATATGGATACTGTGGAAGAAAACCGAGTGGACTGCCAGTTTTTTGAAACCATTCAAAGTATTGCATTTTTGGTCACGGTATTTTGCTGGCAAGACTTGTAGTTAGTGTACGTCATCGAGGCTAAGACTGATTCACTGAATTAGAAAGAGACACTGAAAACTCTTAATCTAACTCACTGGGCTAGTAGGCATGAGGCACAGTGTATGCTTGAAAATTTTGTATTGCTTTTGGTTGTTCAGTGCGAAGTTTTAGAGTCTCTCAACCTCGTGTTATTCTGGCAATTCAGTTCGTTTCAGTTTTTTGTTTTTTTGTTGTTTTTTTGCAGTTGGTTATTTTTACGGAATTGTTATTACATAATGCTAGTGGTCTTGATTTGGTAACGTTCTAAATATTTTATTTGCTGTTCACATAGCAATACAGTAGTAACATCTACTAAATTAATGACGACAGAAATATACAAACAATAAAATTAAAAACAAATTAGGAATCCCGAAAACTTTTGCTATCCATGTAATATGAGTTTTATTCCTGGTCCAGGCATAATTCAGCACGATGCGTATGGAACTACTATCACCCGCATTAATTAATACCTTCACTAACATGGCGCTTATGAAAGCAGTTTGATTGGTTTGTAAAACTGATTTCAGAGTGAATTATGCTGTAACAAAATGTGTCAGTGGGGATTCTGGTCAACTTAACCACAACCTCCACTAATATTGCTTTCGAAAATCATAGCTTCTATTACCCTCATATGAATAACGAATTTATAATAAGGAATTTATTCAGGAAAAGCTTGTAAGGAAAAATGAATAACGATCGGGTCTACTAGAGATCACGATTCAGCCAAAATAACATTCAGTAATGACGTCATTACACTGCCGTAGTCAATAGCAAGACAAACTATTTTCAAGCAGTAATTCCGTTGTAATACAGCCTGTAAGTTACCATTATTTTCAAGCAGAATCTAGGTTGTAATACATCCTGGACAGGCATAATACAGTTTAATGTACTTTGGAAAATATTTCTAGAGGATTCTTGCGTTTTAACACGGCAATTCCTGGCGGAATTGCGATATCCAGTATTCCCTATTTATTTCCTTTATTTTACTTTAAATAACGGAAAGTATAATATCAAAAACGGATAACGGATTTATTTGACTGATTTGTTTCGCGATTCGTATATTTCGTGTAAACTTTCTCTGAGTTTTTAATAAACTTCATTGTTTCTTATCTTCTGCCAAAAAAAATTCCGAGTTTATGTTTTAACCAAGTACTTATAACTGATACAGGTAATATAACGTAAACATAGAATACCCTTCTCCTTTCATGATTTTTTGCATCTGGTTGTCGTAGATAAATAAAAAGCAATATGTAAATTTAAACGGACATACTAATTGTAACTTTGTGACATATTATTACCTCGTCTTAATACGTCATTTTTAATGCTATCTTTTGTTATATTAATACGTTACTCTGGTTAGATTATGAGAGTATTTGGTTAGGATTTTACATAAATAACTGCATTTTACTTTAGATCACGGAGACTATAATTTCTAAAACGGATAACTGTTATTTATTTGACTAATACATTTCGCATTACGTTTCTCCGAGTTTTTAATAAACTTCATTGTTTCTCACCGTCTGCCAAAAAAAAATATCTTAGGTTATGGTTTAACCTAGTCCTTATAACTGATACAGATAAAAAAGCGAAAAATTGAATCCCCTTCTCCTTACATGAATTTCTCTGCGTCTAGTTGTAAATAAACAAAAAGCAAGATTATGGACCGAATGTAATATGTTGGCTGTTGATTGGCGAGTGAAGGCTGGCACGTGACCATTCTCTAGCCAATAGCAATAGTAGCTATAGACGCATACTCCAGATTAGCATTTTATACAAGAGAATTGGGTAGTTTATTGTTAAGGATAACTGAAATACTTTAAAGTTTGAAGAACTTGTTTCTGAAGCATTAGACGTTTGTATTCGATGGGGAGTAAACAAAGAATTTCGCCAGAAAAGACTAAGGAAAGCGAAAAAACACATTAATGAGTTGAGTGAAGACGAGAGATTAATAGACCCAAAATCTTGTTTCCGAATCACTGTGTTCTATCCAATGATAGACACACTTTTTACTCAACTTGATCGTCTTTTTGAAGGGATGAAAGCTGTAATTGACACATATCAAGTAATACAACCTAATTCTTTAGCCAATGCAAGTGAAAGTGATATTCCCAAAAAGCAGTTGATTCGTTAATACGTTTCTAAATGATGTGATTCCAGCCTATCCTTCTCAATATTGTTCAGGGAAAAATTCGTTTCAAAACAAACTGGAAAAAATGAAGTTTCTAATTATATGAGAATAGTCGACCACAATTCGCTTTCATCAAGCTACCCAGATGTTTGAACAGCGTGCTTCATATATTTAACTGTTCCTGTGACAGTATCTAAGGCTGAACGGTCCTTTTCTAAGCTTAAATTGATCAAAAATTACTTGAGAAGTACAATGGCTCAAGAAAGAGTCAGCAGCTAAGCTTTGCTTTCAATTGAGAATGATTGAGCTCAACATGTCAACTTTGACAAAGGAACATGAATTCGCTTCTTCGAAAGTTACTAAACAAATGTTTAAGAAATAATCAAATTTAACTAATCTATTCAATCTACACTACTTTCCATGCATCAGTTCCCGATTCCTTGTCTTTTAAGCAAAGTAAGCATTTTATGTAACTTAATTTACATGTATGGTAACTATATCTTTAATCTAACTTAAACTTTTATTTAGAAAAGTCATATTTTAAATTATCAATTAAAAGTTTTCCAATTGTTTAATCTTATTAAAAGTTATGTGATCTTATAAATTTTTAATAAACATACACTCTTTTTAGAAATTGTACTTTTGTAAATATTTTGCTTTTGTATTATTCGCCTTATTCTTTTTACAACCATACGCACTGAATATTTAATTTCCAAAACTTGTATCAAAAAAATAATCCATTTAATAATTTGTTAAATGTATAACCTAGATAAATACTTGAACATTTGGCTTGGTTAACCTTAGTAGCTAGTTTTGTTGCCATTGCATGGACCAAAAGATAGAAACAAATTTTTGTCGAACTGGAATAAACCCCCATGCCTATAAAAAGAAAAAATATTGAGGGCCCTCGCTATGAAGTTTTGCCCCGGGGCCTCCAAGTTTATAGTTACGTCCCTGCTGAGATAATTGATGTTCGTTATTCTAATGAATGATTGTGTTGATGGATTATTATTAGAAGTTAGATAGTTTGCTGATAGCGTTATATAACAGGATCAAAATGGAAGAAGACTAAATAGCTGCAGGGTGATCTGGACAGAATATCTAGCTGGGTGGGTCAGCATGGGACGAAGAGAAATGCAAAGAAGTGTCAGCTTATTAGGTACACAGATAGAAAGCTAAATGTTGATTATTATAAAGTGGGGAAGGAATTGCTTTTTGAAGACTTGAAATGTAAATAGCGTGGTGAAACATTTGATAAGCTTAACTTGGCATGACACATTGGACAAATAGTAGGAAAAGTGTTCAAAATCCTTTATTTGTTGGAGAGAGTGATGATAGGATGTATCAGAAAAGGGTTACAAAACTTTGGTCAAACCATTGCTTGAATACAGTGGTATATTATGGGACCTCCATGTCGGGTATTAAATACAGGACTGGAAAAAGGGGGGGGGGCAAAGAAGGGTTTCTAGAATCGGCTCTGGAAAACCGCAGATCACAATCAGTAACCGATATGATAAAGGATCTGGTATGGGATTCACTGGAAGACAAGAGGAGGGTGAAAAGAGCGCTGGGAGTGTGCAAGGCATATATTTGTGATGAGGCATGGAAAGATATTGGTGGGAGAATTAAGAGAGGTACATGGAAGGGAAAAGATGACCATCCCCACAAACTGGTACTAGATTTCAGGCATCAGGGTCTTTCGTAGAGTAAGGGGTTCGGGATTCAAAAAATTAAAGGCAATGATGAATAATTAAAAAAACACACACACACAGAAAGAATTTAAAATTGATATTAGTAGAGCGCAAAAGTAGGTGGGAAAGGGTGTATAGTGAAGTTGCCACCGGAGCGTGTCGTCCATCACAATTAAATTAAATTTACATACCTTGCCTTTGTAGTTTTCACAGGCTCTAAAAAGCGGAATAATATATTAAATTAATTTTTCTCCCCACCAGGCAACCCGATGAGCAAGAATTAATTTGAAGAAAAATTGATTTGTTTAAATCTTAACGTAAATGATTTTAAAAATTACCACTCTGGAAAACACTACTTTAAAAAAGGCTGCAAGTGGCAACCCCAATTTTAGCGTGCGCTATCAAATATAGCAATGATATTGTGTGCCGTAGTTTAGATTCTAATAATTTGTAGGGGCTACTCTGTGATCCTTGCTAATGGCTGTAAAGCGCCTTGAAGTATGCAATAAAGCGTAACGTCACATCTGCTTGTCGTCAGGCGGGCTCATCGATTTTAGCAGCAACCGGGGGAGTGTGAATAAGTAGTGAGGTGACGCCCATTGCGTGAAAACGGACTTTTTTGGTGGTTAATTCCTTTTGGCCACATACAACAGAGCGTCACAGCGTAGGAACTATTTTCGCAACAAAGGAACGGTCACATGTAGAAAATTGTTTAAATAACCTAATGAATTCTGAAAATACAGCTGTCGCATTTACAGTTATCTAATATTTTCATGTTATGAAGTAACCCAACATTAATATTTTTGTTGCTAAAAACAGTAAAACTGTTGCAGAAAATTAACACAAAACGCAGGTCTAATGGAGATCGCGATTCAGCTACAATAAACATTTAGTAATGACGTCATAATACTGCTATACTCTCAAGTCAGTCGTAAATGTATTATTTTCAAAGTTATTCCGTTGCAATACAGCCTGGACCATTATTTTCAAAGAGAAATTAGGTTGTAATACTGCCTGGATCAGCATGACACCATTAAATGTAATTCGGAAAGTATTTGTAGCGGAGTCTTGCATTTGAACACTGCAGTATTATGACGCCAGTTCCTGCCCGAATCGTAAACTCCAGTAATCCCGCTTATTTTCCAGATATGAAAAAGCGATAAAGGTTTGCAGGCTCTTTTCCTTACCATATTCCCGGCACATTTAATTTTCTGTTCAAAACAGTGCGCAATAGCTATCCACCCCCTCACGATTAGCAGTGCTAAAAGCGCTGTCAAAAGAAGTAAAACCAGACATAAGAATACACAGATCTCATTCCAAAAGTTTCAGTTCAGACTTACAGAGCCCTTGATTAACGTGCCAAATACTGTAGAGTAAGAAGCTTTCCTGCAGCTCCACTCCCTCCCCCCTTCCCAAACATACAACACTGCGTTAATGTCATGAAACAGCTGGCACCTTATTAATCTCGACTACTGACGTACGAACATTGTAAGTTCATCAGGAGTCCAACTTAGCAAACAGCATTCCTATGCGTAAAAATTGACAGTAACCGAGGGATTCGATTTCTAAATAAACATTTTTGACACAACATAACGAAGCTGCACCTGTTGTAAGACCTTAATTTCTGCCGTTGGAATTAATGTGCAGCGCCGAGCACCAGCAAATCAGCTACTAGAGAGACGAGTGTACTGTTTTGTAAACTAATTATCAAATTTGTAAACACTGTACAAGCAAGCAATAAATAGATGTTATATTTTAATTCCCTCTGGTTTCAATTATTTTTTTTTGATAAAAACTTGTATTTCAAAATATTACTTGCGTATTTCTTCCCATCGCGCAAAGCCGTTTTTAATTATGACGACAATGATAATTATATCACAGTTGTAACTGTTTTCATAATAATCTACCTCAATTCAATACGGCGAAAATTAAATAAATTCTGCGAGAATCATTCGATAATGGAATAAGAACTCAATAATCTGTGTCACATAGATGGACAAAGGGAAACTATTGGCGAATATTTCTGTATATTTCTATGTATCTTGTCACATTTGTCAGGCTCACCGGTGATAGTTCCAATTCTCCTTCACTTTGCTCGGCTTGCGAGGACGATGACGACTGCTGTTTCGAGCGCTTTCCTTGTGCTCTAGGAACCTTGTCACTCAGCTTAGGCGAGTTCATAACGAGCTGGTACGAGCTAACACTTGCAAAAACTAATTACGAAAATATTCACTCATTACGAACAATCATGTTCATAATTTTACCAGCAACTACTGACAGTTCACAAGACGTAAACTGTCACACCATGTTACAGTATTGCGTGTGCGAGCGCCACTGTCGTCTGCTACATCCACACAGCCAGATATCGTCTGCTAGCGCTTGGCAGCACTGCGGAATGCATTGTAACTAAACTACGAAAGTCGCTTGAACCAATGAGAAACACTAATGTCGCCATTTGCATTTGACCATAACATTTGTCAACTCGTATGTAAAGATTATTATTGATGATGTAATTAATTATGTAATTATTATTATGATGATGTTCATTACTTACGGAAAATAACTCAATGCAACTTAGAACAGCTCGTTTGCGAGCTGATAAATATGCTGTGCACAAAAATATAAGCAAAATGTCCTGGCCAATAGTGCCTATTGTCATGAGACAGATTGCACCTTATTAATCTCGACTACTTAATACTTACTGAACATGAAATTCGGACAAAGAAGAAATAAAATTTTTGACCGATTTTATGAGGATTTTCTACAATTTCCAAAGGGCCTGTCAGTAATGATATTGCACAGGGGGGAAAAAAAATTGCCAATTTCTTCATGTTCAGCCACAAAGTTGAAGTAAAGGAAGAAACGTCTATGAAAATTCATCGTTTGAAGAATAATGCATTTAACGTAGCTGATCACACAAAGTTGATCTTGCTCCTGCCGTCTCACTGGAATGGTCATAAAAATCCAAAGAATATCGTATGAAATACAATAACAACAGCTTGTTCTTATTGGATGTGTGATATTCAATACACACTCATCAGCTATTCCCATAGTAACAATTTTATGCCATAAAGTTAGGTATTGAGTTGACAGATTGTGAAGAAAATAAGAAACCTCAAAATTTGCTCTCCCAATTGTTTTCATCATCAAATCAGCATCAAGAATACTAATTCATAGCAGAATGTGGACTGGATCAAGAGACAGCAATTACACAATCATGGTTAACATAATACTTCAAAAGCATAATTTCATTTCAAATTATTTTAACCAATAAGCTAACACTGCATATAAAACACTGAGAAATCCTGGAAAAAAAAGAGAAGTGCGTCAGGTTTGATAGTGTGACAGCTATTAATAATACAAACACATTTACAGATCAAATATTTATTTAATTAATGAAAAAATTACAAAGTTTCAACAATCAAAAGTAAAATCATAGTAAGACTGGTCAAAACTTTGAATACGGACATATCCATCCTCACCACCTGTGCTAAAGCTTTTGCCATCTGGGTGAAATGCAACACTGTTTATAGGTCCAAAATGACCTTTAACACGTGCAAATTCTTCTTCAAAAATCAGATGGAAAAACCTAGATTCAAATTTTCCAGAACGAGCTGATGTAGTTGTGACGTCCATTGCTTCCTGGCCACCACCAAGAACTACCTAGAAGATATAAGGAATCATCTTAGGATGAAAAAGACAAAAATATTAATAACTATAGATAATGCCCATAATACAGTTTCTTGAAGCTTAAGCAGACAATTACTGATATCAAAGCCGAACATGCAAGTCATAAAAATAAGATCCAAAATTTTGCCTCAAGTATACTTCCTTAAAGAAATGTATAAACTGATTCAATTATCTAAACTCTCACTTAGATACTAATCATATAGCCTGAAGGAAATTAAAAAAAAAAAAGATAACAAGAAAAAGTTAGTAGTTCTACATTTGTTCACAACTCTCTTTACCTTTATATCGTCATTATTTTCCTTGCCCTCCCAATATGGAGGATTGAGATTTTTAGGTTCTGTTCATAGAGATCTGCCAATTCCTAGTTTAGCCAGTTGTTCTTAGGTACTTCCTCTCTTTCAACTACTGAGAACCAAGTCACTTCTTGAGGTGTATGTGGTTTCTTTTTTGGTGTTCCCAAAATGCACACGTAAATGTCATTCTAAAATGTTTTGTGTGCACTAGCAAACATTATGGGATCTATGTTTCCCAATAACTAAAGCCCAGTTTCAGTATCATTTATGTACCAGTCTGTACTGTCAAGAAATTTCATGACAAGGTCAGGGTGCAAGATCAGTTTTCTCAGATATCAGCATTAAATTTCTCATCAAAGTAATCCATCTGAACAGCAACGATTAAATTCGACTTTCCTCTACATCACAAACATTTATGTGGCTTTCACAGAGATTGTGGCAACTGCTTTCTCTGGAGTGGTTTGGGGAAACCATGTAAGACCCAAATCTGGATGCCCAGATGGGGATTCGAACCGGCGCCCTTCCAGAATACAAGGAAACCTGTTTTCCTTTACGTTACTTCACAGCCTTCATTTCATTGTTACCTTAAATGTTAAATCTTATATATATATAAAAATAGACGTGTTTTTTCCTATATTTCACTTTTCAGCCACCACTACCTTGCACAGATCACTGATGTTTGTTGGTGGAAGTAGCATGGAGTTTCCTGTCGTGCACAACGTTGGCCGAATGCCGATAGCTGTGGGGATGTGGGAGATATAATGATTAAAGTTGGTCAGTGCAGGGCTTTTTCATATTTCGACCAAAAATTCGTATCTCCGTATACTTCTCTTTCCTGCCACAACTACATAACATAGACCTTTGGTATTTGTGTGTGGTAGTAGAATCGTCTTTCCTGTCGTGCACTATGGTTGTTAGATGTCGGTAGCTATGGGGGTGTGGGAGATATGGGGTTTGAAAGTGATCGACCTGTGGCAATTTCATACTTCTGCCAAAGACAAAAGTGTCATGGTGTATCACTTTTCAGCGAAAACTATAGATCACAGATAACTGGCGTTTGTGTGTAGTAGTAGCACAGAGTCACCTTTCGATCACAACAGCGGCCGAATTTCAGAAACTGTGTTACTATGGTAGATATGGTGGTTGTAAGTGGCCGACCAAGGATATTTTCGAATTTCGACTGTCTCCGCATATGTCACTTTTCTGCCACAACTACATAGCATAGAACATTGGTGTTTGTGTTTGGTAGTAGAATCGTATCTCATGTAGTGCACTATGGTTGTTAGATGTCGGTAGCTATGGGGGTGTGGGAGATATGGGGGTTGAAAGTGATCGACCTGTGGCAATTTCATACTTCTGCCAAAGACAAAAGTGTCATGGTGTATCACTTTTCAGCGAAAACTATAGATCACAGATAACTGGCGTTTGTGTGTAGTAGTAGCACAGAGTCACCTTTCGATCACAACAGCGGCCGAATTTCAGAAACTGTGTTACTGTGGTAGATATGGTGGTTGTAAGTGGCCGACCAAGGATATTTTCGAATTTCGACTGTCTCCGCATATGTCACTTTTCTGCCACAACTACATAGCATAGAACATTGGTGTTTGTGTATGGTAGTAGAATCGTATCTCATGTAGTGCACTATGGTTGTTAGATGTCGGTAGCTATGGGGGTGTGGGAGATATGGGGGTTGAAAGTGATCGACCTGTGGCAATTTCATACTTCTGCCAAAGACAAAAGTGTCATGGTGTATCACTTTTCAGCGAAAACTATAGATCACAGATAACTGGCGTTTGTGTGTAGTAGTAGCACAGAGTCACCTTTCGATCACAACAGCGGCCGAATTTCAGAAACTGTGTTACTGTGGTAGATATGGTGGTTGTAAGTGGCCGACCAAGGATATTTTCGTATTTCGACTGTCTCCGCATATGTCACTTTTCTGCCACAACTACATAGCATAGAGCATTGGTGTTTGTGTTTGGTAGTAGAATCGTATCTCATGTAGTGCACTATGGTTGTTAGATGTCTGTAGCTATGGGGGTGTGGGAGATATGGGGGTTGAAAGTGTTCGACCTGTGGCAATTTCATACTTCTGCCAAAGACAAAAGTGTCACTGGTGTATCACTATTCAGCGAAAACTATAGATCACAGATAACTGGCGTTTGTGTGTAGTAGTAGCACAGCGTCACCTTTCGATCACAACAGCGGCCGATTTTCAGAAACTGTGGTAGTGTGGTAGATATGGTGATTGTAAGTGGCCGACCAAGGATATTTTCGTATTTCGACTGTCTCCGCACATGTCACTTTTCTGCCACAACTACATAGCATAGAGCATTGCTGTTTGTTTTTCGTAGTAGAATCGTATCTCATGTAGTGCACTATGGTTGTTAGATGTCGGTAGCTATCTGGGTGTGGGAGAAATGGGGGATAAAATGGTCGACCTGCGGCAATTTCATATTTCTGCCAAAGACGCATGTGTCACGTTGTATCACTTTTAGTGAAAACTATCAATCGCAGATTACCTGCGCTTTTGTGTGGTAGTAACACAGAATCACCCATCGATCACAACGTTGGCCGAAATTCGGTAACTGTGGGAGTGTGTGAGATATGGTGTTCGAAATTGGTCGATCATGAATATTTTCGTATTTCATCCAAAGACTTGTGTGTATCCGTAAATTTTACTTTGCTGCCGGAACTACATAGCGCAGAAGACTGGTATTTGTGTGTGGTAATAGTATCGAGTCTCCCATCGTGCGTTATGGTGGTTAGATGTCTACAGCTGTCAATATGAATACTTTACAATCACGAACGAAGTTGTGGGTACCAGCTATTATATTATAAATGTGGAAGTAAGTTTCTGTCTTTTTGTTACGTTTTGACGACTAAATGGCTATATCAATATTGATGGAATTTAACAATGAAATAGTGTAGGAAGGACACAGGACATTTTTTCGGCATGAATAACAGTTTTAGTCACGAAATTTTAAGAACTTATCGAATGATGAAAGACAGACAGATTCGTGTGTTAGTCTGTAATGTTACGTTGGTTGCTCAGTCACGCAATCTGTTAGTGTTTGATTTATTAATAAATTTCGATAAGAAACAAAACTTATTATTTAGTATAGAAGTCACTTTGCTCTGCACTGTACTATTCATTTGTGTCTGTATAAAAGTTTCTGGCACCAATTTGTCTTCCTTTTTGACATGCCTTACGGACGTAAACCTGGCCTAAGGTGCAGGTCTAGAAGACAATGTGCAATGTGCTGCTATTAGATTATAAGATTCAGATGCTCATGTTGAATAAAGAAGAAAAAACCAAGCTGAAATAAAGCTGCCATCAGTTAACCCCCCCCCCCCCCCCACACACACACACACACACATCCCCGCACCATCGCTTACTTTTCTGTTTTTAAATATGTTGTAAATTGATTCTCTTCATGAGACAGATTAGATGATAGGATGATATAATGATGGCTTTCCATCATATTATGTCGACTCGGTGTTGTTTGGGACAAATCTTACGTTACTAACAGTTTTCTATATCCAATTCTGGAATTGAAACTCCAAGTCCACGCGTACGAAGTCGCGGGTAACAGCTAGTTAGGTGTATAATTGTACTATTCATTACTTACATGATCTTTGATCGGAGATATTGCAGCACTGTTAACTGGACGATCAGTCTTGTAACACTTCAGAAGCATCAAAGAGTCTGTATCAAACAATTTGGAGGTATAGTCCTTTGAAGCAGTAATGAACATGCTGCCATCTTTGCTAAGCTGCATATCATTAATAGACTTTGTATGTTCTTGTGCTGACAGCCTCTCTTTACCTGTCTGCAAGTTATTAAAATACAGATTTATACATGACAATCATCTAAAGGAAATATAAATAAGAAAAGAAAGGGAAATTAAACCACCACATACCAAAGTGGACGGATGCGATGAGAGAACACTAATGCTGACAAACAAACAACACAATATTTCGGCATATGCCTTGCTCACAAATAGAAGAAACGGGCCATTAGGCTCGGAACGTGTGTGCACACCGAACGTTACCTAATGTCATTAGGTAACGTTCGGTGTGCACACACGTTCCGAGCCTAATGGCCCGTTTCTTCTATTTGTGAGCAAGGCATATGCCGAAATATTGTGTTGTTTGTTTGTCAGCATTAGTGTTCTCTCATCGCATCCGTCCACTTTGGTATGTGGTGGGTTAATTTCCCTTTCTTTTCTTATTTATATCGCCTAGAAGCCGCTTCCATTTTCCTTAGTTGCATCATCTAAAGGAAAATGGTTTAGGAAATCATGAAAACAATCACGGATATTAAAAGTAAACCTTTCACTTGTCAAAGTTGGAGGCAGTGGAAGTATGACGACACAATCACACCATATTTCAGGTTTTCCCTTGATAATGTAGAAGAGAAGAGCATGACAAGCATGAGTATATGCAAGCTAAACCTTACAATGTAATAAGGTTTAGCTTGCATGCACCAAGGAAGATTGCCATATGCTATCTTCCAAGACTAGGGAATAATCTGAAATATAGTTTAACTTTATTTTCTCAAATATAATTCAAAATATCCTGCTTTCTACTTGGACAAGTGATGGTTTTATAAAGTTTACACTTTTAAGGCACGTCCATACTTTGCCAAATGGCAAGTCATGGCCACGTGATTTACCATCTCATATCTGACAAATGTCAGTCCACTTTGAAGGAAGCCATGCTATTTTTGAAGAGAGTAGTTAGTGAAGAAAAGTCACTTGGCCCAGAGGGGGAAAGGGGAGGGGCGAATTCAACTAACATTCCAACTCAAGTATGGAGTGGACTAATGAGAAAGACTGTGCTTTGCTGCACTAGATATTTTAATGGGATTGTAAATTAGAAGAACATGAAGATTGTAGTAAAATGCATGATGTGCTCTTGAAGATAGTAAGCAGTTTTGGTGTTGGCAAGAAAAATTAATAGAAAAAGAAAATATCTAGCTGAACATTTTTCAATAGAGGTTAAAGTTAAAAAAAGGAGTCCTCTTTTACCCCAAGCCACAGTGTAAGCACTTAGAATTCACTGACTGTAATAGGAGGGCTGTCTAAGAAGTTCTCGATCTCGACCATAGATGGCAGCACTATCCATGTGATTTTTTTTTTCTGTGCAAGTTGGTGCATGTGACAGACGTGCCTACAAGAAATTGTAAGTCATTCTACGTTGTAGTTTGGTCTGTACAGTTGTTTGATGCAGGTGCAGCACTGAGTTGTACCAGAGATGGAAAAAATCCAGTATCGTGCAGTTATAAAATTCTTTGTAAAAGAAGGTTTAACGCCATCCGAGATCCACAGAAGATTTTTAAAAGTTTATGGGGACTCTTCTCCTTCATATTCGACAGTTAAGAAATGGGCTGCTGAGTTCAAACGTGGCCGTAGCAGTCTCGAAGATGACGAACGCAAAGGACGTCCGAAAAGTGCAACAACTCCAGAAATCATCCTGAAAGTGCATGATATGGTTTTGGATGATCGATGAATAAAAGTGTGTGAGATTGTCGAGACCGTAGGGATATCAAAAGAACGTGTGGGATACATTTTGCATGAAGTATTGCATATGAAGAAGCTTTGTGCAAGATGGGTGTCGCATTTGCTCACTGTTGATCAAAAGTGCATCCGCATGAGACTTTCTGAACAGTGTTTGGAGTGTTTCAACAAAAATAAAACTGATTTTGTGCATTGATTCATAACTATGGATGAGACATGGGTTCACCACTATACGGCAGAATCAAAACTGCAGTCAAAGCAGTGGACAGGAGCTGATTGTTCAGGTCCAAAGAAGGCCAAGTTGGTTCAATCAGCAGGGAAGGTGATGGCATCAGTTTTTTGGGATGCTAAAGGTGTTTTGTTCATTGATTACCTTGAAAAACATAAAACAATAACTGCACAATACTATTCCAATCTTTTAGACACACGAGGTGAAAAAATTCGTGAGATAAGGCCCAGTTTGAGGAAGAAGAAAATCATCTTTCAGCAGGACAATGCACCTGCCCACAACAGTCTTTTGGCAATGGGAAAATTAAGAGATTTGCACTATGACGTGTTGGAAATAGAAAGAAACTCATTACATTTGAAAAAGAATTAAACAAATAAGCAAGATAAATAATAAACTTCAGCAAGAAAATCTGTGATCATGTTAAGTTTTTTTGTGTCACGCAAAATTGCACTAACTCCACAACAACTACAAATACAACTCTCTACCTCTCCAATGAACTGACTACATTTCTTTCTGTTAAGCTCTTGTATATTTTGCCACAGTAACTGTGGAACCTTGCAATAGCTAAATGATGAAACCAGTATCACATAATGTAAAGCAACATACATCATTAAAATACAGGTCCTCAATAAAAATTAAGATGACCAAACTTAAGTCACATATACAGATCTAAAAATAATTTCTTAGAGCAAAAACAGAAAACTGGCAGTCAGTATTACTCAATAATAAACAATTTTCAAATATAAAGATGCAAACTGGGCAGACAAGCAGAATTAATGGCTGAAACTAAAAAACAGAAATGTTATCTTTACTTCATGAGCAAAACTGTATCGTAACTATCATCATGTTAGCAACTGTGTGAAAAGAGTTAACGTGACGAAATAGTGCTTAGCAAAGTTATACTGACTGTGGGGTCCAAAGACAGATCAATAAACTTTTTAACTGAATCCTACAGCTGATTAAGTTAGTTTCAACAACTTGCGCAAGCCAGAACAGCATAAAATAAATTTCGAAACTAGGTGTCATGTATGCCTGACACATTTTGATAAATTAATAAAATAAAATTCATTAAATATTTACTGTCATAAACTGAATTCTGTCACTAATAACACAAGTCTATAATAAATTAGGCACGCAAAGTTACAATGAATCAACGGTCTCTACATCAAATATTACTAATTGTAAATTCAACTTTCATCTTACTTTACCTTAACATCCCACTGTCTTAGAGAACCGTCTTCATGGCCTGTTATTACTGTCTCATCCAGTATGCCCCACACAACTGATGTAACTTTGGAACCAGGAACAGGCATTGTAATTATGGGAGTTTGTTCACCTGATGTAGATAGAAAAAAATATGCATAAACAATAATGAAAATGTATGAACACAACAAAAGCCAACAAAATTTCTATCTGGCAAGTCTCAAAATATAACAACTTATACTATAATCTAGAGGTGTAAGGGTTTGGGAGAGGCTATACTAGCCTTTTCCAACCAAATGTCAACCTCTCCTTCATATGGTGCACCCTGTTTGCACGGATGAGGCTCTGGCGACTGAAAGATTCCCGGTTTAAGGAATCGCCCACTGCTTGCCAACGGCCTCCAAAAGGAGGGCGGAAGAGCGGGGAGCAGTTCAGGGCACCCTCTTGCCCTTGGGGTTGGAAACAGCCCCCTAAAGGCGGATGAATCAGAAATGATCAACGGCATGGGGATGCAGAAGACAAAGGGAAGGAGAAAGTTCTTCTAATCTAGATGTTACATCGGGTGTACCTCAAGGAAGTGTAATAGGACCACTTCTTTTCTTAATTTTTGTAAACGATCTCGGAGACAAAGTGAAAAGCCTGTTTAGATTGTTTGCTGATGATGCAGTTATTTATAGGGAAGTAAGGAATTTGGACGATTGTTCAGCAATTCAGCGTGATCTGGATGTTATTTTGGCATGGTGCGCTGAGTGGCAACTCACACTAAATTGTAAAAAGTGTAAGACAATGAGCATAACTAACAAAAAGAATCCGATTGTTCAGAAATACGAGGTAAACAGTTCAGTTATTGATATGGTTGATTCTATGAAATATTTGGGAGTAACAGTACAAAGGAACATGAAATGGGACTTACATATTAATACGTTGGTAGGTAGAGCTAATTCTAGGCTGCGGTTCCTAGGTCGAATTTTGAAAAATTGTAATGCACAAACAAAGGAGATAGCGTACAAATCTCTTGTGCGTCCACGTTTGGACTATTGTTGTGCCATCTGGGATCCGTTTCATAAGGGGCTGATTGAGAGTATAGAGAAAGTACAGAGAAGAGCCGCTCGATTCGTGACCGCTTGCTACAGTCCTTATGAAAGCGTTACAGAACTGATTAGTAGACTAGGCTGGGAGTCTCTGGTAGATAGACGACGCACGTTTCTTATAAACTTATTGGTAAATATGCGTACTCCCACTTTCACTTACGAGTGTAGTGAAATACATCGTCCACCAACCTATTTGGGTCGGAATGACAGGAAAGATAAAATTAGAGAAATAAGGTGCCGCACTGATTCTTATATGAATTCTTTTTTTCCTCGTACCATTAGGGATTGGAATGCACAACAAAGAGATTAGGTTTGGTGCTGAGCACCCTCTACCACCCACAGTTTTGTGATTTGCAGAGTATATATGTAGATACCACTGCATTAAAGACAGAAAGGGTATCCTGAGGACATGTAATCCTCTCAAATTACATATGTCATGATGGCTTCTTCCTGGGTAAAACATTCTGGAGGTAAAATAGTTCCCCACTCCGGGTGGGGACTGCTCAGGGAGGAGTCATCAGAATGGATAGAAACATTCTACGAGTCGGAGCATGGAATGTTAGAAGTCTGAATAGGGAAGGTAGGTTAGAAAACTTAAAAAGGGAGACAGAACAACTTAAGTTAGATGTTGTTGGGATTAGTCAGATTAAATAGAAGGTTGCACAGGATTTTTGGTCTGGGCTCTGAATGACTTGAAAGCAAATAAGGCAGTTGGAATTGATGAGATCCCTGCAGAACTTCTTAAATCCCTAGGAGAGAAAAGAATCGAAAGATTATTCAAGCTGATATCAAAAAGTTATGAAAAATGAGAAATTCCAACTGATTTTAATAAAAATACCATCTTCACATTTCCAAAGAAAGCACAAGCCGACAAATGTGAAAATTATCGCACCATTAGTCTAACATTACATGCTTCAAAAATTACTGACCAGAAAAATATACAGAAGGATGGAAAAGGTAGTAGAAGAGAAAGTAGGTGAAGATCAGTTTGGGTTTAGGAAAATTGTGGTACAAGAGAAAGCAATTCTGTCTTTAAGATTAATGCTTGAAGGGTGGATCAAGAAAACGAAGATACTTTTATGGCATTTGTTGATTTCGAAAAAGCTTTTGATAATGTTAGGTGGGACAAGATGTTAGAAGAATATTCTATAAACTATATAAGAATCAAGTGGCTGAAATAAAAGTAGAGAATCACGAGAGACATGCATCAGTTAAAAAGGGTGTGAGACGAAGTTGTAGTCTATCCCCGTTAATATTCAACTTGTATGTAGAAGAAGCAATGAAGAAAGTCAAAGAAAAATGGAATGATACGATTTGCTGATGACATTGTCTTGTTAGCAGATAGGGCTGAGGATATTGAGAAGTTACTGAATGACATGAACAAAATACTGAAGGAAGATTTTGGACTGAATATAAATCAAAGCAAGACAAAAGTGATGAAATGTAGCAGAAATGATACCAATACTAGTAGATTAAATATAAAAATAGGATCCGATGCAATAGGATAAGTAAGTGAATTATGTTACTTGGGAAGTAAAATTACAACCGATGGCCAAAGCAGGAATGATGTTAAAAGCAGAATAGCACTAGCAAAAAGGGCCTTCATGAAAAAGAGAAACCTTTTAGTTTCAAATATTGATCTAGGAATTAGAAAGAACTTTTTAAAACTCTATGTGTGGAGCACAGCACTTTATGGTAGCGAAACATGGACTTTAGGAATACCGGAAATAAAGAAAATTGAAGCATTTGAAATGTGGTGCTACAGAAGAATGCTGAAAATTAAGTGGACAGACAAAGTAAGAAATGAACGAGTTTTGGAAATGATGGGTGAGAAAAGATGTTTGTGGAAGAAGCTTACGGAAAGAAGAGACAGGCTGGTAGGTCATATTTTGAGACATGCTGGATTGGTTAATTTGTTAGTGGAGGGAACAGTCAAAGGTAAGAACTGTAGAGGAAGACAGAGATTAGAATATATGAAGCAGGTAATTGAGGACGTGGGCTGTAAGGAGTGTTTAGAAATGAAGAGGTTAGCACAGGATAGGAAAGGATGGAGGATTGCATCAAGCCAGTCAAAAGACTGATGACCGGAAAAAAAAAAAAAACTATAATCTACAAATTCTGAATTAAAGACAGAACCCTTACGAAATCTATCATTTGTCCGTTGTCCGTATGTCACACCTAGGGATTGCAATCCAGCAAAGCGGGATACCACATCATTAGACAGTCTGGCAAATTCCGCAAAAAATTAAGCGGATCCGCAAAAACCGGCAGAAACGTGTGTCAGTCTGCATGATTCACTGCCCCACTTGGTCTCTATCGGATGTTTTGCACTGTCTGCCTATACCCTTGCTGTTGGCATTTGATGCTTGTGAACAAACGTTAGTTTTTGTAAACCTTCATCATTCGTAAGTAAAGTGATACACTTTTACGTATTCATTTTCGAGTACACATTTCTGTAATTTGAATTATGTTCGTATTTAGTACGATTTTCTAACTATATAATTATTTTTTATGTGTCGCAAACATTATCTGAACTACACAGTTGCAGCTTTTTATTCACGGTTTCATTATTCCCATTTTCTGTATTTGCAGTTAAAGTTATTGTGACAATTTCCTTATTTGCGGCTGAAAATTTGATTATTCGTTGATAGGAAACTAATGTTATCGTAATTTTAAAGATCGCATACCTATTTATTTAGCAGCTGTCAAAAGGCAATTATATATCTTTTGACTTATTGTTGTTTTGACCGCTGCCTCAATGTGTTTCTTTGACGAAACCGCCTGCTTACATGTGCCGCTCAGGCTATCGATTAATACCTCTTCTCCTCGACTAAAGGCAACAAAGTTATAATGAAGTATTCACGGGTGTATTGACAAATTGTGTTGTAGGAACACCATACTTCGTCAGCTGCCTCCGTCGTCTCCCTAACATGTGATATTTCGTGTTTTTATAATGAAATCCGGAGATACAACCAATGGAAACTTCACCGCAATCATTCGCCGAGGAAGTCTCCTTTCTTACTAAAAAGTAATAATTTCCACTCTAAAAACGTTGTTACGCCACATAAGTAAAACTGAAATACTCGACAGTTTAAGTGTTGGTGAGCAGTTTCTTTTAATAACATTGAATCAACTGTAAGATCAATCAAGGAATCAGGAGATATAATAAGGAATCCCAAAAAAATAATTTTTGTAAAAAAAGGCCAAGTCTCGTGCTTGTGCAGTGACAAAAAGTTATGAGATCTTGTTCTGAGCCAAGTTTACACTTTATAGAGTATATTCACTTCACTTCGTGAAATAGAATACTTTCTCTCAGTGTTATGGAATGTTTATTTAGAATTTTTTTAAAAACTCTGGTAACTTGGCCATTAAGCAAACCATGTTTTTAAACTTATGTGATGTATTGTATGGCACATAATGACCTAGCACTGAATATTTTTCATTTTTTATTATTTATTTAAAAATTGGCTTAGATTAAAAAACAAAAATGTAAAACCTCGAAATGTACTTAAGACGCGCTAAAAAGTTTTAATGTCATTTTGCCAATTAAAATATTGGTAACTGTTAATTTCTATCATTTAACATTAAAATTGATTTATTAATTTAATTATTGTTTAATTTATTAACGTTTTAAGTAACTATGTTTTAAATACATGTGTTAAAAGACTGTTTGCGCCAATCCCGTGGGACTGAAAACACTGCGGGATTGCAATCCTTAGTCACACCCAAGACTTTCTGAATTCTACGACATACAAATTTACTACCACACACTACTTTACTTCATCTTACCACCGACATGAATATATAACAACCTTTAGGGAAATACAGGGCTGAAAGTAATTCTAGGGAGTAAAAGTATACAAATCTCTTTTTTGGGTATTTTATTGGATATCAATTGAAATCCAACTGGGAAAATGTTGGCTCGTTTTTATTATTCAATTATTTAACAAGTTGCTGGTGAACACTCTCAAAAAATTCAAACCCTCCTTATTCATGAAACTATAGATCTGAAAAATCTTTCACAATTTACTGTGATATAAAGCCATCAAAATAACAATCAGCAAATTTAACAAATTTAATCTTGGGTAGATAATTTTTTCTACCAAGAAATCAAATATAATACAATAGAAAATTTTATAAATCTGATAGTAGGTCATGAAAACACTTGAAAATTTCTGAAGGCCCACATTTTTTTAAAAAACAAATTATTTTGTGTTTAATTCATTATTTGAAAGACAACTTCACAAAATGCATCATTAACTTATCTTTTGGATATTTCTTTAAAGTTTTTACAAAATAATTGTTTTAGAGATTTAAATTTGAGAGTTACTTCCATTCAATGGATTTTTCGCATAAGCAGGAATCTAAACAAACCACATCTATCACCCTTGATTCATTTTCCAATTTTATGCGTAATATATACAAACCACACTGGGTATCTCAAATTTATTACAGAATCGCTGTGCCTGTGATTCCATCCATGCAGAATTTAAAATCTTTGCTGTAAATCACAGCAATTATTCTTTTAAATTTGTTTTTTGCCACTTCTTGAAACTGTCATTAACTGGAATGATTTCATGGTCATTGATGACCTACAGGCATATTCAGGAATATTCAAAAAGCTTCTGTATAAGTACACAGATTGCTTTATTTGTACGAATATAAGCTATGATATAAAAACCTAAATGAATCGAAGTTGATTTGTTATAGTGTAATATGAATAACAAAGGGTAGGGAAAATGACTCATCACTCCCCGACTGAAATGAGTAAAAAACAAATACAATATTTCAGTTTTGCACCTTATTCATGTGATAGGGAATGAGCCAGCCATATGGTTCGGGAGGTGCGCATACGCCAAAGTTGCCTTAAAGCCGTTTAATTAGAAGTGGGATGGGACTGGGGACAAGGAACAGGAAGTAATTCGGCCATGGCCTTTTTGAAGGAAGCATCCCGACATTTGCCTGGAGTGATCTGGGGCAACCATGAAAAATGCAAATCTAGATGCCTGGACGGAGATTCGAACCCACATCCCCCTGAATGCGAGGCCAGAAGTTAACCGTTCACCCACCACATCGGTGCAATACTGTGAACAACCAATATACTTATGACAGAAGCTATGATTTCCGAATGGCAAGGTTATGGTTAGGTTGACATGCAAATGACAACTGATACTTTTTGCTAATGTATAATGTATGTTGGATTTAGTTTTATAATTTATGTAGTGTAGCATACGAGTTTAGGATTCCTAGTTAATTTTTAATGTCATTGGTTCCACATTGCTGTCATCATTAACTCAATAAGGGATTAAAAAAGTACAACAAAAAGTAAACATTACAAAATCATGGTTATGTGTGTTATTTATTCTACTAGTCTTGGTTTGAACAGCAACCAAAATTTGTACACATGTTCCTTTGGCGAGATTATTCAAGAATATTTGCATATTCATCATCATCATCATTATTGTTGGGGACCATCTCCAGTTTCCCGGGTGTGGTTTACGAGCCTTGGTTGTTATAGACGATTGTTTTCCACCTTTTCCTGTCCAGAAAGGTTTCTCCGTCTATGATGTACTCCCAATTCCAGCCTCTTCTCTCTACGTCCTCCTTCAGTTGGTCTGTCCATCTTCTTCTTGGTCTTCCCACTGGTCTTTTGCCCACTATCCTTTTTTCCAAATAAGTTTTTGGCAGTCTTTTACTAGTCATTCTCTTCACTTGCCCAAACCACCGAAGTCTCTCTTCCATGGATTCCCTTAGCTCTAGGTTTGATCTAATTTCATCATTCTTTATGCGGTCAAGTCTAGTTTTCTTTAGGGCCGTTCTAAGAACCTTCATTTCATATGCTTGGATCTTGCTAAGGTCCCTTGATGTTAGTGTGCATGTTTCCAAAGCATATGTGAGAATAGGAATGAGATATGATTTGTACAAGACAATTTTTGTTCTTCTGGGAACCCTCATGTCCCATAGTAAGCCTCGCACGGTACTGTAGAAGTTGGCTCCTTTGGTTACTCTACTCATTATTTCTAACTCACTTCTACCATTATTTGCAATTATGCTCTCCAAGTAGCTGAATTGGTCAACAACTTCAACTTCATGGTCTTGTAATTTTATATGACAGTCTGTATTCTTTCGGCTTATTTTTAGTGCTACAGTTTTTTTTTTTGATTCAATTTCATTCCATATTTTTCAAACTTATCATTCCACATCTTCAGTTTGTTTTGTATTCCTGCTTCTGTTTCATCCCATACTCCTACATCATCTGCAAACACCAGTGCCTGTAGATCTCTATTGAATGTTCTTTTTAGTTCTTTTAAGATGATATCCATCACCGCTATGAACAGAAGGGGTGAAAGGGCACTCCTTTGGTTGTACTAAACCATTCAGAGTAACCATCCCCAACATTGACACAGCTCTTGCAGTTATTGTACAGCATTTGGATCTTTCTAATGAGGTACTCTGGTATTTTAAGTTTTCTTAGACTTTTCCAGATAGTTGATCTAGGAACATTATCGTATGCCTTTTCTAGGTCCATAAACACCAAATACATATTAATTCAGTCCTTCAAAATATGGGCGGTTCTGCACAACTTATTATGGACGAAATACTAATTGTTAATATTTATTGTATCCATGGGTATATCCAGCAAGCCCCCCCCCCTCCCAAGAAGAAAAATCAAGTTGCCTTCAGTACGCTTCGACGAGTAAAGAACTGGCTCAGAAGCACTATGGGAGAGGAAAGATTGACTGGACTCTGCCTGATGAGTGTGCATCGAAATTTCGTGAAAAGTACACCGTGAGATATTAACAAAGAAAATTACTGAAAATTGTTCTGAGAATCCGAGACGATTAATGTTTACATAAAAAACTATAATTGAGTTCGATCTTGATTAACTGCATAGTAGGTCCTTGGATTACTATGTTAATCAATAATAAAAATAGTTTCCTCAATAGGTTTGAATTTTATTTTGTAAGAGATCGACATTTTTCAGTCCCTCACGCCACTTCCTCAAAAAAAAAAAAAAAAAAAAAAAATACGAGTTGCCCCCCCCCCCCTCTCAGTTCTGATCCTAGATATGCCCTTGATTGTATCTGTCTCGGGAATCTTTCTTTGAGAAAAAAACTTAAATTCGCATCCATAATGATGTGTAAGAAAGAAATATCAGCATAGTAACATCTTTTGTTGTACAGTGTTTAGTAATCACGAAGCTATATTGTACTAGAGACAAACTGTTTACCTGTCTACCAGAGACAGCATACGTCAACCACATTAGTAATCCAACACATTTCACATGCTAACAAACCTGATACAATGGCTTATTACGATTGATTTACATATTCCGTTTACTGCTGTCAACAAAACTGAATAACCAAAGTAAAAAATAAAACCAAATCCTAAGTTAAGTTGCAAAAGGAGTGCGTGACTCAAATACATAGTGATCTGTGGCCCATAATTTTCCATCTAGAAATGTTTTTAATTACTTGCGCCACCCCTCATTACACATAAGGCATTAGCTACTTGCACAGGTTTTAATCTGTACCACTAACTCTAAACATTTTAAAACACCATCTAAATTGATGTGGTAGTTTTTGCATCATATCGGTTCAAGCTCTCCGACACATGCAGCTTGCTTACAGATTTTTAATAGTATAGAATTTTCTTTAATAATAATCACAGTAATAGTAATAAATACTACAATAATAAAAATTTAAATTTTATAATAAAAAAATTTCAGTGGTATATATACTATTATAAGTCTGTAAGCAAGCTGCCTGTGTGTCTTTATTTGAATGGAACCTGCGCAGAAACTATCGCAGCAATTAGGATGGTGTTTTCAAATTTTTACAGCTAATGGTCCAAACAAAAATCTGTGGAGATAGCTAATGACTTATATGTACCGAATGAAGGAGAATATATTTAAATTCGGTAATTATAATATATGGATCACACTGAAATTGAGATGTTCACGCCTTGCAGATAAACTGACAATAAAATCACAATCTTTTTTTCTTTAGGATCATGTTTCGTTTCTTGACTTCGGCTATTTATCTAATCTGTTATCCGAAATTTAGAACATTAATATTAACAGAATATGAGACTCAAATGTATCAAGTGTCATTAATACATAATTTACAGTTGCCATGATTGCTAACATCTTTGACAGTTAACAAACTTTGGTACGAATGCCGTACAATATTAATGAAAACCGCTAAAGTGTGATATGGATGCAGAAATCAGTTTTTTCTTGAAGAAAAGTGCCTGCAATAAACATCAACAGGTAACGGTACGTATTTCTTATGTGCAAAATTTCGTAATAGGATCGCACAAGGAAAGTGTTTACAAATTTTGGCAGCTGTTCAAACCACAGCTGGTTGAATAAACTGTTCATTTTATTAAATAACCATCATACCCCTAATTTTCTAAAGTTGTATCTTTTATCGCCTTAGAGTTGGAGCGTATAATGTGCTATTGAGTTTTTTGACGGCAGCAACATGGAATCAATTCATTATTCACGCCAAAGATAGTATCTGCACTCTGTAACAATGAATTTAAGAATGCTGGAAGTTTTCAAGATGTAAGTATGTGAATAAATTCCTCGGATGTATTTAATAAAGCATATTCGTTGCATAATAACAAAGTATGCACCTAAATTTCCATTGGTGCTGCAATTTGATGATGCATTTTATATAATTCGATGAGTCGTTTCCAGAATTCGCTTAGTTCTGGAGATATAGTAGGTATCACATAGATTGTGTGGTTAGGTCGAAATGTGGCCTGTATCAGAAGAAAAAATTCCGTGGCACCACAATTTTACGATGTCTTCTTAAGGCAAGACATTTCGCTTAGTTCCAGCCATATCGTGTGTCAAAGGTTTTGTTAATTTGTTAAAATGCGTCCAGGAGCATTCTTATGCAAGAATATGAGATATTTAGTTTTAGAGATACGTTATGATAAAGGCGATGTGATTAGGATGATGTGCGACCTGGACAAGAAGTAATATTTCCTTCTGTGTTATGAATTTAGGAATATTTTGAATTAAGATATTTAGAAACCTAGGTTAAATATTGAAAGATTTTGTTCTTTACTTCGATATTATATTTGGCGTGAATAACATATTGGAGATGGTTGTTCTGTACAATTAATTCTGTATCGCATCGTAAAATATCTGTCTCATCAGTCTAGAGTACATTTCTTTTTAGTTTTATACAAACTAACGGGTATTGCAAATTATAAAGCTATGGCACTTCCAATTGCCATTCTGGTCCAGGTAGCATATCAGTCCAACTACGTAATATTTGAGTCAATATACCTCGAGAACCAAGCAAGAAATTAAAAATTTTTATTCTCTACTTTCGATTTGTTTCGTCGAGTTCTATAAGAATCCATCATCATACTGTGATGCGAAGGTAATGAATGATAGGACTACCAATTTCCAAATTATACCAAAGGACACGCGCGCAAAGCAACGGGCAAATGCTAGTTTATCCTCTAAAAATGTAAAAATATTCACCACTTGGCTATTGGTTTTATTTTGACAATATATTAATTCGATCTATTATTACTACTTTAAATGTAAATTTGCATGTATTAAAACTAAACATATGTGGTACCATGTAAGTTCGTTAAAAATTACTTTTAATTTCCTTTGCTTTTGCCAACACCATATTACTGATGTCATTTCAGCAGAACACAAGTAGTTCCAACGGATAAAATTTCGATTGCAATACAATGAATGTATTAATAAGCATGTAAAAGGAGTTATGATTTTCAAATGGCAATATGAGTGGTGATTGTTGTTAGGTTGGAATGCAGCCTGGACTAGAATGACACCTGACACACTTTGTTAAGGCACAATGCTTGAAGTTTTATAATTTTAGAGTTTAGGATATCTAATTACTTTTAAATTTCATTTGTTCCATATTGCTGTGGTAATAAACTCAATACCATATAAGAAGTTCCAGTTTTATGGTGATATAAAATACAACCAAAATGTACATTACAAAATTAGAGTTATGAGAAATAAATTGCCAATCAACCAGTCTAGGATATTAAAAAATTGATTTAAGAATGGAGTTATCTTTCTTACTCTGGAACTATTAGCTTAGGGGACATCCATTAAATACGTGAGGTGAAATAGGGGGGGGGGGTGTTTTCACCAGGGGAGAAGGGGGAGGGGTCTACGGAAATCTCACGTGAGATTTTGTGAAAAATTTTGGGACACTAGAGCCAAGAAAAAAAAAAGGTCTACAATTTGCGCCAAAGTCGATTTTAGGAGGGTATTTCGACAAAAAAGTTAGGGTGTAATCTAAAAAAAAGGTCTACAAAAGTTTCCAGGGCGATCTCACGAAATCTCACCGGGGGGGGCGTCCAGAAATCCGGAAAAACACCTCACGTAATTTATGGATGCCCCCTACGGAACACATATTTGAATATGTCAATGTTTGCTTTGATCTACGAAAAGCAATGTATTCAATATCTATGAAAAGGAAGCATCCATAAACCACGTAGCTCCATTTTGGCCTCCTGTGAAGCCCCCTCCAACCCATGTAGCCCTATGTGACTTTTGCCTCTACCCCCCCCCCCCTCCCATGTAGCTTTTTTCCCTTTTGAATTCAGCAGACATGTTGTACCGTTTTCTGTTGTCAGACTATCGTAAATTACATACGGAGATAATTAACTGAGGGAAATAAATATTCGCATGCTGTTGTGAGTTCTGTTCCTCATTTTAACTGTAAGAAATGTTATTAAAGGAAAGTTACATGGCCTGGCTTGGCCCCCCCCCCCCCCCGGACCGAGCGACGTAGTTTGTGTTGTGCAAGTGCCAGCTATGAAGTTGGAGGTTCTTCGGTGTTGATAAAATGCCAATTGATTATGACAAATCCAAAATAAACTATTCGTTTTAAGATTCTTACTACATTTGATTCATGTTTTCTGTTTATTTTAGTGTACAAAAATTAAGAACTAAATAATTGAAGTGAAAAAATAAAACAGAATCCAACCACGATTGTATTGTGATGTTTATCTGAGTTTCTTGAAAGTAGTGCCCAACTGAAATAGAGTGGTCCATGGACCTTATTTCTTCTATCTCGAAGAGTTTTTAATTTCTTGCTCCATACAAATCAAAAGCTATTTTTGCAAATTTTAACCTAAACTATAAGCTTTAAAAATTTGAAAACACCCACCAAATTACTGTGATAGTTTTTGTGCGGTGCTGTTTCAAACTTTTAGACACACGCAGCTTGCTTACAGATTTATAATAGTATATATGTGTTTTGCAATAAGAATTTATGCTTAGAGACACTGAAATAAATGCAGCCACCTAATAAAATGACTGAGGAAGACAATAAATTAAGCTTAAATGCATCAGGAAATTGATGAAATGGGTTGTGTTTCTTCAAGAAAATACAGCACCGCATTTGACGAATGTCAGTAAGGACCTCCTCAACAAATTCAAGTGACCCCCAAAAATGAAATGGTGCAGCTGTGTTACCACTCAAATGTAGAAGTACAATTGGCCATCTCTTGTCTGGTGCTCCCAAATTGGATTTTTTTTTTTTTTTTTTAAATTTTCGAACTTTTATATAAGTCATAAAAGTGCAAACGTTTGTTGGAAAGTTACATACAGAAAATCTTTCAACACATTTTTCAATAATCATAATTTTTGGGAGGGGAATTATGATAATTCTTTTGACTGATGACCGTAAGACATGTTTTAAGTGCCCCTCAAAAATAAATGAAATAAATGCCTAAGAAGTGAGCTATAAGGATATGAAAAATATAAGAAATGCTGCATAAGGAAACTTTGAAGTGAAAGGTAAAATGAAATAAAAAAAAAAACTTAAACAAAACACTGTCTTTTCTTTTACCACTTACAGACACCTATGAAAGCAAAATCAATCAAATTAACTTACCAATAGAATTGTCTGCATTTCTCACATCTATAATATAGATCTCACAATCAAATCCATAATGTTTGTCTGTGGAATAAACTGCCATATTGGAGCTGTAACTGAAAGCACACGTACGAATTGGTGACCTACGTTCTATACTTCCAATAGTGACACCTAAAAAGAAAGAAAAAACTTTAAATAAGTGTATTACATAGCTTTGGGACTAGCAAAACTATTTTCTTAGTGTTAACAAATCTCCAGATTGTAATATATATATATATATATATATATATATATATATATATATATATATATATATATAGAAGACCTACACTACATATAATTCAGATATAACCATTTTAGTAACAATAAAACACTTTTCAGCTCAAAACATAATTGTGTTATATATCCATTATCTCAAGAAACCCATTTTGAAGGGGACCTATTGCATACCATTTGCACAGTAAAGGATTTTTATAACAATTTTCATAATAAAAAAATAAAAACACTTTTCAGCTCGAATTCTAACACAGAAAGCTAAAAGTGAAAATTTTATGTTAAACCCATTTTTGGCTTTCATGTTCACTAATAAAGCAGCATAAAATTACAATCAATTTGGAGTATAGCATGTATAGGCTAATAATTTTTTATGAAGAGATATTTCAATTTCACGAAGTATTTTGCCATGCAAAGAAAAGAACAAGTACAAAATCTAAAAATGCCAGTAAATGAAAAGAGTTATTCCATATTTCAATATCACAGTTTGTTGTCAGCTTAGCTAGGTGCACCCTGAATAAAATTGAGGTAGATAAGTAATTTGTAAATATGATTTTCAGTCAAATAAAAAAATTGAATTTTGTAAATAAAAGAGCTAGGAAGATAAAAGTAGGCTTAAATAAAAGAGAAAAATTCACTGAATACTAATAATAGAAAAGTTTGAAAATAATATCAGATTTAAAGGAAGAAAAACGAAATTTTAGTATTGTAATTTGTTGACAACACTTATGAGAACAGTTACAAGAAAATTTATAACAACTTGAAAGATTGGGAATACATCAGACTATAAGATTATACAAGTTTCGGGAATATCCGATTAAAAATAGTGTACCATGAAATATGGGATTTTTGTAATTTACAGGAGAATAGTACGTCCCCTCAGGTGTACCCGTTTATTCTGGAACAAGCCAGCTCAGGAATAGCCAAGACTATAAATAGCGAATTAGCATTCCCTTGGAGAGGCAATGTCCAGTAATATTTGGTCAGGGTAGGACATGAATAGAGCCCGGATTTTTTTAAAAAAGCATATGAGCATATGCAAATGCATATTTTGAGAGTTAGTGCATATTTCAGCATTTATTTCATCTCATAACCGAATATCCGATACTTCTGAGGAAATTGAAAAGCCTAATGTATCTGTATGTTGGACATCTTGGGCAACAGTCTGTCAAATTCTTGGAGTAAACAGGATTTTTTTATACTGGCATTCACATGTAGAGAACTTTCTACCTGATCCAAACTCACACAGTGACATGTTTGGAGGTGCTGTAAATGGCAAATTTGTGTGGCAGTGACCTTCTCTACTGCCCTGAGCAGCAACATTCACGGGGAAAGAGGGGGGGGGGGGAAGGCAAAACAAAGAATAGCTCTATACTGCCTCGGGCAGCAAATTCTTGTTTGAAGAGACGACAATCACAAGTATTTGCCCCCGCTGGGAATATTCGTAATCCACCAGTGTGTTTGTTCTTGCGACAACTACAGGGAAGGCCAGTGGTTTTCTTTTCCCGAATATTCACCTAATTGCAGCACGAAACAGTTTTCCTGGGAATAGATTCATGGCTTCCAGACCTCAGGGTTCTGTACTTTTAAAGGCACGTGTACATTCCTTTCCAAAAGCAGTAGCCTCTCAAAGTTTGTGTCGACAGGAATGTTCGTGTTCCAAGAATAGTTTTGTTTAATCTGACTGCAAAAAGCCTAAAGAAAAATGCACAAGATCATTTTTAACTAAGCAGTGGATTTCAGGCAACAGCAGCTATTCTAGTGACGGTGAAGTTGTGTACTGTCAAATATGCGAGAAGAATATAAAATGCGAGAAAAAATTTCAACTTGAACAGCATTCTAAAACAGCTGTACATCTCAGGTCAAAAGAAAAGAGTAGGAACACGCAACAGCTACTTTTAACTCAGGTATCATGGTCTGAAATTAATACATTCACTGCTGACCTTTATAAGGCTTTTGAATGCAGCAAAATCCCACTGCACAAATTGAATAATCCAGATCTATGAGCATTTGTTCAAAAGTATTGTGTTAATAAAACGATACCAGATGAATCCACTATTAGGTAAAATTATTTGCTTTCTCTATATGCTTCTGTCCTGGATTCAATTCGGTCTGACATAGGAGGGAACTGTGTCTGGATATCGGTAGATGAAACAACCGATTCATATGGTCAATACGTAGTGAACTTTATAGCGGGCAAATTATGTCAACAAGAACCCGGAAAACCTCATTTACTTTCAACCAAAATGTTAGAGAAAACCAACCACAGTACAACTGCAAGATTTGTAAATGATTCCCTGCGACTTCTGTGGTCTACTGAATCAGAGAGAGATTGTTACAAGGTGTGTGTTTTCATCACAGATGCAACTTCATAAATGTTAAAAGCTGGTCAGTCGCTTCAAGTATTTTTCCCCAATCTTATCCATGTTACATGTTTGGTGCATGGATTACATCGCATTGCAGAAGAGATGTTCTCTGTTTCCTTCAGTTAACAAAGAAATTTTAAATGGCAAAAAAGTGTTCCTAAAAGCACCAGCTCATGTACAGTTTTATAAGGATCGTCTGCCTGAGGTTCCTCTTCCGCCGGAACCTGTTCTCACTAGATGGGAAACTTGGTTGTCTGCAGTGCTCTTCTACCAAGAGAAATTCCGTCAAATGAAAGATATAGTCACAAGTATTGATGATGATGAGCGTTCTGCGTGTGTGCGTGAAGCAAAGTGCGCACATGATTGTGATACTGTATATTGAGATATCAATTTCATCCATGTACACTATTCGTCACTTCCTAAGGCTATTAAGGGTCTAGAAACTAGCAGTGCACCCCTTCACGAGTCTATTCAGTTGCTTCACAAAACAATTTCTTCTTTAAATGCCGTCCCTGGTGAAACTAAGCAGGGTGTTGGACTCAAACCCAGGACTGAAAAAGATTCAATCAATTAACAAGTATTTAAATGGAATGACACAATCTTTGCCAGATGAATGTTCTGAACAGTCAGTACCATTGTACAAGTATTGCCCATTAATGTCTGTTGAAGTGGAACGATCATTTTCGGCTTATAAAGTAATTTTGTCTGACAATAGAAAATCTTTGACCCCTGAAAACATTTAAAAACTCGTGGTAACATATTGCGATTCATCATTTTGTAAGGAATGAAAAATGTATATCAGTGAGTTGACATAAAATAAGTTATTTGATAAGTGTATATTCTTTAATTGTTAGTACATATTTTAGTTTTTTTAAGTGCACATATATCCGGGCCTTAGACATGAATGCAATGATTCCATAAGAACATCGCTATAGTCACCGTGTGGATGACAGAATTTGGCCGGAGTGTTATAAAAACTTTCATACTATACACTGTCATCATTCATTTAGCAGTCAATATTGAGCTACATCAAATATGAACTAAAGAAATTTTCTAACGTTTTCATTATTTTTTGGGGGAGATGTGAGAGCTTCACTGATGTGGTTTTAAATTATGTCAGAAACAAGCACTTAGCTGGGGTTTGTACCAAACACTTAGTCTGATTCAAACCACCACTATTTTCTTCTGAAAAATTCTACAAGTTTGTTGAACAATCTTTTAGACATCGGAAATCTTCACCAAATTAAATTATTGCAAGTACTGGTAAATTGATTTGAGACAAGCCAACCCTCATAAACACTAACTGCTTACAGTCACATGAGGATTTGCAACTACTTCACACGCGCACGAAAAGTTCTAAGATGGCTGCCGGAAATGCTGTGTCATGGTATCGCTTGTTGCCTCCTGTCTACATCTACGCACCCAAACACGGGCCGGAGTGACGTGGTGTCTGCTCAACCGATTTTTATGAACTGACCATGAGGAGACTCAGCACCCCATATTTATAGCAGTGGTATGTGAACCAGGAAAATTCCTGATTCTCACAAAAATAACCCAAATTTTCAGGTACATGATTGATTCCCAAAGACTTGAAATTTTTACACTAGATAGCTTACCTCCTAAATGTTAAAATGAATCCTAGTGAAAATTTCTGTCGCTGCGTTAGTTTTCTGTAAAAATTATTTTCTTAACTTTTCCAAAAATGTTTATAACTCGAAAGTTCGAAACGTGCTTTTTGTATCGTTTCTGAGACTGAAGTGAACGAGATTAGCAAGTGATGCTCGCAGGTTAAATTTCTCGACTGATGATCAATAAATAAGTTACTGCCTATTGTAGTTGTGTCGTTGCAACCAAACACCCTCAGTAAAAGCCTATGGAATTACAAATTCAAAAGTTTTAATAACAATTTGAAAGTGTAGGCCTACATATTAAGATAACACAGACACATTAAAATCACAATACTGATTATTCACACACACATGTCAAGGAATAAACTGTTTTTTGACAATGCTCCACTAATCAGAGCCTTCCCACGCCACACCAAGCGATCGAGTTTCCCGAATGCTGAAATAAAGTTTTAAAAGAAATAAAAAAGTCACTTAAAACAACAAATTAAATAAAAACAAATTTAAAAAAAAATTAATACTGTAATCTAAATAGCCCTAATTCGTTTATAAACAAAACTTGGACCACCCATCGCTACTCGCTGTTTACTTCACATAAAAAATGAATTTATCTTACCTAACCTTCCCGACATGAAGGTTAGGGAGTTCGACAGTGATGTCAATTTCCACCCATACTCCCCTACCACAGTATACTGGGTTACAAGGGATATTAGTCTTCATTGTTGAGTCATAAACTTGTTACTTTTAGGTATAGGTGCACTGAAATGTTACACAGCCTAGGTAATCTTTGCCCAAATGTGGCCTTGATGGCACTCCTGATAATACAGTTTAGTTATCTTGCATTTTACAAATTTACTGAGCAGGTACTTTACCAATTCCATCCAAACTTTTAACAAAACATAAATTTTTTGGAAGTACTCTGAAGGACACAATTTATCAAATAATAATGTGCAGGAAATTACAATAACACTTGTTATGGACAAATATAAACAGCTTTTCTTCAAAAGTTGTAGACAAACTAGTGCTTATCAACAAACACAGATGAGTCACATTTGAAAGAATAAGCTATTCTTTTAGAAATCATTGAGGAGGAGACTTAAGAACTCTCTTTACTGCTGCTCCTTGGATCCACAGTGTTTGACTTTCGGCACTGTTGTCAGGGGTGTATTGACTTATGACAATTATTTACAGGTACAGGAAATTTTTCAAGTGACATGTGTCGTAAGGTCAGGTGCTGATCTGGTGGCAGGTGGGACTTTGCCACTTACAGTACCGAGTGGGCATCACCATCCAAGAATGTGCTGAATGCTGAGTACGTGGGGGCGATGTGCGTTAGGTTATTGTCACTTCGCCCAACAGGAGCTTTCATTTTAGGTGCTCGATTTAGACTTGCGCACATAGATACTGCAGTTGGAAGCATGAGTCTTGGGAAGGTAGCCCTGCCAACTGAATCAACCATTCACTTGCAGCCCTTCCTTGCCAAGTGCTTTTTCATGTGGACTGTGGCTTCCGGCAGTTATTTGTTGTGTTTCACAGACTTCTGCAGGCGATAAACCTGAAGCAGACCATCTACGGATTTATTCATTCTTCAGTAGACATAGTACCCTCTGTCATTTGCTCGCCTCAGGGCGTGGTGTTGGAGCTGATAGGAATTTTTAGCAAGCAGACTCAGAAGACTAACAGCAGTTTTGACTGACGGCTGCTACGATGGGCTGTCCACTCACAAATAAAAACAATTATAATAAATTAAACAATGAACACTCCAATTGATTAAAAAAATTAACAAAACAAACATTTTTTATGGATTAGAGTTTAATCCTGAAGTACGCAACAAATGGATTTAATGTGATTCAAAACTTTTTGAATAGCCAATGACAAGCCTCATTTATTAGTGTACTGGATATGTCACAGAAGCCTCTTGAAAAGTTAACTAGCATCTAAATAACCTCAAAATTTAACAAATTATCACTGGAAAATGAAATATATTACAGAAAATGGTTAAATATGAATTATTAAGTGGCAGCCAATTCTATACTGGCATATTACAATAGCAGTTAACTTGTAATTACTGTCTGACCACTAATCAACTGTCCATAAGAACAAATAGCCACAGACAAATAACATACAATCAGAATCTAGACCACCCAGTTCCTGCGAATATAATCTGCACACCAGGCAACTACTGGGTTTCATCCACTAAAATCGCTATACACGTAATCCAATGGGAGCATTCACACTACGCGGTCCGCTCAGGTCAGGGCAAGGCAGGTCAAACCGAAGATCGTGCCGCCAGCGATCAACAATGGTCAAGACCTGAGCTGAGCTGACCGCTAGTGTGAACGTGCGACGGTCAGATCAAATGGGCGGCGAACGTCTGAAAACTATGCTCGTGAGCAATAAATAAAAAATAAATGTTTTAACGGTATGTTATTTCTGTTTATTATAAAGCCGGCAAACTTTAATACAAATTCAAATATTATTACACATTTTAGTACTGTCAAGATACAGATCCTGTTTCCGAATTTTTAAAAAAATATTGTGAATATATTTTTTGAATCAAATGCTTCTGTACCAGCGTCAGCACAAAAACAAATAATATTTGTAAAGTAGGGTTTCTTTCTCATCCTGAAATTCACTTTCTACATGTCATGAAACTTTATCCTTCCGTAAATAATTGTACAAAATACATGTTGCTAAAATGATGTTATCAATTAATCCTGGAGCAGAATTAATTTTTCTAAAATAAATTCGTAATCTTTAAGCCCTAAAATATCAAAAGTATTTCGCACAACTCATCTCTCACGGCATAACCGGTAATTAGCATTCTTCTTTCTCTTTATCTGTTTGCACTCGAAACTCTGGATACACTCAGAATCATCCTCTTTTTAATCTTGACGTATTTTTAGGTTCTTGATCCAAAATCATTGCGATTTAATTGATGTTGGGGTAGAAAACGGCATTGTTCACTATGAGCAACTGAAATGAAATGGCCTCGTCTACGACTTGATCTGGCCTGACCTGAGCTGACCGCTAGTGTGAATGCTACACTGGATTGTGAGCTGAGCTGACCTGATCTAAGCTGAGCTGACTTGACCTCTAGTGTGAATGGGCTTTAATCCTTTTAAATTTTCCTTCTTTCCCAACTCCTATTATCAGTTTCCATTGCTACCACTTCTACTCAACATAAACCACCAATAAACAGGGAGGATTTTAAATTTCATAATTTTTCTAAATTATTGTTCTATACAGGAAGGGTCAGGAGTAGTATTAAATATTGAAGGTGGCAGAAAGAACAATATTGAGTAAAAACGTTCATGTAAGCACATGTCTGATTTCCATTAATTTTGGAGATGCAGGTGCTGGAATGTTATGTGTAAAATAAATCTCATAAAATGATCAAGAGCACACAAATAACTTAGTAATGTACTTTAAATGGCATTGTTTCCATTAGTCTAGGTTGTGTAGACTTGTTTCAGCCTCGTAACATAGCAACCAGTCTTTTTTTTTTGTGAGACGCGTGCTAATCAGGAATGTAATTGTCAACTTCAAGCATTAATAAAATGCTTCAATTTTTGTGCTGAAGTCGATCGTGGGATATTTGAACATTTAATTTGAACTGTTGTAAAATATCTGTGTACTTCAATAAGTTATTAGTGTGCTCTTCATCATTTTATGCGGTTTATTTTATGCATAACATTCCAGCACATGTATCTCCAAAACAAATGGAAATCGGACACACGTTTATATGAACTTTTTTATTTCAATCTTCCTTTAATATTTACCATTCCTGCTGGATCACCCTGAATTGTTTTCTATATTTTATATTTTTCAGTTTCATTTGATTTATTTTTACTTATTGCTTTACACCTCGTTGACAGCTAAGGTCATTAGAGGTGGGATGGGACTGGGGACAAGGAACGGGAAGGAATTCGGCCAGGGCCTTTTTGAAAGGAAGCATCCCGGCATTCGCCTGGAGTGATTTGGGGAAACCATGGAAAATGCAAATCTGGATGCCCGGACAGGGACTCAAACCTGCATCCTCCCAAATGCGAGATTTCTTTTGTTAGCTACATATTTAATAAGATTTACTATGAGCCCCTTTTTTGTAATCGTAGGTTTTCCCAGCAAATCTGCTGCTTGAAGATCTCTTGGGCATGCGGCCGGATCAATTGATCAATGTTCAATGAATTTTCGGGTTGTGTCTGTTGATTGGCATGAGGACCGTTCCGGAATACACTCCTCACGTCGGTCAGCAGACACAACCTGAAGATGATGGCACGTTATGCTCTTGAAAATTCTTTGAATATCAATTAATTGATCTGCATGCCCAAGAGATATATTGTTATTAATTTTGGTAGGCACAAATATGCAAATCATTATCACTGGCCCATTTACATCGAGGTCATCAGAGGATAGGAATCAATGAATGGGAAGCAATTCAGCCATGGAGTTTTTGAAGGAACTGTACTGGCAGTGGACTAATTTCAGCAAATCTTGGGAAGCTGAAATCCAGATGGCCGGACAGGGAACTGAACCCACGTCCTCCTGAATGACAGGCCAGCATGTTACTGCTCACCCGACAAGCTCGGTAATTGGCCTTTAACACCGCTCTTGTTCCTGCCACATTCTACTGGTTACTACCACTTTCGAGAAAAGAGATCAGTAAAGATATTTTGAACTATTGATTTCTTTCAAATATATATATTAATTCTGGAACATATTTTATACTCAAACATAGAAGATTCTTGAGGAAAACATACTGTACTGAACCAACAAGGATTTGTGAACTTTGTCTCCCACTATTTTGCCAAGGTATGACTAAAATTATTCATGCAGTCTCAAAAGATGATGTGAATTCTTTGGAATATGGAGATAGCTTTCAACTCCTGGGGTTTAAAGAAGATCAGAGCATTCACAGAATTGTAATAGATTTATGAATTGATTCAAGATATCATAATTAGAATATCACAATATATCAAGTATAAGGATGTTGTTATTGTTGTTGTTTTAGGGCGCGTCGACAACGGGGTCATTAGCGCCCTAAAAATTACCAGCTAAAACTGTGGCTTAAAAAAGTTCTAAAATACTGTCTGCATGGTCGACTGTAAAGGGGTCGGCCATACAGACAGCAAATAAAATGGATCATAAAATCAGGCGTGGCTTTAAAGAAGCCACTGGTACTCTATACCCTACAAAACCTGGATGGCTGTAAATGGGCCAAGAAGGTTTAAAGGAGAATTAAAAACATCACAAGTCTCGCTGGCTGTATGGTGGCCAGCGAGACATGAATCATAACAATATAAAAAATAATAACAATGCTCATGTATGGGTGGCTGTAAAAAGGCCACCCATCCCGTTTAAAACTAGGCCGATCTGCCTAAAATTTTAGGTGCTAGACCGGCCAACACACGAAATTTTAAAACATTCGCCACATTGCTGGTCTCATTGTTTAAAATGAGGGACAGATCGTTGGCCAAGCCAACGTCTGCCCTCAAGTCTAAAAGTAATACACAATCAATTAAAATGTGGCGCACCGTCAAAGGTACGCCACAAGCATCGCATTCCGGAGGGTCCTCTCGGCGCAGAAGGAAACCATGAGTCAGAGGACAGTGCCCTATACGGAGGCGAGTAAGGAGAACTTCATCCCTCCTCGCCCGCTGGAAGGAGCTGCTCCACGGCTGAACGGTCGGGTTTGACCAGCTGGAGCTAATTATACTCTACTTCCAGCCACTGCCTCTGCCATGTTTCAAAAACAATTCTCTTCGCTACCGAGGCAAGGTTAGACTTTGGGACCGGATCAAAGTTGGTTTCGACCTTGTTGCAGGCTAACTTGGCAGCTGCATCGGCTGCCTCGTTCCCCCTGATTCCCACATGACCGGGTACCCAGCAGAATAAAACCTCCTTTCCACGTGATTGGAGGGAAAGGAGGGCGTCCTGGATGTCCTGGACTAGACGGTCTGCTGGGTACATGGTTGCTAACGCCTGAATACAGCTGAGGGAATCACAGCATATGATATACTTCATGTTCGCGGCATACCTTCATATGCTGGAGCGACTTTAGCAGGGCATAGCACTCCGCAGTGTAAACGCTGCACCTGCTATCCAGCTTGTATGTATGAGTCGCTCGAAGGGAACACAACGGAGCAACCCACTCCGTTAGCCTGCTTAGACCCATCCGTATACACCGGGGTAAAATCGCGATGGTGATTCAAAACATCCTTAACAACACTTAGAAATACCCTGTCAGCGGTAAACAGTTTGTTGTACCGCGACAGGTCTAAAATCGTTCTGGGCCTCTTTAAAAGCCAGGGAGGAGATTTACTCCATCCCTGGTGATAAAAAGCGGGCAGTTGACATCCGTATTCTTCTAAAATAGCCTTTGTATGGTGGCTGAAAGGCTTGGTCTACAGCGATTAGCATAAAGCCGTTCGTTGCTCGGTTTCAGTACTACGTCGTGCACGGGACTGCCAGGAGTTGTGGCAATATGTAAATAGTGTCGCACCATGAGGAGATGCCGCCGGATGGAAAGCGGCGGCTCGCCAGACTCAGCACAGATGCTGGGTATGGGGCTGGTGCAGGTAAGCACCCGTGGCGAGCCGGATTCCTGCATGGTGGACACTATCCAGTATCCGTAGATAACTGTCCCGTGCCGAACCGTATACTATGCACCCAGTACTCCAAACGCGACCGTACAAAGGCTCGATAAAATTGTAGCAGGCAGGAGCAGGTCGGCGCCCCACGACCTACAACAGAGACATTTTAAAATGTTAAAAGCTTTTAAGGCTCTGGCTTTTACATCTTTAAGATGTGGAAGCCAGCTGAGCCTTGCGTCTAGAATGAGGCCCAGAAAACGAACGGTATCAGTAAAATGTAAAACTGGTGTTCCTCAGGGTAAGGTGGGGTTCTGCTAAAAGACTTCTGCTACGAGTAAAAAGTACACACCGGGTTTCCTCAGTAGAGAAACGAAAACCGGTGTGCACTGACCATTCATCCAGCCTGTTCAGCGCGAGTTGCAGCTGCCGCTCAGCGCTTCTCAGGCTGGACGATGCAATAAAAATTAAAAAGTCGTCCACATATAAGGAGCACCGCAGGGGACTCCTTATAATTGCTGCAATGCTATTAATAGCTATGGCAAAAAGTGTAACGCTTAAAACTGAACCCCTGAGGGACACCGATTTCCTGAATAAAAAGATCAGACACTTCACTACCGACTCGGTACCGGAAGCAACGACCAGATAAAAATAATTTTAAAAAGTGGGGCAGGTTACCCCTAAAACCCCATTCATGCAACTGTTTTAAAATAACATGCCGCCAGGTAGTATTGTACGTCTTTTCAAGATAAAAAAAAAACACCCACAAGATGTTGGCTGCGGATGAACGCATCCTGTATTGCCGCCTCCAGGAGGATCAGGTTGTCCAAGGTGGAACGGAACTTCCTGAATCCACACTGAAAGCGGCTCAGCAGATTACGGGATTCAAGACACCAGACGAGGCGGCGATTCACCATCCTCTCCAGTGTCTTCCCCACGCAGCTAGTCAAGGCAATACTACGATAACTACCTGGCAACAATTTATCTTTGCCAGGTTTCAAAATGGGAATTAATGTTGCTTCTTTCCGTGAGTCGGAGAAGTGTCCTCCGGTCCATATATCGTTAAAAATATCCAGAAGGTATTCCTTAGCATCTCTACTTAGATGCCTCAGCATCTGGTACTGGATCAAATCAGGCCCTGGAGCAGTGTCGTTAACGCCGTTTAACGCTGACTCCAGCTCCCAAAGTGTAAATGGGCAGTTGTAGGCCTCTGTATTCGACGAATCGAAGCACAGCGCGCGCCTCTCGGCAGCAATCTTGCGTTGCTGGAACCGAGGGTCAAAATTGGGGGACGAAGTGATAGCGGTGAAGTTCTCCGCCATCAGCTGCGCTATGCTTCGTTCATCGGTGACTATACGTCCGCGATCCAGTAAACCAGTTACTGGAGAGCGGGAGTACCTTCCAGATATACGGCAGATTGACTCCCATACTTTCGACGAAGGTGTGGAACGATTTATGGTGCTCACAAAGTTCTGCCAATGACCTTCTCTTGCTCTCCTTAATGACACGACGCGCCTTAGCTCTGGCTATACGGAACGCTGCCAGGTTGTCAGGATGTTGGCAACAACCTAAAACGCCGCAACGCCCGTCTGCGACCCTGAATAGCGGAACGACATTCGTTGTTCCACCAGGGGACGGGCGTCCTTCGCAGCGTTCTGGAGCATTTCGGCATGGAAACGTCAGCTGCATGGTGAATCACTTCAGTTAGGTGGTTCACCTTTTCCTGTATAGTATGGCGAGGCTGCAGTAATACAGTACGGCAAAAGAGCTGCCAATCTGCACCACTGACGTTCCATTTACGTCGGTTATTGCTGCCTCCACGATCACACTCAAAGTGCATCCAAATAGGGAAGTGGTAGCTACCATGAAGGTCTCGATCCACCTCCCAATGCACGGAGTCTGCAATTGAAGGAGAGCACAAAGAAAGGTCAATGGCAGAGGATGACCCGGAGGCAGTGGTGAAGTGGGTCATTTGTCCAGTATTCAAAATACAAATGTTTTCCTGCTCCATCAGTCTACCAACCACTCGGCCTCGAGGGCAGTCGGTGTTCGAACCCCACAACGCACTATGTGCGTTGAAATCTCCTACGAGGAGGAATGGCCGAGTAAGCTGCCGCAATAATTCGATCAGTTCGTCGTACTCGACGGGCGCATTTGGTGGTAGATAGATGGAGCATACGGTCAGTTTAATAGGACCGTGTAACCTCACTGCCACTGCTTGTAAACCAGAGATGAGAGCTACAGGTTCGGAGTGGACAGTGTTTCGGACAAACACCGCCACTCCACCCTTCGCTCAATCACCCTCGGTATCGTCCTTACGGTACACGTCATATCCTCTCAGCACAGGTTGGTATGATGGTCTGAAATGTGTCTCTTGTAGACAGAGACACAAAGGATCAGACCGTGCTAAGAGGTGTAACTCCTCTTTGTGAGCTGTAAATCCATTGATGTTCCACTGAAGTATGAGAGCTATCCTTACCTATTTAGCCTCACCCGCCCCGGTTCGGGTGGGTCTTCGGTCACTTCCTGCTGACGAACGGGACCAGACTCGTCCACCAGCATTTCCGTTTCTTCTTGCCCGTAAGCGGAGACAGACATCTCCGACCCAGAGGACTCCTCAAATTCCTCGTCGTTCTTTTTCTTCTTCCCCTTACTCTCCCTACTGATGGATAGTCTGGGAGGAGACGAAGAAGGTGACTTGACAAACTGGGTCGGATCTTTTTGTCTGAACTTGGGACGTCAGATTTTCTGGTCACCTCTATTTCCACAGGTAGCTAATGGTATCGCTACCATTTCAATAGCACGCGGTGGAATAGGAGGCGCTGTTAACTTGACTGCTGGTGGGGTCTTTGTTACTGCTGCTGGATTGGTCGAGGTTGCAGAAGTGTTGCTAGTGACATCCGCGGTCTTAGGTATTATGACCTTGGTGGATTTTGCACCACACTTGCACTAACATGTGCACATAGTGCTTGTGCCCATGTCTGCAAAGGATGTCTGCGTAGCAACTTTCTTTCCTGACGGGAGTCGAGACCATTTTTGCAAAGCTATTTCCAAAAATTGGAGCGGCGAGCGTTTCGCCTTCTTCTTTGGTTCCCCATACGGTATCCGCTCTTTGGTCTTTAACTCCTGTATCTTGCGCTCTTCAAGATACACTTAACACTCCCTACTCCAGGCAGGATGCGCCCCGGAGCAGTTGACACTCACCTGTGGGAGCGTGCAAGTGGCACCCGGTTCGTGTGCCCCCTTGCCGCATCTACCACAGGTGGGGCTGCCCTTGCATGACGCCATCGTATGTTCGAACCTCTGGCACTGGAAGCAGCGCATTGGGTCCGGAACATACGGACGGACATTCAGATTAATGTATCCGGCTTTAATACACTTGGGCAACACTGGAGTGTCAAACGTCAGTTCCTAAATCCATAATGTCATGGCAGGTGACGACGTCTTTCGAAGAATTCAGGGATTTGTGGAGTTCGCTTTTAATGGCGAACTCCCCGAGCTTCTCACAGTTAAGGAGCTGGGATGCCTGCCTACTGGTGGTTGTTTCCAGCAGCAGCGTCCCGTTCCTCAGCTTTTTTACAGATCTCAAGGTACCAACCAATCCTTGAAATGCTTTATTAATATAAAAAGGGGACACTTTCAAATGTCCACTCTACCCTCTGCATCACAACGAAAGCATTCACTATGGAACAGACTTTCCTGTTGCTATGGTCTTCAGAAGCGGGAGGGCTATCAACCCTCGCCCGTTTCTTTGTACTGGGTGTATTGGGATTTACCTGCGGCACACCCGTACCGCAGGGTTTTTTGGTTTTAGTGGATGACTTCGTTTTGGTCCCACGAGTAAAACCATTTGAAATAGAAGCGCTAATACAACAGGGGTGCGCAGGTGCCACTGAGGTTGCACGTTAGCGAGTGAATTCCCTCTCCACCCATTCACCTCCTCGGCACGTGGCTGACCTTGCGGTTGAGGGTTTTTTTTTATAGAGGTTTGTACCGTCCTCGCGATCCGGGCGATGAAGCCAAGATCCCCTTTCTCCTAGGCACACAACGTTCCACCGCCACGCCCTACGGTGGTCGTTGAAGCATGTTAGGAGTTTACGGTGTGGGAAACTTGCGGCACTCACAAGTTTCCAGCTCGGGCACCGCGGGTTCGCCAAACCCGTACCTGGCACTTGCGTACCAGGCCCCTGCGGGGAAGTATAAGGAGAAGAGTCTACTAATCTATATATAAGAGCAAGCATTCCACAGGAAAATGTAACAGGACCAAATGTATTTCCGATATCCGATATTTATCGACAATCTTGGAAACAATGTTAATTGTTATTGGACCTTTACTGCCTAAAGGTGCAGAAATCTGTAGAGAACTAAAGAGTTCTACTGATAGTTTAAAGATTGAAGATGATCTTGATATTAATCAACATGGTGCAATAAAGGTCAGTTGAAAATAAAATGCAACCAGTTTAGAAAAGCTATATAATCAGCAAAAAATTAATACTTAACTATAAAGCAAGTTGTTCCATTCTGGAGAAGGCTGACCCTTAAGTATTTTGGTGTAATATTACAAAGCAACACAAAATAAGATCAACACATAACATCGGTCATAAGAAAATCTGATTTAATTCTAGACATGGGCGCCGGGAGGGGGGTGCACTTGCACCCCCCTGACATCCCGGGTCGCAGTCTGGGCAGTAGTAGAGCTAAAAAAAAAAAGGTCGCCCAGCCCGGAAATTTTTGGGCCGATAGGGGGGGGGCACCAATGCAGCCCTGGTGCACCCCCCTACATCCCGGATCACCGTCTGGGCAGTAGTAGAGTTAAAAAAAAGGTTGCCCAGCCCAGAAATTTTTGGGCCGATAGGGGGGGGGGGGGGGCACCAATGCAGCCCTGGTGCACCTCCCTAGAGGGTAATTCCATGTCAAATCAACACACCTATTTTACCTCACCCTTTCAGATATTAATAAAATTTGGTACACTCAAAGTAGGGGTTGAGAGAAGAAAAAATACCGAATTTCAAAATTTTAGCTCAAACGGTTTTGAAAATACGGCTATGTAAAGTTTTCAAAAAACTGTCAAAATTGCGTTACGGCAACACATTGAAATGGTCATAACTCCTCTCCTATTTAAATTAGAAACACGGGAAAGGTGTCATTTTTTAGCATTTTTAATGCCCTTTCCAATGATATATATCACATTATAGGTTATTATAACATTATTCTTTTCAAAATTGAAATGAAATTTTTAAATTTAAATATTTAAAAAAACACATTTTCAAAAATTTTCAAAAAAGTGTATAAGATAGGTCATATCTTCACTAACATGTATACCAAGTTTGGTTGTGGGATTGCAATGGGTTCATAGTCAAAATAATTTAAAACCGAAGGGTGGTTTTTGACTAAATTGGTATTTTCATATACAAAAGCTTTTTATACTTAATTGTATGAAATGAAATCCAACAGTGACTATATATAATCACACACATTGTAATTTCATTATCTTAATGACAAAGTGTAATTGAAAATAAACTAGTATTTGTTGTAATTAGTTCAATATTGAAATGTGAAAATAAATGATACTGTACTGAAAGGATTTTAAGTGAATGGGAACTAAATAAAACAGTTAAATATTATCAATTTGTTATATTTGTAAACATTACATATCGGCTACAAACTGTAGAGAAACTTGTAACATTCCGGTAAGGTCTAGATGTGTTGGAAGTACTGTGATAACATTTCATTGCTTCTTAAAATATCATCTTCGGATAAGAAATAAAATCTTCCTGTTGGAGTTGTTGGGTTCACTATACATAATACATCCGTAAATGGTAGCCATAATATATCTGGTCTTTTTGGGTAGTTAAAAGATGGAGAAGGTCCTCTGGGATGAAGGAAGGTAACTTTTACTTCGTCTTGGTCTTCATTTTTGTCCAATACATAAGCAAGCCACCAGTTAGAGTCATAGACAATTGTTGCGTAACTGTTACAGTTTGCAAAGATCATTTTATCACTTGACCTTGATACTGATACTTGAGAAGAAGTTGTTGATTCTGAAAAGATTTTCACAAATAACTTATTTTGGCTTGAAGCATCAGGGATAAAGGTATGGAACTGTTGAGTCCCCTTTATTGTGAGTGCTTCACTAAACCGATCTTTCAGAAACAGTTCTGCTGACACATAATCTTCTTGTGTACCAAAATCAAAACTAATCCCATGAATATTTTCAACTGACCATTCGTAAAAATCACATGCAGTCAAGATTTGATTTTCAAAGGGTCGTTGCAAACTAGCTTTTGCAGCTAATCTTTTAACCGTACCACCAATTCCATCACTTGGTCCTTTACCGTGGGCAGTAGCAAGAAAATGCCATTCAGCCTGGATGCCAAAGTCTTCATTATAGGTGACAAAGGTTTATGAAATTTTTCTTGTTCTTATACTGGGCTGCACACCCATCAGAAAAATATATGATCTTTTGCGGAACTTCTCCTTGAAATTTCATGGTCAAAAAATGAACAAGCTTCTTTTGAAAACTGTACACAGCTACTGTGTTATGCTGAAGACATTCTGAAATTATTACATAGTTTAGATGTTGGAGTTTTCCCCCTTCTTTGTAATATATTACAAAAGGATGAACTGTAGCCTGGTCACTAGCCCAGTGATAACTTTAGGCTTCGTTTTGCACAACCATGCTGTAGTTTTCTGCGAAATCTAGGATTACAGCAAATTCAGATACACTTAAGTTTTCCTTTACCTTATTCAGGTATGAAGTTTGTTGTTTTGCAACAAAGTCATGTCGAATTAAAACTTCCAATTTGCTGCAAAACATGTCAATGAATTCACCTGGTGGTTTCTGTAAAGTTTCTAAAGAACATCGGTCAACTGAAATCCATTGCCTGAATGTCACTTTTTCAATTAAGTTTTCTTCGAATGATTTTTCTAGAATTTGTCTAATTTCTTGAACTCCTGGGCATGACGAACATTCATTCAGCAAGCAGTCTAGTGATGGTGGATTACATAACATTTTTGCCATGCAGTGCTTGTACGTTTGTAATTCATTGTTGGTTACTGTCCCCAATTTTGAGTTTTCAATCATTAATTTGACACTTTTGATGTATTGTACACACACACACTGCAGTGGGTGCCAGTTGATCCAGCTAATACACAGTGCTTGGGTCGCAGCTCAGCAAATTTAGAGAAACCTATCTTGGTAGAAGGAAATTCACTTTTAAATTTATTGTATGCCTCTTTCAAGTTGCATAAAATAAGTCTTTTTGAAACTTTGGTCTTGTTTCCACTTTGGTCAACTGTCGTAACACAGTCCTTGATTCCTGGCATAGCTCTACTAAGCTCATCGTTTTCATAAAAGTCACGGTACATTTTGAATAGTTTGATTTGGCAAACTTTTACCGGTTTTAGGATTTGGGCTTTCTAAAATTCCTTTTTCTGCAAGTATTTTTTTCGATTGACGCACCATGTAGTCGGGTGCATTAAACTCGAGCATAATTTTTCTGATGCCCCAAGCTTTTGGCATGCAAGTTAAAATCATTAACTTTTTCTTTCTACTAGTTGCATTAGAAAACTGGGCCTTTAGATTTTGTAAAACAGAATGATTTAAATCTTCCTTGTTGTCATCATCTGACTTAGAGTCTTTTACTGATATGAAAATTCTCTTTTTAATAGCTGAATATCTTTTTAACCTTTTCAGTTAAGATTTTGATTTAATTTTTTTATGATTAATAGGTGACTCACCAAGTTCTTTTAGAGAACTGTTTAGCTGTCTCAACCATGAGTGACGATTCCTCAAAACTGGGATCTTCATCTGCGTCAAAAGGGTTGTCTTTGTTCCTGAGTTCATTTGATTCTCCTTGATCATCCAAATCTAGTAATTTGTCTTTGGTTTGTTGAACCTTGTCAGAAGTAATGTTTTTCCTGCATGTATCACAAATCTTTGATATCTTCGAAATTTCTGGATACAAACTACACATCCAATCAGTGACGGTTCTTAATTTTCTTTTGTCCCTAACATAGTGGTTATTTAGTTTTAAAGGATTGCAACATTGAGCATTTGAAAATTTGCAGCTGTATGCCATTTTTGTAGGTTAACATATGCAGTCTATTTTTTCCACACTTAAGTAATGTACATTAATTAAAAATTGATAAATACACCAACTATTCACACTTAATTAATAAACTTTTATGAAAAACTACGAAGTTTGTACTAAAACTCTAAACAGAAGAACTAATCTGATGTAGGCCTACATGTGCACTCCACTGACTTAAATTGTAGACTGAACAAAGCTGGAACACTCCAATTGTTGCATGAAGTGCAATAACAATGAAAAAGGAGAACTCCATTGCTCAAATTACTTACGAAAATATGCACCAGAAAAAGTCATTTCTGTTCAGAATTGACATTCCAGATTCAGATTATTGACATTTCAATTTGGACCTTTCATTTTCAGAAAACATTATTGCTACTTTTATCTTTGTTATATATTTGTTGTTTTATCAAAATACAACAATGTGTTTGATACATATATATATATATGGTCACTTGGATTTCATTTCATACAATTAAGTATAAAAAGCTTTTGTATATGAAAATACCAATTTAGTCAAAAACCACCCTTCAGTTTTAAATTATTTTGACTATGAACCCATTGCAATCCCACAACCAAACTTGGTATACATGTTAGTGAAGATATCGCCTATCTTACATATTTTTTTGAAAATTTTTAAAAATGTGTTTTTTTTAAATATTTAAATTTAAAAATTTCATTTCAATTTTGAAAAGAATAATGTTAGTCATAACCTATAATGTGTTATATATCATTGGAAAGGGCATTAAAAATGCTAAAAAATGACACCTTTCCCATGTTTCTAATTTAAATAGGAGAGGAGTTATGACCATTTTAATGTGTTGCCAGTATCGCGATTTTGACAGTTTTTTGAAAACTTTACAGTGCCGTATTTTCAAAACCGTTTGAGGTAAAAAATTTAAACTTAGTATTTTCCTTAGTCTCAGCACCCACTATAAGTATACCAACTTTCAGCAAAATCTAAGAAGGTGAGGTAAAATTTTTATCTAAAGTGTGTTGATTTGACATGGAATGACCCTAGAAGCAATCCTGCCGGCGTCCATGATTCTAGATCACAATACTACTACGCTACAAGCACTACAAAATTAACAAAAATCTCTTGAAATGTTCAACAAATTCTTCATTGTAATGTATTCTTGAAATTTCAGCTCCTTTGTCACAAAAAGTCAAAAGAACTTTACAATATCAAAATATTTTCCACAGTTGAGCAATAGATATATAACACCATATGAGATTGACAGAGGGATTTTAATGTTTTTGCTGTATGCAAGTACCACCTTTCTAACGCTTTAATGAATTTTTTCTCTTGATCCAGGCAGCATTTCAACAACTGTTAGATAGAAAGCAAAAGTTTATGTTGATATGATCCCTGTACAGGCAATGGTATTTGTAAAAAGTGTTTATAGTAGTGTAGTGGTATTGCTATCTAGAATTAAACTGAAAATCTAATTCCTGACTGCAATTCGCAGACATAATTTCAAAAAATTATTACAAGGAGGTTGGAATAAACTCCTCTAAGTTCTTACACTGCATACTGTTATTCTTTATGTGGTCTATACTCAACAAATTGTAAAGCAATAGCAAAGTGTAACCAGAAGAGCCACGCAGTTTGAAACCACTTTCCCTAATAATTATCAAAGTGTCAGAAATCAGAGGTCCACAACTGGTGTGCCGCGGCACATCAATGTGCTGCCCCAAGGAGGAAGGTGTGCTGTGAAATTTAATCTATTGTAACAAAATAGTTGTTGAGGGGTTTTATTTATTTTATTCCAGTTTGTGTGTTTCATGTGTCGCAAATTGTTGCATGGCCTATATACAAGAGAAAATTGTAGATTTTAAAGCAGAGAGGCCACTAAAACTTGATGTTTCTTTAGATAAATTATGGTGATCCAATAAAGAGTGAATACATGGCTATCTTCCAGATGGCAGTTAATATATTATTAAAATTTTAAACCACATGTTAATGTGAATTAGGCTTCTTGATACTGACTACAATTAATCAAAGAAGGAAAGGCTCATATCAATCAATGAAAGGATGAGACTTGCATTTTCAATGATTTTTCGGCAGTTCAGCCATCTGTGTGCAGTTAATGAGACAAGTAATCAGTTTAGTAGTAATATAAAAGTACCCGATTTTTAATTTTATGCAACCTGCTATTTTTAATAATCCTGTGTGTTTTATTTTTACATGTTACTGATCTGTAACCCAAAAAAAGTTAATTTTAGGTGGTGTGCCCTCTTGAGTCATGGATTATTTATGGTAGGTAGAAAGGGTAATATCTAGATTGCGATACCGCTACAATCACTTACCTCCTCAAGATGTAAACACTTCCAGATGCAGAGAGTATGACATCACTAGGATCCTGAAAGTGACGTACACGTTCCACGCACGGCTTTAAATGTCAGTAATGGGGCCTCTCACAGAACTAGTCCATCATTAATATGTCTCATATCGTGAAATAGTTAATGTTGCACCAGTAGTACAGGAATAAATTCATTAACGACGAGGTTTTGATGAAGCTCGGATCACATTGAAATGTAACTGTCGAACACTTTATTGCGAATACCTAATTTCTATGTTCTATCGCTGTTCACGTCTTAATGCAGCCTGGACCATAGTGAAACGTAACCGTCGAGCACGATATTGCTGATACGCAATTTCCAAATCGCATCTATCTCTGTTAGTATGGTCCATGCTGCGTTACAACCTAAACGTAAACAGTTATTGACGAAATATCTTTTTAATAAATATTTTATGTCGTATGAATGATTATAACAGCATTTTCAGCCACGCGAGGAAATACAGAATAATGGAATCAAATACAAATCAATGTAATTGTGACTAATAATTACGGAAATGTTACTAATGACATTATGGAACGTTACTAATGAATTATATCAATTATCAGTATGTAATGATGTTGATATTTTAATAATATTATTAATTGCAAAAGTAATAATTTTCTTTAATTCTGTATGTAATTTTTTAAAATTATTACTACTATTGGTTACGTTACATTCTATGGCCTCACGTGTATTCACAAATTGACCAAAGGCTAAACACGTCACATGTAGTGACGCCATACTCTCTCCATCGGGAAGTGTTTACATCGCGAGGCGGTAAGTGGTTGCAGCGGTATTGCAATCTAGATATTACCTGGTAGAAAATAGTTAAAACACAGTCCGATTAAAAAATTTGGCAGGGATACTGTGGTGGATAGACAAACTTATCACATAAACATACTGAGTAACACAGTTTCATAGTAAAATAGCGAGTACTTATGTTGTGTTTATCCATAGGGATTCTCAATAAACTAATATAAAAACTGCAAAAACACATACAAAAGAGGAGTGAGTAACTTAAATGTTTGTCAGTTCTGAATAATGCTGCAAATTTGTTTGGGAAATGGCAACATTCACACAAACCTAAAAGTTTACTCATGATACCAGCATAATCTTTGATAGCATACTGCTACGAATTGCTTGATACTACATCAATAAAAAAGAATTTAAGTATTTACTTTAAGACAAGTTACAACTAACCACAGTTAGCTATAAAATTCTTACCTGTAGCACAGTCCCATAACTTTAATTTATGGTCTGCTGCCCCTGACATAAATCTTGTAGTGTCCCAATTAATATCAATCGTCCAAACTGCACCAGCATGACCATTAAACGTTCCAAGTCGTTCACCATTAACTGAGTACCAAACATTTGGTTCTAAGCCTTTAGAAGTAGAGAAAAGAAGATCTCCCTCCCTATTGTATTTGATCTGAGTGATCGGACGATCATGACCGTGCAGCAGTAATGGTTTCTGAGACAAGCAAAAAGAAAAATTTTTAGGTTATGGCCGGGCAATGTTTTCAATATGCCGCATTTTTTAATCAAAAGTATGTTATCCCATAAAAATCTTAAGTTTCAGATAAGAAAACGAAATTACAAACCATTCTAATTCCACACGAAAAACACTCTTAGCTCACAAGCTAAACCGAGAAAACATGCATTAATTTCAACAAGCCACAACGACAAACAGTAATGTTGCACAATACACAGTGCGCACTGGCTCTGTCTCTGCAGTCTGCAGAGACAATATGCAGTCTGCTGGCTCTTGTATTCTTTGCAGCAGTGACTGTAGAGTGTAGACTAGAGTAGACCATCGATGAAAACAACCAGAGATGTAAACATCCAGAGACATTTGAAAATAAGAAAGACTGATAGCATGGAGGAAGGAATATATGGAGACGAAATAACGCTAAATCCGTGAAACCTCGTGAAAAAAATACGCTTGCGCGGCGGATATAGTAGGAGTACCAAAACATTAGGCTGTTTGCACTGTGTCAGCTGCTGAGAATATTTCAGTTTTTAATATTCTGAAGTTTTCTATAATGCCAAGTTGTGATGCATATGGTTGCACAAACAGACGAGATAGGAAAAAACCTGGAATAGCGTTTCATAAGTAAGTCACATTGTAATTATCGTTCTTGAAGTATCTGACAGGCAACCGCAACATTAGTGCCATTCGCTATAAATTTATTCATTGCTCTCAATAGGATCATAACATTCTCAAATTTTTGTTGGTGTAGTGTAGACAATTAGCATATGTTACTATTTTGCACCTGAAAAGCTAGCCTTATTGTAGACAAATGTTGGAAATTTAATTTAAGCGGGTCATGTTTACATCGCAACACAGTGTATATGGTATTCTGCATGCATTACTCAAGTTTAAGTTTACACTGAAAGTGCACGATGAAATTATTTGTGATAATTTGTGCTGTGTGAACTACTAAACGTGATGAAATAAACTTTGTTGTCGGAAATGTAGTTCGCGATGCATTTCTTGTGTTTAGATGTGTCTACATAGTTTGGTTTTGTAGCGGCAATATTAATGGAAATGTTGGCAGGTTGAAATGCGGGGTATACCAGAAGAGAACAAACAATTTATTTATTTGTAAGATTTATTTATTATTAGCTGTTAGCTTCTGATTTTTGAATGTACTGATTTTTCTAGCAAAATTATATAGGCCACTAAGAGTACAATATCTTCTAAGTAAGCTTAGAAACTATGAGGTTTTATAAAATATATATTTTTTTTAAGTTCTAAACATTGACATATGCTATTTTAAAATTTCAGATTTTACTTGTTTCTGTTTGTAGATATGTCTACAAGTATATTTCTAGATTTTGAACTCTTTGTCAATTACTGAAATAGAATGTGAAAATATAACCTATTTGAACATCAACTAAAATTTAAGGACTGTAGAAGTAAACAGTTTGTTATTCAAGTTAAAAAGAATTACCTACTCATTAAGTTACGTCCGAATTCATCATCAAATATGGATATGGCGATAGTTTTTTTCTGGTCCAGGCAGCATTTCAACCTAACCACGTCAATTTTAAGGTACAATATCTCGAGAACTAAGCGAGATATCAACAAATTTTATTCTTTACTTTCAGTTTCTCTCATCGAGTTACATAAGAGTTCGTCATCAAATTGCGGTGCCACGGTTATCGTTGAATCCCCTCATAACCTAACAACCTCACTTTTGAGACAGTATATCTCGCGAACTAAGCGAGATATCGAAACATTTTATTCTTTATTTTAGATTTGTATCGTCGTGTTACATAAGAATCTGTAACCAAATTTGACTTTGGGGACACGTTTCTTCTGAATTTCAACCAGAAACTCCACTCTTTTGAGACAGTATATCTCGAGAACTAAGCACGGTATCAAAAAATTTTATTCTTCATTTTTGATGTGTCTCGTCGAGTTACATAATAATCCATCATCAAATTGCGGTTCCACGGTTGTCTTATGATTCCCTTGAGGTTTTTGTGCCTATTTCCCGTGTTTCTCCGGTCAAGCAATATGGCGGCCTCCCCTCCCCACTTCTCTCCGCCCGGTTTCACTCCAGTATGTGGCGAAGGTCCCTTGCGTCGTCTCCATATATTCCTTCCTCCATGACTGATAGCATAGTAAATTTAGTTCAGTAAAAAAGGCAGCAGTTAAATAAATATTTCTTTTTATTATAGCCTAATCGTAGAAGTTAGCCTTTTTTACAGCAGTTATTTAATTTATAATTTGGTATTTAGCGTATATTTTGGTACGTTACAGTCCATCAACGTAACGTGTATCTAAAGAGATATTGTCCTAAGGTACAGACCTCATTACACCAAACATGGCGGTAAAGTTTCCTGTTTCAATTCTTTGCAATAAAAATAGAGAGTATTCTCTTGTAGAGGACTCATCAGATAGCGGGAATGGAAAATTGTTTATTATTTATATTTTTTGATTTATGGTGCAATGACGCCTGGACCACAGTAAGGACGGAAGATTGATGGGTTTTCCCATGGAGGAAGGAATTATATGGAGGAGAAGTGACGTTAAATCGGTGAAGCAAGCACTAAACTCTCCCGCATGGTGGCAGCACCGGCAGCGACCATATGGCGCTTCCCAACACTTAAGGTGTTCACATTGTGGTAGATGCAGTGATTATTTCATTTAGTATTGTGTATAAGTGTTTAAAAATGCCAGCTTGTGTTGCGTACGGTTGCACAAATAGGCCAGACAGGAAAGAACCTGGAATATCATTTCATAAGTAAGTTGAATTGTAATTATCGTTGTTGAAGTGAGCGGTAGACACCGCAAACTTTGCAGCACGTCTATAAATATTTAGTTATAGCTCTCAATGGGATGACTTTGTTCTCAAATTTTTCTTGGTTTAGTGAATAAAATCAGCAAACTTGCTATTTTGCAAATAATAGACTACCATTATTTTTTAACGAGTGTTTAAAATGAGATTAAAAGGGGCGTGTTTTACTTCGCGATTCAGTGAATTTACTATTACGATTTCTTTCGTCACGTTGCTGATTATACTGACAATGGATGATGAAATTAACTGTTATGTGAGAAGCTGTGAGTTTTATTAATTTTTTAAATAGCTATTTCAGGCCATTGACTTAGGTTATTTTTAAAGCTTCATATAAGACTTGTTTCTGTTTGTAAATACGTCTATACCTATTTTTACCGATTTTGAAATCTTTATCATCTATTTATGTCGAAACAGGTTCATGCAGAAATAAAAATGGACTTCATAAATAAAGAAGTTATTGGCCTTTGAACAAAATCCATTTGGGGAATGTGTTTCTAATTTAGTCTCTTTTTTTTTGTACAACATTCTCTCCCCCCCCCCCCCCGTATCTAAATCTAACTGAGAGATAATTTTTTTACAATTGTCCTAATAAGTAGGGCTGTGAAATTAGACAACACATCTTGATCAAGAGAATGTTCATTAAGGTGACTGAATAAATATTTTATTTCTGGTACCAGCCTACAAAATGTCTGGGTTGCTCATCCCTAGAGTGGGCCCTCTTACTTTTTTTCTGGTCTAGGACACTTTTCAGACTAACCACAAGTGGTAGTAATAAAACTGAAATATCCATTCTGCATGTCAACCATGTAATCATTGTGGCTTTGACAGAATTAATTTTTGGTCCAGCCTGCATCCAAACCTAAACCCCTCAATTTGGATGTTGTATATCCCCCAAACTAAGCAAGATATCGAAAACATTTATTCCTTATTATCGAGTTTTTTCGTCGTGTTACATAAGAATCCATCATTAAATTTGACTTTTGCGAAATTTTTCTTCTGCATTTCAACTCAAGACACCTCACTTTTGAGACAGTATATCTCGATAACTAGGTGAAATATCGAAAAATTTTACTCTTTATTTTTTATTTGTCTCGTCTTTTTAAATAAAAATTCATCATAAAATTTGACTTTGAATAATTTTTTCTTTTGAATTTCAACCAAAACCATTTCACATTTGAGACAGAATATCTCGAAAACTAAGCAGGATATCAAAAAATTTTATTCTTCATTTTTTATTTGTCTCATCGAGTTACATAATAATCCATCACCAGATTGCGGCGTCACGTTTATCCTAGAGTCCCCTTGAGGTGTTTGTACATATTCCCCGTGTTTGTTGGGAAGCGATCAAGCCCCCACCACTCCGGCCATGCCCCCCCACTCCTCCGCCGGCCTGCTTCACTCCCATGCGTGGTAAAGGTCTCTTGCGTCGTCTCCATATTATTCCTTCCTCCATGGGTTTTCCATGCTTTCCCCATGGTCGTATTACTTACCGTTCTTTGGTCTTTGCAGTTTGAACCAATCCCCGCCTCTAATGACCTCCGCGGCTTCCTTGATAGTTCAATCTCACGGCTATAAAGAAAATGTAAAATATCTTTCTCATGGCTTCCTTGATTAAATACATTTATAATATATCTGGTTGTTTTCTCGTTGGCGTACAGTCACTGCTGCACAAGAGTATTTTAGCATGGAGGTAGGAATATATGGAGACGAGATAACGCGAAATCCGTGAAACCTCGTGAATAAACTGTGCTTGCGCGGCGGACATCGTAGGAGTACCAAAACATTGGGTTGTTTGCACTGTGTCAGCTGCTGAGAATATTCTAAAGTTTTCTATAATGCCAATTTGTGATGCATATGGTTGCACAAACAGACGACATAGGAAAAAACCTGGAATAGCGTTTCATAAGTAAGTCACATTGTAATCATCGTTCTTGAAGTATCTGACAGGCAACCGCAACATTAGTGCCATTCGCTATAAATTTATTCATTGCTCTCAATAGGATCATATTATTCTCAAATTTTTGTTGGTGTAGTGTAGACAATTAGCATATGTTACTATTTTGCACCTGAAAAGCTAGCCTTATTGTAGACAAATGTTGGAAATTTAATTTAAACGGGTCATGTTTACATCGCGACACAGTGAATATGGTATTCTGCATGCATTACTCACATTTAAGTTTACACTACTAAACGTGATAAAATAAACTTTGTTGACGGAAATGTAGTTTGCGATGCATTTCTTGTGTTTAGATGTGTCTACATAGTTTGGTTTTGTAGCGGCAATATTAATGGAAATGTGGTGTATACCTGAAGAGAACAAACAATTTATATATTATTAGCTGTTAGCTTCTGATTTTTGAATGTACTTATTTTTCTAGCAAAATTATATAGGCCACTACCAGTACAATATCTTCTAAGTAAGCTCAGAAACTATGAGGTTTTATGAAGTATTAATTTTTTTAAAAGATTTAAACATTGACTTATGCTTTTTTTTAAATTTCAGATATGACTTGTTTCTGTTTGTAAACATGTCTACAAGTATATTTCTAGATTTTGAAATCTTCCTTGTCAGTTACTGAAATAGAATGTGAAAATATAACCTATTTGAACATCAACTAAAATTTAAGGACTGTAGAAATAAACAGTTTGTTATTCAAGTCAAAAAGAATTACCTGCTCATTAAGTTACGTCCGAATTCATCATCAAATATGGATATGGCGATAGTTTTTTTCTGGTCCAGGCCGTATTTCAACCTTACCACGTCAATTGTAAGGTACAATATCTCGAGAACTAAGCGAGATATCAAAAAAATTTATTCTTTACTTTCAGTTTCCCTCATCGAGTTACATAAGAATTCGTCATCAAATTGTGGCGCCACGGTTATAGTTGAATCCCCTCATAACCTAACAACCTCAATTTTGAGACAGTATATCTCGAGAACTAAGCGAGATATCGAAAAATTTTATTCTTCATTTTTGATGTGTCTCGTCGAGTTACATAATAATCCATCATCAAATTGCGGTGCCACGGTTGTCTTATGATTCCCTTGAGGTTTTTGTGCATATTTCCGTGTTTCTCTGGTCAAGCAATATGGCGGCCTCCCCTCCCCACTTGTCTCCACCCGGTTTCACTCCAGTATGTGGCGAAGGTCCCTTGCGTCGTCTCCATATATTCCTTCCTCCATGTATACTAGAGCCTTATTATATTATCGCTGGTTAAGGCCCAATCTGTGATAGGCAGAAAATCACAGTTTCGACAGAATTTAAAGGAGCAATAAGTGAAAGGAAGACGTTACTTAGTCACGTCATACGTGATCTCATTTGGCGCGGAGTCTGAATTCTGAATTAAAGACGACCGACATGTCTGTTTTGTATCACAGTTAAAAGTGTTACCCTCGTTTGTAACAAAAATAGACTCTGATGCCTTTTTGATACCTTAAAGTTAATGAAAAAACCAGGTATATATTGACACTGCATGTTGTACAGCAAGGCACAAGCAATTTTATTTTCAGCTATAATCTACGCTGCTTCCGTTTCCAAGAACTGATAAATTGGTGTAACTTGTGGTAACGGCGAAATACTGCCTGGGCCTTAAACTTGACACTGAATTTTAACGTTATCGATTGTATCACGATAAATGACGTCAGTAAAATAAGTTACAGTGATTATAAATTCATGTGTAATAAATGTTTTGATTTTCTTTTATTAGGGAGAATTGTGGCTAGGTTAAAATGCAGGATAGAGTAAAATTATATTTAATATTTCTTGTTGCAAAATAACATAGGAATAATTTATGTATTATTCGTAACATGGGCAGCATATTAGTATGTTTTAGTGACGTCATGTATCGCCTTATAAACTTCTTCACAAATGTTTACATATTCTCTCTATCTAATAAATTAGCACAGTATCTGAAGTTATTTTTTGTGTGAACTTTATTACTTGATTTAGTTCAAGAAATTGATACATGTTAACTATTGAAAAATTAACATACGTGATTAATAATTCTTAACAATTTTTTGATCCAATGTCAAGGATTAATTTTACTTATTAGTCTTGCTTGGATTGTAAACTGTTGCTATTGCTTGTAGAAAAGCCTGAAATAAGCATTCCGTTTTGTCAATACTTTTTCTTCAAACATAAGCATCTAAATAAGATTGCAAATTATATTTTCTTCTTTTCCCCTTTCCAATAAAATCGTTAAGTGCAGACCACGTCCCTTCAATTGTGTTGGTGCATTCACCTGTTTCACTATTTATGAACTCTTTCTTGTGGTTTTCGGTATAGTGGTTAAAACCAGATTCATCTATTCCCCCATACGAAGCCCACATGTCTGAACAGATACAAGTACCGTCTTCTATGCTTTCTAAAACTAAAGTCTGCAGTGTTTGTTTATCTCTTTTTTCAAATATTAAAAAAAAAAATACCTTTAGTTCCCCGTTCAACTACCCTAAAAACCCATGTATCTGCCATTGGCTTTCCTCTATGGTATTTGACTTTGTCAAAACAACTTTAATCAATTTCTACAATTTTACCAGGTTCATCTATTTTTTCAGCACAAATTTTGAACAGATTTCTCTGCAGAATGAAAACCAGTCAATTACCGTATTTTTGCTAACGGTTACCTCATGTGCACAGTGTTTAACACTTAGGTCTCTTGCAAAACAATATGTTACCATTAAAATTTGGGAAAAACTGAACTTCGATCTTTCAAACCATTATCCCTTCCTTATGGTTCTCCACTTCTTGTCTTGACTCTATCTCTTGTCTTCGTTTCCTTTACTGCAGTCAACACCATTTTCCTGCTGCAGTGATCACAATAAAATTCTTGAGCTATTAATTTTTTTCCTGTATAAATTCTATAATTTCTTATGGTTGTCTGTTATTCTCCCAAGATGCAATAGTGTCATTTTTTCACCTTTGGCCGTTTTTGCAGGGTGACTACAGAACTTTCTCGTGAATGTTTTCGCTTTTTTCTCATACAAAATGTTTCTAATTCATCGGACCAGGATGAGTTATCAGTTTTACTCTCCATTATTATACTGTACTGTATAGTAGAACAAATGTGTAACAATGTCGGCAATTAACAAATTTTGTTTTGTTTTATCGAAACATTATATTTATTTTCTTTGAGCAAGCATGGAATATGTATGACAATTTTATCAATTTTGAGGGATTTTGAATATCTTTTAGCCGTAATACTGTACATCTGCAAATATTTACACCTTTTCGCACTGTGTTATTTCATTATTTTCGGGAAAAATTTGCAGAAACAAGAATCCCTTAATATTTTCTTACATTCGTATTTAAATACTCGAATAAGTAAGGAGAGAATGATGCTGCGAAAAATCCCGATCTGGAATTACATGTCTAAAATCTTGGTAATACTTGTTTCCTTATTTTAAACTATTAAAATTAATATGGGAGAGTTTTGGAAAGTTTCCAAAACATTTTTCCTTATTATTACGTAGTTTAGTCCATGTGCGAAGTTCCTAAATTTAAAAAAACTAATAATGGTTACATTACTGAAAATGGTTAAATTATAATCGTTGGGAAAAATTCGCATTTAAAGAAATGACTAAAATTCGTTTGCTGATACTTTATTTATTCCTTAATGCCGCCGGAACAGTTAATCTCATATTTCATAGATCCAATTTAACTCTTCATCTTTAAAAAATAATTAATTTTTACACTTATTTCTAATGCGAACTCAAAAAATTGTATTGGGGTAATTTAATTTCAATATTAAACTTTGTCCACCTACCTAATTTCATACAGATTACGATTTTCAATTCTTGATGTAAACATTAATCGCGATTCTAGTTGCCACAGATATATTATCTCTGGTATGGCGAATTATTTTAAGTGATATTTGGGATATTTCTTTATAATGATGATAAATTTCTCTCCTTGTTTTCCAATTGATTTGTCGTTACTTGAGGCTATACAAGTGTAAAAACGATACAAATTCTGCGTTTACTTTTTTAATATCTTGCTCTTACTATGTTTTCAGAGGTATGTATTAGTCCTTTATGAAATTCTAATTACTGATCAACTTCTAGTTACTAAATTCAAGTTTCTGGTTAGCCCCATCCCAAATACACCGAATTTCCTTTCAGTTTTCCCTAATATGTAATTATTTTTACAAGAATATTGATATAAATGTCACTGCTTATTTCCTTGCGTCATAAACGCCATACTGATTACGTCTTAACTGTTCCGCATTAAAATATTTCCATCTGTATCACGATATAAACTACTCCCATAAAATCTATAGTTACGCGTCTATCCAACTTGATGTGTGTGTTACAAAGATGGGAAGTTTCTGAAGGCAAAAAATTATGATAATTCAGTATTTCTTTTCGGGAAACGTAAATCGCCATCTTCGAGCAGTTAGTAGTTGTTTTTATTTCGTTTCTGACAAACAAAAATTTTACTGAACAATGATCTCGAATATATTTAAGTACAATTTCTCATTTGTGCCTTCATTTCCTCTCCCAAGGAAATAAACAAATTTCTGTGGGCCATATATTATTTATTCATTGTTTATATCAGATCAGATAATAGTGCTTTGCTTAGATCAGGAGTTCCCAAACTATTTCAGTTCACGGTGCACTTCAAGGTTTAGTATTTTGTCCCGGCGCCCTTGTCAAAATAACTGTGAAATGACATTAATAAGGCACAGGAATTAAAACAACTTTTTTAAAAAGAATTTTATTATATAATCGACAAAAATATTTTAACACAGAAGACGAAAACATTCAATAATAATTTAGTCAATGTGTCATGTGAGTTCCAACATTTTTTTTCAAATCGCAGACTAAGACTCGATACTACTACTCTCATTTCTTGCTTCAAATTGTTTTTTGAGCGATGTTTGCTCTTTATTACAGGTACAGCTGAAAATCCGGCTTCGCATAAATAGGATGTTACAAAAGGAATGAGAATTCTTAAAGATTGTAAACCTATATTTGGATATTCATTTTGACCGTTATTCAAAGCTCCACCAAATAGGAACAAGCAATTTTTTAGAATGTTGTGACAAGAGAATTCAATGAGATTTTTTTCTTCTTGCAAATTAAATTCTGGTGGAGATAGAGCATGGAACGATCTTTGATCCTCACAAATTTTTCAAAATTATTTCCGCAAGGTATTTTGCAAACAATTCAGTGAGCTTTGAAAGATGATCCCCGAAAAGGAACAACGAGCCTCGTGAAACAACGATAGCATTAGAGACCGCGTATTTGTGCAATACAAGGGCAAAATGCTAACGAATATCCTCATTAATTTTTCTTTTCTACAATTGCAGCTTTATCCTTATCCCTACAATCTTCTCCAAAAGTTTCAACATGTACATGCTATTGCAAGGCAAGGATTGCGTGGTCGGATTATTGACCTGAGCGCACACAACCAGTCCCAGCAGGTTATTCCAACAGGTCAAGTGAATCGACCTCTCTAATATAGTATACACAGCTTTATTAGAAGAAAATATATATACGGGTATCTGGAAGATTTAGGTACAAAAAAAGTGAATTGTAACTGAAGTACGACATGCAGCGTCACTTGCTGTCATGTACTAATTTGAAGGCACTAAGAGCTGAATCCGAAAGCGAGCGGGTATGAACGTGGGAGTGTTATTCTTTCACTTTCCGTGACCCCCCAGGCATCTGACCATCCCACAACCAATCAGCAGAGTGTTCCCACCTGTCTATGCTCAGCGACTGTGGCGAAGTCGACGGCAGCGGCTTCCCTGCTACTGGCCGGCTACAGCGAGGCTGTCCCTTCGGCACCTCTGGCGGCGGCGGCTGCTGCAGACGACGGCGGTGGCGGGAGACACCAAATTCTGCGTCGTTCCTAGGTTTTTACCCGAACCCCCACCCTATCGATTAATGAGGAGGGGATTCTGTGGGCCTATCAAATCGCTCCGTAATGCAATCTCCCTTCGATGCGGTCACGATAGTGGGGCGAGACCGCAGCGTTCTACTTAGAGTCCGATGCCTGGCAACTTGGCGATTTCGTACGCCCACTGCTCCGCAATCAACCGTTAGATAATTGTTACGAAAACAGTTACACTACACTCTTGCAGAAAAGTGTGAAGTTTTTGACGTAACTGGAATGCATGGAATAAGAAGTTTCCACGTGAAAGTCATTGTGATTTTCAGTAGTATATCAATGCCGGCAGAGGTAAGTTTGAAATTAGTTTTCCCGCCGATTCTCCGACAATAATATTAACAACGTTAGGCCAAGAGCAGCCGGACGAATAAGCTCTTGTGCGATGGTATGAGGTGTTTTGCACTTCGCCATTGTATGCCAAGTTGAAAAACGCTAGCAGAGGGTACTGAAGTTTGTTGATTGAACACATTTTTTTGCGTTGATAAATTTTGCAACTTCATGCTAAAAAGAATAGCAAGATTTTTCAACCATGATATAGAGATAGGTAAATTGGGCGCTGTGGTGGTTCAAGGATTTTGGTTGGGGGTGGTTGCTTGAGCGGATTTGGGATTGGGGGGCGGGGGCTTGAGCGGATTTTGGTTTGAGGGGGAGGGCTTGAGAGGATTTCGTTTGGGAGGGCTTGAGAGGATTTTGATTTGGGGAGGGATTGAGCGGATTTCGTTTGGGGAGGGTGCCTTGAGTTGGGTAACGATAGACTTTATAGTCATACCTCCCTTAAAAGACCAGTTGAGCAAAGAAAAGGTATCCAAATCTCAAAAATTACAATGTCGGTGGTGGTGGACCTAAATACTTTTGGGGGGCTTGAGCCCCCTAGCCCCTCCTCCCCTGTATCCGCCACTGTTTGTGTTCATAATCTCTGGCACAAGAATTTTCAAACACATAATGCGATCTTCCTTCATTGTTTACTTCTACTGATCGTAAACCAAAATCCAAACCATTATCATCATATTTGCGATATTTACGTGTTTTTTGCTCCCCCATCAATTGTCAATGCTTGATTACTCTCATTTGAAATGTCAGTACCCTTATTTAATAAATATCTGTCCTTTTTGTGATTGAATTGTTTCGTGAATACAAAGCGACAGTCTTAAAACAAAACAAACGACCTCCTCACACGTTTGTATATTTCGTTATGAGTAAATCTAAACCAAAGATCACGAACTAGTCGACTTTGGATATTTTTTAGTTTGTTTACGGAATACGGCGCACCTGCGTATTTCTCACCGCGGCGCACACTTTGGGAACCCCTGGGTTAGATGGTTTTTGTTATTTTGCATCTCAATCCACGGTTCCGAATTTATATTACTCTCTTGCCTATCAATTTCTGTTTCACAGGTTTCATCAGTTGTGTTGCACTTGCGAATTCCTTAACGCTGTCACTGAATTACACAAATGTACAAAATATTTTTTTAAAAGCATTTAAATACAAAATGCAAATATTTTCTTGTTTTTTCTATTTCAAATACAAAATGGTTTGAAACGTTGGTATTTACATAGGTATTTTTAAAATACTTCCATTAAAATTAAATTAGTTTTTTGTTCATTTACTGTATGTGTTATTTATTTCATGGATTTTAACAATACTATTTGTTGAAACAATTCATCTTTCATGTTCCATCTATGATGCCTCAAACGCAACTGGTTGGCTATCATTATTGTTTTACTGTTGGATATTTATATAATGGATTTAAACAACTATCCATTAAATATTGCAACATTTCTAGGTCTATACCAGACTTACATTGTCACTGCATATAGAAGAAACTGAGTTCTCAACAAACATATAATAAGATTCATGCTTTTCCTATTTTCACCTAGTTGTATTGTGTGTGCTTTTAACATCTCCTTGTTTTAAATTTCGTATTTCAGCAACAAGCAATTATTTTATGTATTCACTATTTCACTTCAGCACCCATTTGAGTTCTAACAAAGGATAAGATACAGATGCTAATATGTTATCTATTGCTTCTAATTGACTGAATCTCTCAATTCGCTTTTTGAGACTTCCTTTAATTATTTCTATCAACACACTACAGTATGTAAGATTAACCATTCTTAAACTGCTTAGCATTCGTTGTATTCTTATTAATTCTAGCAGCAAGCATCTATAGAAAATATCTTTGTCTTCCTCCAAAGTTGTTTTGTTCGGCTGATATATTCATTAGCTGCCAACTGTAGTTTTCTTAAAGTTTCGTTCATTTATTACCAAAAGTTCTTGAAAATGTAAATATCTTAGCACTACATTTGATAGCAAATTTAACTGGGCAGGATACATTGGTCAGGTATTAGGAAAAGGTTTCAAAATACTGCACATATTGGAGAGGGTGGTGAGGGGATGTACGAGAGAAGTAAAGGAATTGGGTTACAAAACTTTGGTCAGACCATTTCTTGAATATGGTTGTGTAGTTGAGTTCCAGCAACCGTCGAGTCAAGTGCCGCCTTTTCTGTGTATTTTATTTTAAAGTGTTGTAGGTAGATTGTATCTTTGAATATCTTCTGTCGTCGCAGAGGAGGGGATAGTTGAGTTCCAGCAACCGTCGAGTCAAGTGCCGCCTTTTCTGTGTATTTTATTTTAAAGTGTTGTAGGTAGATTTTATCTTTGAATATCTTCTGTCGTCGCAGAGGAAGGGATAGTTGAGTTCCAGCAACCGTCGAGTCAAGTGCAGCCTTTTCTGTGTATTTTATTTTAAAGTGTTGTAGGTAGATTTTATCTTTGAATATCTTCTGTCGTCGCAGAGGAGGGGATAGTTGAGTTCCAGCAACCGTCGAGTTAAGTGCCGCCTTTTCTGAGTATTTTGTTTTAAAGTGTTGTAGGTAGATTTTATCTTTGAATATCTTCTGTCGTCGCAGAGGAGGTGCTAGTTGAGTTCAGCAACCGTCGAGTCAAGTGCCGCCTTTTCTGAGTATTTTGTTTTAAAGTGTTGTAGGTAGATTTTATCTTTGAATATCCTCCGTCGTCGCTGTGCAGTAGCTAGTTGGTCCCCAGCAACCGTCGTGACGAGTGTCGCCATCTGTTTACATAATTTAAACTGTTGTGGTAGCGTTTGATTTATTTGCGTTAATTGAATTATAACAGCGTGCTCCAATCGTGATCGCATTTATTTGCTTTTTCTATAGGGAAGTATATAGAGCTTATTTGTTTTTTATTTAGTACATTGGTTGGCTAACACCGTTCATCAGTACGTCCTATTAACTACTAAGTGCAGTCGTCTGGTCTAAATTCAATTCCTCAGGAGGTTCTCTTTAGGTCGTGTAGCGGTTGGTAGTAAAGTGTGAACAGTTAATTTGGATTACTCAGTTAGTTCAACTTTTATCCTCTCCGTAGTTTTTGCTTTATAAGTAATATGTGTAGGGACTGTGACTGCTGTGTGCAGACGCGGGTTGAGGTGGCTGATCTTCGCGCTCAGCTTGCAGCTTTGCTAACTAAAGTTACGAGGATGGAAGCTGCCGTAGGTGACTGCAGCAGATGTGGAAGGGGTGACCCTGACGAAGCAGGTGTTGTCACAGGTTCTCCCCTGCCAAATATCGTTACCTGCAGTCCAGGCTGAGACTTCGGGACCCTGTGCGGCAGTCACCTGATGGTGTCTGGCGCGTGGTTTCCGGACGTCGACGCCGCATGCGGGGGCAGGAGTACAGGTCTGAATCCCAGGAGGGCAAGCCTGTACCACTGTCCAATAGGTTTGATGTGTTGTCTGGATCTGATTCAGATCCACAATCGTCAATCAGCGAGTTGCCAGCCCCCCCGCCCGCTAGGTCTGGGCGATCACAGAAGGGGATTCTGGTGATAGGTTAGCTCCAACGTTAGGCGTTATATTGAGCCCCTTAGGGACATGGCGAACAGGTCTGGGATGAAGTCCAATGTCCATTCTTTGTGCATTCCGGGCGGTCTGATCCATGATGTGGAACAGGCCATCCCGGATGCCATTGAGCGGACGAGGTGTAGCCAGCTGCGGATTGTAGCTCATGTCGGCACCAATGATGCTTGCCGCCTTGGGTCGGAGGGTATCCTCTCTTCCTTCCGGCGGCTTGCTCATACGGTGAGCTCTGTGGTTGATGACCTCAAGATTTCGGCTGAGCTAACCATCTGCAGTATTGTCGATAGAACTGACTGTGGACCTCTGGTTCAGAGCCGAGTCGAGGGTCTGAACCAGAGACTGCGTCGTTTCTGCGATAATCATGGCTGCAGATTCCTTGATCTTCGCCCTGGGGTCGAATCGTGTAGGGTTCCCTTGGATAGATCAGGTGTGCACTACACACGTGAATCGGCTACACGGGTGGCAGGGGCCGTGTGGAGTGCATTGGGGGATTTTTTAGGCTGAGGGAGGAAGACCCGAAACTGGGATTACAGTCACGGGCAGCCCAATTAAATTCGGCACCATATGTTAGGAGTAGCGAAAATCAATCTCGACCGTTAAAAGTACTCGTTATAAACTGTAGAAGTGTTTGTAATAAGCAGCATGAGCTTGAAAGCGTTATTAGTAGCACAGAAGCTGATATAGTATTAGGTACTGAAAGCTGGTTAAAACCGGATATAAGTTCAGCAGAAATTTTTAACCATAGCATGAATGTTTTCCGTAAGGATAGGTTACATTCTAATGGAGGTGGTGTATTTATAGCTGTTCGTAAACACCTGTCGTGTAACGAAATAAATATTGATACGGTCTGTGAAATCCTATGGATTAGACTAATAGTAGCTAGGACAAAACTTGTAATAGGGTCTTTCTATCGTCCACCAGATGCAGATGTAGGTGTTGCTGAGGCCTTAAGAAATAACGTAAGTAATATAGCTCGTCAATTTCCGGATCATGGAATAATACTAGGAGGCGACTTCAACTTGCCGTATATTGACTGGAGTAATTACGCCCACGTTACTGGTGGCAGGGATAAATTATCCTGTGAGATTATTCTCGATCTTTCCTCAGATCTTAATCTTGAGCAGCTCGTCACTGAACCAACGCGGTGCGACAACGAAACGAAAACATTATAGATATTCTCGTTACAAATAGGCCTGAATTATTTACGGACATTTCTACCACCACGGGAATAAGTGATCATAAAGCTGTAATTGCTACAGTAAAATTAACAGTCGAGCGCAAAAAGAAAAAAGAAAGGGTCGTTTACAGGTTCGAAAAGGCCCCAAAGGAGAGTTAAGAACGTTTTTGAGGGATAAGTAAATTACCTTTGTAGAAGGAAGAGGCTCGGTTGAAGAGATGTGGCTTCGATTCATAAATATAGTCAGGGAAGGTATGGACTTACATATACCGAAAAGGACAATCAGGGACGGGAACGATCCCCCGTGGTATACGCGTGAAGTCAAAAGGTTACTTAAAAAGCAAAGGAAGATTCATGCACGCTCAAGAAGGACGATGTATAGGAGTGATTTAGAAAAACTAGCTGAGACAAGAGGACAGGTCAAGAATGCGATGCGCGAAGCCTTCAATGACTTTCGATGCAACTCACTTTCCAAGAGCCTCATTGAAAATCCAAAGAAATTTTGGTCGTATGTAAAAAAAATAGGTGGTTGTGACAACAATATGCCAGTTCTACTAAAAGACGGTCGGGAAGTTGATGACAGCCGCGACAAGGCTACCGTATTTAACGCTGAATTTAAAAATTCCTTCACTGACGAAAACATGGAAAACATTCCCGTTTTTCCACGGCGTGTTGAATTTGAAATGGATCCAGTACAAATTGATAGTGTAGGTATCATAAAGCAATTAAAGCTCCTGAAGTGGGGGAAAGCGCCGGGTCCCGATGGTGTACCAGTAAGAGTATTTTCGGAATACGCGGAAGTAATAGAACCATTCTGTATCAGATATATTTCGTAAATCTTTAGAAGGAAAGAAAAGTACCTTCTGACTGGAAAATTGCGCAGGTGATTCCCGTTTTCAAGAAAGGAGATCGGAGAGATCCTAGGAATTATCGTCCGATATCGCTAACATCTGTTTGCAGTTCAATTCTGGAGGATGTCATATGCTCTAACGTTATGAAGTTTCTAGATGAAAACGAGCTACTTACAGCATACCAACACGGATTTCGGAAGAACCGATCATGTGAAACGCAACTGGCTCTATTTTCGCATGATGTAATGAAAGTTATTGATGCGGGATCACAAGTTGATGCTATTTTCTTGGATTTTCAGAAAGTTTTTGACTCTGTACCACACAACCGCTCTTAGCGAAGATCCGAGCGTACGGTATATCTGATCAGATTTGCGAATGGATACGCGATTTTCTAACTGGTCGGTCACAGTATGTCGTTGTAGACGGGGAAGCCTCTTCTAAACTAGATGTTACTTCAGGCGTTCCTCAAGGAAGTGTAATAGGACCACTTCTTTTCTTAATTTTTATAAACGTTCTCGGTGACAACGTTAATTGCAGGATGCGATTTTTTGCTGATGATGCACTTATTTATAGGGAAGTGAGGTGCTCCGACGATTGCTTAGAAATTCAGCGCGATCTGGATGTTATTTCGGAATGGTGCCGTGAATGGCAGCTTACACTGAACTGTAAAAAGTGCAAGGCAATGCACATAAGTAATAAAAAGAACCCGCTTGCTCTGGAGTACAAAGTTAACAATTCAGTTGTTGACACTGTAGATTCCCTGAAGTATCTAGGCGTAACAGTACAAAGCAACATGAAATGGGACTTGCACATAACTTCCGTTGTAGGAAAAGCTAATTCCAAACTACGATTCATAGAACGTATTTTGAGAAGTTGTAATGCTCATACAAAGGAAATAGCGTACAAAACACTAGTGCGTCCGCTGTTGTGGAATTGGGGATCCGCATCGCAAGGGATTGATTGACACATTAGAGAAAGTACAGAGAAGAGCCGCTCGATTCGTGACTGCTAGTTACAGTCCTTACGTCAGTGTCACAGAGCTAATTCGTGGGTTGGGCTGGGATTGTTTGGCGGACAGACGACGTCGTTTTCGTTTGAATTTGCTGGAGAATATGCGAAAATCTTTAAGTTACGAGTGCAACGAAATACTTCTTCCGCCAACCTATTTAGGTCGCAATGACAGGAGGGATAAGATTAGAGAAATAAGATGCCGTACTGATTCATTTATGTATTCCTTCTTTCCTCGATCTGTTCGGGATTGGAATGCGCAGAATTAGGATTGGTGCTTAGCACCCTCTGCCACCTACAGTATTTGTGATTTGCAGAGTATAGATGTAGATGTAGATGTAGTATGTGACCCGTCACCCACATTTTGTGTATGGAGAGGGTGGAAAAAGGGCCGCTATATTTGTTCCACTAAATTACCGCAGAATTCAATAAGTAACAGATATGATAAAAGAGCCGGAATGGGATTCATTGGAAGACAGGAGGAGGGTTAAGACTTGAAGGGGGTCATGGGAGTGTACGAGACGTATATTGGTGATGAGGCATGGAAAGAATTGGTGTAAAAATTAAAAATAATGCATGGAAGGGAAAAGATGATCATGACCACAAGCTGGCACACTATTTCAAGCACAAGGGGGTTTTTTGGCCAAGGGTGTCAGGGATTGGTATAAGTTACCAAGAGAAATGATGAATAATTTACCAAAAACGTTGAAAGAATTTAAAGCTAGAATTTGCAGAGGGAAATTGTAGGTGGTTGTAGGAAAGGGGGAAGATAGGTGTGTAGGGAAATTGCCACCGGAGCATGCGCTCCATCGCAATTTAATTAAATAATAAAAAAATATAAGAGTTTCAACGTGTTGGAAGTGGTGAAGTAAGTTTCACACGCTTTTGGAGACCTTGAACACAGATTTTATTATGGCTGCGTAATGAAGTATGTTGTATGAGTTATTTTGACATCTTGATTTATAGTAATAATAATCTTCTATCTATATCTATAAAACGGAAAATGTGTAAGTTTGTGTAAGAAAAACTCAGAAACTACTTTGCAGATTTCGATGGGATTTGCTCCGTTTTAAATTTTAGAATCTCAGTTTATTTGTTTGGCATGTCTTATGGTTCAACAATTCATAACACGGAAGTATTGAATGAAATTCTGAACGTATGATAAATACTGAAGATGGAGCGAATAGATGTTGCATGATCTACACTAAATTCACAACTGTAATGTACCTGCCATAGCTTTTAAAGAAAGCTATTAAAACAGTTTACAATTATAGCTATTTTGCACACTAAACAAAACTTGAAATAGTCTTCCCTTTCATTCGGGATATTCAGTTTTTAAATGTCATAAGATGGCCGTATTGAATGCGATTAACTAGTAACGAAAAAACAACAGAGATTTTGTTTGATCACAGTCTGTGTCAGCACAATGTCAATGTCTCTGGCAATCAACTTTAATATTCTGTTCACCATAAAATTGAGCCGCATTGTAACTCCCTGAAAAAAATCAAAAATAAGATTTTTTCCCATATCTTGCTAAATTCCGAATACTTGGATATACAGTTCTGAATGCCTGATATTTAACTGTACAGGTAAGGAATATATTTCAATTTTTAGCTCCGGCGGCAGATTAGTTCGCATAATGAGCCGTAACTAATGTTTGATACTGTGAAAACTCGCTCAAAATTGGCTCAGCAGTTTTCAGGCAATGCTAGATTATTCGTGAAATAAATGTTCCATAACGTCTTAAGACATACGTTAAATTTTGACTTTGACACCAAGCTTTCAAATTCTGAAAATCCATTCAAAATCTATATCTTTTGCGTGATGCCAGAATAAACAGACGCATTCCAGAAATACTTTTATGTGTGTGGTATGTATTAATGCATGTATGGTCCATGTTTCGATTTTTGGGCAGTAGATGTAATTAGGTCGAAATGTAACCTGGACTAAAATGAAAACAGACATTCCGTATCAAAGCATACCAACCATCACATTCTTAGAACTGTGCTGTTAAATCACCTTTTAATTTAGTACTGGAAATGGCTGGTACGAAATCAATGAAGCTTGGTACTCATGAATCTTTTTGGGAGAATGAAAATAGTGTACAGGCAAATCAACTTCAACCCACTCCTTTTTCGGTATATGGTGCGGGTGAATCTAGGTTTGCTTTAATTCTGGAAATATATGCCGCGAATTGTATGAAACTTGGTACACGTTTCTCATTGCATGAATAAAAGTAGTCTAAGTGTAGTAATAGATAAAACTGTGATAGAGCTTACGCTCTGGTGGAAAATCTCCCTACACACACGTCTTTCTCCTTTCCTCTTTTCAACCTACTTTTGCCCACTATTAATTTTTACTTTAAATTCTTTCAGTGTTTTGAGTAAATTATTCATCATTTCTCTTGTTAACTTATTCCAATCACTTATATCCTTTCCTACGATACAAACACGCCCTTACGCCTGAAATCAAGTGCCAGTTGTGGTCATGGTCATCTTTACACTTTCAATTAACTCTGTTAATTTTCCCACCAGTATCTCTATGCTTCATCACCAATATACGCCTTGTATACTTCCATGATTCTCTTCGTCCAACTTCTATCCTCCAATGAATCCCACTCCAGCTCCTTTATCATATTAGTTACCGCTTGTGTTTGGCGGTGGTTTCCAAAGACAAACCTACTAGCCCTTCTCTCCATTTATGGTATTTATACAGGTTTACTAAAACATGGCATATACAATGGCCAAATCACCAGATTTATTTTATTCTAAATAAAACCTATAACACCGAGAGAAACAATTCTGTTTCACAAAGTGAAGTAAATACACATTGTAAACTAAAGCGTAGACGTGGCTCAGAAGAAGGTCTCATATCTTTTTGTCACTACACGAGTACGAGACTTGGCATATTCTTACAAGAATTGTTTTTCTGTGGCAACCAATTTCCCACATTCGATATCTAGAGAACTAAGCGAGATTAAAAAAAAAAAAAAAAAAATTGTATTCTTAACTTTTGATTCGTCTCGTTGAGCATAGATGGGCACAGTTAATCTCAAAATTAAGTTCGTTAATCGTTAATCCACTACTTAAAAAGTGAACTTTGATAATCGTTAAAGCGTTATATTCTCGCAAATTTAACGCAAGTTAAAGTTAAACGTTAAAAGTTAACCGGTGAAAGTTAAACACCCAAAAGTGGAACTGATTTCTACGTATTGCAATAGGTATTACTGCGAGCAATACCAAGGTGCTATGTACCGTCATGTGAATCAGTGATACGTCTTCCCAATGCCCTTCTGGAAATTGAGTTTTTACTGGGGTTCAACGTTTCAACTATCTCCTCAAACGTATCTGATTCTTCAATATTTAGTGGAATCATGTTGGCAACGAAAATGTTTACAACACATCGGCTCACAACAGCTTGAGATACACCACTGCCGGTAGCTACGAAGCCAAATGTTTTATTGTCGTAAACTTATATTAGCAGATGGAGATAATAACAAATCAGTTCTGCTGCTATCTACATCAGAAGTAGCCACAGCACTTGAAGGTTTTGAATTATTATTTTTTCCCCTCACGAGTTGACCCAGCTTTTACTTTTTCTTCAGATTGCTCATATTTTGATATATACACCCTCTTCATATGTTTTCTTTAAGATTGTTAAGGCCAGACATGTGATTTTTGACTATAGAAAGTGTAGGAAAAAACAGGTTAATTTATAAATCAACTGTTATCACAGTCTTGATTTAAATGCGTCATAATTGTATGTGCCAAGGATTTTTAATATTCTTATTGCTTTTGCTAGCATTGCTGGTTTCACTAGCGAAGACAAGAGCTTCAGTTTCCCTAACGTAAACATATAAAGAATGTCAGTTTAACCTATTTCACTAACGAACACCAAACCAATACCAAATAAAAAGTCACATTTTCCTGGCAGTATAAAAGTTAGATTACATAAATATCAAAATCAATCACCGATCGAAGTAGAAAAGAGTAGTGAGCGCCGGTTTGCAGACGTAAATTAGAAACGCTCAAAAACTCTAGCTTTCCTGTCCACACATATGCCATGCCTAGCATAATAGTTGTATATGCATCATACTCGCTCTTCCTATTACCCAATTCATTCGACATCCGATTCGCCGAACGTCAGTGCGCGCAATTCTAACAAACCAAATGACGTCAACTATCTATGTAACGGACTAAAGTTACCGTAGTTCAGTTTAATGGAAATTAAGATGACCGTTAATGATTTTTAGGTTAACTTAAAATTTAAATGTTTGTAATTTTGTTAACTTCGTTAATTAAAGATTAACGGGTTAATGGTTTTCTCCCCAGCTGTGTCGATGAGTTGAATAAGAATCCATCATCAAATCGTGGCGCTACAGTTATCATAAAGCTCCCCTGATATGTTACAAAACACTTTAATATCGATATTAAGAACACAGTTACTTACTGTAAATTACATATCACAGTTAAATTACTCTTATTGGAATGTTAATCTATTTTATAGTGGTTTGATTAATGTATTCGATTTCAAATAGTAAGTAACCAAAGACAAAAAGAAATATTAACTTAATCTAAATATTATTAGAGTTACCTTAGATTATTATCTTTCCAAGCACAACGATGTCTAAAATAATTAATTATGCGTATTTTATCATTATTTTTGTTCAAGTATTCCGTTTAATTTAAGAAACAGAAGAACAAAACATAAATAATGCATCAAAGAGTTGTTGTGTGATCTTTTGTCAGATTTTTTTTGGAAATGAGTGTTCATCTCGAATACATGGTAATCTTTACGCATATTTATCCGATCTAAGAACGATTATATCATCTAGCTCCATTCCTCGGTACATATAAATAATAAGCTATATTCACAAATTTTAATCGGGGGGATAAACTCAAAAAAATTGAAAAAACCACCCAAATTGCTGAGGCAGTTCCTTTGTGATTCAGTTTCAAACTATGAGACACACGCAGCTTCCTAACAGATTTATAATAGTATAGATAGATTTATTTTTTGATCTTTTATTGCTTCGCTGTTTCCTTGGTACCCTTTGTAATACTCTGATAATTCGGTTTGAATGCCACTATTCAGCAAAAAATACTTAATCAATAATGGATGCGTTTTTAAATTTACTATGTTTGATAAATCACTTGTTGATGAAAAATATTGACTTCTTTTTACACTATTATCTAAGATTTCTTGACTTGCCGACCCTAAAATATTTTCAGCAATACTGTTAGTTTATGATCTGCCACGATTTTTTTTCGCAATTAGAAAATACGACAGCGTTTGTGTCTACAATCCTGATTATTATAACTATAATGATGTTTAATGCCATGAAAAGTTGAAGTAATTTCAACAGCAGTAGTTAAGTCTTCTTTCTTTCTGTTTATATATATATATATATATATATATGAAAAAATGCGTGTTACCTCGGCTCCTTTCGGCTTTCTCAATAAATTTTTGATGTTGAGATGATTATTATTATCATTGTTACTACTCCGCGGTTCACTAAAAGTGGGTGGCAAGGGTTGCGTTGCATGATGCTTTTCACCGCTTCAAAATCGTCAAACTTGGCCGAAAATAAATATTGACATACAGGTATGTTACACATTGCTCTGAACTCGGTTTTTTTCCGATAATCATTCATGTTAAACTAGCAGATACCCGCGACTTCGTCCGCGTGGAAGAGTGTTGTATTATAAGATTTTCTTGAGAGGTCTGGACGCTCAGTGGTTATGGGGTCCAACTGGAGATGGAAAAGTCCCCAGCTTGAATCCCAGTCTCAGCGAGGATTTTCATAGGTTCTTAACTCGACCTTCACCTATGGCACAGGTTGTTGTGTGAAGTGAAGTACGCCAGAATTCTAACGTGGTTCTGATTCGACGTTGAACTTTAAATCCCCTATGCCCGGTAGGAGTAATGCGATCTTGTAACTCGTCGATGCGTTGTAACATCTCTCGTGTTGTCCTCGTGGCACATGGTCCGGGTGGATCACCACCTTGCATGTTACTTCGGGTAGGGCCGACTCCAGGATTTTGGGGCCCGGAGTAATTAGTTGGGGGCCCTTGGTGAATTCATTAGTTAGGGCCCTCCCTCAGACCAAATGGGTGCCCTTCTTTTTAGCTCTACAACTTGTCGAGTTGGAGCCCCTACAGCCGATGATCGCTTCCCCCCCCTCCCCCTCCCTAACGCCGGCCCTAACTTCAGGCATGCTCTCAAAAGCCGTTTTGAATTCCTTAACCAAGGCATTGTTGTCGTGTAATGCCCGTTGTGTTTTTGAATGGTCTCTGTCTTAGTCCCTTTGTAGCGAACGCAGTTGTTCGCTTGGCTCATAAGTTACACACTTGTTAATTATGAAATGAGGACGGCAAGATACATGTTAAGAAACCGGAAAGAGGCATCGACTGGGGATTTAGAGCGCTGACAGTAGGGAAAAAGTGCGCAATGGTCGAGCTAAGGAGGACAGATGACGGCATGCATCGGCCTCATCATTGGTCTACCATTTGCCCCTCCACTTTAGGACCTTAGTCGGAGGTTGTGTAAAAAACCTTTACACGGGTATCGGAGAGTGTCTTGTCTTGTCTTCATGAATCAGTCGCAGCCAGCAACAACCGGAGCAGTGAGAACGCAGACGTCGAGTCGCCCTCCGTCGGCCGTGGCCGCGGTGTGGCGCCACACATAGAAGATGGACAGCGCCTAACAGGTTGGCTCTACTGTAGGGTATGGTTGGACGTGGAAAGCCATCGTTGAATCGTAGATAGGGAGCTAGGGTCGTCCACAATGCCTAGAGCTGGGGTTACTGGTCTAGATAAACGCCGCAGTCACAGAAGCTCTTGTTGTCCTCAAAATAAATGTCACACTCATGCAGTTATAATAATCAACCTATTTTCAGTATTTAGTTACGTCATAGCGTGATGTTGGAAGGTAGCGCAATAGCACCTTACATTGTTATCAGTATTCAGCAGTAGTCTCAATGCATACCATTTGTATATTTTGTACAGTCGTGAAAGTAAATGTTGTACATAGTACATGTTTATGAACTTATGATCCTACCACGAATGTCTCACTTCTATGTTCGACTTCTATGAACGATCCTTACCCATTCGCTCATGCCTCTCATCGAATCTGGCCAAGTCTCTGCTCGGCCTGCTGCCAGGTTCGCCTTAGGTCCCCATAGGTTTACCGGTGTTGAGGTGGGGGCACTACTCCTTCAATAATTCTATAACGTCTTTCAGTTTCCGCTTCTTCGTCTCCCATGAAATATATCTGTAATAACTGTGGTTTCGTATTGGACGAAGGAAGCATAGATCCAATTCGGTCATATATTTGCTCCTGGATAGTAAATGTCGGTGAAAATCCTTGCTTTGCAGCAATTCTATCGGTCCCAAAAGACGTCATATGGAAGCAGGAATTATACTTTCTGATAAGATTAAAAAATCACCGCGATTCATCTGTGTTGTTAGAAAACAGCTGTTTCAATGGTTCCATACCTGGCATCCTGATGTCACCTAGCTCGCGATTGTTCCAAAGTTGGAGCAACTCGTGGTGATGCCAAATATGCGGCGTTCTGTCGTCGTCGATTTTTCTTTTGCTCCGGTGTTTCAGTAGCTCTTGATGGATGGGTTGTTCTTCCCGCCGAGTTCGCGTTTGTTCGAGTGTTTCAGCAACTCGCTGCAATGTCAAATATATGGCGTGTTGTTGTCTCCACCTTTTCGTTTGCTTCGGTGTTTCAGCAGCTCTTGAGATCGATTACCGTTCGGCTTGCTATTTGCACTGAGCTCATGTTTTTCCTGGTGTATCGGCAGATCGTCCCGACACCAAGTGTTCAGTTTGCTGTCATCGACCAAATTGCGACTGCTCCGGCAATTCATCAGCCGCAGAAGCCCCAAGACGTGCCAACTACTCAATCCTGTGCAGCTCTGCTTGAGGATTTGTCTCCTGGGTTTTGGCTATTTTCGTAGCCCTAGTTTACTAACATTTCTTTGAAAGATTTGCCTTTCGTTTACCTGGCATCTCTTAAACTTACTAATTTCAAGTCTTGCGAATAAAAATGAATATAGATTTAATTAATGGAAACTCAAAACATTAGCAATAAATTGTTGGAATCGACTAAATATAAAAAAAAACAAAAAAAACAAAAACAAAAAACACAAAAAAACCTAACATTCAAAGAGTAAATAAATACCTAAGTGGCCCACGTACGTTCATTTCCCTTAGAAAATTACGAAACTAAAAATGAATATTTTTATTTGCAATGAGTATCTGACAATTACTGATTTATATATTTATCATATATATTATTTCTATAAGGTATTTTTTTGTCACAAGCCTATATCTTCCTTCATACTTAACCGAAATCAATGAATGAACTGTCATTTTAAAGCTTATGGTCTCCACTTTGGTTAAATCGTATTTTAAGCAAGAAAGTTTTCGGAATTCGACCCTTAAAGTGCAAAAATGTAAATTTTTCTAAAATGCTGTTTTCTGTGTTACGAGTCAGTTATCTCCCTGGATAACTATCTGAAACCGTTTTATGAAGTATCGTTTTAAAGTTTAAGATCTCCGCTTTAGTGACGTCATATATTAAGCCAGAAAGTTTTCGGAATTCGTCCCTTAAAGGGCAAAAGTATCAATATTTTTGCAATGCGTTTTTGTGTCACGAGATATTTATCTCCCTTAATATCTAACCGATATAGATAAATGAGGTATCATATTAAAGAATAAGGTCTCCGCCATGGTAACATTATATTTTAAGAAAGGAATTTTTCGTAATTCGACCCTTATAGGGCAAAAATGTCACTTTTTCTAAAATGCGTTTTTTTTTATCTCGAGCCATTTATCTTCCTGGATATCTAACCAAAATCGATAAATGAGGTAGGATTATGAGGAGTAATGTCTCAGCTTTGTGACATCATATTTTAAGAAAGAATGTGTTTGGAATTCAACCCTTAAAGGGAAAAAGTATAAATTTTTCTATAACGCATTTTTGTGTCACGAGCGATTTATCTCACTTAATATCTAACCGATATAGATAAATGAGGTATAATATTAAAGACTAAGGTCTCCGCCATGGTAACATTATATTTTAAGAAAGGAATTTTTCGTAATTCGAACCTTATAGGGCAAAAATGTCACTTTTTCTAAAATGCGTTTTTTGTATCTCGAGCCATTTATCTCCCTGGATATCTAACCAAAATCGATAAATGAGGTAGGATTATGAGGAGTAATGTCTCAGCTTTGTGACATCATATTTTAAGAAAGAATGTGTTTGGAATTCAACCCTTAAAGGGAAAAAGTATAAATTTTTCTATAACGCATTTTTGTGTCACGAGCGATTTATCTCCCTTAATATCTAACCGATATAGATAAATGAGGTATCATATTAAAGAATAAGGTCTCCGCCATGGTAACATTATATTTTAAGAAAGGAATTTTTCGTAATTCGAACCTTATAGGGCAAAAATGTCACTTTTTCTAAAATGCGTTTTTTGTATCTCAAGCCATTTATCACCCTGGATATCTAACCAAAATCGATAAATGAGGTAGGATTATGAGGAGTAATGTCTCAGCTTTTTGACATCATATTTTAAGAAAGAATGTTTTTGGAATTCAACCCTTAAAGGAAAAAAGTATAATTTTTTCTATTAACGATTTTTGTGTCACGGGCGATTTATCTCCCTTGATATCTAACCGATATAGATAAATGAGGTATCATATTAAAGAATAAGGTCTGCGCCGTGGTATCATTATATTTTAACAAAGGAATTTTTCGTAATTCGACTCTTAAAAGGCAAAAATGTCAGTTTTTCTAAAATGCGTTTTTTGTATCTTGAGCCATTTATCTCCCTGGATATCTAACCAAAATCGATAAATGAAGTAGGAATATAAGGAGTAATGTATCAGCTTTGTAAAATCATATTTTAAGAAAGAATGTTTTTGGAATTCAACCCTTAAAGGAAAAAAGTATAAATTTTTCTATAACCGATTTTTGTGTCACGAGCGATTTATCTCCCTTGATATCTAACCGATATAGATAAATGTGGTATCATATTAAAGAATAAGGTCTCCGCCGTGGTAAAATTATATTTTAAGAAAGGAATTTTTCGTAATTCGACCCATAAAAGGCAAAAAGTCAATTTTTCTAAAATGCGTTTTTTGTGTCTCGAGCCACTTAGCTCCCTTGATATCTATCCAAAATCGATAAATCAAGTACGATTGTGAGGAATAGTGTCTCAGCTTTGCTAACATCATATTTTAAGAATGAAGTGTTTGGAATTCAACTATTAAAGGGATAAAGTATAAATTGTTCTACAACGTATTTTTGTGTCACGAGCCTTATATTTCCCTTGATATCTAATCGATATAGATAAATGACATATCGTATTAAAGACTAAGTTTTCCGCCGTGGTAACATTATATTCTAAGATAGGAATTTTTCGTAATTGGACCCATAAAGCGCAAAAATGTCAATATTTCTAAAATACTTTTTTTGTGTTTCGAGCCATTTATCTCCCTGGATTTCTAACCAAAATCGATAAATGAACTAGGAGTATGATGAGTAATGACTGAACTTGATGACATTATATTCAACCTCACTATTCATCGCATTTTATTCGCGAAATTTTCGCACGGGTCGTCTCATTGAATATTGATTTTGTTTTGAGGATATATTGATTCCATCAACTAGTTAAGCTTTAAAATAGAAATGTTCGTATTATAGTAGTAATTGATTCTTTTATTCATAATGATCTGTTAATGTTGGTTTCTCTATCTGTGGAAACAGTTGAATACATTTAGACCAGTTTGCTATAGATCGTTCGTTTCGAAGCATTAATTCTGCGCTAAAATATGTTCCAATGTTAAAGTAGTAATTGATTGTTTCTTCATAATTGGTTTCTCACTCTGTAAACAGAATTGAATGATTACCGGCGAATTACCACTCCGCATGTCTGCCACTCCACTAACTGAATAAAACATTGATAAATTTCAAAAATTTACTTCGGGCAACGCCGCGTGGTTCTGCTAAATCTTCCAAGCTTAATATAAATCTTTTGATACAATATCGGTACAAGCGATACATGGTGTCAATAAAATGGCTTTCATGAAAGTAGCTTAAATAACTAATAATGTTTCAGTTCTCATTTTGGCCCAGGCTGCATTTTAAAATTACCGCTAGAAAATCAAAGCTTCTATCAGTCGCGCATTAATACATTCGCTATATTGTATGTTAGTGTCATCATGAATAGTGAAATAAGCTTGATTTATTATTTCAGATCGCGATACTAAATGAACCCGAACGATGACACTGGCAATGTGGCGCTCGTAAAAACGCAGTAAATTAAATACTGAATACATCTGAAACTACATTCAGCCACATGAACTATGTCGTCAGCTTCATGACAATTATTGAAGTAACGTAATTAAAAAATTAATACTAAAATGCTTGTAACTTACAGTGTACAACGGAAAGTCCATAATTCTCTACAATCGTTAATATTGCTGGTCAAGTTTACATCGCGATAAAGTGACTTTTATTGCTCGTGATTTAGTAAGGTGTATAATGAAATTAATTGTGATAGTAATTTATGCTATATTAATTAGGAATCTTGACATAGAAAATTCTGTTGCTACTCGAAATATAGTTCCAGAGCATTTAATGTGTTGATATGTGTTCGTATCTTCTGATTTTGTAGCGGCAATATTAGCAGAAATAGTGGTTTGGTTGAAATGCTGCCTGGACCAGAATGTTTTTGTTACAGCATAAGGAATTTAGTTATTATTAGTAATCAATAAGCCGCTTTCATAAGCTCCGTGTAAATTAGATGTATTCTGTTGTAAACGTCTTCCAATGTTGCTTCATGAAAGAATAAGTTTCCACATTAGCCCATTGAATACATTCATTTTAAGTGTAGGATACTATAGATATTTGCAGAATATTGAACAGTAAGTAAAAAGCGCTGTTTCGTGAATCATTGTCTCTACTATTTGTACAAAAATTTTGAACGAAAAATAAAAATGGTTAGTTAAGTTTTAAATTTTGGCAAAAATAATTTGTAATACAGAGAATGTATAGTAACAAAACAGAAACAGGTAATAAATTAAACCGAGATAGAACGAAATCCTTTACATTTTTATAAATACGACATTTCGCGCACGACCATTTTGCACTTTTAGTGAACCAACTTTCGTACTGGTATGCTCATAGCATTTTACATTGTTTGTTTTTCCAAGCTTTGATTTTTAACATTTATTATGACGCATATATTACGAACGAAATTAAGGTGTAATATTTGATATGTCATACTATTTACGCAAATTAAAACATGTCTTTGAGAACTTAACATCAGTTCCTACCTTTTTTTAAATTTAAGGTTAAGTACAGATTTATATTTCCTGCTTCCAAACTATTATTTGTCAAGTGCGTCGGTTTTATGGCTTTTAAACTAAACTCAAACTTGCATATGTAAGAATGTTTTTCCTTTTATTTCTGAAAAGTAGTGTTTGCGATTTACGTAAAAAGCAAAGAGTAAACGTGGCACGGCTATCTACGAAGTAGGAAACTCTTTGTTGTTTGCGAATTGATATTAATGGCAATTTCTAAAAGAACCATGCGTTTTTGCGGGATAAAAACTGTCCTATGTCACTTCGCATACAATTAACTGTCTTCGTGCCAAATTTCATTTAAATATGTTGAGTTATTAAGGCGTGATTGATTCCAGAAGTACATCCAAACAAACATCCAAACTTTCTCATTTTCTCATTTATATAGATATAGATTATTCCTAAAACTTACGCGGCCGTCTTTGTTAATTATTAATAGACTTTCTGGTTATGCCGCGTTGTTTATTTCATTACCTGAGCTTACAGCTGGTATTCTACAGACTTCGTCAGAGATACTCTTTATGTTGACATAGCAACGAGTGCCAAGCATCGCAGAGTAAAAGGCCGCTATCTTCATTGATGTTGTTCGTCTTCTTTAAAATTTCTGCTGACTCTTTCACACGTTGAGACCATGGAGGAAGGAAATATATGGAGACGACGCAAGAGACCTTCACCACGCATTGAAGTGAAGCAGGGCGGAGGAGGAGTGGGGGGGGGGGCATGGCCGGAGTGGAGGGGGCATGGCCGCTTCCATACAGACATGGGGAATATGTACAAAAACCTCAAGGGGACTCTAGGATAAAGTTGACGCCGCAATCTGGTGATGGATTATTATATAACTCGATATGACAAATAAAAAATGAAGAATAAATTTTGTTGAGATCCTGCTTAGTTTTCGAGATATTCTGTCCCAAATGTGAAATGGTTTTGGTTGAAATTCAGAAGAAAAAATTGGTCAAAGTCAAATTTGATGATGGATTCTTATTTAAAAAGACGAGACAAATGAAAAATAAAGAATAAAAATTTTCGATATCTCACCTATTTCTAGAGATATACTGTATCAAAAGTGAGGTGTCTTGAGTTGAAATGGAGAAGAAAATTTTCGCAAAAGTCAAATTTAAGGATAGATTCTTATGTAACACGACGAGACAAATCGAAAATAAAGAATAAAATTGTTCGATATCTTGCTTAGTTTTCGGGATATACTGGGAACATCGCAATTGTTTGGAAGCGCAATATCGCCGCTGCCGCCACTGCGCATGCGCGAGCCTGCTTCACCAATTTAACGTCACTTCTCCTCCATATATTTCCTTCCTCCATGGTTGAGACCACCACTGGTTTTCTCATCACAGTAGCCTCGTGTCCTGAAATTTTATTTCATGCTTATGTTAATGGCATGGCGAACTATGGCGGATTTGTGGCTGTTTTTATATTTATAGTGGCGGATATGTTCCTTAAGTCTCTCCGCCACAGTGCGGCCTGTCTCGCCGATGTAAACACTGCCACAGCTGCAGGGGATTTCATAAACACCCGTAAGCTGGTGTGGGTGTAATCTATCTTTTACCCTAGTTAATGACTGGCCAAGTTTGCAGTTAGCCTTATACACTATTCTTACCTTCATCCGCTTCCAGTTTCCCAATCCTTTCAGTGATACCATGTATGTATAGAAGACAGGCGAATTTTCTTGGCACATTGATATCATGCGATAAATTGACGTCTTCCATGGGTTTCTTGGGTCTTAAAATCCTTCTGATGTCGAATTCACTACAGGCGTGTGCTCGGAATATGTTTGTAAGTGTCTCAATTTCTTCCTTCAGACTTTCCGAGTCACATACTGTCCTCGCTGTTAAGTTCAGTGATGTTAATACATCTCTCTCCGTTGCCGGGTGATGGTGCGACATGGCGTGCTGTCGCGAAATAATCGCGGGAACACTTAGTTATGTTAAGTTGTGCAAGAAGCAGCAAGACAACGTGAGAGTATAGGCGTAGGAAAACGCCGTAGCGAAATGAAACCGGAGAAACACGGGATGTTTGTAGAAGAGCAATATGTAGTCAACAAGAGGCAACGCGATAACATTAACAGTGGGGAAAGCAGAAGGTCGGAGCGAGGGTGATAGGGCTGCGTGTTGACAGCAGCGGAGGATTCCACTAACACGACCCGACCCGATAGCCTACGTGACGGGAGACACGGAAGTTTCCAGAAGGGCAGATAGGACTGATGCAAAAACGTAAACAAGTGACCAATGCCCCAGAATGTTCTAGAAGGTTAAGAGGACACAAATAATGTCGTCATTAAGAAGTATAAAAGGAGGTGGCTGGGCCACCGAGAGCCAGAGTAGGGCGGAGCAGTAATAGAGCAGGACTGCGAGAGTAGGACCGACCGCCAGAGTGTGGGGTCGGAGCTGATCAGTTTGGGGCAGCAGCAGCAGAGAGTAGGGCGGAGAGACAGACTAGTGCAGGGCACAGTAGTCGCCGTCAGTAGTTCAACGCTCAGTAGCAGTCTTCGATGCTGGTGTAGGACTTAGTTCCCGTGATTGATGGACTTGAGGAGCAAGGGGCTATTGCTGATTAATCCGTAGGGGAGATATTTTTGTTGTAGAACGTATCTCCGCTTGAAGCGTTGGAGACGCTTTCTACGACAAGTATATGCCGACGCAGGCCTTGACATAGGTCTCGCCACCATAGGGGTTTCAATAGCAGACGAGCCGTTCGTGCCTCTCATCTAGAATTACGCCTTCAATGAATTAAGTCGGGCTTCGTGAGCTGTAACCTTGTAACCTTAATTTGTTGCAGTTCAATTATTTTTTCCAGTACCTTTTCCACACCGAGTTCCCTTATTTGAAGAATTTGTCCCACTTTAAGTTGAGTCTTCAAACTTCACATTAGACTCACTTCAAGCTCCCAACTTCCGAACCGCTCGCGGAAGTAAAATAGCCAATCAGACGCAACAGTGCAGATATCCATTAGTGTGGGTCGCCTTGTGGTATGACCCAAACGTCCATCGCCTCGCTTGTGAACCAGAACATCGAGAAATGGCAATTGTCCCTTTGCTTCCACATCCATGGTGAATTGGATTCTTGGGTGGGCACTATTCAGGTGGTGTAAGATGTCCTGCAAATTCTCCTTACTGCGAGGTCAGGTGACAAAGGTGTCATCAACATAACGGATCCACTTTGTAGGATTTAGGCGTGTGTTGTTAAGCACCTCCGGTTTGAATGCTTCCATAAATATGTTGGCGGCTACAGATGAAAGTGGCGAGCCCATTGCCGCAACTTCAATTTGAGCATAAAGTTGACAACCGTACTGTAACACAGTCGACTTAAGGCAGAACTCTGTCAGGTCAGCCCGCTCAGTAGACATTCCTTGTGCAACACGTTTAGCATGTATTACAGCAACGGCTTCGTCTACCGGCACGTTAGTGAATAATGAAACACCATCAAAGCTCACCATGATATCAGTCTTCTCTAGCGTCAGATCATCAATAATTTGTATAAAGTGAGCTGAGTTCTTTACAGCTGATCTGATATCTTCCGTGAGATGTTTCAGTTTATTGGCAACATACCACGCAAGTGGATGTGTACAGTAGGTGAGCTGATCGCGCTCGCAATCGGACGTAAGGGAACCTCTTTTTTGTGCACTTTTGGCAATCCATAAAACCTAGGCATCGTGCAATGGCCTCTTTTTAGGTTTTTCTTGTCCTCCTGTGCAATAGCTTTGGAGGTGTTAACGCTTCAGGCCACCTCTGTCATAATCTTCTGTAGTGGGTTCCTGCTACTACTTTCACCTCCCAAAATATCAGGAGATATTTTACGAAATAAGGTACCTAACATGGAGGAAGGAATATATGGAGACGACGCAAGGGACCTTCACCACGTACTGGAGTGAAACCGGGTAGAGAGAAGTGGGGTGGGGAGGCCGCCATATTGCTTGGTCGTAGAAACGCGGGGAATAGGCACAAAAACCTCAAGGGAATCATAAGACAACCATGGTACCGCAATTTGATGATTGATTCTTATGTAACACGACGATACAAATCGAAAATAAAGAATAAAAATTTCCGATAACTCGCTTAGTTCGCGAGATATACTGTCTCAAAAGTGAGGTTTTTGCATATAGGGAGCTCGAGAGGTTTAAAATTATTTCCGTAGACTCCCGATTGCTCCGGAACTCTATAATGGGACCTAAAGTTAAACGGTGAATCTGAACCACGGAACGACCTGGCGTAGCTCATATGATCAAACACAACTCTTAATAATTCCTGTCCTAACTGAGATTAGACCCCGAACTTTGGAAAGCAAGCGCCTTAAGAGTTAGGGTTGGTTCTGTGGTTGAGATTCAAGTTAAACTGTAGGTCACATATGAATCAAAATGTAAGTTACACTAGCTTGCCACGAGAGAATGACGTGTGTCGTAACCAAAGCCAATGCGGAGCAAGCTACAGTAATTGCTGACACATCCGATAGGTAGGTTTGTGCGGTATCCCGTCGTGTTGTGTGCAGAGCGGGATCGGTCTAATGGCGCGTCAACTAGATGTTCACTCCAAATTGGCGATGCGTGCAACGATCAGATTTCTGTGGGCTAAACGACTCAGTTGCAAGGACATTCATCGTGAAATCACTGCTGTTTATGGTGAGCGTGCAATTTATCGCCAGGTATTGTAAAGTGGTGTAGTCATTTTGACACGGAATGCACGGATCTCACGGACGAACATCGCGAAGGCAGGCCCGCAATGTCTAGTATCTTTGCAAATGTTGACCGTGTGGATGAGATCGTTAGAGAGAATCAGCGCATAAAACTGCAGGAAAGTACCAGCATGCTGAACATTTCGTTTGGCGTTTCTCCATTGTTCACCATCACCTTGGATTTCGTAAACTGCGTCAAACGTGGGTCCGACGGCTGCTCACCGACGTTCACAAGGGACAATGTTTTCAATCATCTCTGGCATTTTTTCAACGGTATTCTGTGGAGGCAACGAGTTTCTGCGGCGAATAATTACAGGGGATGAAACACGGGTCCACCACTTAACCCACGAATCAAAGAGAACATCGATGGAATAGGTGCACACCACACCACTACCACGAAAGATGGCCAAGGTCCAACCTTCAGCAGGAAAGATAATGGTGATGATGTTGACATGGAGGTTGCGGTGCACATGGAATTTATAACGAAAGGCACGACAGTCAACTCGGCTTCATATTGCCAAACGTTGAACCATGTGTGTAAGACAATTACAGAAAAGCGGCGGGAAAAATTGAGCGCCGGTGTGATTTAATTTCATGATACCCCAACATCTTATACGGCTCGTCATACGTCCGAACTGTCCTGCGATTCAAGTGGAAGGTTTGGCAACTTCTCCCATACAGTCCAGACTTAGCGCCATGCGATTATCACGTGTTCAGTAAGCTGAGAACGGAACTTGGTGGTCGATGAATCCTAAACGATGAGGAGGTGAAAGCAGTTGTCTCCAGGTGGTTACATAGCGATGGGGGTGATTTCTATGCATCCGGAATCGAAAAGTTGGTTGACCATTCCGAGAAACGTTTACAGTCTCTTGGAGACTATGTGAAAAGTGAACTTACTTTGTATGTTGTCATAACCATGTTACCTTTGTGTAGGTGGTTTCATAAATGACCAAAACTTGAAACTGTAACTTAATTTTTGATTCGCCCGCGTACCTCTGGCACTATGGCTTAGTATATCACCTTCAGGATGATCCAATCTGGTTTATTTACACTGCACGAGACACATCAACCTTGTTCCTTAATTAAAATTAATTCACTACATCTCTGTTGTAAGAAGTCAGGTAAATTCTTGTCGATTGATTAAATTTATAAAATATTTATTATTATTAGTTACTAAATTAGTTTAGTATAGTGTTGTCGCATGTTTGTTTTTCTGGGATATAGGAGTAGTGTAAAGTCTTTATTTCCTTTCGTTCGTAACAGTCAAGACAAGCTCAGAGCTGTTTCCCAGCCTGTAACATAAGAGACAGCATGCTCTGCCGGGTCTTATCAACAACGAGATCCATGATACATGACACCGACTCCTTACGTTTGCATAGTTTATTCGTGATAGTTGAACATGTGGTTTAAGGTCACGAGAACCATTCGCTAGCTACCAAGTTGCTACGCAAAGCTCTACCCTTACTCTTGGTACTTCGTAGACGTTATCACAACACTTCTTGTTACTAAAAATGCGACTAGCGAATCAGGAGCCAACTAATCTCCTCCACTACGGAATGGCGCTCGCTCTGATGGAGAGCACACTCGTTCGCCAGTCGCGTCCACCTGTCGACTCGTTCAACATTACTATCCTGAGGTAAACCTGCTGCTCGCTATATAGTCTATGTTTGGGCTATCAAGTATTTCATGATTGCATTAATTCACGAACTATTCCATCTCAAGTCACTCCATTCTCCAACATTTGTTATAGATTGGTTCCATATACCATTGTTATTATTAAAGTGACCAGATTTTAAAAATGGTAAAGCGGGACATCATTGACGGGGGAGAGTGGGGGAGGACGAGGGGGGGGGGAACGAGGGGGGTATTGATTTTTTTTTTTTTTTACGATTTCATTCCTCCCAGCTGAAGGCTGGGAGGCGGGCTGCTGGAGAGTCGCGAAGACTCTTTTCAGCCAATCTACTCTACGTGGAGGGAAGGGGATGGAAGGTCGGCCGTGGCCTTGTAGGGTACCATCCCGGCATTCGCCTAGAGTGGCTGAGGAAAACCACGGAAAACCTCAGCCAAGATGGCCGAACGAGGTTTGACCCTCGTCCTCCCGAATGATAGGTAGGAGGCCGAAATTGGCTTCCTCCCATCTCGGTGGGTATTGATTAAAAAGTTATTCTATATGGAGCAAAAACATTTTATAGAACGCTAAAATAGTATTGTAATGTTTTTTTTTTTTGATTTCAACATAAGTACAATTTACAAATATAATACATCAAAAAATTATCTATAGTATTATTTTATTCTTTGACATATTTCTCATTTGAGTGGATTTTTTTCAGTGGATTGCCGTCATTGTTTACAGGTCATGAAATATTTCACAAGAATATGTTAAATTATATTTCACACATATGGCTTTCAAAGACTCAGCACTTAAATGTGAACTGTCTGTGGACCACACTTTTTTTACCATAGAAAAAAAAACAGCGTTAGTCCTGATAAGGGGCGTCCGTTAATGACGTGTGGTGTTTTTCCGGCTTAATTCGCCTCTGTACTGTTTGGTAAATTCAACGAAATAAATTACTTACCTAAATTATCTGAATAGCTGATTTGTTGACATCACTTGTTGAACTAGCACGCAGCACGATGTGTATCGTCTGAAAGGCATTCACAAAATGTTTTCGTCGTTGCCAGTGTCGAAAAATGCCGTTGTTCATTAAGTCTAAACAACGGTGGTCGAATGCTAACAATTGATAAACAATGTGACCTTTGATATGCAGTTCTTGATGATCACTTCTCGATAATCAGTTCTGAATAATTATTTGTTTTTATTAAACTATAACATTGTAAAATTAACCAAAAATAATATAAAACTCATATCGCGGTGAAATAGTCACATGGCCGCCGATAGCCATATATTCCCTCCCCTAGCTTGTAATGCATTCTTTCCAAAAATCGGGCTTTTCTAAAACGCCGCGGGACGTTAAAATCGGGAATGTCCCGCCAAAAGCGGGACTTCTGGTCACCTTAGTTATTATTGTAGTATTGTTATTACGCAACCATATCGTAACTAGTACCAACAGTGCCGTCATAACTGTCTTGCAACCAGTGTGTTTACAAAATAACATCTTTATCTGAAGTGTTTGTACCATTGTTTGTCCCTTCACAAGTATTCACAGCTCGGTAGAAAACCGTTAATCGTTAATTAACGAAGTTTACAAAATTACAAAAACGTAACTTTTAAGTTAAACTAAAAAATCATTAACGGTCTTTTTAACTTCCGTTAAATTGAACTTCCGTTAAATTTAGTCTGTTACATTGGTAGTCGAAGTCATTTAGTTTGTTTGAATTTCACGCCCCTCTCGTATTTTCGACGAAGCGATTGACGAACGATTTAGGTAATGCGTAAAGCTGCGTATCCACTACGCGCGGCAAACCCTCGAACATTGGCTCCCGCGGCAGCCGTGCATAATCTCTGTCGGTCTCTAGGCGCGCGGCAAAGGACTCCCACTAATTGGCTCGCGCGCAGTTGGGACGGCGGTGTCTTTCTTGGAGTTGGCACAGCGACAGTTTACTGCCATGAACAACGAAAATTGTCGATTTCTAATACAGCTATATGGTGCGAAAGATTTTTTGTGGAATAGTAAATGTGCAGATTACCACAACAAAACGCTGAAGGACGATGCATGGAAGAGAATAAGTTCAGCAGTGGGCTTATCCGTTTCCGACTTAAAGAAGAGGATGGCTACCCTTCTGGTATTATACAGAAGAGAAAGATCAAGAATAGCTAAAAGTCTTATTACTATTCCTGGTAAGTTTTTATTATTTAACACTTATAACGATCCCCACGATATAATAAATCGATTTGTGCTGTGTATGTCTACAATATATGCCATATGGTAGCCTGCAGGACAGAATATAGCACCACTCGTATTCCTACTTGCGGAAGTCTCAGTAAAAATGGTCGCGAAAACTGACTGTGCGAACATTTACATTATGTATTTTGCATTTTAAAAAACGAGTCTAAATTTACCGCGAAAACGCTCAAGACTGCCATGGCGTCTTGAATGACGTCACACCACCCGAACCAAAACAAAGCAGTCGTGTATGTATATGGCAGGTGTCAAGTGTTCTTTAACTAAAAATGAATTTCTCGTTTTATAAGTACTGTGTAGTGCCCCAGCGTAAAAGCACAACAATGAAAACGCCAAACAAGTTATTTATCTATGTTCCAAACAGTGAACGGATAAGGGAAAAGTGGTTAAGACTTGCAAGGAGGGAGGATGCTCTTAGTTTATCTGCAGATTCATGAATCTATTTTTGTGAAGATCATTTTGATGTAAGTGTTTGTGCACAATATATTTCCAAATCTAAAGCAAAACTGATGAATTTTATAGAACCACTACTTTTCAAGTACTGACAACATAATAAGGTATGAGTTAAGGTTGTTTTGGCTTTATGATTTATAATCTTTCTTTAGTGTTACGTTTATTAAACACACTCTGGTGGCACTATTATTACCGTGGTGCCACGATTTGATGATAGATTCTTATGCAGCTCGATGAAACAAATGGAAAATAAAGAATATTTTTTTAGATATTTCCCATGGTTCTCGAGATATGACTGAAAGGTGATGTAGAGTAGACTGGAAATTGGTAGTGCCATAGTTTTAAAATTTGCCACGCCTGTTTTTCAAGATATAGCTACTTTTCCAGAAAAGGTGTATATAAATGCAAAAAGAAACATACCTTAGACGTGATGCTACTGAAAAGTTACGATACGGGCATAGCACAGAACTAATAGTACCTAACAACAACTATATCCAATGACATTATTCACGCCAAAGATGGTATCGAAGCGAAGAACGAAATCTTTTGTTATTTCGCTTAGGTCTTCCTTCTGGTTTAGCTATTTAGAACATGCTTATACTTCGCAAATTTAACCTCATACCAGTATAAATGAATTTACAAAACGTATGTCTAAGCAATAGGTTATTGTTTACAAAACTGAAATAATGTTATTTAAGTTTATAATGTATAATTGTGTATACTTACATCGACGTTTTAACATTGCGGAATTCCGAAGAGCAAAAGTCGATGTTTGATGCGAAAAATCTGTCAAGTATAATACCTGGATGTTGTGGATCATTTTTTCCTCAATTGCTAATAATATTAATAAATAAATAACGCCAAAGTCAATTGCTTTGGCGTTATTTATTTATTAAAATCTGTCAAGTGTTTTGGCGTCAATTTTGTACAAATTGCTACTGTTTCCTTTGCTAAATCCTGGTTCCATAACGAATTATACTTGTCTCTCAGTATATAACTGAGAACAACTGTATTAACGTGACAAATGTTCCTACAAACGAATAATTTACCAAGTAAATAGCAATAACAACAGTGGCATCTCGGGTGATGTGAAGTAATGCTTTCTCATTGGCGTTGGCGGTCGCGTGACTGAATGCCTGATTTTTCCGAATTTATTTTCTAAAAATAATCAAAATCTCTAACTTTTTATAATAAAAATTTTGTTTTTTGTTATCTCCATATTATGATTAATCATTAAAAACAGCTATGCGTCCGATTTATTCGTAGTGGAAACAAGCCTATTGACAGTGTCATGGTTGCTTGCACTACAGATAAAATTGTCATTTGACTTTTTCATTGGAATTGTTGCCAATAGTTTGTATGAATTCATTAACCAATATTCACGAGCTTGAAGATCTCTCGGGCATGCGGCCAGGTCAACAAATATTCGACAGCGTAACGTGCCATCATCTTTAGGTTGCGTGGGTGCGCAGACTTCCGCGGCCGTTGTCGATGTAATCTTGGTTGTCCGGAACTGCTGCAGTTCCAGCCGTGACAGTACTCTGAAGAAGGCCACAAAATGGTGGCCGAAACGTTAGGTTTCGACAAAATGACGCGGTTAAACCTGGACAACCAAGATTACATGTTTAGGTTACATCTGCCGACCGGCGTGAGGAGCTCCCGACGGCCCTCAGACTGAAGACCCACCACCGCTATCGGAGCGCTTCGGCAGGAGTAGAGACGATGCGTCGAAGGGTATAAATACTGCCCCAGCGGGTCCGCTTTACTGCATCTTCACGTCGGATATCCCTGTGTTCACATCACTCTACGCGGACGACACCGCGTTTTTTCACTTCTTCCTGGAGCCAGATATTCGTTGTGATTCGTCTCCAAGCTGCACTAGAGCCTCTAGAAGAATGGACCACACGGTGGAGAGTGAAAATCAACGCAGATTAATCACAAGCCATCGTTTTCCAACGGTGAGGGACCCCAAGACCCCTAAACTTGAACCTCTTAGGTCATATTCCTCAGAAGACAGTAGTCAACTACTTGGGGGTAAGCCTAGATGAAAAGCTCACATTGAGGCAGCACATGGTGGATGTAAAATCGAGAACAGAAAAAAGGCTCGGAACACTGTACCCGGTCCTCAACGAAAATTCGAAACTACCAGACTGTAGTGACCACAGGCCACTGTAACAGTTTTCATAACAATTACCCAACGGCTGATTGCGGAGCAGCGATCATAGGAAACCGCCGAGTTTCCAGGCATCGCACTCTAAGTAGAACGCCGAGACAGCAGACTCGCCTCACTAGCATGACCACATCGAAGGAAGATGACGGCATTACGGAGTGATTCGATAGGCCCACAGAATCCCCTCCACATTAATCGAGAGGGTGGGGGTTGGGGTAAAAACCGAGGACCGAGGTCGAAATTGGGGTCTTCCGCCGCCACCGCCGCCGCCGTCTGCAGCAGCCGCCGCCACCAGAGGTGTCGCAGGGACAGCCTCGGGGTAACCGGCCAGTATCAGAGGAGCCGCTGCCGTCGACATCATCACAGCCGCTGAGCATAGACAGTTGGGAACACTCTGCTGATGGGTTGTGGGATAGTTAGATGCCTCTAGCCTCAAAATTTTGGAAGGAGAAATTTATAAAAAGGAAAAATGCCGAGCGAAATCAAAGGCCACAGATACCAGAAGAGGAGAACACAATTACACCGGATTGACGGAAGATATCCTACGACAATGAGCAACATCAATCGTCGGAGGAACTTCAGTGTGCTCCAGAGAGGCCGTCTTCTGAGCGACAACTGGGGCCGTCTTGGTATTCCAGGAGGTCAACTCTTGATGGCCTGGGCGGCTGACTTTGCTGCCGGTTCCAGGGGACTCTGCCTTTGGAGCGCACACAACACCAAGAAAAATGAACAATAGTGGACCAAAGTACGGCTGTGACAATTGGTGGTGGTAATAGTAGTATTAGTAGTAGTAATGGTATTAGTAGTAGTAGTAGTAATGATAGTAGTAATATTAGGGGCAATAACAGTAGTAGTAGATTTAGTAGTGGTGTGGTACCCATTCTGTTTAATAGCAGTAAATGTAATAGTTATTGGAAATCGAATCAAAATTTTCTTTCATTCATGTTTATATGTTAATATATTATATATATATATAAGATACAAATATATGTAAATGTAAAAGAGTGGAAATAAGGGCCCAGATTAGATACTAGGTGCTGGGCTATGTTGCATATGGAAAATAAATTTAAAAAAAAATCGTTAGATGCCTGGGGAGTCACAGGAAGCTATGGAATAATACTCCCACGTTCATGCCCGCTCACTTTCGCATTCAGCCCTAGTGCCTTTAAATATCACACGACAGCAAGTCACCTTATATGTCTTACTTCAGTCACAAATCACGTTATTGTACCTAACCCTGACAGATACGTGTATATATGTTTACTTGTAATAAAGCTGTTCATAATGCACTGCAGGTGTTGATTCAATTGATCTGCTTCTTATAAACGGGGACTGGTTGTGTGCGCTCGGCAATAATCCGACCACGCAATCCTTGCCTATTGGCTTGCTCTCGGGAGGAACCTGGGAGGATATCCCTCCAGGTTACTACAGGATTTCTGGTGTCAGGTGTGGTGTGTCCCATGCAATTTTGGAGAAGCAGTAGTTTCATTCAAAGCGAGAAATAAAATAAAACCAAGTTGAGTTTCAGTACCGATCGGCCCGACGCCAGTAATCGGCGATACGGCTGAATACAAATAGGAGGGCAGGAAAGCGAAGCGGCAAAAACAAACTACCCAACCAGATCAGTATCGCAGTGTTTTCACAGTAGCAGAGGAGTACCAGCCAATTTTGCGAGCAGAGGCCGTTGGCGCAACGAAGTAGCAGTCTGGAGAGCTGCGTCAGCATCGAGCCAGCAGCGGTGGCCGACCCAGCTGGTGCCGTATCACCAACCGTAAGTAAGAACACGCAAAGCGAAGTCATGCCTACAACAAGAGCCATGAGTGAGACTGCCGAAGGGGGTGTAGTGAAAAAGTCATTTGTGAGCTTGACAGAAGCATTAAAATTGATACCTCAGTCTTTTGGTGGGGATAAAGAGTGCCTGGCGGAGTTCCTCGATAATTGTGACACCGCGTTTGAATTAGTACAGTCGGGGACAGAATTCGAGAGACCCCTCGCCTTTCGATTATGCTTCGTTCTAGACACGAATACCGCATGGGACAGCATAACTGGTAGGTGGTACACTAAATTCATGATAAAATAGACCTCTCATTCCCAGCACTTTACCCAAGACTAAAAAAATGAGCCCGCGCAGCAAGAAATTCGCAGACGCTCAAAGGGAAAGTTCGGAGTTCTGCAGTAAAAATAATCACGAATATCACCATTTTGGTCATAATAATTATTTAAATAACCAAATTGATTAATTACAGAGAGATGGGAACACTTTTTTCGTAATTTTGATAACCGTTGCGTATTTTTTTTTTCCTCGAATAAACAGTTAACAATTCGCTAGCAAACGCAATTATATGGCGAATACAGAAAAGAATCGCTAAATTACGCACGGAAAACCAATAAGAGAGTTTGAATGGACTTAGTTACACTTTCTAATGCTGCAGCGTATAGAACTGTGCGTGTGACAAATACACATAAAGGTTAACGGTAAGTAGAAAGAGCATTTACGAATGAACTCTAAAGGTAAACTAAGTCACGAAATATAAATAAACTATTCCCAGAAAATTAAATGGTGCGGAATATTAACACCTTAATTTTGTTTTCATCATACTATATTTAGAAAGTAAGCTAAACTTGAACGCAGTAGCAACAGTTTTAGTAGTAATAATAATCATTAAGAACAGTAAATAAATAAAAAAATCCGTCTGCAATGTGAATTAGCGGTTCCACATTTTAAATCTGGAAGATGGAAGTAGTAAAACTATCATCTCTCTCTTTGTTTCTAACTAACACTGATACTTCTATAAAATTTTCTGTCAAGCTTTATTTCCTGCCGTCCAAGCCCGATGGGTTATAGGTAACACTGTTGCCTGGCATTCGGGAGGACGCGAATTCAAACCCCATCGGGGATCCAGTTTCAGTATTCCATGATTTTCGTAAATCTCTCCAGCTGAACTCCAGAAAAGTTCCTTCAAAAAGCGGTGGCTGAAATTCTTACCCGATCCTAGTTTCCAATACTATCAGGATTCATATCACATTGCCGCCGAAGATATGACGAAGACAAAAAAAAAAAAAAAAAAAATACGTGGTGGGTATGTGGTATCCGGCTTTCGGGAGGTCGTGGGTTCGAATACCAATTTGCCATCCAGGTAAACGTTTTAGATGGTTTCCTCAAATCACTCCAGGCGAATGCCGGGATTGTTCCTTCAAAAGGCCATGGACGAATTCCTCCCCATTACTTGTCCCCAGTCCTTTCCTGCCTCTAATGACCTCGATTAGATGTAAAGTTAGAAGCAAAACATAATTGCTCAATTAAAAATAATTACATCTCTGTGGTGTGTTTTAGAACTTTTCCTTGTTGGATTTATCTTATTCAACGGCCGAACATGGTAGCGAATGGACTAGAGTGCTATTTCCACATGTGGAGAGTCTCTAGTTCGGTGTTGTTTTACGGCTGGTCGACGTGGAAATCATTATAGAGAGAAAAGGACTTGGGGCATGTTTCGGGAAGGAATGCAGCCTTGGCCATACCAGAGAATCATCCCAACACTCACGGAGTGATTTCGATTAATCATGCAATACCGAAATACGGATGGATACACGAAGATTTCAACCCCTGTCCTTCCGGATGGGATGGCTTGGGCGTTACAGGGACTCTCGGTCACTGTTGCGATTCCGACCGGAGGCATGCGTGTTAAGTAGGTATTGTGGTATGTCTTGTATCGTCTTTCAATTGTTTGAGCAAAAAGCATTTGGAAATACATCAGTACACAGAATAAACACACAAAACGGTTTAGCTGGATGAATGGCTATCGGAAGGAATGCCATTAAAAATTTAAAGACAATTTTATTGAACCAAAAGGCAATTGGCTACCTTCAAAAATATCTCACAGGTCCACCTCATCTCACAAAAAAATATTCCTTATTTGGTGCCAACTAGTAACAAGGCTGAGTTCTAAACACGTATTAGGAAAAAAAAAATTGGAAAGTAGGCGTACTATATGTAGTGAATCTGTTTAGTGCACACGGGAGGGCTATTTAATTTCAGTTGAGTGTATAGGATTTAATCTCTTTAACATTATGCGTGGTTATTTCCTAAGAAGAAGATCTTCCTGCAGGCTCAGTTCAGACGCAAGGAGGAAGTAACCGCCCGACAAACGTTTCAAGGAAGTGTTTATTTACCAGTGGCTCTGAGGAAGTGAGGAACCCTTGTTCAGTAGAATTATCTCTAATAAAATTTGTGAATATGACCATCCGTACACGAAATATGCCCATTTTCGAATTACGAGCACCTACAAATACAGTGACAGTAATTTGCTGAAAGTAACAGAAACAACTTCAAATAACATATTAAAGTTACTTCATCATAATTAGAAGACCGATGAAAATGTTGAAAAATAACAGTGAACTAATATGTATAGGTCATTAAAAATTTCTGAAAATTACTTCTCGAGGATTTTAACTTCAGCATACCCTCATTGCGTCTTGTCATGTTCTACTTGCACTATTTGATTACAAAATTAATTGATCAATATTCCGTGATAATGGAGCTATTTAAAAGAAGAAGGGGGGAAAAAAACTGAAAGTGCACGTGTGCACGTTATTGAAAGTTGACATGCCTCCATCTACTGATGTAAATATTTTATGACCTTCCGTGCCTTTGACCATTTAACCTGCTGACTATTGTGTCAGCCTTTGTTGAGGTAATGTGGAACTCTATTGTGAAATCAACACAAGACGAACACTACACTCATTCAAAAGCAACCATATGCGCAGAACTCGAATCAGTGACCTTTATTATCATATATATTATTTCTATAAGGTATTTTTTTGTCACAAGCCTATATCTTCCTTCATACTTAACCGAAATCAATGAATGAGGTGTCATTTTAAAGCATATGGTCTCCACTTTGGTTAAATCGTATTTTAAGCAAGAAAGTTTTCGGAATTCGACCCTTAAAGGGCAAAAATGTAAATTTTCTAAAATGCTGTTTTCTGTGTTACGAGTCAGTTATCTCCCTGGATACCTATCTGAAACCGTTTTATGAAGTATCGTTTTAAAGATTAAGATCTCCGCTTTAGTGACGTCATATATTAAGCCAGAAAGTTTTCGGAATTCAACCCTTAAAGGGCAAAAGTATCAATATTTTTGCAATGCGTTTTTGTGTCACGAGCGATTTATCTCCCTTAATATCTAACCGATATAGATAAATGAGGTATCATATTAAAGAATAAGGTCTCCGCCATGGTAACATTATATTTTAAGAAAGGAATTTTTCGTAATTCGACCCTTATAGGGCAAAAATGTCACTTTTTCTAAAATACGTTTTTTGTATCTCGAGCCATTTATCTCCCTGGATATCTAACCAAAATCGATAAATGAGGTAGGATTATGAGGAGTAATGTCTCAGCTTTGTGACATCATATTTTAAGAAAGAATGTGTTTGGAATTCAACCCTTAAAGGGAAAAAGTATAAATTTTTCTAAAACGCATTTTTGTGTCACGAGCGATTTATCTCCCTTAATATCTAACCGATATAGATAAATGAGGTATCATATTAAAGAATAAGGTCTCCGCCATGGTAACATTATATTTTAAGAAAGGAATTTTTCGTAATTCGACCCTTATAGGGCAAAAATGTCACTTTTTATAAAATACGTTTTTTGTATCTCGAGCCATTTATCTCCCTGGATATCTAACCAAAATCGATAAATAAGGTAGGATGATGAGGAGTAATGTCTCAGCTTTGTGACATCATATTTTAAGAAATAATGTTTTTGGAATTCAACCCTTAAAGGAAAAAAGTATAAATTTTTCTATTACCGATTTTTGCGTCACGGGAGATTTATCTCCCTTGATATCTAACCGATACAGATAAATGAGGTATCATATTAAATAATAATGTCTCCGCCGTGGTAACATTATATTTTAACAAAGGAATTTTTCGTAATTCGACCCTTAAAAGGCAAAAATGTCAATTTTTCTAAAATGCGTGTTTTGTATCTCGAGCCATTTATCTCCCTGGATATCTAACCAAAATCGATAAATGAAGTAGGAATGTAAGGAGTAATGTATCAGCTTTGTGAAATCATATTTTAAGAAATAATGTTTTTGGAATTCAACCGTTAAAGGAAAAAAGCATAAATTTTTCTATAACCGATTTTTGTGTCACGAGCGATTTATCTCCCTTGATATCTAACTGATATAGATAAATGAGGTATCATATTAAAGAATAAGGTTTCTGCCGTGGTAACATCATATTTTAAGAAAGGAATTTTTCGTAATTCGACCCATAAAAGGCAAAAAAGTCAATTTTTCTAAATTGCGTTTTTTGTGTCTCGAGCCACTTAGCTCCCTTGATATCTATCCAAAATCGATAAATCAAGTACGATTGTGAGGAATAATGTCTCAGCTTTGCTGACATCATATTTTAAGAAAGAAGTGTTTGGAATTCAACTATTAAAGGGAAAAAGTATAAATTGTTCTAAAACGTAATTTTATGTCACGAGCCTTATATTTCCCTTGATATCTAATCGATATAGATAAATGACATATCGTATTAAAGACTAGGGTTTCCGCCGTGGTAACATTATATTCTAAGAAAGGAATTTTTCGTAATTCGACCCATAAAGCGCAAAAATGTCAATATTTCTAAAATACGTTTTTTGTGTTTCGAGCCATTTATCTCCCTGGATTTCTAACCAAAATCGATAAATGAAGTAGGAGTATGAAGAGTAATGACTGAACTTGATGACATTATATTCAACCTCACTATTCATCGCATTTTATTCGCGAAATTTTCGCACGGGTCGTCTAGTTATTAATAAATTTCTCTCTGGCTTCCAGCCGTGTTTAGATGTTACATTTGTGGGACGTTTCGAAGGCGTCCAACTCTGCCTTCATTCTCAACCAAATATCAATCATTAAGGCAGAGGTGGACGCCTTCGAAACGCCCCAAAAATGTAACATCTTAACACGGCTGGAAGTCCGAGAGAAATTTATTAATATACAACGTCGTGAAAGATTACGATCTTACTTTATTATTATTACTCCGCGATTCACTAAAAGTGTGTGGTGGAGGGTGTATTGCTCCTATCCGAAAGGGTAATGGTTTGGATGGGATATACGGGATATGGCAGGAGGCCTTTACAATGCGATGACAGTGTTCTAGCCCCTACACTGCTAGCGCCAGCTTAAGTATCTTGGTCGGGACTCTTGCGAAGGAATTTGTGAATGTGTCTGCGGTCGTGGTTTGCTAACACGGAAGACAATTCCGTAGGCCCACAGAACAAGGAAATTATCAGACATTTCAGGCATGAGATTTTCCTCATCCTCGTTCAACTAACTTGCTTATATTGCTACCTGAGGCTCACACAGTTAACAGGCGAAAGAATTATACAGGTTTAGAACCGTATATCCTCGAGGAACTTTCTGAACTTTTTTAAATTTGTTTCCAGCTTGACATCTCGACTTTGAGGTCACGGGAGACGGGAATATGGACTTTTTGGTGAACTATACCGACGTTCGCTTACAGTGATTTAGAAAAACTACAGAAAATCCAAATCTGGATGGCCAGAAGCGGATTTGAACCCGCATCCTCTCGAATGCCAGGACAGAACGTTATCGCTCGTCCACTACGCTCAGATTCTTTAATTGACCGTAACATATAGATATATAGGAACAATAATTATAGACTGACTCGGCCATGAATCATTTTAATATATCAATTTTTGCACCCTAGTAGTAGACGAAAAAATATTAGATCAACTAAGATGCCAGATCTTAATCACTTCGTTTATCACGAACCCGGAAACAACCATAGTACACCCTTTTATAACCACATATGTAACATTTCAATTAGTTTTTCGAAGATAACATCATTTTACTTTTACATATCCAGCGTATTCCAGTTTGAAAAGCAATCATCCTTTTCCTTCAGAATGCAGGCATAAGAATTTTTAAAAAAGCTCCACTGCATATGGAATTAGCCAACGTCATTAACTGTAAGACTGTCAGCAGTCTTTTTCCAAGACCATTCTTGCTTGTAGAAAATGCCATGGTGGCTCCCGAAGTGAGAAGAATTATTGCGCCGGTTCAAATTCCTGTCGGCTATGAAATTTCGTTTTTTCCATGTTTTCTCAAAACCTTTGCAGATTAATGCCAGGATGATTCCTCTGGAAGGCATTGATCAACTTGTTTCATGTTCTTTGTTAACAGTTCTCTCCTATATTTATTTACCTCGACAGTAACGAGGCGCTTAGCCCTAATTATTAAAAATGTTTAATGTATATAAAAGAAGAACTGATGTGCAGTTTTCAGACGTGAAATTTTAATTCCAAAATACTGTAAAATAGAAATTTCAAATATACACAAGTTATATATATATATATTTCTGTATTGACAGGTATTTGACGCATATATTATCACAGCAATATCTGAAAACTTATTTCGGATATTTTTTTAAAATATTATCTTTTCTTAGGCAGGATTAGGGGTAGTAAATGAATCTTGTTTAATTTTTCTGCAGCGCGTCACAGCGCCTAGTATTTAAAAGTTATTCACACATCGATACGAGATAATTCTTTGCAGTTATCATTTTGTAAACGAATCTAATCCAGCAGTATTATTGTCAAACTTTTACAATTACAAAATTTTATTTTGATACTGCTTTGTCTAGGCTCTAATGAAGGAAAATGTAGTTTTATCTCGATGGCAGATGATTCCGAAGTCACAATACAAGGAAATATGCATCGTTTCCTGCCAGAAGACTTCCTCATCGAATGTGCGAGTTATATTCAAACATTAGTATGCTTCAGTGCCAATCGCTACACCAGCCACATCTAGAAATTTGAGTGATATGAGAAGGAGGGTAATAATTACTTTGCATGAAGAGCTATATTCAAATGGTTTTGTACCTAGAATTATGAATATAAACAATTTTTTTTAAATTTTAATTTAATTTAATTGCAATGGAGCACAGGCTCCGGTGGCAATTTACCTACACACCCATCTTCCCCCTATCTGCACCCACCTACATTTGCCCTCTAAAAATTTTAACTTTAAATTCTTTCAAAGTTTTCGGTAAATTATTCATCATTTCCTTTGGTAACTCATTCCAATCCCTGACACCCTTACCTAAAAAAGAGAATCTTCCCACACCCTTGTGCCTGAAATCGAGTGCCAGCTGGTGGTCATGGTCATCTTTTCCCTTCCATGCACTACTTTTAATACCTATTGCAATATCTTTCCATGCCTCATCGCCAGTATATGCCCTGTACACTCCCATACCCTCCTCATCCTCCTCCTGTCTTGCAATAAATCCCATTCCAGCTCCTTTATCATATCCGTCACTGATTGCATTATGTGATAATACATTGGCATTACTTTTGATAACAAGCTTAACTGGGCATGACACATTGGACAGGTGGAAGGAAAAGGTTTCAAAGTTCTTCACTTGTTGGAGGGAGTGATGAGGGGATGTACGAGGGAAGTAAAGGAATTGGGTTACAAAACTTTGGTCAGACCATTGCTCGAATATGGTAGTGTAGTATGGGACCCTCATTTTACGAATCAAATACAGGAGTAGGAGAGGGTGCAAAAAAGGGCTGCTAGATTTGTTTCTGGAAATATAAACAAATAAACCGTGGTATGCCGTATATTTGGTTATCGAAAGGAATGTCATTTAATTGAACAGTCTTACACAAATACTCCACGCAAAACAACTTCTGGCCAGGATAGGCCTAGTAGCACCTTCCTTTTTTTTATAGATCATTACAGTTTAAAGATACATTAAGGATTGATGTTTGCAATAGAATATTCGTCTACGAGGCGTCACTAATAATTCAGCGATAAGGTGAATTATTGTCATTTGTAAAGTTTGGGATTGCAGGATAGTTCATTCTGTGACCGATGTATTTTTGAAAATTGGGTCTCTGTTCCCTATAACACGATGTTAACTTCTATATGGGTGTGAATTACGTCTCCCATATCATGTCGCAGCAGGACAAATATTTCGTCCACCTGATGGTTTCTCGAGGAGCCAAGGACGCAGGAAACTGATCATCCAATCATAAACGTTACATGAACCCAGCAGAAAGTGCATAGGCTGAAATGGTCTACATTCTAAGAAAGACGGAATATATTTCGACGACTTTCTAAAATCAATCATTTACGCGTAATTTGCCCTATGAGTAATTGGAACTTTTAACACTGTGTGTTCTTTTGCTTCTTCCCAACAGTGAGCCACACAGATGTTGCACTATTCTTTCATCTCATTCCTGTATTTATCTTCTTATCCATTTCCAGTTTTACTTTACCTCCCCTCACAAAGCTTACTGGTCGGACTATAAATATTATTCCAAAAAAGAATATTTAACAATCAGTAGACGGATCACTCAAATTGCTAGATGTGGTTGGTGTAGCGATTGGCACTGAAGCATACTAATGTTTGAATATAACTCGCACATTCGATGAGGAAGTCTTCTGGCAGGAAACGATACATATTTCCTTGTATTGTGACTTCGGAATCATCTGCCATCGAGATAAAACTACATTTTCCTTCATTAGAGCCTAGACAAAGCAGTATCAAAATAAAATTTTGTAATTGTAAAAGTTTGACAAGAATACTGCTGGATTAGATTCGTTTACAAAATGATAACTGCAAAGAATTATCTCGTATCGATGTGTGAATAACTTTTAAATACTAGGCGCTGTGACGCGCTGCAGAAAAATTAAACAAGAATCATTTACTACCCCTAATACTGCCTAAGAAAAGATAATATTTTTAAAAAATATCCGAAATAAGTTTTCAGATATTGCTGTGATAATATATGCGTCAAATACCTGTCAATACAGAAATATATATATATAACTTGTGTATATTTGAAATTTCTATTTTACAGTATTTTGGAATTAAAATTTCACGTCTGAAAACTGCACATCAGTTCTTCTTTTATATACATTAAACATTTTTAATAATTAGGGCTAACGCCTCGTTACTGTCGAGGTAAATAAATATAGGAGAGAACTGTTAACAAAGAACATGAAACAAGTTGATCAATGCCTTCCAGAGGAATCATCCTGGCATTAATCTGCAAAGGTTTTGAGAAAACATGGAAAAAACGAAATTTCATAGCCGACAGGAATTTGAACCGGCGCAATAATTCTTCTCACTTCGGGAGCCACCATGGCATTTTCTACAAGCAAGAATGGTCTTGGAAAAAGACTGCTGTCAGTCTTACAGTTAATGACGTTGGCTAATTCCATATGCAGTGGAGCTTTTTTTAAAATTCTTATGCCTGCATTCTGAAGGAAAAGGATGATTGCTTTTCAAACTGGAATACGCTGGATATGTAAAAGTAAAATGATGTTATCTTCGAAAAACTAATTGAAATGTTACATATGTGGTTATAAAAGGGTGTACTATGGTTGTTTCCGGGTTCGTGATAAACGAAGTGATTAAGATCTGGCATCTTAGTTGATCTAATATTTTTCGTCTACTACTAGGTGCAAAAATAGATATATTAAAATGATTCATGGCCGAGTCAGTCTATAATTATTGTTCCTATATATCTATATGTTACGGTCAATTAAAAATCTGAGCGTAGTGGACGAGCGATAACGTTCTGCCTGGCATTCGAGAGGATGCGGGTTCAAATCCGCTTCTGGCCATCCAGATTTGGATTTTCTGTAGTTTTTCTAAATCACTGTAAGCGAACGTCGGTATAGTTCACCAAAAAGTCCATATTCCCGTCTCCCGTGACCTCAAAGTCGAGATGTCAAGCTGGAAACAAATTTAAAAACAGTTCAGAAAGTTCCTCGAGGATATACGGTTCTAAACCTGTATAATTCTTTCGCCTGTTACTGTGTGAGCCTCAGGTAGCAATATAAGCAAGTTAGTTGAACGAGGATGAGGAAAATCTCATGCCTGAAATGTCTGATAATTTCCTTGTTCTGTGGGCCTACGGAATTGTCTTCCGTGTTAGCAAACCACGACCGCAGACACATTCACAAATTCCTTCGCAAGAGTCCCGACCAAGATACTTAAGCTGGCGCTAGCAGTGTAGGGGCTAGAACACTGTCATCGCATTGTAAAGGCCTCCTGCCATATCCCGTATATCCCTTCCAAACCATTACCCTTTCGGATAGGAGCAATACACCCTCCACCACACACTTTTAGTGAATCGCGGAGTAATAATAATAAAGTAAGATCGTAATCTTTCACGCGTTGTATATTAATAAATTTCTCTCGGACTTCCAGCCGTGTTAAGATGTTACATTTTTGGGCGTTTCGAAGGCGTCCACCTCTGCCTTAATGATTGATATTTGGTTGAGAATGAAGGCAGAGTTGGACGCCTTCGAAACGTCCCACAAATGTAACATCTAAACACGGCTGGAAGCCAGAGAGAAATTTATTAATAATAATAAAGGTCACTGATTCGAGTTCTTCTGCGCATATGGTTGCTTTTGAATGAGTGTAGTGTTCGTCTTGTGTTGATTTCACAATAGAGTTCCACATTACCTCAACAAAGGCTGACACAATAGTCAGCAGGTTAAATGGTCAAAGGCACGGAAGGTCATAAAATATTTACATCAGTAGATGGAGGCATGTCAACTTTCAATAACGTGCACACGTGCACTTTCAGTTTTTTTCCTCCTTCTTCTTTTAAATAGCTCCATTATCACGGAATATTGATCAATTAATTTTGTAATCAAATAGTGCAAGTAGAACATTACAAGACCCAATGAGGGTATGCTGAAGTTAAAATCCTCGAGAAGTAATTTTCAGAAATTTTTAATGACCTATACATATTAGTTCACTGTTATTTTTCAACATTTTCATCGGTCTTCTAATTATGATGAAGTAACTTTAATATGTTATTTGAAGTTGTTTCTGTTACTTTCAGCAAATTACAAACTACTGTTGAGCGATTTCTTATTCCGTCGGCCGCGGGCATCTATGTTCGCGGCGGAATAGGTCAGTTGGCGTAATTCAGACATCCACTGGCCTATGCAATATTTGCGTGCCTTGTTCCACAAGGAAGCTATATATGTGTATTCCTTTTTTTTATGAGTAACTATTGTTGTCACGCTCAAGTCCGCAACGGTTAGGTTTGCGTGCTTAAACATTGCAGCGAGTTAAGCTTATTATTAAACTGTCGGCGAGTTATGCCAAAGTTTGGAGACGATTAAAATAAGAACTAAATTACGTGTGAAGAGATTACAGCTCAGATCCGGATTGCATCTTGCTGGAAGTAACAGACGGTGTTCGCGTTGCAGCCTGGCCATGCGAGTAGATCCTGCATTCATAAGGTGAGTGGATTTCTGATTTGCGCTATTGCTGGCCGAATCGCTGCTGCCGAATTTCGGGTGTCTGTGGTCGGCGGAAGTGGAGAGAAATCGCTCACCAATTAATTAATCACGGTTATGTTCCCTGCGGGAAGTCACTATTTATACGTGGCTTTCCCAAGATAGATTATCCATCATCTATTTTTTGGTCCTCCTGGTGTCGGATATGACACGATCAGTTTGATTAATATAATCTTTGTATAAGCAAGTTACGCTATACTTCAATCATATTTTACAATATGGCTTTCGGGACAAATGTTGATTCTGTAGAATTCAAACGGAAGCTAGCGTTATTAACTTCAAAGTCGGATATGATTTTTGAGAGAGTTAATAAATTGTATAAGATTTCTATGAACATCTCTTCGTTTGATTCCCGGACCAATGAAAGTTTTATGACTGATTCTGAAACAATTGATGACCTTCAGATCAAGTTTGAATCTATGATAGATCAGATTAATGATTTACATTTGACTAAAGATCCTGAATATACACCTGATTATACCCCATTAGCTGCATTTGAGGATTTGTACACGCGTATTAAACGAACTCGCAACAAAATTAGTGCCTCTACCGTTACATTGTCATCGCGTCCGAGTGACCGTGAACACATTAAATTACCTCCTATAGATATTCCTAGCTTTGATGGTAGTATGGAGAAATGGTCAGTATTTTATGAATCTTTCAAAGCTAATATTCATGATAACGACCAGTTAACTAACTCACAGCGTGTGCAATATCTTGTAAGTAAACTAACAGATAATGCATTGAAGTTAACTGCAGGTATTGTACCTACAGCAGAAACATACCAAATAATGTGGGAAAATCTAGTAAGAGATACCAAGACAAACGCCTGTTAGGTACTCACTATTTAAATATCATTTTGGATATAAAGCCTAGCAACAATAATCCAAACAGCTTGGATACATTTATAGAGAAATATTCAGCAGCAGTTGCAGCTTTGAAACAATTAGGCATTCATGATCTTACAGATTTTATTTTATTTCAATGTGCATTGCGTAAGATCGATGCTCAAATTGTACAAGCCTTTGAAATGTCAGTACGCGATAAAGAAATGCCCACTTACAACGAATTAACTTTATTCGTGAAAGATCAGGTTAAAATTTCTAAACGTTCAAGCAATATGAACAGTGCAAGTTCGGGATTATATTCTCGCGCTTCAGATAACATGAACAAGCGACTGACAGAAAATGTGACGCGGGAGCGTACTTCCAAAGCATTTGTTTCTAAAGAAGATAACGCAATAGTCAGAGACAATATGGCAACTAAGCTTATCTCTGGATCCTGTGTTTATTGTAAGCAAACAGATCATACATTACTCTATAATTGCTCCCACTTCAAATCTTTGGGTTCGCCACAGAATAGATATGAATTTGTAAAATCAAAAAGAGGCTGTGTGAACTGCCTGGGAATTTCTCACACTGTTTCCAACTGCAAATCGTCGTCTGTTTGTAAGTTATGCAAGAAACGACACCATACTCTCTTACATTTTGATAGGAAAAATACGCAGACTCATTCCACTCGTCTCAATACGAGTGAGAATTGCGCGTTGCAAGCCATTTCCGACAACAGTGTAAAAACAGACCGCGCCAAAACTGCTTACCTTGCCGTACTGATGTCGACACCAACTGTTCTGGTCCAGGGTCGCATCATCGGCTCATATAAATAAGGCTTCACATAATGAATCTCCGCTTTCCTTGAGCGTTAGTGTAAAGACTAATTTTCATATATTACTTTCCACAGCTCAAGTGTATGCCAAGTCCACTGATAATAATTATCAAGTAATTAGGTGTCTAATTGATAATGGATCACAAAATCATTTAATTACCATCGATTGTTGTAAGTCATTGAACCTACAGATAATTCCATTAAATAATTCCTATGTGAAGGGTATAGGTTCGAGTTCGCGACCGATTTATGGTTATGTGAATATCGAAGTACAATCCCGTGTATTTAAAAGTAACAAATATAACATTCAAGCTCTAGTTGTTGATTCTATTACAGACCAATTACCTTCTCATTTTATAGAAAAGTGTGACATGTCATATTTGGACAACCTACCTTTAGCTGATTTAACATGGAATATTCCGGGTAAAATTGATCTTGTGTTGGGTGCTCAGCTTTTTCCGTATATTTATTTCGGAGATAGAGTTGAATCAGGTACTATGGCACCACCTGCTTTACTGACCGCCTTCGGTTATGTGTTGATGGGAGAATATTCTAGTATTCATACTCACCCAACATCTTTTACTGCTCTAGCACTCAATGAATTGGTGCAAAAATTTTGGGAATTAGAGGAGATATCTCACAAAAAATTCCTAAGCCCTGAGAATACAGAGTGTGAGAATTTATATACTATCTGTGAGTAGGAACAGTGAAGGTAGATATACTGTGGCTTTACCGTTCCTTTCAGATCCTAATGAGCTTGGCAATTCTCGTTTCAATGCTTTACGCCGATTTATGGCGCTCGAAAGGAAATTTAAACTATGTCCCACACTCCGAGAGAGCTATAATAAAGTTATTGAGGAATATATTACAAATGGTTACTTAACAGAAGTTCGTGAATCAGAGGTTAGCGATGACGGGTATTATATTCCCCATCATGCAGTCATCCGCCCTGATAAACCCATGCCTCGCATTGTACTTGATGCAAGTGCTAAAACTCATACTGGTTTGTCATTAAATGACATTTTGCATACCGGTCCTAATTTACAGGCCGATTTATTCTTGCTTTTATTAAACTTTCGGTTATTCCCGATTGCTATTACAGCGGATATCAAGCAAATGTATTTGCAGATTGGTGTTGTTAATGACCATCGCAGATTTTTGCGAATATTATTTCGTTTTGATGATAGCGAAATAGTTCGGACATTTCATTTTAACCGTATTCCTTTTGGGTTAAAATCGAGTCCTTTTCTAGCTATGCGCACTTTGCGACAGCTGGCGGCTGAAGCGAGTTCTCAGTTTCCTGAAGCCTCTGAAGTCGTCGAGACTAAAATGTATATGGACGATTTGGTTCATTCTGTTCCTGATGAGGAAACAGCTTTTCGTTTATCCCGAGAACTAATCTCATTATTGAAGTCTGGAACTTTTGATTTAGTAAAATGGTCCAGCAATTCTTCTGGGTTACTCGATAGTCTTCCTGATTCTCATCGAAGCCCAGTAAACTTTTCAGAAGGAAACGTAGTGACGTCAGCTAAGGTTCTGGGGCTATCATGGAAACCTTCAGACGACGTTTTCTACTTCACCACGACCCAAGTTGCGAAAAGTGCACGAAGCGGAACATATTATCTGTAGTGGCTCGTTTGTTTGATGTTTTGGGTCTGGTTTGCTCCGGTTATTTTGTTAGCCAAGTTGTTAATTAAAGAACTGTGGCTAAGTAAAATTGATTGGGATGATACCCCGCCCGAGAGTGTGTTACGCCGATTTGCGGCGCTCACTCAAGAATTACCTCTTCTTTCCACTATGGAAATCCCTCGTCATGTAGGTGCATCAAAGGACTGCAAGGCCAATATTGTTGCCTTTTGTGACGCAAGTATGAACGGTTATGGTTCTGTTATATATTTACATACTACTGATGCGTCTGGCATATCTGTTCGACTATTATGTGCTAAGTCCAAGGTTTCACCTACCAAAATAACGACACTTGCGCGTCTCGAGTTATGCGCCGCGCTTCTGATGTCGAAATTAGTTAAATTAGTTAATGAAACCTATCGAGATCGAGTCCATATAGTAGGCACCTATGCCTTTTCAGACTCTACGGTAGCTTTGTCCTGGATTCATTCTTCCCCGCATCGTTGGTCTGTTTTTGTGAGTAATAGGGTCGCTCAATGTCAAGAGAACCTTGCTCCGCAAAACTTCTTTCATGTTGCGGGAATCGAAAATCCAAGTGACTGCCTCTCTCGAGGTATGTTACCGTCACAATTAGTTTCTCATAGCTTGTGGTGGAATGGACCGTCTTGGATGCATCGTCCCACTTCTGAGTGGCCCATTAAAACGTTTTCTCCGGGTGATTGTAAGGAATTACCGGAACACAAGACGAATGTTTTCACCATTACTACCACTCAACCTGAACCTTCCGTGCTGTATGGTTTATCTCAGCGCGTGTCTTCTTGGGACAAATTATTGAGAGTTGTGATTTACATTTTTAGATTTATAAAGAAGATTACCCCTTCTGGTGGGGTAAAGAATTTGTTCTTTGCTGAAAGGGCAATAATTCGTGCGGTACAAGATGTGCACTTTGCAGTAGATATTGCTCTTCTAAAAAAGAATAACTTGCCTTCGAAGAAGCTGCGGAATTTGTCAGTATTTCTTGATGAAGAAGGTATTTTACGAATTGGTGGACGACTGTCTAAGTCGGACTTACCCTTCGAAGCTAAACATCCAGCGCTACTTCCCAAGCATGACCATGTTGTGCATCTTATTATCAGACATTACCATGTTTTGAATTGTCATGCAGGGGCTGGTCTGTTAATATCGATTTTGCGGCAGCGCTACTGGATTTTAGCTGCGAGGATTGTTGTTCGGTCCATGGTACGTAAATGTAATTTTTGTTTTAGAGTTAACCCTACTCATCCTACTCCTAAGATGGCAGATTTGCCTCCCTGTCGCATACAGGAAGCTAAGGCTTTCGTTCATACTGGAGTAGATTACGCAGGTCCGATTCCTATAACCCTTACACGACGCCGTGGTCAACACTCTCAAAAGGCGTACATTTGTCTTTTTGTGTGCCTAGTCACTAAGGCTATACACATAGAGTTGGTCTCAGACTTAACGTCTGATACATACTTAGCCGCATTCAAGCGCTTTATTGCAAGACGAGGACCTGTTTCTTGTCTATATTCAGACAATGGTACTAATTTTGTAGGTGCCAAGGCTCAGTTAGAAGAGTTGAACAAAGCTCTAAAACCTGAATTAAGTAGTCGCCGTATCGAGTGGAAAATGATCCCTCCGCGTGCTCCGCATTTCGGAGCATTGTGGGAGTCTAATATAAAGAGTTTGAAGACCCATTTATTTAGAGTGATTGGAAATCAACTTCTCACTTATGAAGAACTGCAAACGGTTCTAGTTCAGATTGAATGCGTTATGAATTCGCGACCTTTAAATGTAGTGTCGTCGGATCCATACCCAGAAGTTATTACTCCTGCACATTTTTTGATGTCAACTCCACTACAGTACTTACCGGCCGCTGACATGTCTTGTTCGAATCTAAACCAACGTAAGAAGTTGTTAGATCAGATGGTCCAGTCATTCTGGAAAAAATGGCGACTTGAATATTTGCACACCCTGCAAGTTAGACATAAATGGTCGACACCGGATAACCCTGTTCAAGTGGGTACAGTTGTAATCGTGGGGCAGGATGATTCTCCCCCTTTGAACTGGCCCTTAGGGGTGATTATTAAAACTTATCCTGGTTCAGACAATGTCACTCGGGTGGCGATGGTGAAGACACGATTCGGCACTTTCAAGCGTCCAGTGGTTAAACTTTATCCCATACCAACACAATAATATTTTTTCTTTCATTCCTTTTAATGTATTCAAATTTATTAATAGCCTTTTAATTTAATCTTCGTCAATCCTACTCTCAACCCCTATCTTCATTATTGCTTTAAATCAGTAAAGTTACTTTAATTTTTATGTCACAACTTAGAATATCCCATAATGTGAGGGAAAATTATTTTTATTTTTTGAAAGTCCTAAGAACTTTCAAGGGGGGGAGCATGGTTGAGCGATTTCTTATTCCGTCGGCCGCGGGCATCTATGTTCGCGGCGGAATAGGTCAGTTGGCGTAATTCAGACATCCACTGGCCTATGCAATATTTGCGTGCCTTGTTCCACAAGGAAGCTATATATGTGTATTCCTTTTTTTATGAGTTACTATTTGTCACGCTCAAGTCCGCAACGGTTAGGTTTGCGTGCTTAAACATTGCAGCGAGTTAAGCTTATTATTAAACTGTCGGCGAGTTATGCCAAAGTTTGGAGACGATTAAAATAAGAACTAAATTACGTGTGAAGAGATTACAGCTCAGATCCGGATTGCATCTTGCTGGAAGTAACAGACGGTGTTCGCGTTGCAGCCTGGCCATGCGAGTAGATCCTGCATTCATAAGGTGAGTGGATTTCTGATTTGCGCTATTGCTGGCCGAATCGCTGCTGCCGAATTTCGGGTGTCTGTGGTCGGCGGAAGTGGAGAGAAATCGCTCACCAATTAATTAATCACGGTTATGTTCCCTGCGGGAAGTCACTATTTATACGTGGCTTTCCCAAGATAGATTAACCATCATCTAGGTATGCTGAAGTTAAAATCCTCGAGAAGTAATTTTCAGAAATTTTTAATGACCTATACATATTAGTTCAATGTTATTTTTCAACATTTTCATCGGTCTTCTAATTATGATGAAGTAACTTTAATATGTTATTTGAAGTTGTTTCTGTTACTTTCGGCAAATGACTGTCACTGTATTTGTAGGTGCTCGTAATTCGAAAATGGGCATATTTCGTGTACGGATGGTCATATTCACAAATTTTATTAGAGCTAATTCTACTGAACAAGTGTTCTTCACTTCCTCAGAGCCACTGGTAAATAAACACTTCCTCGAAACGTTTGTCGGACGGTTACTTCCTCCTTGCGTCTGAACTGAGCCAGCAGGAAGATCTTCTTCTTACGAAATAACCACGCATAATGTTAAAGAGATTAAATCCTATACACTCAACTGAAATTAAATACCCCTCCCGTGTGCACTAAACAGATTCACTATAGTACGCCTACTTTCCAAATTTTTTATCCTAATACGTGTTTAGAACTCAGCCATGTTACTAGTTGGCACCAAATAAGGAATATTTTTTTGTGAGATGAGGTGGACCTGTGAGATATTTTTGAAGGCAGCCAATTGCCTTTTGGTTCAATAAAATTGTCTTTAAATTTTTAATGGCATTCCTCCCGATAGCCATTCATCCAGCTAAACCGTTTTGTGTGTTTATCCTGTGTACTGATGTATTTCCAAATGCTTTTTGCTCATACAATTGAAAGACGATACAAGACATACCACAATACCTACTTTAACACCCATGCCTCTGGCCGGAATCGCACCAGTGACCGAGAGTCCCTGTAACGCCCAAGCCATCCCATCCGGAAGGACAGGGGTTGAAATCTTCGTGTATCCATCCGTATTTCGGTATTGCATGATTAATCGAAATCACTCCGTGAGTGTTGGGATGATTCTCTGGTATGGCCAAGGCTGAATTCCTTCCCGAAACATGCCCCAAGTCCTTTTCTCTCTATAATGATTTCCACGTCGACCAGCCCTAAAACAACACCGAACTAGAGACTCTCCACATGTGGAAATAGCACTCTAGTCCCTTCGCTACCATGTTCGGCCGTTGAATAAGATAAATCCAACAAGGAAAAGGTCTAAAACACACCACAGAGATGTAATTATTTTTATTTGAGCAATTATGTTTTGCTTCTAGCTTTACATCTAATCGAGGTCATTAGAGGCAGGAAAGGACTGGGGACAAGTAATGGGGAGGAATTCGTCCATGGCCTTTTGAAGGAACAATCCCGGCATTCGCCTGGAGTGATTTGGGGAAACCATCTAAAACGTTTACCTGGATGGCTAGATGGGTATTCGAACCCACGACCTCCCGAAAGCCGGATACCACATACCCACCACGTTTTTTTTTTTTTTTTTGTCTTCGTCATATCTTCGGCGGCAATGTGATATGAATCCTGATAGTATTGGAAACTAGGATCGGGTAAGAATTTCAGCCACCGCTTTTTGAAGGAACTTTTCTGGAGTTCAGCTGGAGAGATTTACGAAAATCATGGAATACTGAAACTGGATCCCCGACGGGGTTTGAATTCGCGTCCTCCCGAATGCCAGGCAACAGTGTTACCTATAACCCATCGGGCTTGGACGGCAGGAAATAAAGCTTGACAGAAAATTTTATAGAAGTATCAGTGTTAGTTAGAAACAAAGAGAGAGATGATAGTTTTACTACTTCCATCTTCCAGATTTAAAATGTGGAACCGCTAATTCACATTGCAGACGGATTTTTTTATTTATTTACTGTTCTTAATGATTATTATTACTACTAAAACTGTTGCTACTGCGTTCAAGTTTAGCTTACCTTCTAAATATGGTATGATGAAAACAAAATTAAGGTGTTAATATTCCGCACCATTTAATTTTCTGGGAATAGTTATTTATATTTCGTGACTTAGTTTACCATTAGAGTTCTTTCGTGAATGCTCTTTCTACTTACCCTTAACCTTTATGTGTATTTGTCACACGCACAGTTCTATAACGCTGCAGCGTTAGAAAGTGTAACTAAGTCCATTCAAACTCTCTTATTGGTTTTCCGTGCGTAATTTAGCGATTCTTTTCTGTATTCGCCATATAATTGCGTTTGCTAGCGAATTGTTAACTGTTTATTCGAGGAAAAAAAAATACGCAACGGTTATCAAAATTACGAAAAAAGTGTTACCATCTCTCTATAATTAATCAATTTGGTTATTTAAATAATTATTATGACTAAAATGGTGATATTCGTGATTATTTTTACTGCAGAACTCCGAACTTTCCCTCTGAGCGTCTGCGAGTTTCTTGCTGCGCGGGCTCATTTTTTTAGTCTTGGGTAAAGTGCTGGGTATGAGAGGTCTATTTTATCATGAATTTAGTGTACCACCTACCAGTTATGCTGTCCCATGCGGTATTCGTGTCTAGAACGAAGCATAATCGAAAGGCGAGGGGTCTCTCGAATTCTGTCCCCGACAGTACATGTAGATGATCATAATGTTTTACTCAAATTTGTGAAAACGCGAATAAGTGGTGGGGTTAGAAATAAATTGTTGGTTCGGGAAAGTACAAAAAAATGGAAGGATGTAAGAGCTATTCTGGTCGAGAATTACCAGCCAAAGAGTGGACCACTACGCAATTCGTCTCTTTGTTAGTAGTCAAAAAAGGGGGGAGTCGGTGGCTGCGTGGGCGAGCCGACTCGACGGTTTGTTGCAAGAGTTTAGAGAAGCGGCGAAAAACTCTATGCAGGAAAATGAAATAACGGGGGCACTCAAGTTAATCTACCACCTTGGGGAGGGTTGTATTTGTCCAGGGGCTGGTGGACGAACGAATCATTGCGGTGCTGAGAGCGAGAGGAGAGGATATGGGATTGCCCACAGCTGTCGTGATCGTTTTATCGGAGGAGGCAGCAATATTATCGGCAAGACAGAAGCGAGTGTATCGAGAGGTTGACGGAGGACGGAGTGGAGAGGCGAGACGAGGTATGAAGTGTGGAAGCTGTGGTCGGGAAGGCCATGCAACGAGTGATTGCCAACGTTGCCAACTATGCATGAAGTCGGGGCACAACGCAAGAGAGTGCAGGTGTGTGCCGAAAATACGGGAGGTCACTGCCATGGGGAATAAAAATGATATTCAGAGGAAACAAGAGAAAGAGAGAGAAAATTATTTAGCGTAACTGCGCCAGTGGAGAGATGGACCGGGACATCAAACAGAGAATAATATGGGAGAAAATTGGAAGGAGGAGACAAAACTCGGGAAGCCGGATTATGTGGAAGATGTAATTTGTCGCGCCACAGAGGAGAATGCCATTTTTTTATGCCAGTTGTGTGTCATAAATGCAAGACGGGGGCAACGGAGAGAGAAACTGTGTTGCTTATCCATGGGTGAACAGGGAAAGTCGCAGACGAGTCAGGGAAAACTGAAAATGAGTGTGACGGAGCGGTTGCGCCACGCTCAGAGAAGAGATGTGTATACTAAAGACTGCAGTGATAAAAAATGAATTTATAGATTGCGATGTGCGCAAAGCAAACACAACCCTGTTAAGCTGCTCGTAGACAGGTGTACTCAATTAAGCTTGATCCAGAGGTAGTGTTTAAAGAGACCAGAGGACAGTAATTGTGAGGAGAAAATAGTGCTAAAAGGTAAAGCCAGCGGAGCGATTCATACAGATGGCACAATTCGCCTAACCTTCAGACAAGAAGAAGAATTGGAAGTTGAAGACAAGTTGCAGATTGTATCGGGAGAAATAGACGTACCATAATGATGGAATCCTTGGCACAGATTTATTAAAAAAGTGGGAAGCTATAGTGGATTATGGACGAGGTGTGCTTCAGATTAAAGGAGTTGACATTCGGATTAAGACGGAAGGAGAAAGCGTGGCCGGGCAACGTAAGGAGGACCCGCCCAGCCGCCAAGTAGTGCGGGAGGCGTCACAGGAGATGGAAGGCGATTGCAAAGTTAGAAGAATCCACATAGGGCCACGGCAGGAAAAAGTGGTGCAGTTGTTGGTAGATCAAGGAGAACAAGCACAGAAGATAGAGGTGGTGCCCGAAGCAGAAGTTACAAGAAGGGCTATGTGTGCCGGAAGCTTTAGTAACCGTTAATGAAGGATTGTGTGTAATCCCAGTACTGAATACCGCAGAGAAGGAAGTAATCTTAACGAACCCATTTGTATATGCTGAAGAATATGTAGAGGAGCCGGAAAGGTAAGTGCGAACAATAGAGCCGCGGCAGAATCAGAAGAAGATGGAGCGGGTTCGACGTGTGATTGAGGGATTAAGAGTCGAATATTTGAATGAAGAGGAGAGAAGGGCCATAAGAGAGCTGTGTGCGGCTTATAGCGATGTGTTCCATATGGAGGGGGAGCCACTGAGCTACACGAATACGGTGAAGCATGAAATTAAGCTTAAATCTGAGGCTATGGGGAAAGTTATTAACTACCGGCAATATAGAATTCCTGAAAGTCAAAAGCTGGATTTACAGAGTGAGATAGAGCACCTATTGAAGGAAGATATCATAACCCCAAGTAATAGCGGCTGGAATGCACCGCTTTTATTGATACCAAATAAGAGGGATGCGGACGGTCAGCAAATATGGAGAGTAGTCATTGATTATAGAAAATTGAATGAGATTACGATAAATAGCGTATTCCCACTGCCCATAATTTCGGAAATATTGGACCGACTAGGGAAATCTCGTTATTTCTCTACATTGGACCTAGCAAAAGGATACCACCAAATTTTGCTGGAGGAGACAGATCGATGTAAGACGGCTTTCAGTACACCAAATGGACACTGGGAGTTCAAGCATTTAAGTATGGGACTAACTGATGGGCCGGCCACATTTCATCGCCTAATGTCTATTGTTTTCATGGGTCTGGAAGATAAGAACGCAATGACATATTTAGATGACGTCATAGTATTTAGTGCAACGCTGGAGGAACACATCGACCGCCTTGCGGAGGTCTTTGAAAGGCTCAGAATGCACAATTTAAAGTTGCAAATGGCAAAATGTGAATTCTTACGTTCTGAAGTCACGTATTTAGGGCATCGGCTAACGGATCAGGGCGTAATGCCTGACCCGAATAAAGTGGCTGCTGTTCAAAATTTGCCAAACCCTACGACGGTGAAGCAACTACGAGGGATTTCTGGGATTGGCTGGCAATTACCGGCAATTTCAGCCATATAGCTAAGCCGTTGCACAAATTACTCCAGAAGGGGATAGCATTTCAGTGCGGAGAAGAGCAAGAAGAAGCATTTTGCACCCTGAAGAATGCATTAGTAAATCCACCTGTGTTAAAATATTCAAGGAGGATACAAGGAAGAGTTTATAATCACCGCTGATGCAAGTAATTACGCACTGGGAGCATTTTGGAGCCAGGGGGCTTATGCTCTCGGGCACTTAGCAAGGCTTAACAGTCTCACCCTGTTATTGAACGTGAGCTGTTAGCGATAGTGTGGTCAGTAAAACAGTTTCGAGCGTATGTATTTGGAAGAAAATTTACAATAGTGACGGACCATAAACCGCTGAAATATCTGTTCTCGGTAAAAGACCCGTCTTCACGGCTGATGAAGTTTCGCCTGAAATTACAGGAATATCAGTACACTATCCAGTACCGTGCAGGGAAGCAGAATCAAGTAGCTGATGCCTTGTCATGAATCAGACATACGCAGGAGGTACCGAACGCCAACGCCGAGGCCGGCGCATAGAGCGTAGTAGCCGAGCCTAGCGCCGCGGCAGGCCACGCGGCAAGTAGTGAATCCACAGCGGAGCGAAGCGCAGAGGCGACTGCGCCGCCGCTCACGGAGAAAGAGAAGCAAGAAATCCTACGGGAGGCCCATGATACTCGTATTGGCGGCCACGAGGGTGTCTCTCGTACATATAACAGATTGAAAGAGCGTGTGTGGTGGCCAAAGATGAGAGCAGACATCGCGCGCTATATAAAAAAATGCAAAAAGTGCCAACTCAATAAATTGACCCAGCCGAAAACCAGGATGCCAATGAAAATTACCGACACACCCACGCATATTTTCGAGAGGTGCGATATGGATATCGTGGGACCTCTCAAGGTCAGTTCCCAGGGGAACAAATATATCCTGAAATTCCAGGATGCATTGACGAATTATTTAATAGCGGTTCCGATCCAGCGTCAGGATGCCGAAAGTGTAAGCAAGGCGTTAGTCGAGGAGGTGATCCTTCGATACGGGATACTAAGCCGTCTTGTCTCGGATAACGCGGCAAATTTTACGAGCGAGGTGTTGAGGCAGGTTTGCCAATTGTTGAACGTCAAGAAGGTGTTTACCTCCCCGTACAGGCCAGAATCTAATGGCGCTCTTGAACGGACGCACAGGACCTTGGCAGAGTACTTATGTCACTTCACGGACCAGGCTCAGGAAAATTGGATTGAGCTCTTGCGTTTCGCCATGGTTGTTTTCAACACGACGTCGCATTCGGCGACTCGCTATGAGCCTCACTTATTCTATGGAAGACCAGACCTGGGGTGCTTCAGCGTGTAGCGGATTGGTTGGTTGGCAGATTAATTGCTTACCTTGCATGATTTATAATCGCCACCTTCCATTATCTTATGCAAAGCACATATATTAATTTCAGGAAACATAGGTGAAACCATTACTTCTGTTATTAATATTTGAAAAGATCTTAAAATATTGGTTTATTTGGTACTAATTACTGCTTACAGACAGAGGTATATTTACCATTAATCTTAAACATCTGTCTATGCAAAATAAAGTTCAACGCAATACCTTGTCTTACAGGTGCAACATAGCAAACAAACAATTATCGTTAATCGAAGCTAAGAAATTGCAATACATGTACATTACAAAGAGTTCAAAATTCAATATGCAACTGAAGCAAAAACTCTCTTATACATAACGAGAGCGATTCTTGTATGACAATGATAACAAGAAAACATCAGATTTAACTGAATTACATAGGGCACCAGGGAGTTTTTTTTTAAATTTAATTTAATTGCAATGGAGCACAGGCTCCGGTGGCAATTTCCCGACACACCCATCTTCCCCCTATCCTACACCTACCTACATATATTCCATGTAGTCAAATTGTAATTGTTTGATAAAGCGACTTCCTGAAAACGAAGGAGAATGAATTGTGGTAAGTACACATCTTCAACGTTCTTACATAAATAGATCATAATTTTACCCCTTGTAATATAACATTTATTTTCAGAGTCTACATGATTGCCGTAGCCAACTCCACATGGACGTTGCTGCCAATCTGTAATGTGATATCTACCGAATCGGAGCTACAGATAGTAGCCTACCGCCGGTGCTACCGACAAGGTAATCAAGTCCTCAGTGGGCCTCCCAAAATGGAGTCTCAGAACTATTTGTGAGTTTTTTCTTATTTGCTTACTTTTTGATATGACGTTACTGCAGATATCTTCCTTCTTTTCTTTTTTGTTACAGGATCCGGTAACAAGTTGCTTCGACGGGGCAGCCGATATGGAGTCAACATCGTCTGGGCTTCATTCGACGGGTATACCACCACCGTTACCGATATGGAGTGTCAGGACTATTGGTAAGTTTTTTTAACATAACTACGTTATTTTATCAATATATATAGTGTTCTTATGAGGTTATTACATAACTGTATTTGTTGTTGCAGGATCAGATCTAAAAATGGGCTTTCGTCTGCTATTCCAGCATGGAGACCAACAGAACCTGCGACAGGACTTGTGCAGACCCAGCCTTTAACAGCGGGGCCACCCACCACTTCAAACAGTTTCCGAATGATCCCAACATCAAAGAGTGTAATAGGCAAGTTGAGTGCAATGAGGTTAACTTTTGGAGACAGGGGAAGTGCTTTTGCTAGTAGAATGTATTCCAATGCCTTTTGTAACTCTGAAAACTTTAAAGAACCAAGTTACTTTACTAATGCAAGCTTTGAGTTTTTGGAAAATAATATTCGAGAAATAGTCAGTAATCATTCCACCCTAGCTGTAAGAGTTCAGGTCGGATTAAATAACGACTTTAAATTACGGATGTGCTATTTAACTAAGATGAATCAAATCACATTAAGTACTGATTAGTGTGAGGTCCATGTGAGGCCGGAGATCATGAAAAAATTCAGTGGGTTTCAAGACCACGGCAGTGGCAAAATTCTTGATAGAATCATCTCCCTCAATGTTAACATTTCAAAATATTAGCCATTCTTTCTATATTGCTCTGAAGCTCGATAACCACAGAAAGAAGACAGTAGTTAATGTTGAAAACAAAGATGAGCCATATGGACGATTGTTGCATCTCAATTAAAGGCTCTAAACAAAAACCCAGAAAGAGTTAGTATGTATAAAAAAATAGATCCAACTACCCTCTCGGTTTCATTAACATCGAGTTTCCGGTGAAACTCTTAGTCATTTCCTGATTTGAGAGGCGGAATCCAGAGTATACCATTAATATATTCGGTCTGGAGGAAATAAATAATTATAAACACAGAGTTGTATCCGTTGCGGTGGCAGTCACAGCTTCAAGAGCATGTTGGTGCAGCGTCTCGACGCCGCGCCAACATGCGCCAACTACTCGGGGCCACATGCATCATGTGCCGCTCGCTGTCCAGTCAGACCAAAACTCAGGGTACAACAAGAAAAGAAGAAGAAATGCCCAGCGGCAACCAAGGACAACGCCGTGGGAAAGGATAAGTCATCCACACCACACGCAAACTACTGTAGCCGACTGAGGGAGGGAGGGAGCCGTTCTCCGACTCCATCTTTTGGCGAAGTGTCGGACTCCTATATTTACACTTATACTCATTTCATTCCTTCCCCTCGTGGAGGGAGGCGAGATGGCAACACACAAGCTGTGCTCTTCAGGCTAATTTTTATTTATTGCGTATTTTATGCGAAGGAATTCTATGTGGGTCAGGATGTTGGAGAATTTCATTCGGGTGTACAACAGATGGGTAGGTGATGGCAGTCGGATGCGGTAGGTGATTCGGAGTGTGTGGCGTTTTATTATTTGCAGTCAGTTGTAGAAGCGGTCGGGAGCGGACAGCCATGAGAGGTGACCATAGATGAGGATGGTAGCTTTGTAGGTGTTCATGATGATGTTACTGAGAAGTTCACAGGATGTACTGGTGAGTAATTTGAGAAGGCTGAGTCTGGCGTTTGCATTGGAAGTGATGGTTTTGAGGTGGGTGGCCAGGTTAGATGTTGGTCGATGGTGATGCCTAGATATTTTACAGTGGGTTGTTGCTGGATGGGATGATTATACGGTAGATGGTGATGTTAAAGTCGACGAGGCGATATCTTCTGCTTGTTTTATCGAAAATGTGTTGTGTGTGTGTTTTTTTTAATTCATTATTAACCTCCAGCCATTGTACCATTTAAAAAATTTGTCCAGCTCCGTCAGTATGGATTTTTTTGATTGTTGAAGGGGTTTATGTATGGCGAGGTAGGCGGTTTCATCTGCGTATCTGAGGATATATGTTGGTGGTGCCGGTACGGGTATGTCGGATATATATAAGATATATATTGAAGGAGTGAGATCCTTGGGGGACACCTACGGTAGGGGAGAAGAAGTTGTTTATGGCTACGAAAGAGGTACGGTGGATGAGGAAGGAGGCTATTGTGCGCATGTAGGTGATTGGTAAGGGAAGGTTTGCAATTTAAAGATGAGGCCGGCGTGCCAACTCGGTATAATGCTTTTTCTATGTCCAACAGGATGAGGATTGCAGATCGGTGGGTGTTGATGTGGGTGGTCAGGAGGTGTAGTAGTTTGAGGAGTTGATCTTAGTGGATAGTTTTGGGCGGAAGCCACACTGGGTTGGGGATAGGAGTGAGTGTTGTGATAGGTGTTCGTGGTTTATTTTTGTTAGTATAGTTTCAAATATTTTGCTAAGACGGAGGTGAGGCTGATGGATCGATATGAGTTGGGGTCTGATTTTGGTTTGGGAAACATGAGAATTTTTGAGGATTTCCATTTGGGGGGGGGGGGGGTAGATGCCGGATTATAGGATATTTGTCTACAGGTGGGATAGGAATCCATGAAAGGAACGGGGTGATTCTTTGAGGTGTCAGTATGTGATAAGAGTCAGGGCCAGGAGCTGTATTATTCTTGGATGCGAAGGATGGATAGGATAGCGTTAGTTGTGATGGGGGTGTTAAGCCCAGTGCGGCTGACAGTTTGGATGTAGTTGAAATCGGGTAGTAGAGGGGATAATTAGGGGTCAGCACGCTGTTCGATTATAGCGAAGTCTGAGTAATCGAATCGGGGGTATGGTTTGGAGTAGGTTTGCGAAGAGATTTTTTTTTTGTGTAGTCTGGTAGAGAAAGGTTACTGAGGAGGATCGAGTAGGTAGGTGCTGATTTGAGACCAGTTATGAGGCGGAAGGTGGACTAGTATTGTGAGGAGATCTGTTTATACTTTTGGCTTAGCTGGTTGCAGGTGTCCCTCCAAGTGCGTCGTTTGTGAGCGGTAATGTAGTTTTGGACTGGTCGTTGGAGCTGGCGGTCATCGGTGCGTTGATAGGAGCGGAAGAGGCGACGTAAGAGATGAAGAAATTGATGGGGTCGTCTTGGTAGTGATGGGTTGTGAGGAGTGATAGGAGTCAGCGGAATGGTAGTGTCAGTAGTGTCTGTGATGGTGCGGTGGAGGTATTCGGCCGTTCTAAGTAGGCTCTGCAACTATGTGATCATCGATAAATTTTCTGTAAGGTATTCCAGTTGGTTTTACGGTAGTTCTGAATGTATCCGTAGGGTGTACGATTGGGTGGATGCAGGGTGTTAGGGGCATCATACTGGACGGAGAGCATGATTGGGAGGTGGTCGCTGCCAATGGGATCGAGAACATGAAGGGTGATGCAGGTTAAGATATCAGGGGAGGCTATAACTATATCAGGGGTCGTGTTTGATTCGGGGCGGTTGAATAATGGGATGCTGCTGATGTCACCTCTCATGGTTGCATGAGTGTTATGGAATTGATGAAGTTCTTGTTGGGTGTGACTATGGATGTTGATATCTGCCATGGAATTTATTGGGAGTAGAACGCCGGGTCGGATGTATATGGTGAAGGGATCTTAAACGACTGTGGCGATGACGTGTTCAGATGGATGACTGTGGGTTGGGTGTATTTGGGTGGGGATATGATACTTACGGCCAATGGCTACGCCTCCACGCGCTACTGGTGTGGGGCTGTTGGATCTGGTGAGATGGTAAGGTGACATACAAGTTTGGTGATGTAGTTGGAGGAAGTTTTCGTTAATCATGAAGCACTAGATGTCATGTGTGGTGAGGGTATGTAGGGGTTGGGAATGATCGCATGTTGTTGAATAATATATTATGAGAAAGTGATATATTTGTGTATTTAAGATTGTGCAATTGTGGGCTTAGACAAGGGTTTCTAATGGGAAGAATTGAAAGTGGGCGTTGTTTATAGGAGTAGGTGGTATTTATATGGATTCCAAAAACTGCTCCGACTGCAATGGATATTTGGGCCAGTGTGTTATCCCGGGAGAAGGGATTTAGATTTTGTAGAGCGATTGTGATAAATTTTAGGATATCTTCTATGGTTGGTAAGGGGCGTATGGAGTTGGTGGGTGGTGTGGGAGGGTCGATGGGCCGGATGGGTACAGTAAGTTCAGGTTTGATGGAAGCTGGTTGGGATTTGCATTTAGTGGAATAGGTGCATGTGTTGCAGTTAGGTATTTTCTGGAGGTTAGGGCAGGTTTTTAGGTAGTGATTTTTTTGCAGTACTGACAGATAGGAAGTTTTTACAGTTTGTACCTATTGTAAGCAACTGGCACATCTAGTAGGTTGAAAGGCGAGGTTTTTTTGAAGGTACCACTCTATGTTTTTGGTGGAAGATTGCGGCCCCATTATGTAGTAGGTGGCCGATTGTTGTTGGCTCTTCGCTTAACACTCTGATCATGTAAGTGGGTCCAGCGTTATTTCTGATGGCTTTGCGTACATGTAGGTCGTCGTTTGAGTTGAGATCTGCAACTATTTCTTTTTCGATGATTGTTGGATCTACCCCGTGGATGACGGCTATAAGTGTTGGAGGTCTCCTGGGTGGGATTGATTTTTTTGGTGGGAGTGGCGTGAGTGGGGTTAATGTGGCGGTGTTGCGAAAGAAAGTTAGGCCGATTTTGTTTTTGATTAATTTGATGAAGTCTGTTTCGTTGCTTTTGATAATCATTCCGATTTTTGTGGGGATGAATTGGTGGATTGATATGTTTGGTATGTGGTGCTTAATGAATTTGGTTAAGGTTTTACTAGAGATATATTCACGGAAAATTCCTATCAATATGAATGCGTGGATTGTTTTTGAAGTGGTAGGGGATGAAGGTGCGGTTTCCATGACTTCACATTTGGTAGCTGTATTTTTTTTTTTGAGGAGGTTTGTGGTGATGGTGAGGTACCACTTTTACACTGGTCGTGCAGTTTTGCATTACTTCTGGCTGTCTGCAATAACTAGCATCTTGTGTTTTTGTTGTTGTTTTTTTTGCACTATCTGTGGGAGATCAGAGTGTATGCCTTCAGAAGCAGTGTGGCTGATGATTGATGATGGTGTGATGGTGTGCAATTGTTGTTGAAAATGTGGCTATGGTATAGAAGTGGGTGCTAGCAGTAACAGTGGGCGGAAGGATGGTGGCGTTTTTGCTGGTTATGTTAATGGTATTGCCGTCTTGGCGCAGTGGCTGTGTGTGACCCAGCAGGCAGAAAGATCGGCTGGTGTCCATTGATAGGCAGCGGCAGGCAGGCGTGCGTTGTCAGATGGCAGGAAGGCAGTAGGCGTTGTCGGCCTCCTAGAGTGCTCGCTATTATGTAGCCTCCACTGGTGGACGGTTTCCGCCGACGTCCTAGTCACGTGCGTCGAGACCTGCAGTGTGGCGGTGAGTGGTGGGTATACATGCGGTGGAGGAGGTCGGTTGCAATTCCGATTTAATTATCTTATTTTCTTGACGGCTCTGTCTCGTTACTCTGTTGGATAATCACCGGCTTCCAAGCTGCGCTATGCTAGTAGCCAGTATCTCTGTTTACCGGTCCTACTGTTAGACGAATTTCCAGAGCCTCCTTGTTCACACTGTTCATCTACATCTATACTCTGCAAATCACAAATACTGTGGGTGGCAGAGGGTACTAAGCACCAATCCTAATTCAGTGCATTCCAATCCCGAATAGAACGAGGAAAGAAAGAATACATAAATGTATCAGTACGGCATCTTATTTCTCGAATCTCATCCCTCCTGTCATTGCAACCTAAATAGGTTGGCGGAAGAAGTATTTCGTTGCACTAGTAAATTAAAGATTTTCGCATATTCTCCAACAAATTCAAACGAAAACTACGTTGTCTGTCCGCCAAACAATCCCAGCCCAACCCATGTATCAGCTCTGTGACACTTACATAAGGACTGTAACTACCGTAGCAGTCACGAATCGAGCGGCTCTCCTCTGTACTTTCTCTAATGTGTCAATCAATCCCTTGCCATACGGATCCCAAATTGCGCAACAGTATTCCAAATGCTGACGCACTAGTGTTTTGTACGCTATTTATTTTGTATTAACATTACAACTTGCTTACTCAAAATACGACCTATAAATCGTAATTTAGAATTAGCTTTGTCTACGACGGAAGTTATGTGCAAGTCCCATTTCATGTTGCTTTGTACTGTTACGCCAAGATACAAGGGCGTAGCCAGGATTTTGTTTGGGGGGGGGGGGGCAGGCAAGAGAAAACTGATAATATACATGCTACAAAAACGCTGATTAATGTAATACATATATATTTTTAACCGACTTCAAAAAAAAAAGGAGGTTCTCAATTCGTCTGTATATTTTTTGCATGTATGTTCAGCGATATCTTTGCCAATTTTGAACCGATTTAAATGATTTTTTTTAGTGGATAGTGTATACCTCCAACGGGGTCCCATATGTATTTCACTGAGAAACCACCCCTTTTACCCCCTTCCACCACTTAATTTTTATACAAATCCACATTTTTTATTCAATCTCGATGAAACTTTGGACATATACAGCCAAAAATAAAGAGAAAAATACCGTCAATTTTTGGTTTAAAAAAACTTAACCCCCTTCCCCCTATCCACCCCCTTAATTTTTACAATTTTCTGTATTCAAAGCTACAGTCGACACCATTTAACTGATCTCCATTAAAGTTTGCCATTACATGTAGTATTTCATGGAGAAGGTTTCTGACCAAAAAAATAAAAATAAAAAACTACCCCTCTCCCCATTACACCCCTTAATTTTATAGAAATTTACATTTCTTATCTTATTTTTATTGAGCTGTGCGTATGTATACTTTAAAACAGAGGGAAAAATCCTGTCAACATTTGGTTTGCCAAATCTCAAACCCTTTCCCTCCTTCAACCCCATTAACTTTGGTCAATGTTGTTCATAAAAAGCTATAGACGCGATCGTTTGACCGATTACGATGAAAGTTGGGGTGCTTATATATATTTTTTCACGAAGAAGGTGTCTGACCAAAAGATCTAAAAATCACCCCCTCTCCCCATTAAACCGCTTAACTTGTATACACTACCACAGTATTTATCCGGTTTAGACAGAACTTAGCAAATTTTTACTATAAAACAAAGAGAGTTTGCAAAAACTGAACCCCTCTCCCCGTTTCAACCCTCTTGATTTTTGTAAATTTCTTTTTAGAAAGCTACAGTCGACACCATATGACCGATCTCTATGAAAGTTGGCACATATATAATGTAATTTTTTATGGATAAGATTTCTGACCTAAAAAATAAAATAAAAACTACTCGAGCTCCCCTCTTCTTAATATTTGAACAAAGCCCACATGTTAATCCGATTCGGTGGAACTTCGCATGCGTATACTTTTAATAAAATAGAAACAGAAAAATACTATCGCCATAACTTTCACAAAAACGCAAACCCTATCTCCCTTTCTACCCCTTTAATTACTGTCAATGTTCTTTATACAAAGCTACCATTTCTTTCTGATTTTGAAGGAAGTTTGCACATGTATACTGCAAAACAAATAGAAAAATACTGTCTACATTTGGTTTCGAGAGCCCAAACTCCGCTCCTTCCTTTCCATCCGTTTATCTACAGTTTCTATCCGATTCTGAAGGATATTTGCACACGTATACTTTAAAACATACAGAACAATTCTGTTTAAATTAGGTTGCAGAAACCCAACCCCTCTTCCCTTCTACCCCCACTCCTCCTAACTTCCAATGTTCTTTATAAATAGCCACAGTTGTTATCAGATTTCGATGGAACACTGCACATGTATAGTTGAAAACAAACAGAAACATTCTGTTTACAAAACCCAACCGCTCACTCCCATACCCCATTTAATTTTTGCAAATGTTCTTTAAACAAAGCTACAGTTTTATCTGGTTTCGATGGAACTTTGGACATGTATACTTTAAAACAAAGAGAAAAATACTGTCCACACTAGCTTTACAAAAACCAAACTACTCTTAACCTCCACACCCCTTAATTGTTTTTTTTATGCATACCTACAATTTTTACATGGTATCAATAGAAATTTACAAACGTATACTTTGAATCAATCAGAAAAGACCGTCTACATTTGGTATACAAAAGCCCAATCCCTCCTTCCCTTTACCCTCACCCCCTTTTAATTTCCAATCTTCTTTACAAAAATCCACAGTTTTAAATCCCGTCAAAATCAATTAAGCTATTTTTAGGTCATGGCATAATATTTATAAAATAAATGTGTCATAATGTCTCAACATGTACTTCTGATTTCAACTTGGATCCCAAGCGTTCACGTTGTGAAAACCAATTAAAAATCTATATTTTCTGTGTGCTGCCGGAGCAAACAGATATATTACAGAGAAGGATTTCTGTATGTGGCATGTATTAATGCCCAGATGTTACATGTTTCGGTTATCGACCAGCAGCTTTAACAGATGTTATGAGATGATCGAAACATAGCCTGGAACAAAATGTAAACTGACATTCCTTAGAACAACACCCAATTCACCCCGTTCTGGATGTTGTTGTAGTATATAAAGACAGAAATCTTCTTTGAAAGCAAGCGATTTAATCCCTGAGCTACCAGGAAGTTCGCAAAATGGGAACTGCTGCGGCATATTTAAAATACAAAACAAACTATAATACCACTAAAAATTTAAAAATAAAATAATTGTTTAAAAAAACAACATAAAAACCGACTTAAAAAAAATTAAAATAACTTTATTCCTTGCTTAGAAGAAAGTAAATCTAAATGGACAATATTTTACATTACTGTTATTGAAATTTTTACATTAATTAGTTATTTTTGGAGTCGGTGCCAACGAAAGCAAGAAAAACAAAAAGATAAAAACAATAATGAATAACAATAATACATAAAAAATCATGTTACTGCTTGCCTACAATTAATGCTAGAAACATACAGATGATACACCAATATTATACTAACTGTAAATCGTTTACTGAATGATGCAGCCCACCAACTGACCCTGTAGCGCTAGAGATATGCCTGGATGACCAATAAGACCGAGCAATAGATTAAAATGCTGTTAATTTGTTTCCCTAAGCTATCTCCCGCAATAACACTATCTGCCTCACGACATGTTGTAAAATACAGGGAATTTTTGTTTGTACTCCACGTTTCGTCTCTAACACCAACAAATGTTCAGTAATTCGATCTTCGCGATGTGACAGCTGGCACCGACTCCAAAAATAAATAATTAATGTAAAAATTTCAATGACAGTAATGTAAAATATTGACCATTTAGATTTACTTTCTCCTAAGCAAGGAATAAATTTATTTTAAAATTTTTGTGCTTTTTTTTTTGAAGGCGGTATTTATGTTTTTTTAACAATTATTTTATATTAATTAATTAATATTATTATATTTTAATTATAATTTAATTAATTAATATTTATATAAATACACCAATAATAATTTTCGAGCTACTTTATCTGAAATTTTATCACAATTTTCTTGTAAAAGTGTTTTGTGTAGACCAAGCATAGATGGTTCTCTAGGATATTTCCGTCTCATTTTACTCTTTAGTATGGTCTAGTTCTCTAATATTTTCTGTTGTTATACCCTTGTCCTTCCATATTTTATACCATAGTGCTACTTCATACTCAAATAATTTTAAGTTATAGCATTGGCAGAAACTTACTGAATATTTTTAAAAAATCAAGCAATTACTTACTTCAACTTTAGCTGGGATGTAGCTAGGGACTGCAATCCAGCAATGCGGGATCCCGCATCATTTGGTAGTCTGGCGGATCCAGAACCTAATTAAGCGGATCCGTAATCCGTAAAATGGGGTGAAAACATGTTTCAGTCTTCGTCACCTTGCCTCCCTGTCGTCACTTTCCAGTCCAACTCGTTTTCTACAGGTACAGGGCGTTCGCCGGAAAACGCTACCCTCCCAGTCTGTTGCCGTCGGCAACTTGCTCGGTCAGTCTAGCCAGCAGTTTCCGCCACACGGCACCGTGAATCACCGCACTGTTTAACACCTCCGCTGCCCCAACAGTGCAGTGCAGTGACCCTTACATTGTTAAGAACGGTTTCTTTGCATTGTAGATAGTTTGTGACTTCAGTCTCTTATTAATCAGTGTTGTGAATAAACGTTTCTATGCGGTTTGGCTGGTTTGGGGATTCATACTCTTATTAATCTGTACCGTGTTTGAGTGTGAGTAAAATTATGGTACGTTACAGTTTGCAACAAAGAATATTTCTCTACGATACATATGTGAAGAAGAAGTCGTTTAAAAAGTGTCGCAGTAAATTTCGTCGCGAATTTCCTGGCGCTTTACTGCCAGCTAAATCAACAATTCTGCGTCTGGTTAAAAAAGTAAGAGAAACGGGTTCATTATTTTAACAAAAAGAGACTGTCGGTCAACCGTATTCTCACAGAGGAGAAAATTGACGATATCGCTTTTCGACTAGAACAGTCACCCAAAAAATCATTAAGTCAGTTAGGGCAGCGTGTGTCTCGAAATATGTTCAGAAGATGTGAAATGTGCATTACACAAGAGGGTCAACACTTCCAGCATCTTTTATAAGGTAAGCTAATGAATTACGTCACATTTAAATGCTTAGCACACAAGTTTATGAAGCGTAATTATTATGAAATAGTCCGCGGCCGACGGTCGAACAATGCCGGAAACTGAGCGCTCGCTCGCCGGGAGCAATTTCTTCCTTGTAGCGCTAACAGTGGGTTGCGTTTCCCGGCGAACGCCCTGTAGTATCACCCCGTTCACCTGTACCCGTCAAGTTGACATTTGACTCACGGCAACAAATGTGTGTTTGTCGTCCGTCATCATAAGTATATACATTCACTTTTACGTTTGGTTTTTATTTCTTTTTGTTTTTTTTAAGAACTCCAGTTGGTTTTTGTTGTGTGCATTACTGTAATTTGAGTTATGTAATCCTATTGCAAAACTAGCTCCCAGATCGTACACACAAAAAAGATACAATTAGTGAGGAGGAAGTAGAAACAATACAAAAAGAAGGTTACAACTATTGACAGCTATTTAAAAATCTAGTGAATAAATGATGTGTTAAAACGTTTTTGTCATAAACTGTACTTCATTGTATTTGAGATATTTCTTTTCAAAAAGTGGATTTCAGTTTCCTAATTCTATAAAATCTATGATAACTAAGTTTTCAAATACCGTAAAAGTTGACACAATTGTTCAGTTTGAATGTTTCAAGAAACAATGGCAAAGATTTTCGTTGAGTGTTTGATGAGTGGACGTTCCAAAAAAATCACCTACATTACGTTCACAGCAAAGAAACAAATTTTAATATCAGTTTGCTTAGAATACAGGGTTCGTGCACCACGGAGCATTGCATCAGTCTGGTCAAAAAACGACTGACAAGCTTTGGTGTTGCTGTTGAATCTTATGTTATCGGCAAAAGATCTGTCGGAACAAGTGTCATGGAAAACGATCTGCCTTGGTACCTGCAATTTTACTTTTCACACAGCTCACAATTGGCAGTTGTCGACGTTTTATACCCCTCCCCCCATCCAAAAAAACTGAAAGAAATTGAGCGCACAGAAACAACTTTGACTCGTACGTAGACCATGAAGTTTGGACGCCACAACTGAAGCACAAAACGTGACCGTAACACTGGATCATCCACGTACTGAGGTGATTCCCAGATATAATGATTAAAAAAAAGTGCAGAAAGTTGTTAAGATTTTCAAAAAGTTTTTTATTTATGATCATTTCAATCAAACCAACGTGCGAGGAAGTATAGAGGTCTTTCTCGGCTGCTAGCTAAATAGGTAATTCTTTGCAAATAAAGTGTTAGTTTCACGTGTTTATTAGTTAAATAGATTATTTTTCAAACTGACGTGATTTACTGTAAGGCATGTAATGTGATCTAAAACTGAATACTTCCTATAATTAATTATTTACTAAATAACTAGCGTTAGGTTTAAAACAAAACGCATAAAAGTGCAATGTATAATCCCAAAACACTTTCAAGGAATTTAAATAAGGTTTGAAAATAGATCCCTTTCAAAAATCGTATAGAACTCAGCAGGTTTATTGGAACGACGTTGTTGGACAGATACAATGCGCCGACTTCATATCGGTTCCAATGGCAGCTGCAGTTCTGGTAGATGTGTTTAAAATACTTTAGCTCTCCGTGTCCGCGTTGTTGCGATGATCTTTTATGAAATTACTGTATTAATATGATCAATGCATGTATACATGTCGATCATCTTTGATTGTAACGCATTGGCAACAGGTACCAATAATCCTGAGTATTCAATCCAGTGCATATAATGAAGTCTGATTTAGTAGCAGCGCATTGTAACAGCTAAGCACTTTTCCTCGCCGCATCATTCCCTTCTCTAAAAACATTCGAAAGTCCATTAACAATGTCTTCAAAATGCTCGTTAAAAATAGCAAAACACGTATATTTGTGAGACCAGTGGGTCTCATATAAAGTTGAAATATTTGGCACGTACTTACCCATAAAAAGGTTTCCCATAAAAAGTTATGATGTACTCTATGGTGTTAATTGTGTTCTGTATTTCTGTAATTCGATTTAAATTATTTCAACCAGGTTAAGTCTGTGGCTTTTACAATGAAAATAAAGGTTTTTTTTTTAATTTCTCTTTAATTTTTTTTTTAATCCCACCAATTAAAACCCTTCATATCCTTGGATAACGCACCTGTCAGGTCGATATCCTTCGTTTTCTTAAAACCTATCAATTTCTGCTGCTATAATTTGTCATTCAACGCCATCAGATCTACGAATCACAGAACTGTTTTGCGGATTGAATTTTTATTTTCGTCATAAAAACTGATTTTTATGGAAAGCTGTTCTTCCCAGCTATGCCACACGACTCATCTGCCAGTACAATATAAGCATAAGCCTTCTTTGCAGTCTGCATAATTTCACTTTTATTGACCAAGCCGCCTAGGTCAGTGATTTCGTTTTTAATCTGTGGGGAGATTATAACTTCCTTCTGGTGAGCAGTATTCATTATAACAGCGACCGGTATTTTATTTTTTAGAGAAGTTCTTAGCATCGTTAGCTGCTGATTGATGATAATGTAATGAAACCTGTTTTGGCAGTATTCATTGATATTTTTAAAGTGACAGAAAATTCGAGTAGCAAATTAATTAAAATATACTAATAGAGGCAAGTAAGTCTGCAAGCAATCATGATTAAGTTTTCACTTGAAATTAGTGGCTTCAGCATCCACAGAAAAGTTGTAACTTTTCGGAAAGGTACCCAGCAGCGTTTCAGCACCTCTCTCCAACAACATTGTAGTTAATTCATAAGACTGAAGTTAATATAAAGCTGGTCCTGTGAGCTGAACACCGTATGTAGCAGTATAGATACGACCATAGAATGAATGAAACAATTTGACCTTTCTTTTGTGTCGCTGCTTCAGCGGTGTGTTTGTGCATGTCCCGCTACCTAGGTAGCTCTACTGCTTGTGTCACTTTATAGGGTTGTTTTGGAGACTCCTTTCATTTGCGCTTTGAGGGGAAAACATGGTTATGGTCGTCTAGGACGACCTTATGTGAAAAACCTTTACAGCTTTCTTATGATCATATCAGTGCTAGACCGTTGGACCAGCCCAACTCTTATACGGGTGAATCCGGGCACCTAGGACATATATAGCCTATTGTAAATTCGAGAGTAATAAATATTTTATCACAAAATACCTCTTATACTATCGACGTTTTCACAATCGCTTAGTGGTAATAAAAATAAATAAAATACAAACGAATACAGCAAACTATATTTATTAAATGAAAGTCTTACTTTTTGTAGGTACTGTATGTAATACTAGTTAAAAACCGTCGTTAGCCTTACGGTAAATACAAATTAATTACTTCCTTATATTTATTGTTATAAAAATAAATTAATAGCGCACGCTCCTGCGATGTCACATTATAAAGCGGGCGTCTATTAATTACGTGAGGTGAAATGGGGGAGGGGGTACGCCGAAATCTCACGAAACCTCATCAAGGGAGAGGGTGAGTCAACGGAAATCTCACGTGAGGTTTTGAAATTTTTGTAGGGCTGTAGAGCAAAAAAAAAAAAAAAAGTCTAGTAATGACGCGAAAGTCGACTTTAGGCGGGGTATTTCATCCAAAAGCCGACCTTATGGAGGGGGGGGGGGGGTGTAACTGCCCTTTGAAGCATGAGATCTAAAAAAAAAAAAGTCACGAAAAGTTTCGAGGTCGATTAGTAGGGGGGGGGGGGGAGGCTTCCATCAAAATCTCATGTCATTTTAGAGGAAGGGATCCAACCAGATCTCACGAAGTCTCAACCCAGGGGCGGCCCAAGGGCGGTGCGAGCCATGGAGTAAGGAAATATATGGAGACGACGCATTGAAGTGAAGCAGGGCGGAGGAGGAGTGGGGGGGGGGGCATGGCCGGACTGGAGGGGGCATGGCCGCTTCCATACAGACACGGGGAATATGTACAAAAAAACCTCAAGGGGACTCTAGGATAAAGGTAACGCCGATATCTGGTGATGGATTATTATGTAACTCGATATGACAAATAAAAAATGAAGAATAAAATTTTTTGATATTCTGCTTAGTTTTCGAGATATTCTGTCCCAAATGTGAAATGGTTTTGGTTGAAATTCAGAAGAAAAAATTGGTTAAAGTCAAATTTGATGATGGATTCTTATTTAAAAAGACGAGACAAATGAAAAATAAAGAATAAAAATTTTCGATATCTCACCTAGTTCTAGAGATATACTGTATCAAAAGTGAGGTTTCTTGAGTTGAAATGGAGAAGAAAAATTTCGCAAAAGTCAAATTTAATGATCGATTCTTATGTAACACGACGAGACAAATCGAAAATAAAGAATAAATTTTTTCGATATCTTGCTTAGTTTTCGGGATATACTGGGAACATCGCAATGTTTGGAAGCGCAATACCGCTGCTGCCGCCATGCGGGAGAGTTTAGAGCCTGCTTCACCGATTTAACGTCACTTCTCCTCCATATATTTCCTTCCTCCATGGTGCGAGCTTAGTCATATGTCGCCACAGAATTGAGTGAACTGGAGTTGCGGCTTAGAGTCAGCTGGAGTTATTGGAATAAAGAAAATGAAAAGTTGTCACATTGTTGGTACTCTCTGTTGCCGCGCCGCGCCTCTGGCGCCTGTTTTGTGCATTTTCGGCTGTGGTCTTGGCATTTATTTGTATGCGGTTGCAAGTGCATTGTGTTCAGGGCCGCCGTAAGCGGGCGTGCAAGGCGTGCACCGCACGCGGGCGGCACATCGAGGGGGGCGGCAAAACGAGTGATCGACAGTCGCCTCGGTGATATTTGCGGCGTATTATATATCGGGCGACCTTTTCTTTAAGCTCAACAGCTGCTTCGTGCGGCCTGCGGCACTCAGAATGGCAACAATGGGGGCGGAAATAATGTTCGGAGGGGCGGCAATCTCACAGTTTCTTGACCGGGTTTCGAAATAAGGGGGCGGCATAATCGGTATTGCACGCGGGCGCTCAAACAGCTAGCGGCGGGCCTGATTGTGTTACGAGCTCCAAGCAAAATCGAAACGTTATTTATTGGTGAAACGTTATTAATGTTGTAGCAGATATTCTGTGAGTATTCCGAATGTTATGTAATGTTAGATATTAAGTAACATGATGTTAAACATGATGTTAGTAACATACCTATTTAAATAATTCCGAAAGCTTCCGCGGTCACTGTATCTATTAGTTTGGTTCTCCTATGGAACCGCGTCGATTTATTAAAACCTAACGTTTCTGCTATCGTGCTGTGGCTTCAGTCCTCTGATGAAAGCCACACAAGGGCGCCGGCAGGATTACTGTATCTTTTTTATACATTCTATATAACACTTATTATCTAAGGATACTGAATTTATTGACAGTGTGAACAAAGGTTTCAAAGTTCTGCACTTGTTGGAGAGAGTTATGAGGGGATGTACGAGAGAAGTCAAGGAATTGGGTTACAAAACTTTGGTCAGACCATTGCTCGAATATGGTAGTGTAGTATGGGACCCTCATTTTACGTATCAAATACAGGAGTTGGAGAGGGTGCAAAGAAGGGCTGCTAGATTTGTTTCTGGAAATTATCGCAGAATGCAATCAGTGACGGATATGATAAAGGAGCTGGAATGGGATTCATTGCAAGACAGGAGGAGGATGAGGAGGGTCATGGGAGTGTACAGGGCATATACTGGTGATGAGGCATGGAAAGATATTGCAATAGGTATGAAAAGTAGTGCATGGAAGGGAAAAGATGACCATGACCACAAGCTGGCACTCGATTTCAGGCACAAGGGTGTGGGAAGATTTTCTTTTTTAGGTAAGGGTGTCAGGGATTGGAATGAGTTACCAAGAGAAACGATGAATAATTTACCGAAAACTTTGAAGGAATTTAAAGATAAAATTTGTAGAAAGCAAATGTAGGTGGGTGCAGGATACGGGGAAGATAGCTGTGTAGGGAAATTGCCACCGGAGCCTGTGCTCCATTGCAATTAAATTAAATTAATTAAATTAAATTAAATTTGGACAACAATATAGGCGCATTAAGTTATTATTCAAGCAGTGATTTTAATAATAAAAATTTTGTTTCTTAAACTTTTTCTGCGTACTTTGTTTCATAGCAGGGGGGTGCAAGTGCGCCAATGAAGCCACAGCACGATAGCAGAAACGTTAGGTTTTAATAAATCGACGCAGCTCCACCCGGAGAACTAAGATAAACATACCTATTTCTTTTTGCATAGATAACAATATACCTAACCTGGTCTAAAGATTGTATTCGTTGCTTCCATAGTAAAAATTTCTGAGTGACAATATTTTAGGGCATAGAATCATAGCAGAAACAGAATAGTAGGTTACCTTGATACAAAGATACCGTGCGTGGTTTGTGTATGTGCCGCGTGTACGCACGCACACATCGGGAATATCTCAAGGTTACAGGACTGCGCCAGGTAAATAATTTGTCCCCATGCTGTGTGGTATGGCAAAACTCACGTTACTGGAGGTTCGTCCTTTTAACTTGTCGGATGAATTCGAGTCCTGCGCCGTTCTCTCTGCGCGTGGATTGTCGAATTACGAGTAGCCTTAAGTACAGCGCTGCCATTTCTACGGATTTATACGTAGATCTACGGATTTTTATGAAAAGTTAGGATTTTCAGATTTTGTTAAAATATCTACGGATTTTTTATACTTTTTTCATTTTTCGATATTTCTTATATTGGTGTTTTGTTAAACTTTGAGTATATAGTGTTAATGCATTACAGAATCGTCAATAAGTGTGAATCTTTTCCTTGCAATCGCTCGTGTGAACTAACGATTGAAATAAAACTCATATTTTGTTTGGTTACAGATTTTAAAGATCTTAGAAGACTGTAATACAAAACTACCGACGCAATCTTTATATACGGTGACATGCTCGCTGGCACGGCTTACAAAGAAGTGGCTTCCGATAAGGCTTAACCAATATCCGAGAATTAAAGGGGTCACAGTTTTTAACATTACCTATTACAAAACATACGCTAAATTTAATGTAAAAAAGAAATGTATGGCCGCTAAAAAAAGGGGGGGGGGGGAGAGAGAGTAGTTAAGCAGCAACGGTGATAAAAGTGACGACGTATAAAACAAGTTCAGGGATATTTCTTACTTTCAATGTCAAATATTATTTCGTATTTCGAATTTTAAAGACCTGGAAATAAAAAGTATTCTTAATTTTGACTCTATCTTTAATAATTATTGTTTCAGTCTTTCATTTAGCGAGTCTCCGGATTTTTGTACCCGATCTACGGAAATTTTAGCGGCCATCTACAGATATTCAAAGCCAAGTGGCTGGCAGCACTGCTCAAGTAGCCCGTTTCTCGTAATAAGTTCATATTCAGTGTTTTAGCTGTTCAGTTCTTAATTTTTTTGGCTATCGGTAATGTAAATATTTTTCAGTAAAAATGTTCGACGTTTATGAATCGGACTGTAAAGAGGAATTAGCATGTGCCGCTTCGGATTATGAACGATTCTGTAGTTAGTTTTTGCAGAGGAAAATAGTGAAATGAAAATGGCATTGGTGGATGTTGACACCAAATAAAAGTCTATAAAGGTATTTATAATCTTATATCTTTAAACGAGCAATTCTTGTATATATATATATATTTCGGATCTCGGAAACGGCTGTGATGATTTGGATGAAATTTGATATTTAGGTAACGTTTTGACTTTTAAGATTACCTAAATAGTTGTCTTCCCTACAAAAAAGCGAGTTTACAAAATACGAACAATTTTGTCACTCGATTTCTCGAAAACGGCACTAACGCCATCTCGTAGACAATTCAGGTACCAGAAAGCCTACAAATAGATTTTTTTTTATTTCAAAGAATATTTAAACGAACAGATCTTGTATACTGGCTGACCCGTGGAAATATTATGGAAGATAATTAAAAATTTATCAATGGTTTTATCAGAGGTGAAAATTACTTTGAAAATAATATTACCGGTACCAGTTATAAAGTAATCATCATTTACTTTTTGACCATAAAAAGTGGTTGTTAGTTAGTCATTAAATACTACCACCTTAATTATAAAACATCTTTCGATTTCTGTTCAATATACAAGATTTCGAGTAAAGTTTGATAATAAAATGCATAATTAAATATTAATACATCTACAAATTCCTGAAAAAGCTGCGTACGAGTGCACTTACAAAAAAAAGGGTTCTGATAAATAGAATCTTGCCTTTTGAAGCGCCTGACCTTGAGCTTTATTAATGTTTATAACGAAGGTTACTTCTTGTGGGAATTGTTTTATCATCATTTTGAAATGCTGATTAGAAGATGCGAGATTACTGCGAGGTATGAGCATAGTTTTATCGGAGTAAATGAATTTAGCACAGATGATGTTCTATTCACGTCACAATCTGATGATGAATTCTTATAGATCTCGGCGAAACATATCGAAAATAAAGAATAAATGTTCTTGGTTTTCGAGATATAGCATGTCAAAAATCAGTTATTGGTATAATTCCTTGTGCTTTTGGCAACGTTTCTTCTGGTGCAGGCCGTATTTCAGCCCAACAACAACCACTAGGAACAAAATAAAACATTGAAGGTACATTTCCACCGTATAGACATAGTGGTTTCGGTGGATTTTTTTCTGGTCCAGGCCGGATCTAATCATAACCTCTTAACGTTTGAGATATAATATCTCGAGAACTAAGCGAGATATCAGAAAATTAAATTCCTTATTTTCGATTTGTCTCAACGAGTTTCATACGAATTCATTATCAAACTTGGCTATGGCGAAATTTATCTTCTGATCCAGGATGCATTTCAACCAACCACGTCAATTTTGAGTTACAATATCTCGAGAACTAAGCGAGATATATATAAAAAAAATATTTTTTACTTTCAATTTTTCTCGTCGAGTTACATAAGAATCCATCATCAAGGGTTATCGTAGAATCCTCTCGATTACCACAAATCTCTCACCATTAATTACTCCCTGATTAACAATAGCATTTTTTATTATTATTATTTTTATACCATTTTGTGAGGCGGTCTCGCAAATGGATTTAGCGCTTTGGATGAAATTTCATATGTAGATAACGTTTTGCTTTTCAAGTTTTTAAAAGATTTAAAAAAAATAAAATAAAAATAAAGGAACAATTTTTGTATTTGGTTTCTCGAAAACGGCTCTAACCTCATTACATAGAAGCTTTAGGTACCAGTAAGCCTACTGACGTTAGTTAAGCTTCTCTTTGGTTAACTGTGCACCTCAAAACGCCTAGAAAGCCTTCAAGCCTTTTACTTTAATCAAACTTTACTCGAAATCTTGGATATTGAACATAAATCAAGATAACGAGCGAAGATAGGTCACCCAGGTACTAATACTTAAACTAATTCAATCAATATAAAATTTAAATTAGGCCGTTTAAACAAACTATATCTGGTTTATTTGTTTACATGCTAAGTGACGAGAAAAGAACCATCTGGCAGATTTGAAAACATTTGTGGAATGTCAGCAATTGATTTTGAACATATACAGAGATGAAATACAAACATGAGAAAACGAATCCCCATTCGAAAGAGGCTGGCTTTTACATTACCTAATTACTCCATTCAATAATGAACTACGTGAAAACTGCGATTTAAAAATTCCTGCTGCAAAATTCAATACACAATATATTTTCTGTTACAAAATCAACAATCGCAATCAACAATCTACAACAAGCTGTGTAAACATGTGGGCCAGCCGAAGGCTTGTCAACAGTCGAGTCGCAATCCTTTGATATGATGCCACATTTACCCCCTCGCCTCGCGCTTCGTGCACGAAAGCTGACACGAACTGCCGTTTACACTCTCCCAAGAATTCATTCACGGACGATTAGTGAGCGTTTAAGATTTCTTGGTAGGCGGTAGGTGATTTGTCTTATACTGAAGCACTTTCTTTTAAAAAAATTTAATTGATTTTTAAATTTTTAAAAAGAGATTTAAATATGTCAATTTGTAGCCTCAAGCAGCTAATAAAATTTCAATAGGTCGTCAGTGTCTTTATTTATTGACACATTTTAACTACTGCGTTATAATATTTTGAAAACAGAATTTCATCAGTTTCCTGTATTATTATCTATAGACTATAAAATAACTCCAGAGGTTCAGTAAACTTTAGACATGGAAAAACGATTTGAAGATATTTTGAAATTCGAGGTGTATGACTGGATGAAAAATGCTTGTACCGCAAATATTGTAAACGCTGATACAGCTCGACAGGAAGAACTGTCAGAAATCAGATATGATGAAGAAAGTAAACGTAAATTCGATAGTGATGAATATGAAAGACTGTGGCAAAATGAAAAAAAGGCTTGTCATATTTAAATTTATGGCAACTGATTTTTTCATTTTAATGAAGCCTTTTCCCATTTCATATCTCATCTAATAAGGCTTTAGTGTTGTTAATCATATTATCGCCAAAGAAAGAAACCGCCTGAATATTTCCGAAAGTGGTGACCTTCGTTTGTTCCTTACGAAAAATGACCTAGATATCAAGTTTTTATTTTAGCAGAATTAGCCTTAGGAATCTGATTAATAAATTAGATAATAAAATATAATTTCACCAAACTTCATACGCAAAGTGTAAATAAAAAGACAGATTTAACTACAGTAAGTCGATTTAAAAAAAAGGAGTTATTCTGCTAAACATAGCGAAAGTCCGAGATAAAGTGTTTGGTAGGTTATTATTATATGGTCCCATTATATTTTCTGTTAAAAGACAGACCTTGTATCCCCCTCCCCCTAAAAAAAAAAAAAGCGTGTGGCATGGGCTTAGCAATCGTAGGTATAATTTCAGAAGACAGAAGTAGTAACATGTTGTAACGACTACTCGCGCCATTCGTGTTTGTATAGTTAAAAGTTCGTTGAAGCAATTGAACAGCTACACTTCCTAACACGATTTTTCTTAAGCTTTCTTCCACCACTAATTACTCTTTTAATTAAAGGTTCGTTTTGCCGTGCGGTCGCCAGTCTTTCGGCTATGCTAATTGGTTAATTAAAGTCACAGAAGAAAAACACATATGCGTACTAGTTTTCGTAGATTTATTCCTCTGAGACTACACAGTCAACAAACATGCCACCAGACAATAATACTAATGTTTCTTCGTCACCGAAGATAGCAGATTCAAGTACAGTCAAAACAACTAAATAAGCAGTGAGCACAATTCTCGAAACTAATTAACAAACAATCGCCATAGTCCGATTCTGCAGTAGCTTACTAAACACAGTTTATATTGAATCAGGTCTCTCGGAAGAACCTTCATAGTCCAACATATACTTTAGCACACATCCCACAGTGTTCTTTAGCACGGAACACACGCCAAGCGGCCGTACGATGTATTCCCGGGATAAACACACTGCCGTAGACCTTCCGTTCCCGCCGGCTGTTCCGTACGTTACCACTGACCATCACCAACTCCCCGCGCTCGGCGCTCGCCCACCGCCAAAGACCTTACATACCTCTCAGATTACACTATCCACTCCAAATATAACCGTAACGTTCATGGTTACGTTACAATGTGTTTCATCATTTTCATGCCCGATGCACTACTAGCAAATACATTTCCATTGATGAATTTGCCCATAGCTCCAATATTAACGGTGATGAATTTGTAATCCTCATACACTGCTTTTCGAGAAAATATACTCATCATTTCTTCATTTCTTATTCAGCAAGGAATCATCTGACTCTAAATAATGACAAATGTTCTCTTCGCGTGTCGTGTATTTTCAGACGCGAGTGGTACGCGTGCTACTTGGAAACTGCGTCTCAATGTGCGGGCCACCACGCTACGAGTGTCTCACGCGCGCGTCATGCCGCTCGTGTCACGTCATGTCACACGCACTATACGCGTCTCAATTCGCGCCTCGTGTTCGTGCTGTGTCGCCTCGCCTCGTGGAAGCTCGCGTGAAAGTGGAAACGCGGCATCAGACCATTTCCACGGCGCGAGAGAAACTTTTTTTTTAGTTGTGGCTTTACGCCTCGTCGACGTCATTAGAGGCGGGATGGGACTGGGGGCAAGGAACGGGAAGGAATTCTTCCATGGCCTTTTGAAGGAAGCACCCCGGAATTCGCCTGGAGTGATTTGGGGAAACTATGGAAAATCAAAATCTGGATACCCGGACAAGGATTCGAAACGGTGTCCTCCCGAATGCGAGGCGAGAGCGCTAACCACTCACCTACCATGCTCGGTTTATTATTATTAATTTACTGGAATTACGATGGAGCACATGCTCCGGTGGCAGTTCCCCATGTCATATACTTACCCCCTTTCTATTGTTGTTTTTTATTCCATTATAGACTTTTGCTGTAAAATTCCACATCCCGTCTGCATATATGATATACGAATTTTAATTTTAAATTCATTCAGCGTTTTTGGTAAAGTTTAGAACTGTATCGCCAAGCCACATTCCGTGGAAACAAGACTTAACATACACACAATTACCGCCCCGACCGCTTATTTAGATTTTTTGCTTTATAAATAAGTAGATAATAATTAATAAGAGCTCATACACTTGGCCTTTATTTTATTCAACTAGAGTTTATGACAATTTTAAGATCTGAAGATGTTTTAATTAGAATTATTGTATTACCGAGTCATAGTTTGTCACTCGCAGCGAACATTGATTATACAGTAGAATATAAGTATTTGTTAACAAACCCGAAAACTATATTCATAAAACTATATTGTAAAAGTAAAGATATCGGAAGAACCCTTTGTATCCGACAAAGTGTATGTATTATGTCCCGAACGGGGAGAGGGTTAACCTACTTATCTGTTTCTATTATGTTAGACATTAGGTGATTACACTTAACGTAGGTATCGTAAATATTTACAAAGTATAATAGTAGTGATAAAAGGCGGGTGTGAGCCCACTTTTTTAATTGATGTTAATTGATTTTAATTGAATTGCGTGGGGGCCTTAATTAATGTTAATTGAATTGCGTGGGGGCCTTAATTGATTTTAATTAACGCTAATTGATTTTAATTAATGTTAATTGATTTTAATTAATGCTAATTGATTTTAATTGATTTTAATTGATTTTAATTGAGGCTAATTGATTTTAATTGAGGCTAATTGATTTTAATTAATTTTAATTGATTTTAATTGAGGCTAATTGATTTTAATTGATTTGCGGAGGGGGGAGCCTTAATTGATTTTAATTAATGTTAATTGACTCACGCCTTGGAGCGGAGGGGAGCCGAGGAACTAGGGGAGTTTAATTGAATGCGGGTTCGTAATTGAATGCGCACAGCTGCACCACACCCGAATTATCGCTCCCCTCGCAGCTGCAGGATGCGGGTTCGTAATTGAATGCGCACAGCTGCACCACACCCGAATTATCGCTCCCCTCGCAGCTGCTGGATGCGGGTTCGTAATTGAATGCGCACAGCTGCACCACACCCGAATTATCGCTCCCCTCGCAGCTGCAGGATGCGGGTTCGTAATTGAATGCGCACAGCTGCGCCACACCCTGAAGCCCTTAATTATCGCTCCCCTCGCAGCTGCAGGGGAGTATTTCATAAATGTTTGCTTTCTGCACATACTACAGAACCTTTGTAAGGCCTTTGCTACATTATGTGGGACCCTCATCATGTGTATCAGATAAAGTAGTTAGAGGGTTAAAGTAGAACAGCTAGATTTGTTTGCGGCTGTCAACTTAGACCAAAACAGTGTGTATGAATAAGGGAGCTGAGTTGTCTTTGGAAGACAGGAATGTGGATAAAGAGTCGTGGTATATGTAAGGTATACATCGATGTGACCTGGACTGATGCTGGGAGAAGAAATGAGAACAATGTTTCACCGAGCGTGGTGGGTTAAAGGTTAACGTTCTCGCCTCGCATTCGGGAGGACGCGGGTTGGAATCCCCGTCCGGGCATCCAGATTTGGGTTTTCCATGGTTTCCTTGTCCCCAGTCCCATCTCGCCTCTAATGACCTTAGCCGTCGACGAGGCGTAAAGCAATAAAAAAAAGCAATGTTTCAGGTACAAAGTGAAAAGTTTTTCTACGTAAGGGAGTCGAGGAAAGGGAAAAACTTGTCGTGCGATGTGAACAATTTATTTCAAACGGTGAAAGAATTTCTAGTAAAAATTCTAATGAGGACGAACGCTTGTAACGTGAGCTCCATTGAAAATTATTTTAGTACAAAGCGCGCGGAGGCAATGTGTCGGGGCTTCGTCGTATTCGTGGCGGACTGTTTCGTTAAATTTGCATCGTCTCTACGCGCTCTCGCTTTCTATGCAGTTTCAATTAGGGAAGTTTCCAGCAGGCTTAATTTGACATTACCCTCGGCTTCTGACTACATTCAACACAAATATTTCATTATGGCTAAGAATGCTTGTACCATTTGCAGCAAAAGTGCCTTCCAAAGCATTGCACCAAACGTAATTCTGAAGTCTAGAACGTGTTCATAAATGTATAGTTTACAGGGCACCATCTCACTCCAACTTTACGAGATGCGACAAGAAATATGTAGGCCAGTTTGTTTAAATTTTGCAAACTGTTAGATGTCACGCGGCCACGAACTCTTAATCTTTTATTATTAGGAAGCTGCCAACCGTCAAATGGGACGTCACAAAACGGTGGTCAGGGGATAGGCGCTGCTGCATGGGAAATATGTAGCCATACAAAAATTGCGCGACTTTCGGTGATGTATCATACTGTGGTGAGTAAGTCAATAGTCGTGGTGGTACTGAATACTTCAAAATGGTATCCCTGTGCCACCACATCCACCTGTTGCCTATATACAACGGTCATATTCGCCAGCTGCCTAGTTCAACCTGCTGTAATGACACTGAAGTGCTTCTGTTTTCTGTCATAAATGTTAGTTATACCAAGCCGCTCACTATCGGACTTGTAACGAAACAGAAATTTCAAGTGGTCTACTCGAAAAAGTTACACAATATAATCGTGCTTATGCATGAAGAATGGAAAGTGCTGCTCCAGGCAGTGAATAGTTTCCGGATTATTTAACAGTGAGCTTTTAAAACGGTTTCACTTGGGGACAATTCTGTCTTTTCCCGAGCAGTGTTTGAGGGCGAAAATGACATAGGTTTTTAACGGCACTGTTCTTGGCATTAGGTATTTCTTGACAATTCAACGTAAAAAAATCTGATACACACTCAGCCTGAAGGGATCAGTACAATCAACGCTAAGAAGTCGTGGCGTCTTCAGATTTATAAAGAAAGCATTATAATGGGTTTGGTTTTTAAAACTTTTCTGTGGTACAATATCGTTTAAAGTGTGTGTGCGTCTTCATTTGTCTTGAAAGTCTTAAAACTCCACGTTATGTCAAATTCTGCGCACAATACAAAGTTTCTAAATCAATCGAAATATTGTTTAGCATTTAGTCTTATAGGTCATGCGACCAGTCTTAATTTTAGAACTAACAGTTTAAAAAGGAGTAAAAATTCGGAGGACGTGAACATGTTATGAATTTAAGACGTCACGTAAGAAATAATGAACAATCTCGTGTTTTATCATGCGTTAAAATATAAGGGCAAGCTGTCAACGAGAAACGCTCAAGACCAATTCGGTTTAAACGCCTATGAAAAAGTTAATGTAGTAGAAACAGCTTTTTGAATTGCACGTGATGTTAACATTCCGCTTATAATACCACAATATAATTACCTCAGCAAACACTTTTGGATTTCCATGTATCAGTCGCGCAATTTTTGTATGGCTACATATTTCCCATGCAGCAGCGCCTATCCCCTGACCACCGTTTTGTGACGTCCCATTTGACGGTTGGCAGCTTCCTAATAATAAAAGATTAAGAGTTCGTGGCCGCGTGACATCTAACAGTTTGCAAAATTTAAACAAACTGGCCTACATATTTCTTGTCGCATCTCGTAAAGTTGGAGTGAGATGGTGCCCTGTAAACTATACATTTATGAACACGTTCTAGACTTCAGAATTACGTTTGGTGCAATGCTTTGGAAGGCACTTTTGCTGCAAATGGTACAAGCATTCTTAGCCATAATGAAATATTTGTGTTGAATGTAGTCAGAAGCCGAGGGTAATGTCAAATTAAGCCTGCTGGAAACTTCCCAAATTGAAACTGCATAGAAAGCGAGAGCGCGTAGAGACGATGCAAATTTAACGAAACAGTCCGCCACGAATACGACGAAGCCCCGACACATTGCCTCCGCGCGTTTTGTACTAAAATAATTTTTTTTTTTTTTTTTTTTTTTTTTGTAACAGTTTAACGTCCCTTTTAAACAACGTGGTCTTTAGAGACGGGAAAGGATGGGGGCAAGGAATGGGAAGGAATTCGGCCATGGCCTTTTGAAGGAAGCATCCCGGCATTCACCTGGAGTGATTTGGGGAAACCATGGAAAACCCAAATCTGGATGCCCGGACGGGGATTCGAACCGCCGTCCTCCCGAATGCGAGGCCAGAACGCTATCCGTTACACCACCACGCTCGGTAAATAATTTTCAATGGAGCTCACGTTACAAGCGTTCGTCCTCATTAGAATTTTTACTAGAAATTCTTTCACCGTTTGAAATAAATTGTTCACATCGCACGACAAGTTTTTCCCTTTCCTCGACTCCCTTACGTAGAAAAACTTTTCACTTTGTACCTGAAACATTGCTTTTTTTTATTGCTTTACGCCTCGTCGACGGCTAAGGTCATTAGAGGCGAGATGGGACTGGGGACAAGGAAACCATGGAAAACCCAAATCTGGATGCCCGGACGGGGATTCCAACCCGCGTCCTCCCGAATGCGAGGCGAGAACGTTAACCTTTAACCCACCACGCTCTGTGAAACATTGTTCTCATTTCTTCTCCCAGCATCAGTCCAGGTCACATCGATGTATACCTTACATATACCACGACTCTTTATCCACATTCCTGTCTTCCAAAGACAACTCAGCTCCTTTATTCATACACATTGTTTTGGTCTAAGTTAACAGCCGCAAACAAATCTAGCTGTTCTACATTAACCCTCTAACTACTTTATCTGATACACATGATGAGGGTCCCACATAATGTAGCAAAGGCCTTACAAAGGTTCTGTAGTATGTGCAGAAAGCAAACATTTATGAAATACTCCCCTGCAGCTGCGAGGGGAGCGATAATTAAGGGCTTCCGGGTGTGGCGCAGCTGTGCGCATTCAATTACGAACCCGCATCCTGCAGCTGCGAGGGGAGCGATAATTCGGGTGTGGTGCAGCTGTGCGCATTCAATTACGAACCCGCATCCAGCAGCTGCGAGGGGAGCGATAATTCGGGTGTGGTGCAGCTGTGCGCATTCAATTACGAACCCGCATTCAATTAAACTCCCCTAGTTCCTCGGCTCCCCTCCGCTCCAAGGCGTGAGTCAATTAACATTAATTAAAATCAATTAAGGCTCCCCCGCAAATCAATTAAAATCAATTAGCCTCAATTAAAATCAATTAGCCTTAATTAAAATCAATTAAAATCAATTAAAATCAATTAGCATTAATTAAAATCAATTAACGTTAATTAAAATCAATTAGCATTAATTAAAATCAATTAAGGCCCCCACGCAATTCAATTAACATTAATTAAGGCCCCCACACAATTCAATTAAAATCAATTAACATCAATTAAAAACTGGCAACGGACGCACGTCTAGCCACTACTTATAATGTGTCTTTTACAGACAAGACATGTCACTACCAACAAAAAAAACTATCTGGGGCACAAAACTTAAAAAGAAAAGCGAGGTGAAATTGAGAAAGCTTCAATCAAAGCTGCTGGCAAAATTTTTAAGAGTTGAAAAGTCATCTGAATCTTCATCAGAACTAGTTCAAGACGCAACGAAAGAAAACTTATCTGATATAAGCACAAGCACATGATGATAAAGAGCAGCATGTTCTAGAAGATTTGCCTGTAGCTGAAATCTCGTCTGCAGTTAAAAATATTATGAAAGAGAATACACTACCACCACCACCACCGCTTTTTCAAACTACAAATTTGGATGATATTTTAAAATGGCCGCTCATTGATTCTACAATCAGAGATGAAATAATTATTCGAGGTCCTGTAAGTAATGAAATGAGCAACGAAAAATATCCAAGAATAAATGATGGACGTCATTTTTCAAATACATTTTCAAAGAGTAATGCCAAATGGAGAAAGTTATAAAAGAAGATGGCTTGTTTACTGTAAAGCTACAGATAAAGTATATTGTTTTTGCTGCTGTTTATTCAACAGAATGTCTCATTCCAATTTGGTGAAAGAAGGATTTGATGACTGGTGGCATTTATCAGTGCGTCTCAAAACTCATAAAACTTCCTCAAATCACCAGCACGCCATGCACAGTTGGATAGAAGCGTCTATTCGATTAAAGAACTTCACTGGAATAGACAAGCGTTTGCAAAAACAGATTGAAGACGAGAAATCACGATGGACTGCTACCCTCGAACGAATGATGGCCATAGTATTCTTTTTAGCGGGCAATAACTTGTCGTTCAGAGGAAGCTCAGGATCTGAAACACTGTATACTCCTAATAATGGTAACTTCCTGGGTATAGTACAACTGCTAGGAAAATTTGACCCTGTGATGATGGAACACCTGCACCGTACTTCTAATTAGGAGACTAATGTACATTACTTTGGAAAACGTGTTCAAAACGAGTTAATCAGCTTACTTGGAAGTGAAGTTGGCAGTAAAATTTTGAATATGGTAAAGTCATCTAAATACTTCTCCATCATACTGGATTGCACACCTGATGTCAGTCACGTCGAACAATTATCTTTAATATTGCGTTTTGTTGAGAATACTGAAAATGAAGTCCAAGTGCGTGAGTGTTTCGTTGCTTACAAGCCGGTAAGTGACTCTTCGGGAGCTGGACTCATTGGCCTCTTTTTTGATGATATTGTGCAAGAATTCAATTTGGATATCAACGATTGTCGAGGACAAGGATATGACAATGGATCCAATATGGTAGGAGTAAATAAAGGTGTCCAGAGCAGAATTCTAAATCAATATCCAAGAGCTTTTTTCAATCCTGTCATAGCTTAAATTTGGTAATAGCAGATGCGGCTAAAACATCAGTTAAATCAGTTTCCTTGTTTGGATTTCTTCAAAGAATGTTTGTTCTATTCTCTGGATCAACAAAGCGATGGGAAGTGATATCCAAGCACATAGAAGGACTATCGCTAAAAAAAAGTTTGCGATACTCGTTGGGAGAGTAGAGTTTCTAGCCTATCTGTAGTGCGTTATCACTACTCTTCAGTTCGTGACGCCCTTCTGGAATTTCATGAAGAAACGAATGACACAGTTGCATCATCAGAGGCCTTGTCCCTAAGCCAGATCATGGAGCAATTTGAATTCATAGTTACAATGGTGGCTTGGTACGATATATTGCTCCAAGTAAATATTGTAAGCAAGGCTATACAGTCTGAAACTATGGATTTACCAAACGCTTCACAACTGCTGAAAAACTGTTCGGAATTTGTGAAAGAGTACAGGTGTTATTCGTCTGCTATATTAACACCTAGAGAAATTGCTTCTCAGACTGGGATAGATCCTATTTTTAATCTAGTCCGATTCCGAAGAAAGAAGAGATTATTTCAGTATGAGGCGGTAGATGAGACAGCAACAGATCCTGAAGAATTGTTTAAAAGGAATGTTTTTTACCCTATGATCGATACCATTGAAAATGCGTTGGTCACTCGATTTACTTAGCTATCCAAATTTAATAATACATGGTCCTTTTTATACAATATCAGAACAATTCCAGAAAAGTCCGATTTGGAAAAAGCCTGTGCAGATTTAGAAACAAGTTTAACTGATGAAGAAAAATGTGGCTTATCTGGTTGTGAATTGGTTGAGGAACTTTCAAGCCTGAAACCATTGTTAAAGGAATTTGAATCAGCAGAACCAATAAAAGTTCTTCAACTTATGAAACAAAATGGCTGGCAGGATATATTTCCGAATTTGTGGACACCACTTCGAATTTTGCTAACCATACCTGTAACTGTTGCTAAAGGAGAACGAAGTTTCAGTAAATTAAAACTTATCAAAACTTATTTACGGTCAACTATGTCTCAAAATAGACTGCTATTTTATCTATAGAAAATGACATTGCCCAAGACTTGAATCATTCTGATTTAATAAAGAAATTTGCAAGCGAGGAAGGTGGCAATCTAGGCCATTTATGATTTTATTTCCACATTAGTTTATTTGAAACTAAGTAGACTTGACTTACATGTGATGTGAGCGTTGTGTGCGTCATAAATAAATCTTTACAAATATACTTTACTGCTGTTTCTCATTTTTACGACCTATACCATGCTAGTTTTCAGTGGTCTGTGTTATTAATATATGAAGACTATCTGCTGCTCGCTGCTTTGCTCGCTTGGATTTCTTAACGCATTCATATACGTATTCGAATCCCATTGAACTATTTCTTCGATAGGGATTAACATTGGTCCTAAGTGTTATTTGAAATTTTATCCTAAGCCGTTCAGACGTTTCTGCGTGAAACAGTGGCAATATGCAAGCAAACAAAATGTTACATTTTTAATTATAGTAGGACGTAAAAAATGTAATCTTCAGTTTTCATGGACAGCTTAATCACGAATAAGCGAATGTACATTCGGGGTGCCACGATGAAATCTCGCACCACCTGAAAAACTTGCTAGGGCCGCCACTGTCTCAACCAGAGGGGGGGGAGTCCGGAATTTCGGGGAAAAAACTCACGTAATTAATGGACGCCCCCAAACGACCCGCCGCGTTGTGTGCGGGTCAAGTCTGCCTCAGTGTACCGGTATTTAGTCACGCGGCAAAAGCCCCTCACTCCTTAGCTCGCGCGCAGTTAAGAAGGAGGTGTCTTTGTTCGAGTTGGATCATGCAGCGCAGCGAAAGTTTGTTACAATGGATAACGAAAACTGTCACCTTTTAATACAACTGTACGGTGCCAAAAATTTTTTGTGTATTAGCAAATGTGGAGTCTTAATCAGACTCTTATGGTCTCACCTCCATCACCACCACCCAATCAACGAATCTTTAGAATCGCCAAATGTCATAATTAACCCAATACATTTTACCTAAGTAAGGAGTAAGTTCTCGTTAAAAATGACAACAGAAAATTGAATAGCAATAAAAAATTTAATATAAAATGGGTGCTATTTCTTCATCTTTGTCCAATCTTCCAGAGCATCACATAAAGCGTCAAAAAAATCTGGATCTGTTCAAGAAAATGATTATTTTGACACTCGAATAAGGGATTACAGGCTAGCACACGAGTCTCCAATTGCTAGAAATCTTGAAGTCACAGCGTCTTTCAGTAATTGAAATCGCCTGCTGAAATTGTGTGTTCACTGGCTCAATTAATGATTTTGGGAACTCTACCGTTATGATTATCGTAAAATTTGTTTATTTATATCCTCGATGGCTTCATTTCTCTTGTATTCCACGAGTTTCTCACCATTCTATTAAAATACAATTTCCATATCCACCAAATCACTTTTCGTTTAGGTTTCTAGTATACAGTGTTATGCATCACAGTGAATGTTGCAGCTAGTCGTGCACGTGAAATGTCCACGGTGGCTTCACGAAAAGACTATGCCGTGCAAACTGGCTGGATTGCGTTGCCACGCGCGGCAGCCGAGCTCGTCAATAGAAATGGTTCGCGCGGCAAATAACCGGTTTGGCGCGCTCGAACATGGCTCGCGCGGCAACCGCACATAGTCGATACGCAGCTTAAGAGTCGCCAGTAGCACCGTGCGTGGCGCGTTGTGCTGCCTCGCCCTCGCTAACTTCTGTTTCCCGCAGATAACAATAGCAAGCAGGTTTAATCGCGTGAACCGAATTAATTTTTGAAAGTTGCTTAACATTGTTTACTTTTCGGTTCGGTAGAACTCCGATCGAGCGCATATCTGCATCCGGCTAGCGGGGGGGGGCACCTGCCACCCCCTGCCCGTACCTGGCTACGCCCTTGCCTAGATACTTCAGGGAATTCACCGTGTCAACAAATGAATAAATAACTTTGTACTCGTGAGCAAACGGGGTCTTTTTATAAGTGTAAGCTGCCATTTACGGCACCATTCCGAAATAACATCCAGATCGCACTGAATTTCTAAGCAATCGTCAGAGCACCTCACTTCCCTATAAATAAGTGCATCATCAGCAAAAAATCGCATCCTGCAATTAACGTTGTCACAGAGATCGTTTATAAAAATTAAGAAAAGAAGTGGTCCTATTACACTTCCTGGAGGAACGCCCTTAGTAGAAGTAGTAGTAGAAGAGGCTACCCAGTCAACAACGACATACTGTGACCGACCAGTTAGAAAATCGCGTATCCATTCGCAAATCTGATCAGATATATCGTACGCTCGAATCTTCGCTAAAAGTCGGTTGTGTGGTATAGACACAAAGGCTTTCTGAAAATCCAAGAAAATAGCATCAACTTGTGATCCTGCATCAATAACTTTCATTACGTCATGCGAAAATAGAGCCAGTTGCGCTTCACACAGTCGGTTCTTCCGAAATCCGTGTTGGTTTGCTGTAACTGACTCGTTATTGCAGTATTAATCAATCAATCCCTTGTGATACAGTATGGCATTACCCCAAATACGTCATTCCCTTCAAAATTTGATGGATCTTTCAAAAGTCCACGGCCGAATTCCTCTCCATTACTTGCTCCCAATTCCTTTAGTTTTCAATGCCAAAAAATTCTACAGGCCGCTGACATATATGGGCCTATTTTTTTTTACCTGTATGTATATATTAATTACCAATCCTACCAAAGGTCAGCACCGAGCGTGGTGGGTGAAATTTCGGGAAGACGTGAGCTGGAATTCCATCCGGCCGTCCCGATTTCGGTTTTTCATGGTTTCAGGGTGAATATCGAGATGGATCCTTCGAAAGTCCATGGCTGAATTCCTCTCCGTTCCTTGCCCCACATCCTTTCTCATCTCTAATGTCGTTGGCATCGACCAGGCGCAAAGCCTGAAGAAGGGTGAAAAAAAAGTCGGCACACATACGGGGGTCAGTTTAGATTTAAACGTTTTATAAGGCCCTTATAAAACTGTAATTAATTAATGGAGCTCCATTCTCTTTCATGCCGACTAGATACGTATTTAAGCACTACAATTTTATAGTAACAATGCAGTGATATCCTCATACTGCAGAAATACTAGAATTTTGGATGGTTTTTGAATTTTCTCATGGCTTTTGGAAAGATATCTGTGCTGTATTGATGAAATATAATTACAGAAGTAGGTACCACATAACTATATAAACTTTCTATGTCCATAGGTTTTGAGTTGCCTACATGTTTGGACCCAAACAAATATAGTTTCAGAATTATAAAGCATGTATCCAACACCTCTGTGATACCGAAAGACTTCGATGACGTCGGCTGCGTTCAATTATCGGAAACCAAAAGAAATTTTGGTCGTATGTTAAAAACGACAGATCGATACTACTATCAGCACCATTCATGGCAACGAAAAAGTGGGGAAGAACTGTCCTGTTTATGATTGGCTTAGACACCCGAATTCTCAATACATATCACCAGATAAACGAGTTAAGAGGATGCGCAAAGAATGGTATGTCTTCTCCATACTCCTCTTTATTTATTCACATGATGTGTTCATGACACTCAAATGATTAAATGTACTTTGAACATATGTGACCACCGCAGGTGAACTCTTGTGCACTGTTTTATCAAAGTCATTTATGCAGTTAAGCTTCCAAAAGATAAATTTGTATCATGACCATGTGGGGTGAGATGTGGGAACGGGGGCCCTCCCCACCTCGAGCGTATTTTTAAGTCGGTATATAGGCACAAATAACGTATTACATGACCGGTATACGATCGCAAATAATGCATGTGAAAATCCAGAAAGCAGTCGCAGTAAGCGATTTTAGGCTCTCCACGCGGTGTAAGTAGTTGCTATACACCGGTCGGCGCCATCAAAGGGATTCTAGGCCCCTAATTACCATATTATTATCATAAATCCATTAATCATCTGGGGCACGTGCCACTTCTTAACCTAAGTTATGGGTCATAAGTTGTATACTAATGGGAATAATATGCTAATGAGTCCACGTGCCGCTTCTTAACCCAAGTTAAGGGTCATAAATTGTATACAAATGACGGTTCCTTTTTATGGACGCAGGTGTGTGCCCCGGATCGTAAATAGTTTTAATGGGGTCATTATTTATTTTCTCAAACCGCCGTGCACGTGTGCTGCAGACTGGTTATGCTAATTAGTGTAGACCCCTCTACCTATCCTCCCGGCCGACCCGGCGTCAGTTTGCAGCCATGTCTCGTTTAGTGATGTTGTTCTTCTCTGTGTACCAACTCAACGCTGGTGACTCGAAACGTTTGACGATAGGGTTATCGTCCAAACACGAATTTGAACCTGTTGTAGTTCTCGAAAAAGTGGGACACAATAAAATCGTTTTAACATATGACGAATGGAACGTCCTGATCCAGGTATTCGACGTAGTGTCCGAGTTATTCAACACCAGCACCGACAGCATCCCACTTGGTGAGCACACCGTCTCCTGCCGAACGATTGCTGGGGTGAACACTGTTTGTTTCCACCCTAATGATGAACCTGCTAGCGGCGTCTTCTTCGGCCAGTCTACTTGGAGGAACCTCATGGACGCGCAGCCGGCAGTGACCAACAACTTGACCGCCAAGCAGAAGTGGGGCTACTTGATTGCAAGATTTTATACTGAGTTTGTGGACATTGTAGCTAATAAAGTGCTACGTGACTTCAATATGGCTACAGTGATAAAACTGATTGACATGCATATTAATAATGTTCGTGTAGGTCAAGTGACATACAGTTCATCATTGGATTATGTGCAATTAAGACTTGAACTCATTGCGTATAAAAATTTGTTAGTATCTGATGATGTAAATAATATTGTAATTAAGAGTTATGAACCTGGATATGATGTTTGTGGACATTATTAACTATGTAAGACAACATGTATGTGATAGTGTTTAAATAAATAACACATTTTATTTTATTTCTTATTTTTTATTTCACCCACCATTGGGCAATTAAAAATACATTTTCAACAGCGCATATAGCGTTACAAAATAAATGTCCTTTATAAAGTTTTATCAAATTATTTTTCTTGAGTTCATGTAGAGGCGGGCATCCTAAATCTTCGATATTGTAGCAGACTTTCTTGCGGATAATCTTCTGAAACCATCGAGCCTTCTCCCGTCCTTTAACGTAAATAATGAAGTCATCTTCATTTGTGATCGCATGTAGAATAGTACATAGTTTACTAAAGGTTATACCAGCAGCAGTCCAAGGTAATTATTTGTCAGCCATTTGACTGTTGGCTCGTTACCTCCACGTGATGGTGAATTTACAGAGATGCAATGTGTGGCGATAATTTTGTCTGATTGCACTACACAGACGGCAACTTCTTTGAAGATAAACGCTCCTTCTCTCGTCTTGAATCCTTGAGCGTCCAGGAAGATGGTCGGCATGATACTGAGTGGCAGTGATGAGCGCTATCTGGTTTTATGCGAGCTTACGCACAACACTTGTTAGCGGTACGTATTCCACAACACGGTCGTGAAGGATTAGACAGTATGCTGCGGTGTAGGCTGGAAAATTGTCAGTGCTATCAAACTCCATACGAATATCTACAGGCGCCGGTTTTACCGACTCATTTTGATGTGAACAGTCGATTACGGCGATAGGAGCAGTAGCGACAAATTCTTCACGGCTTAGTAGCGGCGAAGGATGCTCCCGTTCGTAGTAAGTCTGTTGGAATCTTGCATACATATCGTACAATACTGTGGTGCGATTTTTCTTAAAGTCCAAATTCATGTTCTCGTAGGGGTACGCCACATCATTTAGAAACACTTTGACGTTGGCAAGATTGCAGTGGTCAAATATAGCCGCACTTAATGCCTCATTTCGTTTCCTGTTTGTTTGAAATCCCAGAACAACGAACCTAGGTTTCTCCAGTTGTGTTGATGTTTTCAAAGACCAAATTTGAGTTTTGCTTATAGGAAGTAGCGGGTACTCCAACAAATCCCAGCTTCTGAAATTAATTCTAAGTGGCTTCCCACTGTCCACAATCTTAAGCAACGCGAGTTTTTCTCTCTCACTTACTTGTAAATGAGGCACCACCCATGCTAGTTTACTGTTAGCGAATTTACTTTTCTGGGGGTTTGGATTGGCTTGTACATATGAATTTGTATCGTCCCTAGATCGAATAAGTATTGGTTCTTATTTTACATTTGCAAGAATCCTTTTAAAGTCTTCACAAAAACCCAACAGCATACTCAGCGGAATACATACATCAAAGTAACCATTTCCAAGATCGCGTTGCCCCCATCCTGAGTTTTCCAACAGACCAATTTGTTGAGGACCAGCGGAAATAAGAGTCTTTATTATGCTTGTGACACCTACATTTCTATTTCGGTCTATTTCAACTCCATTAATTTCTAACCGAATTTCCTCAAATAGGAACGCAAACGCATTGGGTGTAACAATTGAATTTGTAGCCCCAGTTACATCTGACTTGAGAAATCTTCCTTCAATATGCAAGAAACTTTCCCCTGGCAGTGTATATGTATCCTGGTTCTGAATAGGTATCCGAATTTCATCATTATTATTAAATGTTGTTGGCGTATGTGATTGATGACTCAAAAACTGTTTACGTGTCACCGACTCATCAAATTCCACATTGGAAGTTATATCAAGCACTTAATCCATATTTTACTGTATAGCCTAAAGACTATAGGAAGAGCACGTTAGCAGGTGTTAACCGTTTCACTGTAGGTTAATGCACATTAGCAGGTATTACCCGTTTCACTATTGGTTCACTACTGACAATTGTTTGAGTCTGCCTCTTCTTATAACGAGCGCCCATTCTTTATATGTAGCCTCAGAGTAATAGTTTCTCCTCTGAAATCCACTAAATTGCCGTCCTGATTGACAACTCTAATGTGTATGCTGTTGAGCGTTTTCACCGTGATGGGAAGATAGATGACGTTTGCAAGTACTTCTACAATCTTTTACCCTGCGGTACAGTTGGAAAAAACTCGTATAGTGTATGACCCAGCTTATCGTTGATGTAATTTCCTGTACATATGCTCCACTCTATCCGTATCGCGTTAATTTTGAAGATCTGCACAGTGTAGTCTGAGGTATGAAATCCCGGTTTTAACACACGTTTGGAAAATCCAAGCAGTGAGCCAACTGAGTTTAGTTTCGTGAAATCTATTTCCACAGGTGTTTGTATCTCACACTGAGTGAATTGTTGTTTGCTTTAATAACCAGTTTCTCGTTATTTGCAAGCCGAGCCAAATAACTGGCCAAATCGTCAATATCATACGATCCTGTAGGAATATCTATCACTTTATTCTTCGAGTAATGAAATTTGCAATTTGACTTATCAATGTTCGGAATCGAGTTGTATGTTTGAAAATCTGCTAAGCCGATCGTATACTCGCCTTGACTCAAATCTATTGGTGAAAGTAATCACAGCTCAATACTGAACTGTTACCGGACAAGCAGAGTGTCACAGACATGTGTTACCCCGACTAAGGTTCATGCAAGACTGATGTTATGCATTCTGATGCAGGAATTTTAAACACAAATGTCCGCATACGTGCGTACCGAATTCCTGGTGTCGTTGCACATTGTACTGTATTCTGTTACCTGCAAAGTATCGCTGCAATTCCAATGGCGGAGGTAAGTCACCAAAACTGTCGAAATATTTCACTACACCATCCTTGTACTTGATGTACGTAACCCAGTGCGTCCCAGCATTTTCAGTACTGTCCAAGTTCACAATTCCACATTCACGTTCACTAATTTTATGAGGTAATGCATCGCGCATGAAGACACCACGAAAATGAGGTATACGCAAACGCTTTACATGTCTACGTATATCGTCATCGGTCAACGCCTGATCGGATTGTTTTTTCTTCTTTAATCCCGTATCCATCTTTCCGGTATGGCTTTAAATACAGACCTTTACCCCTCATTGCAAATTGCTTCCATGGTTTCATTGTGTCGTTTCTGTTCAGTCAACTGCTTTTTGGCTTCTTTAGCAGCTTTGAACGGCTCTGGCGATGGCTGAGGCTCCGCCAGCAAGAGCTCCGGCAGCCGACAATCCAGCAAAAATAGGGATTAAGGGGAGGATTCCACCCTTTTTCGTCTTCTTCTTTTCTTTTTAATCCCTGCACCCAACTTTAGCTTGGCACGCATAGCGCCGTTAACTAGTAACGCGGCCGCCGTTCACCGAACTTTGCATCTTTGGCTTCATTCTGACTGAAGCCTTCTCTGCAAGTATGCGGTCTGCATTACGACTGTCAGCACCCTGTGCATACGCAATGTCATGCGGCCTGCATCTAGAGGATTGATCCCAGTCTGACCGTGTTTCAGAAGTTTTTCCAGTTTCGTCCCGGGTCCGCAGAACTGGTAAGTTGGAATGTGTGCCTCAAATGGCATTTTATCGATGAGCTTGTTTAAGAAGCCACGGAACTTCACCTTTCGTGTAGGAGGCATTGTTATCGACTAAATGATTTTACGTGTTCGCGCGTCTATATATACCCCGTGCAGCAATGAACCTTGTCAAAATGCGGTTCGTCAAGAAGCAAGCAACATTACGCTTGAGTAATGCGGATGTTGCGGGCACCAAGCGGAAGAAGAACAGACCTCTGTTCCCCGAGACAGTGAGAGCGATAGTTTGTGGACCGTCAAACTGTGGTAAAACCATCTTGTGCTGTCCCTGCTGGAACACCCAAATGGGCTTAGATTTGAAAACGTATATGTGTTTTCAAAATCGTTGTACCAGCCAAAGTACCGGTTGCTAGGTGAAATACTGAACCCCATTAAAGAAATTAAGTATTTAACATTTAGCGATAATCAGAATGTGCCCCTACCTAGTGAAGCGCTACCAAATTCAGTGTTTGTGTTTGACGATGTCTCGTGTGAGAAGCAGAATAATATACGAGATTACTTTTGTATGGGTAGACATAGGTCAGTAGACTCTTTCTACTTGTGCCAGACATATAGCCGTATACCTAAACAGCTCGTAAGAGACAATGCCAACTTGATTGTACTCTTTAAACAGGACGACATGTATCTCAAACACATTTATAATGACCACGTGAACACAGATATGCCGTTCAGCGAGTTTAAGAACTTATGTGGTTCTTGCTGTAATGCGAGCAAGCATGGATTTGCAGTTATTGACAAAGACTGTGACATGTATCATGGACGGTACCGCAATGGGTTTGATTCGTTTTTGAATAAATAGACAAGCACACTAGGTACTGTCATCATTGCAACCATGGACAAGTTTGGGAGAACTTCGACGACACAGAGCAGGAGAGTTTTGGTGTACCCACCTCAAAACATACTTCTTACAAAGGACGGTAATTTGGATTGCCAAGGTAGAATACTCAAACATGTAGCTGACCCCATCGAAGATGATGATGTTGCATGCAAACAATAGACTGACAAGGCAACTAGCGATGCAGCAGTGCTTCTGAAGGAATTACAGTCGACTGTGGTTACTACAGTTATAACTATTGCGGTAAGAGATTTGATTAAAGATCGTGCATACATTCTGGAGACAGGTCTTAACTATTATGAAATTCCCGTCAATGGTGTAATCCTCTCAATAGCCAAACCGGGCAGGGTTGATGTAATAGTGAATTGGATTAAAACTGCAAGGTTAACTTTGTGAAGCAGGATGATCATCTCATTTTTCTCCCAAATGCCCAACCTCACAAACCATTTACAGCAACATTAACTATCAAGTATAAAATGGTACACTAAACTCTCATAAGCTTCATTCGATGCTTAAACATGGATACGTCAACAACTAAACATGGCATCATAAAGGCCCGAAATGCAATTCGACGCAAGTTACTTGAATTGAAAACTGGCCAAATCGACTCTGAGAAATTTTTCAAAGATTCTTTAAGGCCTGTGACGGATACAATAGAAAATGTTTTCATACCTCCGCGACATCAGCAGCAGCAGAAGCAGCAACCTCCAGGTATGATCAAAGAGTTCTTGAAGTCACTCAATCGAAGTGAAAGAGATTATGATTCGGTGTCCGGAAGAAAAATGATTCGCTAATGATTGGAAATACTCCTATGATTATGGATGGAGATGTTATTCGGATTGATGGAAATGAATATGAAAGAACTCAAGGCTTAATGGATCTGTTGTTCTTAAAAAAAAAACCAAAACATTTACCAACATGACTTGAAAAGTTATTATGAAATACTAAACACCACGAATGTCCGGAGTGAAATTTATTCCATCTGGAAAAGTTTTGAAAAATACAACTACTAACTTGGAGACCATCAGACCTGTTCCACCAAACTATGTCGCGTTGCAACCGGGGCAGGTGTGAATTCGAAGGTTACTTGTCAATGAACACAGCACTTAAACTGAGAACAGGTTTATTGAGAACTCAAACATACACGCAGCACTGACTGCCTCTTGGGCAGAATGCTCTTCTTTTTTACGTTTTTCTTCCTCTTTCTGCTTTTTTTCTTCCTCTTTCTGCTTCCTCTCTTCTTCTTTCTGTTTCTTTTCTTCTAACTTTAATTCCAGCTCTGCTTGTTTCTTTCTCTCTTTCTCTTCCTTTTCTCTTTTACGCTGTTCTTCCTTTTCTTCTTTCTCCTTTCTTTTAAGTTCTTCCTTTTCTATTTTCTGTCTGTTTTTTTTTTTTTTTTTTTTTTTTTTTTTTTTTTTTTCCAGCAGTCTTTGCTCTTCTTTTTCGGTGCGAGGCATTCTTTCTCGGTTGTAGAGTAGTTTATCTCGGGCTTAGAGAATACTCTTGATGCATAGGCTATCACCTTCTCGGCACCTTCCTGAATTTGCACAAGCACTGCACCGATCCCATAACCGCTGGCGTCAGTGTGAAGTTCAGTTTCTGCATTCTCGTCGTATAAGGCTAGAACTGGTGTGGAAGTTAGAGCCTCCTTAAGTGCCTGGAAAGATCTTTCTTTAGTTTCATCCCAGTAAAACTTGGCGTCTCCCTGCAAAAGTTCTTGCAGTGGACGTGCCATGTTACAGAATCCTTTTATGAAACGCCGGAAGTATGAGCACAGCCCGAGATAAACTACTCTACAACCGAGAAAGAATGCCTCGCAGTTGTCTGGGCTATCAACAAGTTTCGTCCGTATTTATTCGGCAAACCTTTCACCGTCGTGACAGACCACCATTCTTTATGTTGGCTAACCAGCTTGAAGGATCCATCAGGTCGACTAGCAAGATGGGCACTTAGACTTCAAGAGTACGACGTCACGGTGGTATTCAAAAACGGACGCAAACACAAGGATGCCGACAGCCTTTCAAGGAATCCTTTAATAGAACACAACAGCATGAATGGAATTTCAGCCCTCGCTGAATTAGGTGACGTTGCAGCTGAACAGAGGGAAGATTCAGAGTTATTAAGAACCATAGACGCCTTGGAGAAAGGAGAACCGGCCAAAGGAGGGTTTCAATTGATAGATGGGACATTGTATAAGAACAACTACGATCCACTAGGCCCCAAGTGGCTTCTGGTCGTTCCAGCTCATCTCCAGCCAGCTATTCTCAAGTATTTCCACGACGCTCCAATATCCGGTCATCTGGGATTTGTGAAGACCCTGGACCGAATCAGACGCAG